>JAZFAV010000007.1:22645000-23845000 GCA_037954035.1 Rosalia funebris | reverse complement strand
TTTTCTTATTTCCCCTCTGTACGTTTCCAAAATACCTGTATGTATCATTTCCTAAATAGGTACTAAATATCTATTCGATATTGCTGAATTTAAATCAGTGTTTTAATATCATAACCAACTATTTTTGCTGGTTATTTGAATTATAATTTTATTTGACTAAATAAACGATTTAATTAAGCAAATAAGCTAATTTTCGTTCAAATATATCATGTTATGTAAATTATACATTATGTAATAATAACATGTACCGATATGAAACATCGTAACATAATACCAATTGAATTTATGAATTTAAAATAAAAACACTAATATCATATAAACGCATTCTGTGAAATTACAGCTTGACCAAATTCATCTTAGCCGTGACCGTGAGGTCATTGCTAAGATGAACCAAAAGTAAATATTCACGCAGTAGAATAGTCGCTTAGAGAGGGTAACGTGGAATGTTATTTGCGAATGAGCTAGAGTTACGGTTTCCTATCTCTGTCACTTCTGTAGCGGGCTCTCTTCTTTATCTATGCATTTTGCAGCTAAGTTGAAATTGGTCAAGCTGTGCGTTTGGATTGTTTTTATAAAATATCGGTAACATGAGCTATAATCAGATCACGCCATCCGTGATATAGAAGCTGAACTAATTATACCATTAAAACGACAAGGTGGGTAAAACGGCTATATAATGTGAACAAGCTATTTTTTTGATTGATTGATCTTCTAAAATAAGTTTCCTATCGAGCTGTACTTTTCAGGGGTTTATAGTAGGAGCTGGTATGAAGGAATTTTCAAATAAATGTGTTTGTGATCTTTTATACGTGTTCGTTCTTTGTTGTTTAAACTATAAAGCTATTATCTCGTTTACAAACAAATATTACGCTATAAACAATTTTCCTTGTAATATCCTTAAAATATTTCATCATGAGAAACGAACGATATTGTTCTTGCAACAGAAATCAATCATTATCACGTCACTTGTACTTTAGTTCTAACTAAAGTACAAGTGACGCTATTCTATTTCACTGTGACAGAATTCCCCTCTTAAGATATTTGTCAAATCATAGGTTGACGTATCAGTATATGAAGGTATATTAAACATATAAGAACTTAGAAAGCCGCTATTTTTATCACTTCTCAAACTTCATCACATCTTGTATGTACCAATGTGATAAAATATAAACACATTATTGTTTATAAATCAACGTAATTTTTATTTAATAAAAATCATTATATCAGTTCTTTAACAATACTTATTGCCGTCATTAATTAACTGGTACGAATGGTTACTTTTACATCGTATTTATATAATGTAGCCGTTTCAAAAAAGCTTAGCCAAGAAAACAAGAACAAATATATTCTCGTGCTAACCCATGGCAGCTGCGATCACAGGAAATCGATGATACCGGTTTTATCTTTACAGGTCCCAAACCAATAAGGTAAATGGTTTACCCTAAAACATCTAATCAGAATAATCGTTTTCTAGGCAATGAGAGAAAATTGGAAATTAGGGAAAACTGCTGATTGTATTTTAGACTTTAGTCAAATGTATTACAGATAACTTAAATTTGTTGAAAAACTATAAAATGTTTGCTTACTTAACTGAATTTTATAAATATTGCAGAACGTAGGTTCCAACAGACAGAAAAATAAAAATAAAAATATTTAGAAACTGCCTCATATCATCAGATTATACTATTTAATTTTTGTTGTTTGAGACGATTTATATAAATATGTATGTATATTAAATAAATAAGACCTACTAACAATAATTAATATGTACAAAAATGTTTGTGGCTACATCTAATAATCTAAGAACTAACTATATTATAATTATAGTCAATATTTAATATAAAGTATTTATACAGTATTTTATATATATTTTACTATAATTTTATAGTAAATATACAAAACTGTTGTTAAATTAATTTATTGTTAAGTTAAAAAAGATATAAAAGCATTAGTATACAATCCATATGCAAAATTTAGCAACAGCTTCTGTTTTTATTGTTTCCAGTAAAACTGGTAGAGAGTGACTCTGCTTAGACTCAGATGAACAAAGGAAAAACACAAATCACACACTTGTAACAAATGAATATATTGACATGTAATGGAAATATACAACAAAGTGTTCACTCAATGAACGTTCTAACGAAGACTGAGTGATAGGAAGAAAAGCGACGTCCACGAACTCAACAAAGCAGTCATGCGCACGCGAACGTATAGAGTTTCTCCGTGAAACAACCGAGGCGCGAAGTTTAAAATTAGTAACAAACACTAACAGAAACTAAAGTCATCCGTGTACATTGAACGCCTTCAAATAAATGTACTATAACATTTAAAAAGAAACACAGTTTCTTCTTTAGCTGTCGACTATTCTGAAATGTATTGCACGAGAAATATACACGTACGAAGATCTTAATATGTGAAATACCGTAATTGATCTAAAATCGCGGTGAATAGTTTTAGTTTCGAAATAGACTACTTCAAGATCGTGTCCTCGTTAACATTTTGCAATTTTATCTTATTATGTATTATTATATATATTCTAGTTGTAAACAAATTTATTTTACTCAGTTTTTTTACTTGTAATCTTTAAGAACATATTATACGAGTATTGTATATGCATATTATCGATGAAGATGTAGTATCAAGGAAATAGAATGGTAATATGATGGATAACTAACTATATGTCTAGATCGGTAGAGCTTTTTATATCATTGCAAAGAATGTGTCAAATCTCTACACGCTTAAGCAGTGAGGTTTACACCTACACCAATTTTTTACTTTTCCTGTGACATATTGTAATTCATGTGACATACAGTGCAATGCGCAAATGTAACTAATACATTATAGCGTTTTGCGGACATCTGAAACATAGAAAATAAGGCCATTCTTATAATTATTTTATAATAACCTATAACTTATAGACAGCGCTAAAATGTACAGAAATAACAAATTAACCCATCTGTGCCCACAACGTCAATTAAAACTCTTTGATTTTCTTCTTTTTTTAAAACATTTTAAAACTCTGATTTTCTGCTACAAATATGTAGTTGAACCCATAATTCAGTTTCAAATTAACTCTTTTACTTGTAAATGAAGAGGAAAGAAAGCATACTAAAATGAGTACAATGGGATCGTAGTAGCGTTAAAATACCAAAACATGTTAAACATATGCAGGGTGAGTCGGGAAGAACGGACCAAACTCCAGGAGTGTATTGTATGCGTGAAAATAATGTAAAAAACTGAAATGTTGTTATACGATTTGTTTTCAAGTTATAGCGTAATTAAAAATGAACAAAATTTCATAGATTAACATTTTGGTCATCATAACGTTATAAATGTTCAAAAATACCGTCACTCACCTCTAAACATTTTCTGCTTCTTCTACGAAGTACGCCTGTAGCTCTCCTGATTGAGTCATGTCTTTGTCTAAGATCGGCTACGGCATTTCTAATACGTTGAATTAGTGTATCCCGAGTGTCCACTTTTACTTTATACACTTCATCTTTGAACCAGCCTCATAAACAATAATCTAGTGCTGTGAGGTCTGGAGATCTTGGAGGCCAACTAATAGGACCACCGCGACCAATCCAACAACCTGGAAACCTTTCGTCCAAATGTTCCTTGACCTGACGAGCGAAATGTGCAGGAGCTCCATCGTGCTGGTAGTACATTTGCATTCTGATGTTTAAAGGAACATCTTATAGTAGTCCGTGTAATTTAATTTGTAAAAAATTTAAGTAGTTGTCTTCTGTGAGGCGATTCTCCAAAATGAAAGGGCCAATTAAATAACCATCGACCATATAACACCACACGTTTACCGAAAATTTATGTTGAAAGTTACTTTCGACTGTTGCTTGGGGATTTTCATGTGACCATACATGACAGTTGTGAGTATTATTAATGCCGTCATGGGTAAATGTTGCTTCATCTGTAAAAAGTATACGCGGTACAGTACGAGAATTCTTATTTATCCACCGACAAAATTCTATATGTTTATGATAATCTTCCGGTGGTAGGTGCTGTACTCTCTATACATGGTATGGATGTAATCCTTGCTGGCGGAGTGTCTATATTACACTTGTTTGTGGAATACCCAATTGAATACTAATTCTTCGTGAGCTGGTCGTTGCATCTTCTGCTACTACATCCAGAATATCTTCTACCTCTTTTAAATCTTGTCGAGTAGCTCGTTCAGATGTTACGTTAACACTGGAAAGCTTTCCGGTCTCGCACAGTTTGTGGAAAACTTTGATAAATACATTTTTATTAAGATGTCTGTGATGTGGAAACCGTTGACGACGTTCTTCAACAGCAGCTCTAGCATTCTCATTACAAAAACCATAAACAAACACCATATTTACATATTCTAAATTTGAGTACGTGTGTGGCATTTTGTAATACTTTAATCGTTCAAACTCCAGAATAAACCTTAAAACACTGTCACAATACACTAACACATTGTCAAAACAACAAAGTTATCAAATGTCTTTAAACCTCGAACATGGCATGCTAGATAAACATTTTTAATTACGCTATAACTTGAAACCAAATAAAAATCAATAAAAAACAATATTTGAGTTTTTTCACATTATTTTCACGCTTACAGTACACTCCTGGAGTTTGGTTCGTTCCTCCCGACTCACCCTGTATATTAGACAAAAGTACACTACAGTGAATACACATACAATTTACACAACTAATTTGTATGGAGTTTTATAAAACATACTCTCTCTATATATAGAGTCACGTTACATTTTATATAATACCATCGCGCTCGTAAATGACATATGCGACATCTCAATTGTTCATCTCTTTTTTTTTGTTTAGAAAATGTCCTGTACTGATATTACAGGACATTTATAGTAGTGTAGGTAGTGTTACACTTCATGGAACACTACTTACACGCCTAGAATGAAGAGTTGCTTTATTAAAATTTATAAGGTAATGCCTTGAAATATTTCGCAAAAAATTTAACAATACATAACTTTTTAATAGATGTGTGGAAAATTCTCCACTGCAAAATATTTGTATTCAGTTTATTCATGAGTACTGTTTGCAATAAGTGTAATCCCTACATAGTCATCTAAGGCCTAGTATAGTCTTTGTCTCGGTAATTGATGATATTCGCTAAATAATAAAAATCCAATGAATATTTTCATTTCTTCAACAGTTACTATAAAAGAGTGGTAATATTTTTCTGCAGCATATCGGTTTATTTCTTCGACTAAATGCGTTATTATTTCTCTATCGAACAATTATTCAAAGATTTCTACATAATTCATTCTTGCCAATTCAATCTTCAGTTACATTTCCCTGGTTAAGTAACCGTCCCCTCCAGTCATGCTAATCTCCATTATATATTTTGTCCACAATGGATTATTTTCTTTAATGCGTCGTTCTTTTACTTGCGGTTAACAGTGTTGCTAATATTATATAATTCTGCCAAGGGAATATTATGTTATGCCTCAAACAAATCTTCACCACCATCATGTGAAAATATTTGTATTTCCCCGGGAACATCTGAAGGAAAGTTATCAGCTTGTATATTGTCGTCATCGAAATCTTCTAAATCTGTTAGACAATCTCGTTCGGATGGGATAATAACAATATCAACATTTCGATCATTTTTGTCAATGTCTTCTATCGTATATTCAAGATGTTCCACCTGCCATAAAACATACTAGAAGAAATAGGTTTTGCCACCATTAAAATGTTTTCTAAAAGAATATATATATATATATATATATATATATATATATATATATATATATATATATATATATATATATATATATATATATATATATATATATATATATATATATATATATATATATATATATATATTATGACGACACATTTGCCCCAGCATACCCATATGAGTACATCTATATATAAAGTAACACAGAATTTTAGCTTTATACTATACACGAAATACTAAGTCATAAAAGTATATATAGAAATCACAATTGACGCGAGTTGAGGCCTACAAACTACACTTACTTACACAACACTCGACACTCAGCCGGTAATATGTGAAATAAAATTCACAAAATTTGCAATAGATATCGCGAAAATGCGGGTTTTCCGAAGTGTACTCAAATGAGTACGATGTGATAAAATGGGTTAATCTTCACGCTATATCTTTAAAACTAAAAATATTTACTAATAACTCATGCGTAACTATGGATCGAATTACAATTATGGAATGGCGTAAGAAAGAGTTAATTAATGAGAACTATTTTAATTTTTTTAGTTCTGTTATTCTGTTATATATTTGCTTAGTACTGTTATCATACAGTCGTGAATACTGACAACATAATGAGAAAATCATACGCATTAGTATGTACTAATTTATATTTGTGTTCCATTATAACCGTCTCCATGTGTATGAATGCATTACAATTCATTTAAATTGAGCAAACAATAGATAGTAGTTATTTTAATACACATTAGTTCAATGTGATTATCAAGGATGTAAATAAGGTCAAGGTTTCTCTATGATAAGTTAGAGTTTATGCGACAATAATGCGTCACGCATAATGCAAAATCATTAGTTATTTTTCGCAGAAACTTAATTTGTGGGTAAATCGCGAATATGTAAATGTTGACGAGCTTTCTTATCGATTCTGCTCATTCCATATAATTTTGCATTTTATTACGTGCAATAGGTCAGTATTAATTGAGCTACGAGCCAATTTCTCGTCTCCAAATTCAATTCTTAATTAAAAAAAAGACAATTTTAATTATATATACGAGAAAATCGTCAAGCAAAATACAATTGAAATTTAGGATGAAAATGCATGAATTATCGCTCATTTGCGAGAATGCCGCAACAACTCAAAATTTGTCAATTTTGGGATTATTACACCAACATACATAGAAATCTACATTATTTTTACAGAAATAACGGCATATTTGTAGTTACAGTGGTTTATTAGATATAGTGCTATTGTGAATGACACATCTCAAGGTTCAACCTGTTGCATTAATTAAAGAGTGGCAATTAAGTGGAGTCTCAATTAAGTACGATGTGTCAAGGGTAAATGTTGTGCTTTTTTCAAGAAGAGTGGTATATATCAAAAAACATCAAATTTAGGTACATTTTTATTCACAAACAATGACATACGAGTAAGCAAATCTCAATAATATTGCGCCGCCCCCTCGCTCATATCGAAGGCACCTCCAGAGCATGTCTCTAGAAGCTTCGGATTAAAAAACAAAAGTTACCACGTTGCTCGCAAGGGTCGATTTACTATTTTGATTTTATCAAAATGCCGAAATTCCAACGAAAAGCATTTCGTGCATCGACCTAAAAATTTCGTGACACACACACACACGAAAACAGCCGTTTAGTAAATAGAAAGACTTCTTGTTAATATAATAGCAATATTTTTTTCTGAAATAAAGACACATTTTACATGTTGTTCAAGAGAATATGTTCAATATGAATATGTTGTTCAAGAAAAAAGAGACGATGAAATCAAGACAGCGTCAGAAAGCATATTTCTGTAATACCTTCAGTTGAAAGCCATTATACACGAGAGCACACTACTCGCCGTTTTATCGATGGAAGTAAAACCATTGCAGAAATATACCGGGATCCATTAATGACTGAAAAGAAATAAATCGGCCTGTTACAAACTATGTCATGTTTTATAGAATATTCACTGAAGGATTTAATACCCCTTTTTTTAAACCCAAGAAAAATAGATGCGGAATGTGTGTCGCGTTTGAAAACGTTACTGGTGAAGAAGAGGAAAATTTAAATACAAAATAAGAAAATCATTTAACAGAAAATATCTCGCAAGAACAGAAAAAGAATGGGATAAAGGGAGAGCCAGTGAAACTATAATAGTTACAGTGTTACGATACGATCGATACAGGCGGTGTTTCAATGTCGCAAGGGTGAAACCTCTGTATTTTACTATAAACCTAAATTAAGTGTTTAAAATTTAACATTTCTTGAGCTGTAAAACAAAACTGTAAATTGCCTTGTGTGGCACAAGGGTGAAGGTGACAGAGGAATGAATGACATTTTAACTTGCGTCTATAAATTTATTAAAAATATTGCTGAAATTAAAAATGAAGATGTTGAAATAATATCCTACACAGATAATTGTGGAGGCCAGCAAAGAAACAGAATTATGATAGCAATATACATATACGTACCTTTACAATTTCGCAATATTAAGCTTACACAACATAAATTTCTAATATATACACAAAATGAGGAAGATTTGGTACATTCAATAATTGAAAGACAAGTTAAAAAAACCCTAAAATCTGGACCTGTTCACTCCCGATCAACTTGTTTCCGTTATTAGAAATTCTAAAAAAACTGACACTCCCTATCAAGTAAATGAACTTTCACACGAATCTTTCTTTGACATGAAAGGACTATCTAACCAGATTTTTCCCCCACTACTCCGAAACGATGAAAGCGAAAATTTCAAAATTAGTGAGATAAAAGTAATACAAGTTGATAGAAATTATCCAAAATCATGTTTCTATAAAGTTAGCGGCGAGATACGCCGATGAAAAATTCCAGGAGATCAAACTATGTATATAGAATTAATAGACACCATAGTAGGGAGAAAACTGGAATTTATATCAAAAATATTCAGCCGAAACCAGTTTATTCTAATAAGCTACGCATACCAGAGAAAAAAAATCCAGTTTCATGGAAATCATTAAAAAAAATCACACTCCTAAAATGTATATACCATTTTTCGAATCATTGTAATAATGTACTTTGTTCTTACACGTTGTTTTGTTTATTTTCCCATTCACTACTTTAATAAATACTATTTTTCTGGGTTTTTGTAATATAAAACTTTAAGGAAATGTATTATAGCTTTGTATTTATTCCCATCATTATTTCAAAAAGTTTTCGCATGTAACGACATAACTCAAAATTTAAACAAAAAATATATAAATTATTATATATTTTATATATTAAATAGCTGCTTTAGCCATAATCTAAAGTATATTTAAAATGTTGTGCTTATACTCTACAAAATGTGATCTTAAAATCAAATAACAAAAGTAAAAATTTTTAAACTTAATTATATCAAAACGAAATATTTTCAGTTGTGCCTGTCTTCTTGCAAATGAGCGATATTATAATTCTTCTTCAACATTGCTTTCTTCTATATGGGTCTAATAGTAGGTAAATATAAAAATTTAATGCGGATAAAACTTCTCATTATCAATATACATATGAGTACTTTAAATTTCTCCGGCTTCCATGATAATAGGATCCATGTGCGATATAATACCACATGATGCGATACGATGCGACACAGCATTATACGATACGAGATGATAGAGTATTGCTTATGGACTATATTACATAAATTTATACATTTGAAGTCATAAATATTTCAATTCATTTACAACAAACTACACTGTTACCTGGAGTACAAAGTCTATATGTTTTTCTATATCTTCAGTAAGAATATTTTTACGAAATATGACTTACTAGGTATTAAGTCATATTATTATGTACATATTTTGTCAAGTTGTTGACCATATTGTTATACAGAATTACATTGATTTTATTATTTTTTGTTTTACTTTTCTTAGATTATATTATAAGTCTATCCTTGTAGCGAAATAAATTCAAATATCACATCAAATATAAACATGCAAATATCATAAATAGATTAGACGACTATATAGTGCTATATAGTTTATTTCATTGCTATTTGCCAAACAAAAAATCTCAAAATATACCGTGTCTTGTTTTTATGGCTAGGCTCAAGTAAACTGTCGCGTTTATCGGCAAAATAAGAAAGTTCTTTGTTTGTCAAATAGAGATGAAATGAATAGTACTTTGTCCTCCTTCAGCTACTCTACCAGCATATTTTTGTAGTATGTTGTACCCACTTATCCGAGGTGAATAATATATTATGTCCATATAGTCACAGACATACGTTTTTGTTCCTTATATATGTATTTGTTCCATTGCTATATCGTATTGTATAAATAAATTCTATGTGACGCCTATACCATATGCAGATATATGTGAATGTTTTTATATGTATGTACGCTTTTTATATGACATGTTCAGATTACTGACTATATATATATATATATATATATATATATATATATATATATATATATATAACCTGAAAATATGTCATTCAAGGAAAACTGAGTTCAGTTCTAATTATCTCCAGATGATGCCAAACTTCTGGAGATACTGTAACCATAGTTACAGCAATTGCTATTTGACGGTTAAAGTTACGTCATATATAAATAGTATACTTTGGATACCATTTTCTAACTAGTACAGAAAATTATGTATATATAATAGGAATAGTATTGGATCATCAGATGTCTTGGAGTCCCAGTATTGATCCCTGGATTATCCGTTCTGAAAATTAAGAAGTCTGACTCGCTAAAATTTGAATTTGTTACTGTCTATTGTTTAAAAATAAATTTAGAACCTCGTTCTTAATAAATATTAAAAGTGCTTAGTAATATCTACATTAACGTAGTTGAAAGCTTATGTGAGGTTCTATATTATAACGTCATAATTTGCACAAGCATTAAAACCTTGGATTATATTTTCAATCAGTACGAATATAGCATTAATCATAACCTTGTTTTTTCTATAAAACAAAATTTGGAATCAGAAGAAATGTAGTATATATAGTAGATTAATATTACTAACCTATGTTTATATTCTCCGAAATTTTCCCAATTACTAATTATAGTGCGTCAGTTAGTCTTACACATTAAATTAATAGATTAATAATTAATTACTATTATTTATTATCCAATTCTATATATACGACTAATATTTTTTTTGAAAATCTGGAGTAACTTATATTTGGCATTTGTGTGAAAAATTCAACTACATACTTTAATCTCTACTGGATCAGAGATTTTTTTAGTTCCTGCTATTCTAAGTTTTTTTATATAATTCTCTTTATTTACTCTTTTAATTATTGACCTTGAACTAAACGTCATAATTTTGTGTATAATTGATATTTGAGTGATTTGATTTCATTTGAATAGAAAACAGAAATTTTAGAACATTTATAATTGATTTTGCTGTTAAAATGTATGTTTATATACAAACTTACGGTACATATTTTTGATATCTTTCTATATTCCATGTTTATATGTGGGATGTTCAGAAATGTTAATTACAGTGGGTTGGCAAGGATTGAGTACTCAACTAATCTCGTAAGTGATATAATGTGGATATATTCAGAGTAAATACATAACACGCTTTAGTGATAGAAATTAACATAAACTTAAAAACGTATTTAGACGTACACGTGTTAATTACATTGAAAAATGTGAGGAAGTGAAAAAACGTCCTTATATATGTATTTCAATATAAGGATGTTTCTGCTATTGTACATATAATAACGAGCACATTACAAAACATTGCCAGTGACTGATTATGAGGAGGATTGAAATAATTAAATTACCGTATTTCTAGTTATAATTTTTGGTTTTGAACATGTAGAGGGGCGGGAGGGGGAAGATAGTAAGGATCTCTGCACTGGAAAATAGTTTATTGTTTCTCACACAAACATATAAGTGTAATTAAATTGTATTCAATAAACTATTGAAACTACAAAAGGTAGCTTCTACAGGCTGCTATAATCTAAACCTAGCCCCCCCGTAAATTATCACAATAATTATTGTGATCCCATAATATGTGCTATTTGTCCTACTTTTTGTTGAAGATTTTAATGAGAACCACTAAATCCACCGACTAAATTTGTATATATTTAGACTTATTTTTGTTTCTAATACCAAGTATATCAATGACCTCGGAATTGGCATACGTATTATAGCTCTCCACAAAAAAATTACTCTAGTTCATTCAACTTGAGCAATCGGTAAAATTAATACAATTCAATACAAACAATTAATACTTGTAATAATCACTTCTCACATAAGCGATAAATTTTACAACAATTTACCAGTTTATCATAGTTTGTAATATACATTTTCCAAATTTGATAAATTTTGAAATATACTGTAACAATACTTTTCTTCTTTACAAATTATTAAGCAGTTTTTAAAATTTTACTTAATTTTGTCATAATTGCCTCGCAGAACGCTTTCAGCTTCTCTAGATTGATCCACAGAAGTCGACTGGATATATTTGTGTATAATCCGTATGTTAAATGGAAGAATAACACTAATCTAGGCCTCACCCCCGTAAAAAAAGGTGTATAATATATATAAAAAATATATAAAAAATAAAAAACATTTTACACTGTCTGAAATGTGATGTAAAAGTTCACATCAAATTTACAGTAAACGAATACATATCGCCAGGCTGTGGTTAAATTTTGCAACCCGTTGCATATACTAGTATTTATATAAAGAATCTGGTCAAAATTATATAAAGGTTTAAAGGCTTTTTAATAAAAACTTTTATTGTAATATTTATAAATAATAAAATTTCAAGTTCACTCCAAAAACAGGGTTTAAAAATAATTTAACCTTGTGGGTTACCACCTGTAACTTAGTCATAGTAATGAGATCCTTTTTGGAGTTCTAGGATGTTGAAATTGAAACATGCTGTCCAAATATATGCTTGTTTTATTTACAATAAAAGAACAAATTGAAAAATAGCAATATAAAATAAAAAAAAAAATTAAAATAAGAAATAAGGAAATAAGAATATAATATCAAGCCTTTCAAGCTTTGTGGTATCAAAGTGATACCACAAATATACAAAATTCACATTCATGCGGCGGTGTGGTTTTGCTTTGATACCACCCATTTAATACATGTATAGTAGTACCATCTCCGGGAAAAAAATACATTGTAAGCATTCAGGTTTACAGAATCCTGTAAGTAAGCATCTATGAATGAGTTGCATTATATGAGCTGTGATTCTAGAGCAATAAGTTTGGTCTTGATTTATTTTACAAATTTTTGAGAAAATGGCTGGTAAGTTATCTATAATTATAGTTAAGTTTGGTATCTATAATTTATAGCCACAATTAATCATATTTTGTGTCATATACGTACTGATTCATTTGTATATGTAGTTGTAGCTATAAATTTGGTGGTTTCAATCGACACCACAAAGCAGCAATGACAAATAAAGTCAAGGTTATGTTGTTTTAGGAAATAATTGGAGTTATTACGACTTGGAGAATATGAATTAAGATGACTACGAAAATATAGTATTTACAGAAATTCCATCCGGTGGTGAATTTCTGTAACAAGGAAGGTGATGAGAGGCCGATGAAAGTAATGGTGGTAAAATTTTTTTCAGTCAAGCTGATGAGGATGTGGGGGTTCAATGAACGTCAACATTAATACTGACTGTCAGGTTCAGGATAGTACTGATGACTTTAGTGACGAAGACCTTATGCCTCTTTCTGAAGTGCAAGTGGAACTAAATAAAGGAAAATATGTGTGGAGGAAACAAATAACAAATTATACAGCACCAGAAGAGTTCAATAATGAATATGGGCCTTGCAATTTTCCTGAAAATTTAGAGCTACTAGTTGAATTATTTTTACAATTATTTCCAGAATCTTCATTTGAACATATCTCCTATCAAACAAATCTTTATGTGACTCAGTATAGTTCCAAAACTATATTTCAAGCCTGATGCCCAGAACTCGTTTTGATTGGATATTGGGAAATTTGCATATGAACGACAATGTCCTCCAGCCCAAACGTAGAAACCCGAATTACGACAAACTATACAAGATTAGGCCTTATTTGAGCAAATTGTCCGAGACATTCTCTACATTTTACAAGCCATCAAAACTAATATCCATAGATGAGTCAATGATTCTTTTCAAAGGTCGATCCTCACTGCGACAATATATGCCTAATAAACCTATAAAGCGAGGGTGCAAGGTCTGGGCTTCGGCTACTGGGTATATAGACGAGTTTCAGATCTATACCGGCAAGGTGGGTAATGTACCTGAAAAAAATTTGGGATTCTTCACGTCTCTACCCCTTTTACGGGAACTTGGAAAAATACTACATCTACGCATGTGAGACTGTAAAGAAAAAGAAAATTGGGATACCAAATAACCTCAAAATAGATAAATCCATGGTACAGGGTGACGGTGACTGGCGAATGATAGATGATGGAATTTCTTTTATTAAATGAATGGATAGGACGGCTGTGATGTTTGCTAGCAATTTCCATAAACCTGACCTTGTTGAAACGGTAGTTTGGAAGAAGAAAGATGGAGAAGAAGAAAGAACTCCTGCATGGCGTATGTTGACAAAGCTGACCAGCTGAAAAGTACCTACGATATCAGCAGAAAAATTAATAGTGACATAGGATTATCTGGCACTTTGTAGACGTGGCAGTTGTCAACTCTTTCATTATCTTTACAGAGAGATTTGGACTTAAGACCATGGACTTAAAAACCGTTCGACTCTTAATTGTTAATGGACTCATAGGGGCTTCCACTGAGAAGACCTACAAGAAGGGGTAGACCAATGCGAAAGTTCCGGCAAGCAATTTTTAAAAAAATGTTTCACTGTATATATATATATATATATATATATATATATATATATATATATATATATATATATATATATATATATATATATATATATATATGTATATATATATATATATATATATATATATATATATATATATATATATATATATATATATATATGTATATATATATATATGTATATATATGTATATATATGTATATATATATATGTATATATATGTATATATATGTATATATATATATATATATATATATATATATATATATATATATATATATATATATATATGTATATATATATATATATATATATATATATATATATATATATATATATATATATATATATATATATATACGCAGTTTCTATACGCAAACTAAGAAATATTATAAATATGCCCCTTTAACATAAATCTTGCATCATATTTGATCCTATTGGTATGTTAAGGATGGTGTTTTTATTTTCAGGTTTAGTATTAAGTATATCATTAATACCTACACATTACAAAAAACTCCCGAAACTTAGGAAATAGTATGGGATTTAAATCCATTTAAAATATATACGCCAACAGTCCTCTTAGGACATATTTTCCATATAATTTGTTTTCCAGTAGCTTAATTAAATTTGCTGCGTAATTCCTGAGGCAGATTTATACGCCCTACATTATACAACATCCTTTCAATGGAAAACGGCCAGTGAGAATGAACAACTGTCGTCTTTTAGAACAAACTACTCTTACAGATTGCCTGCGGCACTCCTGCCGGAAAACTACAGGCATTCAACATTAGATCAAGTGAAATTACGAAGAGACAATGAGTAAAACTCTCCAATTTACGTCCGGAATTGGGAAATGGATCTGCAATGGCATAGAAAGAGTAATGGGTCGCAGTTCTATTTAGCAATGAGTATCGCTTCTACATGCACTATATACACTTCGTACAAATTAAGGTGTAATTTAGTCATTTAAAGGACTGTTTTATAACCATTTATATAGCTGCAACTTTGTTTCATTGAATGTTTGTCGTTATTACATGCACATATTACTTCAATGATCTCGGAGAACTTTTAGCATTAAAGCAGAGATAATCATCCTTATTATACCATTTCAGTTGTTCATTCGTTTGACTTAATTTCATATCGGTTTATGAGTAAATTTTGCACAAATTATAAATGCGAGCAGTGCCCGATATAAAATAAAACTGATTTAATAAATTTTACAATTTTAAGATGATTAAAATTTACCTATCACGTACTACTATGTTACTTTATAATATAAGACTAAATTACTGAATCTATTTATTCACACAATTATGTCAATATAAAACGCAATATACAAATATAGTTGGTACTACAGAATATACATTAAATATTAATCTATTTTCATATATTTACATTAAAAAAATATTTTATTGCTTACTAGAAAAAAAAAAAAAAACAAATGGCCAAGTCTTTCAGTCATAACCTGTTTGATTTTCAGTTACGCATATACCTATCTTCAACTATTGTTCCTTTTTTGTGTCCGTCAATTACATTAATAAAATATGTTATTCTTTCGTTTCCGTCTTATACACATATGATCATCTTTGAAGACCATAATGTTTATGCTATAATAAAATATCTACTATTTACGAAGGACTCAACTTGATAAATCGATATTCAAATATATATAAAATCTAAAAAACACGATGTAGAGCAGATGTCTGTACTGGATATGGCAAACAAGTAGGCTGAATATAAGAAAAATAAGCTATGTTCAAAGAAGAATTGCATCTAATTTTATCGATTTTGTCACCAAGCTTAGTTGCGTTTTTTAACATCCCCTTTGTAGTTATTTATTTCCTTATAGTCAGTCTACTTGACTACGATTTTCTTCAAGAATGTCTACTCTATGCCGTGTTTTATAAATTGTATATATGTCTTGACGCGTAGTTAAAAATTCATGTATGTATGTCTTACGAAGCTGACATTTTTGACAAGGGAATGTTTTTTCCTTATATTCGGCATACTTGTCTATTATCTTAATAAAGTTATTCTACTCATCATAGTATTTTTTAGATTTTATTCATTTTTGGATATAACAAAAGATACATCTAAATGAATTTTGTTACAAAGTTTATTAGCGTAATAACACATCCTCTTCATGTGCACATTGAAATCACACTATCTTCTTGATAATCAGCTGACTTGGCTACCATTTTCACTCCGGATATCTGTTTTACATAATCTTTTCCGATTTTAATCGCCTTCGAACATAACTGAAAATTCATCTAATTCTATTTTCTCAAGTTCAGTTTCGTTTAAACATCCTCTTAAAGGAAACATTTATAAAATACCTTTTTCCCACTAGATGAACTACCATCTTGACTGCCATTTTGATAAAAGATATTTACGGTACATCCTGATTTTAAGTTTTTATACGTTTTTTAACAACAGCTGAAAATTCATCTGATTCGATTTTCTTACAAAGTTCAATGGTGTTTTAGAATATCCTTATAATGGGCATATTAAAGTGATCTTTGTTTCTCAATAATGGATTTATGTGTCTATCAATGAATATATTCTGCTCTACATCGTGTTTTTAGAGTTTAGGATTCCTGTCTCTCGCATCGTGTTTTAGGATCTGGTACGTAAATAGTACCAAATCCAATTGTGTGTTAAAACGCCCCCTGTTTGGGCACATTGAATGACATATTTTTTTGTAATCAGCTCACTTGATTACGACAATGACGTTCTCTCAACACATCTAATCGAGCCCAAAATTTATCTGTTTCGATCTTCTCACAAAGTTCACTGGAGTATTTAAATATACCCTTAATGAACACATTGAAGCAAAGTGACATTATTTTTCTGATAATTGGTCTACTTGACTACTACTTCCATCAAATACATCTGATCTATATCGTAGTTTTCAGATTTTGTTCGTTTTTTATTTTAGGTTTTATACATTTTTGAACATGCTGAAAATTTATCCAGGTTTTTATTCAGTTTGGTCCATCGTATTATAAAGTATTTTACATATGTTTCTATATTTATGGACTAGAACAATAATATCTAACATACTAATTACATGTGTCTATCTGTATTGTATATGAATAATGCCAATATGGACAGTGTACAGTTTACTATTTATACTTGTGTATATAAAAAAGGGCCAGCTAGTGATACAAGCTCTGGTGAAATTTAGTCATCCTAGATAAGTACTAGTTGCACCAACAAGCATTTTGTGGATATATGGAGTTCATCCCGGAGCAATTTTGTTGAAAATCACACCGGCATGAATATAAATACTATTATATTTTTAATCTATTAGTGATAAAGATTTTTGCTTAACGAAATTGAAATATATTTCTGTTTAGCGTGGTGTTTGCGTTATAAATTATATGAGTTCTTATGTATTTATTTAACAGATACTTTCTTTAAATGATATAAATAAGAGGTACGAGACACTTCTTTTCTAAGATTTCTAAGAAATCTTAGAGAAGAAGTGTCTGGTGAATATCATTTACAATGACTTTTCTAAAATCATTAGATAAGCTGTACCATGGTAGTCCATTAAGTAAATTAAGAAAATATGATTTGAGCTATCCTCTTCTACATTCATTATAAGAGTTTAAACTTTGTATTGCGCAGATGTAAGGAGTTTGAGAATTTACTACGAACTACGTATGCTGTTTATCAGCTTCATTAGGTCCAAACTTCAGTATGCCTCCATTGTCTGATTTCCTAAGTATAACTGTCATATTATGTAATTAAAAAGTGCAAACAACAAATATTTTTAAAATAGTCCAGTTTTATTTTAGATTGTTATATTTTGTTTATTATAGCCCAGTTAGATCACCAAAAGACTTATTTTTAAGCAAACTTAAATTGAGACGTTTTCTGAATAATTGTTCTATTTAAAATTGTTAACAATAAAATCGATGTTCCTTTACCCCCTCTTATATTAACTCGTATTCCTAAGTTTAACTGCAAAAGAAGTAACTTATTTCAACTTCCCACTTCTCGAACAAATGTTTTACAGTCACCTTTATATCAAACATCTCTGCACTAGAGTAATATTCAGTATAAGCTAGGTATACTCGTATTTAACTATAATAACATTGACAAGCACCTTCGCTTAACACATCTCTAAACTATTGTGATATGAATTGTGCTTTGTAAAGTGTATATGCGTTGTTTGTTATAAGTATTTTAGTGCATTTACTATTTATGGAATGTCTCGTTCTCTTAACAACACTTCTTCTTGTACAATTCTTGCCTTATGTTATTGCATTATACTCTTGCATTATGTTATTTATCATATAACAATTATTCTTGTACAATTACTGCATTATGTTATTTATCCTGGTATTAACAAAGTTTATACCGTTGGATAATTTAAATTAAACTAAATAAATAAATAAAATAAATAAATAATGAAGAAACTAATATCGATTATGAAATTATATTAAATTAAAAAAGTACATATTAAACAGCAAACACAAAATTTTATATTTTTGTGGATGATTTTAATTTAAAATAAAATAAGCTGCTATTTGAGAATCGCATTCACAATTTATGTAACACAATATTATATCGGAAGAATATGTAGAATAATATAAAAAATAGGTATATAGAAAAACATAGAACAATATATAAATAAGTGTTAATAACAAAATTGGCAACCGCATATATCATAGAATATACAAATCAACAACAACGTACACATTTTTCTCATTAATTGTTAATCATTTTGTATTTGTTGCAATGATTTGTATAGAGTACATTATTGTGATCGATTTTTAATATATATTCGTTTGTAAAATATATTTTATATATTTCATTGTTGTGTCATTTTGTAATTACAATCACGTATTATCGTTTAAATTGCTAAAATATAGTATGGACGTGTTACCGATCTTCACATGTTTCTATCATAATAACGTACTGATGCATATACATTTAATTACTGTTTAGATCGATCCTACTGAATCTAAATCCGAGCGCTTTTCTTCTCTGTGAGGTCTTACTCAAATTCATTTTTAGATTCGAGAAACATCACATAGTGTTGCATTCATTCTCTTCCTTAAAATATACGTCTTTTAAAATTCAAGTTTTATGTTCGTTGTTGTTCTTAGAATAAAAGAAAATTTTTTCGGTTTTTGACTTTTATTGAAGTATTAATGGTAGCGTGATAAGTTAAGATATCAGCCCATAATACTGTTTAAATACTCGGGAGAAACATATTCTTTGTGCCTCTTATTAATTCCTTCGAACCCAACTGACTGTAGTCGGCCATCAAATGTCATTCTCACCATAAATATATTCTACAAATTTTAGAAACTACATTGAAGAGTAAGGAAAACCTTAGAGCGCTATATTTTAAACAAATTGTACGTGGATACAAAAGAAGATGGAATAAATTATAAGTGACTGCTGCTGGACTTTGCACAGAGTGTGGCACAAGACAAAATGAAAGGGCGTGCTTTTGCATAGAATTGTTAGGTTTAGTCTCTTTGACTTTACATTTCTATTTGTTTATGTACCGGTGTGTCGAATTAAGAACACTTTATAATATGTGATATTATAAGAAAGTATATGTTGTTTTAATTATCATTTGTCACATTATTTCGATAATGTTTAGTGGTAATTGATGTCTCACTTCTAGACTTCAATTATGAATTATTATTTATAATTCAGTTTTAATCATCTTCAGATGATGCCAACTTTGTTGGCGAAACGCGCGTCGAGTGTAGAGTATAGTGATTTGGTGTTTTGTGGAAAACTAAGGCAGTATTACTTATAATTCCTATAAAATAATTATGATCATCTTTGATGTCTTCTATTATTGTGTTATACTTCAAATTTTTTTATTGCTTTTATTTTTAATTCGATATAATTCGATAAGTTCTTAATGTTACTGTTATTACATTTATGCAATTAGGAGCCGTGGTTTATGTTTCATCACAATACATCCAACCCGAGATACAAAAAAAACCTTATACTTAAATTATTTACATCAGTTTAAAATGCCCCGTGAAATGACGTATTTCTTGCATCAAGTAATCGTTAGTCTTTTAGAGCAACGTTTATCTATCGAATTTATGCTCAGACAAATTATTGACTTTCTATAAATACCTCTTTTGATCTATAAATACTTCTTGCAATTGTTTATTTAAACAAATCATATGAAAGAAATGCCAAATCACATTACAACGATGATAATATACCATTTTAAAAATATTTAGTTCAGCCATTCTTCAAATTAAATTAAAGCAAAAACATTGCATTAAATATGTAAATTTGCATTATATTAGCCAACAATATATAATCAAATATACTCTGTAAGTGGGTATATACGTATGTATGTATGCATGATATTCGTCTGGTGTTGTACACTACCTTCAGTAATTTTGTACGTCTCAACTAATTGAAATACGTAAGATACGATTTTTAAGATACGTAATACGATTTGGTTACATCTACAAGGAACATAAAATATTTAATAATATAATTTTCAAGCGTTTCTTAAAGCGGATATCACTCATGATTATGAGTGATATTCGCTTATACACTTTCTCGTAAATATTATTATTTTGGCGATAGCAAGGATAAAAGTGCATTTTGCCTCGACCGGGAATCGAACCCGGCTCTCTCAATTTCCGGTTGAGTGCTCTGACCGCTGAGCTATCGAGGCACACTCATTATCCCTTCTAATGCGCCAGTTTAATGCGTCGCTACAGTACTCCCTCCCTAGAGACATGGTTTTGTCTCGATACAATTTAACGGAATGTGACCGCGTTCGCCATTCTTACGAACCGTTGTTCGGTAACCCCTGGGACTATAGGGCGATGGATAGGACGGGAATCAAATCCGCGAATTTGAGATGTAAGGGAGGTTGCATATACTGGAATGACGAATCACATCACGTCGGGGTCACCACTGGCGATAGCACGGATAAAAGTGCATTTTGCCTCGACCGGGAATCGAACCCGGCTCTCCCAATTTCCGGTTAGTTGCTCTGACCGCTGAGCTATCGAGGCACACTCATTATCCCTTCTAATGCGCCAGTTTAATGCGTCACTACAGTACTCCCTCCCTAGAGACACGGTTTGTCTCGATACAATTTAACGGAATGTGACCGCGTTCGCCATTCTTAGGAACCGTTGTTCGGTAACCCCCGGACTGTAGGGCAATGGATAGGACGGGAATCGAATCCGCGAATTTGAGATGTAAGGGAGGTTGCATATACTGGAATGACGAATCACATCACGTCAGGGTCACCACTTTGGCGATAGCAAGGGTAAAAGTGCATTTGCCTCGACCGGGAATCGAACCCGGCTCTCCCAATTTCCGGTTGAGTGCTCTGACCGCTGAGCTATCGAGGCACACTCATTATCCCTGCTAATGCGCCAGTTTAATGAGTCACTACAGTACTCCCTCCCTAGAGACATGGTTTGTCTCGATACAATTTAACGGAATGTGACCGCGTTCGCCATTCTTACGAACCGTTGTTCGGTAACCCCCGGACTATAGGGCGATGGATAGCACGGGAATTGAATCCGCGAATTTGAGATGTAAGGGAGGTTGCATATACTTGAATGAATCACATCACGTCGGGGTCACTACTTTGGCGTTAGCACAGATAAAAGTGCATTTTGCCTCGACCGGGAACCGAACCCGGCTCTCCCAATTTCCGGTTAGTTGCTCTGACCGCTGAGCTATCGAGACACACTCATTATCCTTGCTAATGCGCCAATTTAATGCGTCACTACATTATAGTTTGTATTAAATTTAATACAACTACATATAACAATATTTACGAGAAAGTGTATATGAAAAGAGGCACCCATTCCAATACAAAATTAAGGAGAAAAATGCTTCATAAATGATTATTGAAGTATAATTAAACTGTATTGCAGGTAAAACTCTTGAAAGTATTGGCTACTGCATCAAAGATTGTAAACATTATTAATAATAATTATTCTCGATCAACATTCAGGCCTTATTGCTGCATAGACAGACTAGACTGTAACTGCAAGAATAATAAGATCGTTCTTTTACTTAATACAAGAAAACACTATTTTTATTTTAACTTCATTGAACTTTTTATGATCTATTCTTTTTCGCCTACTTAATTTGTTATTTCTGTATTATTTATTTTTATGTATTATGCAATTATGTGAAATACATACTAGGTATAAAATAATAAAGCAATGTAATAGTATATTAGTGGATATTGTAGAGTGATTTTTTTTTTCATTGACACATTTTTGTACCATATGAACACTAACAATACTATTAACATACCGTATTAACCATATTTAGGCGGTATAAAAATAAAAGTGAAAATGAAGGTTCTTGAATATCTAGATATTTAGATTAAAATTAAACTGAGAGGCATACTGAATTAATTATTTTTTATAGTAATAACGTCAGGAAATCGATAATTTTGAAGAAAGTTTAAAGCTGCTGTGTTAAAAAGAAAACTATGGGGCACTGGTTTAAATTTTATTAATAGAGAAGGTTTGCATCGTATATATACGTATACACCAATATATACTTTTCGTGATTGAGGGTTTCCGACTTTTTTATGGGGTTAAAGGTTTTTTAAGAAAAAAACGTATTAGACAGTGACAGTTCTAATATCGGCTCTGGGTATTGTGTTGTGTTTATATAAGACTGAAAATAAAAATGTCACTCATTTGTTGAGATATTTGAAAAGAACTTCTTAAAGAAAGCTGCACTCTCTAATTATATATATATATATATATATATATATATATATATATATATATATATATATATATATATATATATATATATATAGTTAACTTTCTTCCCTGATTTGATCACCAAAAATAAACTTCAACGCCGAAATATTTCAGTAGCACTTTATTAGATAGTTTAATTATACAAATATAAAACTAATCTAAAAACTTCGTTCCCGCTGTACATTCACCTATATATAGACTCGGTGGATGTACAGTCAGCATTTTCTTATTAATGGCAATTGTTCTTTGTTTTATTTAACCTTATGTTATGTATTTTCTAAGAAAGCCGACTAAAAATAAATATAACAGTCTATTGGTAACACTATATAATTCCTCCCACCATAGACGGAGGCATAGCCGGAGAAGGGTCCTTGTGGGTTGATAAGTTAATTTTGATGGGGCTTCTGGTTCTGCATCGATTATAGATGTACGGGAGGCCTATTATCAGTAGTATTGTAAAAATACTGATACACAGTATTACGATCCAAGGGTGATCGATTAGGTCCAAATCGGGAGCTTGTAGATTAATATGTTTAAGATCACGAAGTTGTTGGTGAAGTTCCTTTAATTCAGTGGTGGGTACGTTGTCTAAAGAGAATGAAGAATAATTTGATGTCATAAGTGGCTCTGGTAGAAAATAGGTAGTTGAAGTTGGGAGTGAAGTTGGAGATGTGTAGACTTCTTCTTGGTCAATCCAAAGAGTGCAGTTGACATTTGGGGTGATAAGTGATGTTTCCTTCAATATTTGAACTTCTAGGTCGGTACATTTTTCTTTTATTTCAATGGGTAATGTGGGAATCATCAGAATTTGTCCATTAGGTAGTGTCTGGATAAGGTTTCGTGTTTGGCGTGCTGGCACAGTGTTACAGGCAATGTTAGGCTGTCGTTGGATCATGTCGATAATGCAGTGACTACTAGTGTCCATAATGTTGTCAGACAGGTAAATGTCATCCAGAAGCGGCAGTTCTTGGTCAATCCATGCATGTTCATTTTCAGTACCGAGTATCAGGAAGGATTTAGGGGGTAGAACTGTCAGGCTTTTATAGGGTAGTGGGATAAGTTTGAACAAAGTTTTTTCTTTTAGAATTGGTACTAAAATTTCGATATATAGCTTTGAATTTTTTATAAAAGTTTTTATTTTAAAAAGGCTTAAATAATAATGAATATGAAACATAGGAATTTCGTTCGTTTTATATAAGAGTTTAAGATTTACAAAAATTTCTTTGATATGGTTAGTAGTTATAATATTTGAATGTACTAAATTTAGGTGGGCGAACAATAGAGCGTTCTCGATATTAGAAAGATAATTTTGAAGAAAATTAATATTGTTAATTATATCTTGTATATGTTCTTGAATAATTATATTATTAAGTTTTGTAGTAGTGCGATTATTATTTGCGTCTATGATTTTTATTGTATCTTCAAGATTGTTGATTAAATTTTTAAGTATGGTTGTCTTTGTCTCTATTTGAGATACGGTTGAATGTTGATTCATCATCATTAGGTCATCAGTCCTAAGACTGGTTGGACGCTAACCTCCAGCTTCTCCTATCTTGTGCTAACCTACGCATTTCGCTAATTGTGCTACAACCTACATCCCTTACTATTTGCGAGCAGTAGTCTAATCTCGGCCTACCTCTGCCTTTCTTCACTCCTATTTCTGCCTCCAAAATATCCCGGACTATTCCCCCATGTCTCAGCAAGTGGCCTACCATTCTATCTCTTCTCTTCTTTAAGTTTTTCCACATACTTCTTTTCTCGCCGACTTTCTCTAATACTTCTTCGTTTCTAACACTATCAGTCCATGGTATTTTCATCATTCTTCGGTAACACCACATCTCAAAAGCTTCTAATTTCTTCCTACTTGCTTCCCCTACCGTCCAGGTTTCGCAGCCGTATAGTGCCGTGCTCCATACATATGTTTTCAAAAATCTCGTCCTTGTTTCTAAGTTTATTACCCCCGAGCATAAAAGTGCTTTCTTTTTGTTAAAAGCTACTCGACCCTGCGCTATTCTTTGTTTTATGTTTATCGCTTCTTCCATTCCAATTTATTTTACTTCCTAAATAAGTGAAGTCTTTAACTTCCTCCAACCTTTCATTATTAATTTGTACTTTCGTTTTTGCTCTGCTCTCGCGCCCTCTGCACACTAACACTTTAGTTTTGTTTTTATTCACCCTCATTCCGTATTCCTCTGTCAACACTGCCTCCATTTCATTCAATGCTGATTCTAATTCCTCCTTACTAGATGATAATACTGCTATATCATCCGCGAATCTCAGCATTTTTAGTTTCTGTCCCTGTACTTTAATCCCGAAATCCACTCTATCTTTTACCACATTAATCGCCTCTTCGATGTACAGATTAAAAATTAGTGGTGATAGCGTACATCCTTGTCTTACTCCTTTCCTAATACCTACTTCCCTTTTTTCCCCTTCTACTTCTATAACAGCAGTTTGCTCTTTGTATAGATTGTGTACTACTCTCCTATCTCTATACTTCATTCCCGCGCTCTTTAGTATCTCGTTTTTTCCCATCTTACGTTATCAAAAGCTTTTTCTAAATCTACAAATCCTATATAAGCGTTCTTTCCTTTTTCTATTGTTTTCTCTAACATTACTCTTAGCGCCAGAATAGCTTCGCGAGTTCCCCTATTTCGCCTAAAGCCGAATTGGTCTTCTCCTAGTATTTCCTCCGCTCTATTTTCCATCCTCTTCTGCACTATTCTAGTTAAGATTTTTGACGCATGGGAAGTTAGGCTAATCGTTCTAACGTTCTCGCATTTGTCGGCTCCTCTCTTTTTCGGTATAGTAACGATAATGTTCCTCTTATAATCCTCCGGCATCTCGCCCGTTTCATATATGTACTTTACCAGTTCAAACATCCTATTTACTACTTTCTGTCCCACACATTTCAAAATTTCCGCCTGTATTTTATCTATACCCGGCGCTCTATTATTATTTAGCCCCCTTAGTGCTATTTCAAATTCCTCTCTCAATATAGGTTTTCCTACATCTTCCCTATCGATTCTAGATTCTTCCTCTAATATCTCTCCTAATTCCTGACCCTCGTATAAATTTCCTAAGTACTGCTTCCATCTATCCGCTTTCTCCTCTCTTCCGATCAGTATGTCCCCCGATTGACTCCTAACGTTTCTACTTATTGTTCCTATATCCCTGAAGTTCCTCTTAATTATTTTGTAAGCCTCATCGGTCTTACCTACTTGCAACTTATCTTCTACTTCTTTGCATTTATCCTCTATCCATTGTTCTTTCGCTTTTCTACAT
Organism: Rosalia funebris; assembly: GCA_037954035.1. Taxonomy (NCBI): domain Eukaryota; kingdom Metazoa; phylum Arthropoda; class Insecta; order Coleoptera; family Cerambycidae; genus Rosalia; species Rosalia funebris. The sequence goes on along the minus strand of JAZFAV010000007.1, from coordinate 23,818,472 downwards.
TTTCTAATGATTTCCCACTTCATTGACTTATAAGTTTTCAGTCCTTCTTCGTCTCGTCTGTTTTTGTAGCCTCGTCTCTTTTGCATTAAGTTTAAGACTTCGTCCGTTATCCAGGGCTTCCTAGCTTCCCTTTTATCGTGTCCTAAAACGTCCGTAGCCGCGGAAGCTAGACTATTCTTGATACCCTCCCACTCAGTTTCTGCGTTCTTGATTTCGTCCTTACTCGTTTTATTTATTAATTGATCTGTTTTATCCTGGAACTTATCTTTCATATTCTGATCCCTCAATATGTCTACATTTATACGTTTCTTATCCTTCCGGATTTTCAGATTTTTGAACTTTAATCTAGCTTTCATGACTACCAAGTTGTGGTCGCTGTCTACATCTGCTCCTGGATAAGTCTTACAGTCTTTTACTTGATTTCTAAATCTCTTCCTAACCAGAATGTAGTCTATCTGATACCTGTCTATCCCTCCTGGCATTTTCCATGTGTACCGCCTCCTAACGTGATTCTTGAACAATGTGTTCGCGACTACCATCTTGTGCTTCTCACAGAATTCTATCAGTCTGCTACCTCTCTCGTTTCTGTTTCCTAATCCATAAGGCCCTACAAATTCTCCTTCTTTCCCCTCACATACGACTGCGTTAAAATCTCCTACTATTATTAAATTTTCATGACCCTTCACAAATCCTATTACCTGCTCTATGTCCGAATAAACGGCTTCTAACTCTTCCTCACTATGGCTAGAAGTAGGCATGTATACTTGCACTATTACTGTTTCCACTGGCTTCGAATCTAACCTAACCATCATTACTCTCTCGCTGTATTGTAGGTAGCTATCTACACACTGTCCTGCGTTCTTCCGCATAACGATCCCTACTCCCGCGTTTCCATTTACCGATCCTGTGTGTATTACCCTATAGTCACCGCTCCAAAAATCTCCTACTTCCGGCCAGCGCATCTCACTTATACCTACTATATCTAATCCTAACCTATCCATTTCTATCTTCAGATTTTCTAGCTTCCCTGCCTGTCTCATGCTTCTGACATTCCACGCTCCGACTCGTGAAATGCTACACTTACTATTATTGCACTCGATCACGTCTCCCGGAACAGTCCTCACCCGGAGATCCGAACGGAGGACTATTTTACCTGCGGAGTTTTTTGCCCCAGGAGACGCCATCATTAATTTAGGATAAGCTTTCTGCTAGCTGTTCTGAGGATTATAATGTGGTGGTTTCCTCTTGCCTTCCATATCGCAATCGTGTGTGTCATAGCACCATACCAACTGAATGTTGATTATCATATAAAATTTTGATATTAACATTAATTTTCTCTCTGTCATCGTTATCCATTAAACCAAAGAGTGATACAGTGATCCAACAGGATTAATTAGACCTCGTTTCAATCTTTTATTATTAGAATGAATTGTTTCAAATTTATCAAATGTTTTATTTAAAATAAACTCGGCTTGTAACCACTTGATATATGAGTCATGTTTTACAGCGTCTTCTTTAATTGTTATTAAATTAGTAAAAATGTTTAGAAGTTGGTTTTCTACAGCGTGAAGGTTAATTACATGGAGAAAAGAGTGATAGTGGGAAATTATTTTAACTGGACCTAGTATTATAGGAAGGAGAGGATTCCGGACTGGTTTTACTTGCAATGATGCGCATGCGTAGAGTAGATAGAGGAATGTCAGAGTGATTGTCTTCATCCTGTAACAAGGAGGAGGGTTTTAGTTGTTTTTTTTTTTATTTTGTTTTTATGAAAAGTTCCGGCAGATGTGTCGACAGTGGGACCTTTGTCTTTATGAATTGAGACACGTTTAAATATTGGTTTTATTTTAGGGTCACGTGGAGTTTTTATATTTAGGCATTCTTGAGATGATATACCTACAGGTTGGGGGTCATCTAAATTTTTGTTACGCCTAGAAAGTACTTGAGCTTTTTGATGTTCGATACGACTTTGTAACGTTTGAAAGAGTTGTTTTGCAATATTTTTCGTTGAGTCAATGTAGTCTTGAGTAATTTTGGCCTCACTTAACGTGGGTGAATTGTCTTTGTCAAGATGGGAAAATATAACATTGAAAGGAGTCAGTTTTGTAACTGAGTGTACTGAGTTATTATAACAAGAAACGGCTAAAGTTACGAGATAACTTAGTGGCTTATTAGGGTGGTCGATTTTTAAAGTTCGAAGGGAGTCAAGAAGAGTGGAATGGAAACGTTCAACAGGACTATTACTGTTGGAGTTTCTAATGGAGGTTATGTGAAGTTCTATGCCGTACAATTGACAATATTCTTTGAGAAGAAGATTGTTGAATTCTTTGCCAGCGTCGGCAATAATTTGGGAAGGCGTTCCTAAATAGGAAGTAAATTGAATAAGAGCTTGGACAATATCAATTGCGTTTTTTCAAGGAAGTTTAATCGCTTGTCCGTATTTAGAAAATGGGTCTAAAACAGTAAGATAAATTTCTGATTGGATATGAAAAAGGTCGATATGTAAGACATCCAAAGGTTTAGTAGGTGTTGGAGTATGTTGCAGTTTAATGTGTTGAGGATTTCGATCATATTTTGCGCGTTGACAAACGTCGCAGAGATTTATATAACGATTAATATCGTTAGACATATTAGGCCAATAGAATTTTGTTGAAATGCGTTTGATCGTTTCATTTATACCTCGGTGTGTAGTTTTTGTTTCATGCCAAAATTTTATTTCTTTAATCTTTTCACGATCTTCTAATAGATCAGTGACGTAGGAATTTGAGATTACAATTTTAGTAAGGGGGCTAAATTTATTTATCAGTACACGGAGTGTTTTTTCTTTTATAGCTTCGGTATGAAAATAGAGGCAACTGTTGTCTGTGGTGTTGATATAATTTTTAAGATGAAGAAAAATTTCATCATCTGATATACTAGTATGAAATGTTAGAATGTGTCGGGTTTTGTTGAAAGGTTTTTCTAGCGAGGGTAAGAAGCGTGCGGCAAGAGTGTTTGATTCAGTAATGATAATTTGCCGATTAAAAGAGTTGACAGGTTTCTCTGTAATAGGTGGTGCACAAACAGGATTTTCGTGTGCTGTGTTGTGTATCGTCCGATAGGTCATTAAGAAAATTCTCAAGACGTTCAGGGTCTGGGCTTGGAAGGTTGTCAAGTATTAGTTCAGGATCTGGATTATTTTCAGAGTCTATATTGGGAAGATTGTCTAAGTTTACAAGAAAATCAGATAGATCGTCTTGATTTTCTGTACTAGGGTTATTTATCATGGAAAGTTAATCGTCAAGGGCATGCGTTTCGTCAATTTTGATTCTAGAAAGTGCGTCTGCTTTCAAGTTGGTTTTACCTTTTTTGTAACGAATTTCGTAATCGTATTCTTCTAATTTCAATCGCTAACGTACAAGGCGTGACTGTGGGTCTTTTAATGAAAAAAGCCATTGGAGGGGTTTATGATCTATATATATTATAAATTTTTGACCAAAGAGGTAGGGTCTGAAATATTTTACTGCATAGACAATTGCCAAAAGTTCTTTTTCAATTGTACTATAATTAACTTCCGCGGGATTTAAAGTTCGAGATGCGTAAGCGATTGGTTTTTTGTCTTGGGAGAGAACGGCTCCAATTGCGAAATTACTTGCGTCAGTTGTAAGTTAAAAAGTTTTTGTAAAGTCTGGGTATACTAATAAAGGTTCATTGGTAAGTATATTCTTACATTTTTCAAAAGAGTCAACAAATTCAGGGATGTGAATAATTTTTTCATTTTTCTTTAGACACTTAGTTAAAGGTTTTGTGAGTTTTGCAAAATTATCAATGAATTTACGGTAGTATCCAACAAGTCCTAAAAATGATTTAATTTCTTTTGCAGTTTTTGGAATGGGGAATCGCTTAATGGCTTTAATTTTGTCAGGATTTGGTTTAATGCCTTCTGTAGTAATAACGTGTCCTAAGAAAGCAGTTTCCTTTTTTAAGAATTCAGATTTGTCAAGAGAAATTTTGAGAGAGTATGTTCGAAAAGCTTCAAAAACTAATTTTAAATTTTGAATATGTTCCTGAAGGGATGTAGAAAATATGATAACGTCATCCATATAGACTAGACAAATTTTATGCTGAAGGTCTTTGAGTACGTTATCCATTACGCGTTGAAATGTCGCGGGTGCATTTTTAAGTCCAAAAGGCATACGAAGGTATTCATAGTGACCATTTTCAACTGTGAAAGCTGTTTTTTCGATAGAATTTGGATCCATTTCAATTTGGTGAAAGCCTTGCGCTAAGTCAAGAGTAGTGAAATAATTACATCGTCCAAGTTTGTCTAGAATGTCTGTAATATTGGGGAGTGGGTAACGGTCGTCGATTGTCTTTTTGTTTAAATTGCGATAGTCAATGACTAATCGCCATTTTTGCTTTCCACTAGCATCAGGTTTTTTCGGTACAAGCCATACAGGGCTACTCCAGGGACTACAAGAGGGTCTAATTATTTTTTCATTTAACATTTTACGGATTTGGTCATGTATTTCTTGTTTATGGACATGCGGAAATCGATATGAACGAGTATAGATAGGGGTATCATCTGAAAGGCGAATTTTATGCTTTACATCATTTGTGAATGAAAGAGATTGGTTAGGAAGTAATAACACATCTTTGAAATTTTTACAAAGGGAAATTAATTGTTGTCGTTCTTCGACATTAAGATGATCGGTACGAATAAATTTAGAAATATCGCTGCGCTTAATTTGAGCTGTGTTAGATTGTAAGGGAGATTGAAAAGCGGATTTTGTTTCAAAATACTGCAGAGGATAAGCAGTAGTAGGGTCTTCAAGATAAATAGTTTCAGTTTTATTTGAGAGGTTATGAATTTCGACTAAAGCTTGGTTATTTTCAGCTGTTGTCACAATGGAAGGGATTTTAAGATTTCTAGAATTTTGTTCAGGAATGTAAACGTCTCCTGTTGGGATATTAATTGGAATAATGGTGTGAAGAATTTCAAAAGCATTGATTGTGATGCGTTTAGCAGTATCATGGGGGTCTCGAAAATAAAGGGGAATTTGAAAATTATCTCCATAGCATACCTGGTTTGAAAAATCACAAATAATATGAAATTTAGTAATAACGTCTAAGCCTATTAAACCGTCGAAGTAATTATGGAAATCGAATAGAATAATTTTTATTTTCTCATTAGAATTTAGTTCCGGAAATGCAGGAATTTCTGCACAGAACTGGATTTGTTTTTGACCTAGGCATGTTTTAATTGTGGAATTTTCTTTAAAAATTGTTTCGGGAAAATATTTTTCAATGATATCAGGACGTATTAAGGATTTAGAAGAACCAGAATCAATTAATAATTTCATTGGCGGGTCGTTAATTTGAATATAAGCAAGTGGGGCAGCTAGAGAAGCATTATGGTCTATGTCTGATTTGTCGCAGTTACTGTATTCCGAAAATTTTCAGTCAATGTTTCTTCTTGGGGGATCTCGTCGTCTGGAATTTCGGAATAAAGATTCCATTCGTTATATTGGTATGTAGCTTCGTCAGAAATAGGTTCATTAACGTCATATTGAGGAAATACAGTGTTCTCCTCTGGTTGCTCGTCTTCGTGGTTATATAGTTCTTCGGAGACAAAATGTTGTGGGGTTTGGTCGAATGTACGGAAATTTGGTCGAGTTGTAATATGTGATTGAGGTCGCATTTGAGGGCGTTTGATAGTAGAGACACCGGACATTGGTGTAGGTTTATATGAAGTTTGGGGTTTACCAGAAACTTGCGCATTTGTGTTGAAATTTTGCTTAATTGGTTTATGCTGAACCTGTATAGGTTGCGAGGGAAATTGTTGTGACCTATATTGATTAGGATTCCTTTGAGTATTGAAATTTTGGGAGTATTGATTTGAGTGAAAATTTTGGGATCGATTACCAAAATTTTTATTATAATTTTGTTGGAAATTTTGAAAAGGTTGATTTGATTGATAATTTTGGAAAGATTTGTACACAGGTTGAATTTTTTGAGCGGGGCGTTGTTGCAAGCCTAACGATAATCTTTTAAATTCGTCATATTTTACTTGCTCGTCTATGAACGAGATGGCAGTCTCAAGTGATGAAATCGTTGGGTTATTTCGTAAAATTGTCTCATAATTATCCGGTAAATTCATCTTATATCTATTAAATATTTGTCTTTCGTATAGGCTAATATGACCACGTTTTTTTTCGGGAGAAATATTCGATAATTGTATTCGATAATTGTACTTTAGTAATTAATTTAGATTTTAATTCAATTAATCGATTACCAAAATTTAGAAGAGTTTCTTTCGGATTATATCGTATATATTGAAGTTCTTGTTCTAAAGTTAAAATATTTCTATTATCACTAAAATTTTGAATAAATAAATTTTTCATTTGTGGCCATGTCACGATATCGGGACGACTAGAAAGTAAAATGTGAGCTTTACCTTTAATTTTATTTTTTATTGCACTTAACATAATTTTAATGTAAAAAGGTTCATTAGTAGGATTGGCTTCTAATAAATTTTCTACAGCATCAAAAATGTTCTGTAACATTAACTCATCTCCATCAAAATTTGGAATAAATTCAACAAGATTTTTAACTTTTTGAAGGTCTAATTGAGCCATGTCGATTTGTTCGTGTTCTAAATCTAATTCTCTAACTCTACTTAATTGTCTGGGCGGAGTAGTTGGATAAGGTCTACTCATTAAAAAAGAAAATTAATACTAAAATTGTTGCGTAATGTAATGTAAAAATTGCAAAATTGTTTCTTGTGATTTGTTCTTAATCTAATAAATTAAGTCCTATCAATGTCAGATAAAACGAAATTCCTACCTAACTGAATCACAAATTATACCTAGTCAAAGGATAATTATTTCAATGATTATTACTAGGGTTGTACCGCGACTATCTTAAACTTTGTTCGAAGACAGAAAGGTACGGACAGTGCTAGGAAATACTCGGACTTACTTGGTTTTTTTCTGGTCGATCTGAGCGGAGTTGAACGTTGAGATGTAGGACCGTTATCTTCTAAAGGATCTGAAGCCCACCAGTTTCGCACAATGTCAGCGACCCTGTGATGACAATCCTACCGGCTGCGCCAGTTAACTTTCTTCCCTGATTTGATCACCAAAAATAAACTTCAACGCCGAAATATTTCAGTAGCACTTTATTAGATAGTTTAATTATACAAATATAAAACTAATCTAAAAACTTCGTTCCCGCTGTACATTCACCTATATATAGACTCGGTGGATGTACAGTCAGCATTTTCTTATTAATGGCAATTGTTCTTTGTTTTATTTAACCTTATGTTATGTATTTTCTAAGAATGCCGACTAAAAATAAATATAACAGTCTATTGGTAACACTATATAATTATATATATATATATATATATATATATATATATATATATATATATATATATATATATATATATATATATATATATATATATATATATATATATATATATATATATATATATATAGTTGCGTGGGCTACTCTTAGAAATACCTATCTCTTTTCCATGTTAAATGGGTGTCAATATTAATGCTTGAATAAAGTAAATAGGAACAAACTGTATAAATTTAGATATACAATATATCATTCGAATGTGGCGAAACTTCCTATTTTATTATCTTATATTTAATGCTGGTAAACGGAATAACCATTAAACTGATTGTCGTAAGAATGTATGTTGTATAAATTATTTATGTATGAATTCTGTAGATTTAACTTCATTAAATCCTAAATAAATTATCAAGTAAATATTTTACTGTAGCATGTTTGCCAAATTCAGTTAGTGTTAATTAATTTACATATTTAAGTTCATTCCACATAGGGTTAACCGGGATGAGTTATAGAAATTAGACTTATTTTATGAAATTAATATAAGACAAACTAAAATACGTAAACATCTTAATCTAAAATTATTATAATAGATAGGAAACAAAAGTTTTGAATTAAATAAAAATTATAAGTTACAGAAGTAGTAGCAATAATTATGTTTATAAAAAATACCCTCAGAAATAAGTATGTACGCAATACAACAGTTCAGGAGCTTATCTCCAACGTATATCACTGTATTAATATTGTAGAGAATTAAATTAATCCTAATATTGTAATGTTTGTTAAAATTAATATATCAGGAAACTAAAAGTTAAGGGAGTAATGAAAGAAAAAATTGAAGATACGTTTTAAAATACCAAGCAAATTGCTAATAATAAAATGAAGTCATATTTAGTATAATAGATGCTGTCACATAGTGAAAAAATATATCAAGTATTTAAAACAGATATTCATATTTTCAAATTTTTTTTAATCGACTATGGAAATAGTAAACATATTTTATTTGTCAGAGCACTGTACACATACTTATGTATGTAACGTAGATTTAAAAATAGAATACGCCATATGTCGGATTAATCTAATATACAAATACTTAATATATTTTCAAGCTATATTTGTATCGTTTTATATAAATCATAAATATATATATGTAAATGTGTATTTAGGATTTCAATCGGTAATACGCGTTTATGTCGTTTAAATCATACTTCAGTAGTGGCATAGTATTATCGGCAACTTTATGATTTACTATATATAATGCTTGATACTTAAAAATTGAACAGACATTTACCGAGATTAATATATTTAAAACTTCAAGGATGTAGAAGTATTTTAAAGAAATATGGAACCCATCAGCAAAGTTGATGTGAGGCAGATCTCAAATTTAATTTAGCACTATCAGACTTTAAAAGAAAGTTAGTAGACATCCTACATACCAAATTAAAACGTTATATGTTACAGCTAATTTTTCTATATCCATCAAACAGGCAGTTAATCATTGATTTCAGCCTTCAACCAAATAATCCCAATTAATCAAATAGTTTATTTTAAAACTATAGTTATTTTAGACTCAGACTTAGTCATGTAATATAAAATACTAACATTGAACTTTATAAAATTATTTCTTCATAAAAAATAAAAAAAAATTTATTTCTTTAGACAATTTGTCTTCGTGATGACTTTGTCAATATCATGGGCATAACAACAAGTTTAACATAATGGTATTTAAATATGTTAATAAGATTAAGCGTGCTATATGGACACACTTTTTAAACCAACCGAATAAAGTCCTGATGATTTAATAAGTCCTATGATATATATATATATATATATATATATATATATATATATATATATATATATATATATATATATATATATATATATATATATATTAGGTATACTCGTAGGGTACTTCACGGTGGTCTATTAGACGTTTTTGATAAACTACAAATATTTTGGAATCAAACATTTTTATATGGAGGTTTTTAGCGATGCTCTATTTAATGAAGATAATGCCAAGTATGTGACATTTCCGGTTATACCGGAGGTTGGCAACAACTTCCTTATTTTAAATAGTATGCTATATTTTTTATACCAGATTCAAATTTTACTTATTATTTTGAGGTAACTTTCAAATACTATTGCCTATCCCTAAACCGAATAGTATTTTAGAAATTTCCGTTTTAATAAGATCCTGTGCGAAAACTAACCCGTATATATAAATTAATAACTTTCGCTACGACAAGTTTCATTAAGCAATTATTTTCCCATAGATTAATGAGATATGGAGCTTATGTATGTATAAATTGCAAATGCTCCAAAATATACAGTGTGTCCAAAACAGGAGCTCAAACACCGACAAATTGAATTTTCAATAATTGGCTTATTTCAAATAGAACATACCAGTCGTGAAGCGTCCTTTAAGGCTGTAAAACTATCTAAATTGCACTTCATCGCGTACTCCTCTCTCCTCTCACTGCACCGCTTATTACAATAAACTCCGTTAAAACCAAGGAGACGGAGAGTTACACCAGACAGCGCATACGCATTGCCGCTTACCGGCATGCCGACGCGAAGAATTATATGCAATCCTGCCAGCCTCACAGCCTTAATGGTCGCTTCGCCCCTGGAACATACTGTATTTCATAACCCCATTCGGTACATTTTTTGATTATCTCTTTCGATTGATATGGGCATTTCCTATACCTAAATTGTACTGTTCTTGATATTTAGAGGATGATTGAGCGGATGTTATAGGGGGGTTTAGAGATACAAGGGAAACACTATTAATAATTCTGTTTTCGGCACAAAAGGCCACCATCCCCATGGTTTCATCGGGAATAATGCAGGTCCGGTAACCGCTCAGGTTGATGTACAATTGACTTCACCGCGAGGTCCAGAGTGGCAACCTCGAGGTACGTCAGCGTCATCAGAATCAGTTGAATCTGATAAGACCAGTGGGAGACCACATAATCTACAAAGCCCCAGAGTAGTCCATCAAGGTAGCCGTAACAAGGAAGCAGAGCCGAGCTTGCCGTCATCAGCCATGGTGATGAGACAACAGAAAAAACCTTCGAGCAGGCCACTCCATGAATATACAAGGAGACATACGAAGAGTCAAGGGCCTGTTCCTAATGAGCCATAGATAAAGGAGGGCCGCATCTAACTAGGAAGAACGAGAACTTCAGGAACACGAAAACGATGATTGAGAACATACTGCAACCTTGTGTTATACACGACATTGACTTTTGCTGAGCTGTACGGTGAGAGGTGCTAGTAATAGTGGAAAATGTAGTGCATAATCATGTTGTAACAGTCCAAATGAGAGAACAGTGGTATGAACAAGGTAAGAGAGACAATAGGCAATCGAAATAAGGAAATTTAACATCAGGACAGAGATCAGTGCTAGTAAACTACGAAAAAATTAACTATGTTAGTATAGGAATTAGTTTAAGGGTCATTCTAGCGTTTCAATTTATTTCGCTGCCAGAGGCAAGTAAAAATAATGATCCGCTCTAAGGGGAGGGCAATGCAACAAACAATATGGATTTCCACAATTCTTATAATAATTTTTCTAAATAAAGTTCCGCCCACCGTTACTAAATATCGTTATTTTATTTATGGTTTTTCATTATTTTCTCTCAAAAATAAACCCTACGACCTGGTTCATTTTCTGTTATTTTTTGGGATAGTATTGTCAAATGTAATACATATATTTGATGGCGATGAAGTTTCTCTTTATGGATACACTTCAAAATAGTTGTATAGTTGGCGTTGCTTTCTATGGAAATTGGGCGTGAATTTGATCTCAAAATCTCAATAAAATGTCTATTTGCACATCGTGTATGAAATAAGGTTTGTGCTTTTTAATAGCATAATTTAAAATTATACACCACCATATAATCTCAGGAAAATTGTCTACTATAGCAAAGTGACGCTACACTAATAATCAACTAGTTTCACAATAATCATTTAAATTTTAATACAACAACATTTGTATGACATCCTTTTCTGGAAGAAGTGAAACTATTAAATATCAATACAATACTTATAAATAATACCTCTCTTCATAGATTCTTGGAAATTAATGAATATTTCCAAGATTTGGGCATTTTGTTTGATAAAAAAATCACATTTGTTTTACAGAAGAGTAACATTATAATAAAAACGTGCAGACATTGCAATCAATAAAAATACTATATTATATCTATGTCAGGTACAAACTCGAATATGGATTGCTACCATGACAGTTTTAATCATCTCCCGATGATGCCAACCTGGTTGGCTGAACACATGTCAAGAAATGTGTAATCTTTTAGGATTCGTGGAAATCTATTATCCTGTGTTTGTTGCTGCATTGAAGGTTCCAGTAGATGATATTTTAAAGGAGCGCTGAATTGCCCTCAACTTTTAACGTTTAACACTGCTAGAAGCTGTGCTGATAATGTTATACAATCGGGTGTTATAAAGTAATTACTTTACTGATTGTGATCGAAGTAATAAAAATAATGTTAGAAACTAAAATTTCAATCAACGATTTGTTTCAAAAAGTTACTGGAATATGCAAAATTGTACGAAATACACGATCTCCGATCGGAACACATGAACTCTCCTTTAAAAACCCGGAGTCAGTTTCACATAACATTTATGGCGGTCCTCGCGGTGTGTGTGTAGTGAAATGATACTAGTGGTATGTTATAGCTATAGCTGTGTTTGTTTGAAAAATAAAATAAATAAGTAGATAACAAGCTAGTACCGAAAGAGGAGAATGTTTCGGGGCGAGATGCGGGAATTGACTGTTTTAAAAATTTATCTCAAAAGCCGCCGCCACGCTTGTCAAATCATTGTCCTACTCTGCAAAGGTTTTAACAAGTAGCTGATTCAGTAAAAAGGGATATTTATTGCCTGAGATAATCGCATTTTTACCCGTTAGAAACAGATGGGCCCTGGTTCCGAGTACTAGCTAAACGAGGGTTTTTACTTTCTAATATTCACACAACTTAAAACTAATATATACAAAAAATCATCACGGCTGTCAATAGGCGTATGTGGAGCCACGTGTGCCGGCACATTCATTGATACGTTGCCATATCATTTTCGGAGCACAATTTGCAGCTATTTTATTATTGTATTTGATGAAACGTATCAGTAAGAAAACTAAAAGCAATAAATGGTTCATCTTAGTAATAGTCAGATTTATCCTTAATATTCTCTAAAATACAGCTTGTCAAGAATTGGAAAAAGTGTGAGGTTGTCTTGTATGCGTAGAAGAAAGACGCAGCATTTTGAGGGAAAAGTATGCACGACTAGATCGGACTTTGTGTACATTCATACATATTCGATATTCACTCTGCCAAGGTCTCAATGCGACTGAGTAAAAACCAGGCTGTTTACTGTGCATCTCGTGGGAATCCCGATATCGCAGTTTTGAGACTTGTTCTTATTCTTGACAAATATTCAATTGTATATAAATAATTGTAAATTGTTTTACGTATTTCTGACGAAAATCTGCATTTCTAATTATTGCTTTATAATAAATTTTAACAGCGAACAGTTTTTATATTTAAATTGTGAACGATATTATGTTATAATAGTATTAAAAGTAGGGAAAAAGTTATAAATACAATGTCAAGTACAAGTTCAATCTAAGTCAATCTAACTTAAATCAAGTCATTTAAAGGAAATTTATCAACTATCAAAAAAATTTAAATTTCAGAATAAATGTTCTTCTGTTACTAAATAGATTAATAAAAAAGTACGATATTAATAATTAAATTCAAACCACTCTTTTAAGGTCTATTATAAACAATTTATTACAAACACAAACAACTGATCTTGAAGATAATGAAAATTATATACAAATTGAGCGCCTTTAATCAGACTGTAATATGCATAGGCTTTTGATTTTTTGTGTTGGTAATATCTGCCTTGGAGACACTACTAGAAAATTAATTTTGTCAACATACGTAATTATTTTGCTTTATTATGATGATCATAAAATTTGTTAGATATTAAGAGATTAATAAGTATTTTAAGTTCATAGAGAGTGTCTAATTGTTTTTTTTAAGTACCATATTTTTCTATTTTTATGACGAAATGTGCCATACATGAAAAAGAAGTACAACACCACCGGGTCATTTATTAACCATAAATTTTGTGCTGAACATTAAAATAAAGACGTCAACTAAAATTCAGGTAACGTTATATCGCTCCATTGGAAATTCAGAACTGTTCCTCTAGACCGGATTCTTCTATTAATTACAAGAAATTCTGAAAGGTGCAAGACAGGGATGGAAAGTATTCTAGTTATGAAATTCCTTTGTAGCTCTTGGTTCTCCATTACTATTTAATTCAATAGCTGATCCGGCTAACGGCTAAAATAGTTGATTAAAATTAAGGGAGATCTCTTTGAACGTCTGTTAATGAAGCAGTCTCGTAAAGTCGTTCTGAATAAACTACCATCTTAAAATATTAAGTGAACGTAACTTTTAATTTAAACTAAACGCAAGTTATAGATAATATTTATTGATTTTCTTTTCGCCTGCGGTGGTGTAATTCTATTTCCGTAGGACCTGTCTGTCGTTCATAACAATGGCAATTCGTTAAATTTCGGGGTGCACTATATTGATAAATCTAAATATAGTATAGTAATAATGGAACTATATATATTCGAGGAAGTACGAAAATAAAAGTTTCTTTGGCGTATTCTAAATAGGACAATGGTTTACATTTTCAATAATATACTATTTATATAGAAATTTAATTACATTTGACAGTAATAACTGCAGCAGCATACTTATTCAGTTCCTTTGTGGAAAATATTATATCTATATATTATACCTACAAGTCTTTCGTATGTCCTAGTAGGCAATAATAGTCATTTTGAACTATGTTATATTAAATGTGAAAGTTAATAAAATTAAAATTATTAATTACCTAGCAATCATTAATATATCAGTGTTTGAAACATCGATGTAATGTAATTTCTACTTGTGGCGGCAAACATGGAATAATAATATTACAAAAAAAAATATGTGTGATGTATTTCTTTATTTTTATAGAGAGATCCAGATTTATTAAATGCAACATCACACAGAAAATATACTACAGTTATTAAAACTAATTTCTATTCTGTTAAAATTATTTTCATAATAATTGCTGGCACTTTATCAGTATCGCCAATGTGATAATTTGATACCTAAATTTTACAGATGTTTAAAATTAATTTTAAAAGTTAATAATTTTTGACGATAGAAGTACATACATTTATCGAAAATAAATTAATGACAAGTTTGCGTAATTTTTCGATGCAAGTTTCTCAGAAATTGAGGCAAGCTGTAATTTATTTAGGGATATTTGAAAATTTATAAATTCATAGTGACTTTTAAAATACTGGTCATATAAGTTCAATGGTTTTCAGTTATGAATATTAGCGGCTATTCTATATTTTATTCCAATTTTCACTGAAGTCCCCCTTTAAAAATAAATCAATATTTTTGAAAGCTAAAGATCATTTGACTCTTAACTATATGGTTCATAAAATATTCCACATTTTGTATACATATTGTAATTGATAATGTTTAAGGTTAGAAAATGATTTCCTCTTTAGAAGACGATACATTAATACGGAGGCTTACTTCGAAGCGGCTAATGAGATTAAATCGGTTAGAAAGTGGTTAGAGGTTGACCATTATGTTGCGACCAATTATCATAGTTTTTTATCTTAATATGATTATAATGAAATGATGTCTTATTTGATGAAACTGCATTTAATGTATTTATTGTAAATGTATGATTATATACATGGACTGTTCGTGAATGATAATGGCTGCTGCCTAACTTCTTTCTCCCCAAGCGCTGACCAAAGGGTTCTCCTTCGTTCTCACCATGGGCATATCATGGTCCGGTTGCCCAACATGAATAACGTGAAATAAATGCATTAACATACGCCGCCCCTCTTGAAAGGTTAAGCTTTCAACATATGAAATATAAATAAATAACATAGTCAAAAAATATATATAGTAACTAAATAAATTGAATAAATATAACTTTATATTTTATACGATTTTATGTTAAAAGCCTAACCTTTTAAGCGGGGTGGCGGATGTTAATGTATTTTTGTTATTCAATCTGTACAACGCGACCACCTTTGGCGATAACGGGAGTGAGAATCCGTTAGTCAGCACTTACGGCAGATAGTTATGCAGTAAGTAGCCCAATATCATTCACATACATAGTTGATGTCTATAGACTCAATATTACAATATACACATATAAATACAGTACAAGAAATCATTATTTCATAATCACATTAAGGGAAAAAGAAAACCTACAATCACATTAAGAGAAAACGTACGACAATTGGTCACAAGATAATGGCTATGTGGTCATGTGGTGTAGTGGATCTCTAAAGGCCTTGTTACACAGTGCGAGCCAGCATGCGAGCTGGTGTAGTCAGTTACTGCAGTACAGCTATTCGAACCGCATGACCGCCTCATACTAATTATTGTATGTGCGAGTTGGTCAGTAGCTTGCATCCGAGTTACTTTAACATTTTTAATTTTTATTAGCCATCGTCTTGCCCCACTTGTACGATTTTGCGAAATATCAGTAGCTCGTATGCTCAGTGCATTTGCACACAACGAAATTCACACTTGACTGCAGTCTCTCGGGCAATACCTGCTTACCTGTGTCATATCAGCTACTCTCATCGTATGACCGGTTGAGGTCAGTCGAGCTACTGTCATGGGAGTATACAGTGGCAGTAGCTATCTACTGTCACGCCAGCAGCTCGTACTGTGCAACCAGGCCTTAACGCTGGTATCCCCGATTCAACTCCATGTGGTAGTAAGAATTGGTAGGGTTATCTTCACATGAATACTTAATTTTTGGTTCGCATCTGAATTGACATGGGTACTTATAGATGTAACTAGATTTTCTGATGGGAAATTGTTCCATAATTACGTCGTAAAAGGTTTCCAAATTTTTAAATGAATTTGGGATAACGATGACAATCACTTGGAGCTGGTCTAGATTGCCAGTTTGTAGCATCCGGGCGTATGTTTGACATCAAATTCGTCATTTGAGAATCCATTACAATTGATATTGAAACATTCTGAATATTTCATTCACTTATATAGGCTGAACTCCTAAAAGCTCTTTTTCGCAATTTTCCTATCGCTACTGCACTGGACCTAGTTATTTTTAGATAGCAAGGTACCAACGGTGCAACGTGGGTTTGTTTAAATTTTGTGATCACGTGGCTTTAAAAATTAATGAAGACCCTTTATAATTTATAATGTTTACTAACATCATAAGTTAAATAAAGCATATGAATGTGTAACGTTATCAGTTACTTGTTTTGAAGTAAATATATTTACAATAAACTACAAAAAAATATGAACTTGTGAATATTGTACAATAATATTATATAAGTGCAAATTACTAGAGCACTCAACTAAGTAGTTACTAATGTATACATAAACAATAAATTGGCTGTAAAAATAGTTTACGCTATTTAAATATATAATTTTATACATCTAAGTAATTTGGCTTACCCAAATTGGTCCGTAAATTGTTTAGATAAATAATATTAAATAAAATAATTTAATAGTAGTTTATTATCTTCAAGAGAAAATGAGGAGGAATTTAAGAATTATTATGCAGATATATGTATATACTGCTTATCAAGAATAGGAAAAAGTGTGAGATTCTCTACGTATGCATAGAAGAAAGATTGAGGCAGCATTCGGAGGGAAAATGATACACTTTACGCGCAACCAGATCGAACCCTATGTATAGGGCCGCAAGGGTCTCAATTCGACCGAGTAAAGACCAACCTATTTACTGCGCACCTCTTGGGCGGCCCGATATAGCAGTTTTGAGACTTGTTCCTATTATTGATGAGCTGTACATACATGATTCATGGACAAGGAAAGCTACTTCTTATAGTATCTTACTATCTTAAATTTATTCATGAAACGCAGGTGTTACTTGATGTTAAAAATTATGCAATATTCTTCTTCAAAAATCTATTAATTCAAAAATTATATACCGAACTCCCAAAGTATCGAAATTAATTTTTATTGCATTATACATACACACGTATAAGGCACTAATCATTCAGAAAGCGTATAATTGTAGGTTCTGCTTCTTTGATAAAAAGTCAGACTTTAACATTATACATTTTTATGTTATTGTTGAAATTGTCAAAAAAAAAAATCAGTTGGTCATAGAATTATGCATTAGAACTTGCCTTGTTAAAGTTTTCATATTGGCGTTTCAGAAATTAGAAAACATTACGTATAAAAAAGGTACCAACTTGAGTCTTGCGTCTTTACCACCACTTTTGTAACGCACATGCGAAATTATTTCGTTAGAATAAAATACTGTCTTTTATATAAATTCGATTTTTCTATAAAGTCATTATAGGTAACGTTATTAAGAAACAAAGCGGATATACACTCCCATTCTTTATAATTAATGTATAGTCAATTTCCTCCATTGTTGGTTTAGGATATCTGTGTTTTCCTATAATAAGCACTTCATAGAAATAATACGGGATGAAATAATTCTCACTCGACCTTCCTGAAATGTTCAAGATAAATGACAAATTGATTAGTACTCAGCTAGTAAAACAAGTCAGCGTTCCTTGCTTGAAGGAAACAATTCCTTCATTATTTAGAATAACCTGAAACAACATTGACGGCTTTAGTGTTGATCTCTATTATCCCCATAGAATCAATAATACATTTTGGTAATATATATGTATATAAACTGAGCAACGTATTTCATTTGAAATATGAAACTGCATGCGAGTGGTGTATGTGAAAATAATGAATCATATTTGACTTAGATATTTGTATAATACAGTTTTCTCTAAAATAATAGATTATACAAAAATTGTAAATATTTGTTGAAATAATAAGTTGATTTTAAGAACATCCAAAAATTGAATTTCAAAAATATTATGTACTGATAAAGTATATAAATGGTATTGGTTTATAATTACAGAGAAAGAACTGGACCAATAATCAGTACTATGGTTAGAATGTGACTAATATAAAGAGATATATACAGAAATAATAACAAAAGTACAAAACGATGTACGAAATACCACTTGACACAACGTTTTATTCAAAATAATCTACTTTCATCTCTCTCTAATAATGATTTGCATCTATTAATGATAATGGTTAGACGCGCTCGTTCCGTCAGCATATTAGATGCGTCACGTTCACAGCTTTGTAATAACTAATAAATCAAATAAAACAAAACTAGTAATGGTAAGTAATAACATAATAATAAACATCTGATTATATGTTATAATTGTACAGCATTAGGTTTGTTTCTACAGTTGTATCAGCGATCAACGTTCGCCCTGGAAAAAATGTTAATCGGCTGTAGTGGTTCAATGATATCCAGATACTGTCTGTGAAATTATCCAATACTTTTAGGAGATTTGAAAAGCACTACTTTCATAGGTGATATTAATCCATTTACGCTTCGATAATACCTTCGAATTTCTTTGGTCATAAGATGCAATACATGAAGTGTCGCTGACTCGTCCCCGTTTTTAGATCGCACCTACGCCGCTGCCCCGACCCGGGGCGGTGCCGGCGCTTGATTTAAACTCTCTTCTGACGTCCTTCTTCGCCCCCATTTTCGTTGCTGCGTTCCTCTTCAGCTCACAAGGGACGGGCGCGACCTGGGAAATTCATTTCGGGATGAGATTAGGCACATAATTAGTATTTAGGGTATTCGACTGTCAATACATAAACTCGCACTAGCCAACGAATTCTGAGGAAAAAAACTTTAAAAAATCTAAGCGCCACTAATATACTGGTAACTTTTTACTCTTGGCAAGTAACGTGGCAGCCGAGACGACCGTATTTTGAAACTCATTCAGGTATGTTTTTTTTTAATTAATCATTTTTAAATAAATTTAAAGTCTATAAATATTATTTATTTATTATTTTTATGTTTTATTTGCAGTAAATATATTTTTTTAACTACTATGTATACAATTATGGGTATAATAATAATAGTTATAAGTAGATAATCTAATGACTTTTGTTATTAAACTGTAAGTAAAATGTGAGATGCCAAAATATTTTTGTTCCAATATTTTTATGACAATTATCATTCAGGTTCTTGTTTCTAATTAAAAATGTAAGACTAATTGTAAAATTTAACGATAAAAAGAATTGAAAGCTAATGATTGTAGGCATTATTTATAACTATAGTTATTATACCCATAATTATACAGTAGTTAAAAGATTTAATTTCTACTGTAATTAAGATACCTAAACGAGTTTCTAAACATGACCGTCCAGGCGATAAACAAATACTCTCTTACTTCGGCTGCCAAGCTACTTAAGGTGAAAGTGAAAACTTACCAGTATATTAGTGGCTCGATTTTTCTTCGATTTCTTAAAGTTTTTTTCTCAGAATTGGTTGGCTAGTGCCTGCTCATGTATATACAGTCGAACACTCTAAAGATATACTAATTATATGCCGACTGTCATTCTGAAAAGAATTTCCCAGGTCGTGTCCTCGCCTTGTCAGTGGCGACTTACCAAATCCCTTTCATCTGATGTAGCTTCTAGTTAGATTGTTCTTCCCACACTGGTAGCTTCCAGTCTCCGAACTGTACATCGACGGTGGAAACCTGAGTCTCACGGTGGTCATTTTAAGTTTCAGCTTTTCAATTCCAGCGCTGGTAACAAAGTGACTAAGACTTGTCCGACCCATTGTCATGTACCCCAACCCGCACCACCGACGCAGCGAACGGACAAGCCGCGATTGGGCTGCGATGCTATCTAATCAGCCACGCAGCCTGCTAACGATGCAATACCGTGTGTATAAATACACGTAACCCGGCTGCAACGAGAGCAGTTCATTCCGGACAACCATGTGAAATTAGGAATTAAAGCAAAGGAAACACACCAGCGATTCCAGGAGTTATGGAGCCGAAATCGAGGGAACAAGAGGACAAATTCTCAGCCGAAAGTAAGCAAAAGAGCTACTAGAGGGAAGCCAAATCATTCTCTCGAACGACTTTCGTATCGCGCCATACCTATTTAGAGGATCGCGATATTGGGCCACGTATCCGTCACTTTTCAATAGGGCCGGATCCAACCCAATCCACAGAGCTCAGGTCCAACCAAGTGGACCGCAACAATAATCCAGAAACGTGCACCAAGAACTCCTAGAATAAAAATAAATAAAGAAATTTACGTTTCAACTCGAACGCGTCCACGGACAAAAAGCGAGGCGAGAGGGGCATTCAAGAAGAGGTTACTCCCAAGTAGTCGACGAAGAATAATCCTGTTAAACCGATGATGACCGCCAAGCCAGTCGCCCGCCTACCTTACTATACCGTGCTGCTTTATATCTTTCTGGAAAATGACCATTAGAAATCACGTCACCAAAGTGGCGTGATTTTCAGGAAAGTTCCATGATTGAGTAGAAACAACTTGTAACTGGAGTTTGTACTGTTCCTCTACTCAGCGGCGGATGGTTGAGCACTCTCTCGGTTGGTAAGGACCCGTGTTTATAACAGAACTTTACACATAACATGTAAGAGGCTACCATACTCTTCTTTAAGACAATGATCTACAGAATGGATAAATGCGGAATCATCAGTACCAAAAATGAATACTTGGTTCCTTGAAAGTTGAAATTTTTCTAATGAATTTAGCACCACCCTCGTAATTGCTTGGCCAGTACATATTTTAATCGGTTACTAGCTAGCAATAATAAAAGTGATGGTTTAAGACGTTTTAGTGTCCATACTGTAACATTAATAATAGATTCTTTTAGACTCGGTTCTGTCATCTCGGTCATACATAAATACTATTTTTTTTATTGTGTAATTCAAATTTCACATTGTTTTCAATATGTTATTGGATAGATGGTACATACGTCTGTGTCTTTCGGCCTGGTAACTTAATGGTGAGATTATATTTATCCCAGATATGTTGAAATGTTTATGCAGTAACTAAAATAAATGGTAAATTACACGACATCAACATAAAAATGAAGTTAGTCATAAATTCACACCTTGGTTTTATGCCACTTTTTATATATTTGTGTAGTGTAGGACTATTTACATGTGTAAAATGTTCATGTGATGATATTTTATCCTTTATCCTTTACAATTCCGATTATTATCCTTTTACAAATCATACCGAGGAGACAACTGTACAAACAGTTTACTAATGAACTTAAATAATTTGCTGAAGATTTGCAAGCAGTGTCTTTATACCCCATACCTATGGATAAACTAACAATAATGCAAGAGATGTGTTTTAAGTTAACTAGAATATGCCACGTATGTGAGAAATCATTTCAACTAGATAATAGAAAAGTGCATAATCACTGTCACTTCACTGAAAAATATAGAAGCGCTACACATGAGGGCTGTAAAATTAATTATAGATCCAGTCACATAGTACCACTTGGTTTTCATCATCGTTCTGGTTATTATACCCATTTCATAATTAAAAGCATAGCAAGCGATACCCAAGGACGAGTATACTTGTTTATCATCAATAAATATAAATACATATCATTTACAAAGCACATGGCTGACCACCAAATTAAATTTAGGTTTATTAACAGCTTTAGATTTATGTCTGGAGAATTCGATACACTAGCTGCTAATTTGAGCAAGTACCCCATTCTCCGAAGTCAGTTCCTTGAATTGTCTGAAGATAAACTTAATCTTATTACAAGAAAGGGTATTTTCCCTTATGATTTTATTGGTTCTACAGAAACATTGTCCTATCCAGAACTACCTCCTAAAGATTGTTTTTACAATAAATTACATGAACGATCTATATATGCCAGAGATTATACCCATGCGCAAACTGTCTGAAATAACTTGAATGTTGAATAATTTGAGGAACTACTCAGGCCTATACATGAAAATAGGTATACTTCTCTTAGCTGATATCTTCGAGGCATTTTGAGCAAGCTGTATAGGCACGTACACATTAGATCCAGCCCACTAATATACTTTACCGGGTTTCACTTGGAGTTTCGTGTTGAAGTACAGAAAAGTAAATTTAGAACTTATCACCGATATTGATATGATGTTTATTGAGAGAGGTATTCGGGGTGGTTTAAGCCAGTGTTCAAAGAGGCTTGCTGAGCTAATAATAAATTCATGCCTAATTATGATCCATCATCCCCTACTTACATATTTACATATTTAGTGTATTTTGATATTAATAATCAATATGGGTGGGGGATGAGCCAGCTGCTTCAGCCAGATTGGTGAATTTAAATGGGTTGAAGGTTGTGAAAAATTGTTGTCAATTGTGAAGATTATCGATTTAGAATACCCACGGAACCTCCACAATCGGTTTGGAAATGTACCTCCAGCTCCTGGACATCGAATACCACCCGGTTCAAAGTCACAGAAATTAATGAGTGCCTTATAGGTACCAGGTAGGTAAAAATCTCTATATCAATAGTACTAAAACGATGAGCAATATGGTAATAACCTGTTTATAAATAACAGAGATTAAAATTTTATAAGTAAATTCCAATTATTAATACTGAAACACATACTATGCAGAACTTTCTTAGAAGTTTATTCAATTCCATTGCTAGTTTTCAATACGACAGAATCCGTACTTGTGATGTCATACACCCTGTCATTACCAGATGTCATATACTATGTCATTATAAAAAGAAATTAAAACGATACGAGTTAAGTATAAGGAATGAATACGCTGACCTTACTGTTCATCAACATACAGATAATATCATTAAAAATTACGAGAAGTTGCTCTTATATTTTATTATCTAGATTATCTTGGATTAATAAATAAAAACTGGAACGATTTAATTGACTAGCGAACTTCAACTTGTCAACTTTCAAATATATTTTCTAAAGAATGCAGAATCCATAATCGTAGTAAGATAACCCCATATAATACTCGTATATTAATATCAGTCAGGAAGCAAACCACATATGTACCAAATTTAACTTAATTTTCATATTTCAGTTATTCTCAGAAAATAAGATATTTAAGGACATTAATAATAACCATAATTATTGTAACCATAACAGTTAAAATGAAGGGTAGTATTATTTAAATGGGAATATTACGAGCGGAAGCAGGAATTTGAAATTTAAAACGAAGAGGTATTACCGTCGGATATCTGTACGTCTCTTTAGGCTTACTTGCTTTATAGTTTCGACTGGGGAGCTGTACAATAATACCTCCAATATTTCAAGACCGAATCTTCCTTTGATACGCCATATAAATAAAGGGGTCAATAACGAAACCACAACATTTGTTTTACAAGGCTTGTTTTGCAAGGTTACTGTCATTCCTGGTAGCAGCACAGTGAATTACAAGCGTAAATCATTGAAGATAATTACTCTGATGTTCTATAAGCGTCAAATAGTTTTATTTGTTTATAGAATACTAAAAAAATCATCTAGTTAATGGATGAAGGTGTCTCTATCCAATTTGTTTTACCAGATTCCTCGCAATTCAGTTGACCTTTGCACACTGAAAACATGTAAAATTGTGTTTTATAAGAAATGAAATTTCATGATTTAACTAGGTACAATATGAAATATGAAACGTAAAATTTGAAAGCGAACCAACAGCCACGATAGACAATACATATGTACCTATATATACATAGGGATACTGATTGCGTCAAACATTCAATAATTCAGTAATAACTACTGAATTATCGAACGTATATTAGAAATAAATGATTAATGATGATGAATAATTATCATTCATCATCATTAATCGTTAATACCAGAATATACATATTCAATACTATTAAATTGCAAGTGCAAAATTAATTCGGAAAAGTGATATATTGTGATGTGAAGATACAAGTGATGAACCAAAATTTATAAAATTCCTCTGAATTCGTAGAAACTTTCTGTTGTTCATCTGCGGCAAATTCGGATATTTCTCATTAAATATTCTACAAGTTCTGTTGATAATCCTATTGCACTGTCCATGAATAATAAACAAATCCATTAAAACTGTGTTTGTATAATTATTTTCTGCCATATTTGTGCTACATCTATTCAAATTAATTGCAAATATTACTAATATCAAATTTATTTAGAAAAATAGCATGCCTGTTGTCATTACAAAATGATAAAATAAAAATGTCATGGCCCACCCGTTATCACAACATACCAAAAGATATAATATTCTTGCAAGGGTTACAGAAAAGTGCCTATATATCAAAAACGGTTCACACTAGGTATAGGGTACATTAAAATTTTGAAATAGGTAAATGTATCACCTTTCCGAGTTAGTAATAATATACTGGGCATTCCATTTAAAGAAATTGACTTTCGTGCTATCTCTGTCACTTATAGAAATCATTCTCTAACTCACCCTGTATGATATTGGAAACATTTCATTAATGAAAAAGATGCCCCCAGGCCTTGCCTAGCCACAACTGAAAAATTATCTTTTAATTGCTGCATAGGTAGGAGAAAACACGATTTACTGAAAGTGCAATTTTTGGCAATAAATTCAGAAAACAATTATTATCTCGTTAACGGCTTGAGATAGGTATAGGGAAATATTAACAAAAGTTACTCAGAAGGAGACGATAATCCAAAAAATGAAAAAATATATAGGGTATTCTATTTAAAATAGCAAAGATGTTGGCGGTTTTTCGTATGTGGCAACACCGCACTTTCGAAAATATTTTAGTTGCATAGATCATACTCGACTATTTTGGTAACCAAAATTTCAAAGTAATCGGTAGATTTGTCCTCCATATACTTTTAATACTCCATCCACCGTGGCTCACTCTGTATATATATATATATATATATATATATATATATATATATATATATATATATATATATATATATATATATATATATATATGTATATATATATACACAATGGCATTACTGCTCCTTAAAAGTAATTATTTAATGATAATAAAAAGATTCATTTTTATGGCAAGAAGTCTTATTTATTCAACAAATGGATATTTTAGTTTCACAAAAATGGTTACCGCTATTAGAGAGTACATAATTATATAGAAAAACTATATGAACAAACTTTTTTGGTATCATATGGTATTTTTTGATTAAATAAAAATTCCTTTACTTCAAACAAATTCCTTCTTTTTATAGTCAATAAGATATGTGCATTAAGGAGAAAAATGAGATTATTCGAATTATCAAACAAATAATTATTTGAACAAAGTTTATTTCAAACATTTCTATTTTATATTCATATGATTAAGTTTCTATAAGTCAATATAATATTGTATTGTACATACTAAACTATTTTATTGACTTAAAGAATGAAAATTTGTAAAGTTTAAATAAACAGAATTTACAGCTTTAATAAACTCGATTTATTCATAGATCAAATCTATGTTTATAAACAAATATATGATCATGATTATTTTTTTAACTGAATCAGTATTGTCAAACAAACTAAGATTATATATTCATAGAATTTATTGTTTTTGTGTTTCACATATTCCTAAATACATGAAATGTTTTAAGAGAAGTTGAACCTAATCACTTCACGAGTTAAAAATCTCCAAACAGTATACTAATACTGTATTCACTTATTTTTAATAATCTCTGATCTGAAAATATTTACTATTATAAATATTTTATTTTGTTTAATTTACACGCATTAATTCATTGGGCGGTCTTGATCCTTAGTTTTGACGAGAACTAAGACAAAGATCTTCTTCATAAAAACATTGATTCTTAATTGCATAGCATTGAGTAGACGTAAATTATTCAACATTGCCGTTACTGTAGTAGATAATTAGTGTTTCGCCTTCCTGAAACCACAATTGATAGTATCCTGTAACAGTTGGTTCATTTTTGCTTATGTCGTGAATAATTTTCTTGAATGACCAGCTTCTCACAATTATAAGACCTTCTTAAACTCATTAAATTGAGTAATATTGTTTGCTATGAAAAAGGAGTAAACAAATAGTTTTACATACATCTATAAAACTTTAAACCACAAATATAAATTGTAAGAGTTGCATTTTCAATGTTATTTAAAATATATTAAGTATTAATTAATAAGAATTAATATTTTATATAAAATTGGTTAATGCCAAGGTGATCTTCAGTGACAACATTTTAATACTATTGAATATTCAAATTGCGTCTCATTGGTAGACAATTTTATTCTAAGCGCCCCTGTCTTCAGATCTGAATCGTTTTTCTTTCTGGAATATCGAAAAAAGAAATAAATTAAACTTTTCATTTCGCTCGTTAAGCAAATTTATTTAAATAATAAAACACACCTACAGGCTACCGAGCACTTCAGATCCAACGTGATTGATTATATTATTTCTTTTACTTCTATTCATTCTTTCATTTTTTCATCATTCATCATATTACTAACCCTCGATGGATTTCTATTTAACTTCAAGGAGATGCACTTACCATATATAATAAATGTATTTTTCATGCAAAAATACATTTTTGTATAAGCCACATCATTTATATGCGGGTATATTAAAATCGAAAATTATACTATTTCAACATTTCTTCGGATACAATTTATTATCTTTACAAAGAATGTTCAAACAACACAAAACAAATACATTTCTTTCAAGAGAGACAAGTTCGGATAAGGTTTCCCCTTGCTGGAAATTTTGTTCGAATAGCCGGGACATTTATTTACATGACATATTTCGGTTATTTCATGGTTTAGTGAATATTAGCTTTAACATGTTTACATGTCAACATTGTTAAGTTTGAATTTCGTTAAATTGTACCTCTGCGAATTCACAGATACAGTCTTTAAACTACTAACATTTACAATGTCAAGTTGATATAGGGTTAGCCGTATATGGTTTATAAAAAATATTTTTTATTAAAGTTTTAACCAAACGATACTCTAAACATGCATAATATATATGTGTATAGTATACAGTGTGCTCGTAGAATTACGTATAATTTTCATAATTTTGTTTTAAATGATTTTTTGAGAGCATGTAAATCGAATTTGTTACAAAGGTATTGACAGACGTAAAACTGTTTTTCAGATTTTACTTAACTGTAATGTCATCATAACCTTTTTTAAATTTCAACTCCCTCTTCTTTTTTAACAAAAATGAATTTCTTATACTTCTCAAGGTACAACGATATCGCATATTAGAGGTTTCTTATTTGCCATTTATAATAGAGAGGGTATACTTTGAGAAAAAAATATATATAAAACAAACAGGGTTTTTTTACAGAAATCTTAAAGTTGTTTAAAACATCCATTACTAACAATGTGATATTGGCCAGTACAAAGTTTACTGTTTGGACTTCGTATTGAACGTTCAATAATTCCTGGACTGATATTTTCCATTTAAATCTAAAATATTTCGAATACTAGAATTTATTCAAAATAACTTCAAACCAAATGATTTAGAGTGGGAAACATCAACATCCTCATTGTTTGGATAAAGAACTGTTAAATCTGGAACTAAGCCAAAACGAAGAAATTTTAAATATATAGATAGCAGCAGTAAAATTATCTTCAAATAAGTAATACCCTAAAAACGATCTTATATCGTTCCAATACATACACTTACTTTACCTTCACATTAACTATACGAGTTTTGAGACCTATAGCTGCAGTTATGGTATACTGTGACGTTTAAAGGATCACCACACAATAAATCGCCTCAGCAGAAGAACAAAAAACTTTAGAAAAATGTGATTTTTATCATAAAGTAACATTATATTTTGGTAAATCAAATTGTATTCGAAGATCTGGACTAACTCTTATACTAAATGTAGTTTTATAGGGGTAGATCTTCCGATTGTAGAAGTTTGATCTCATAAACTAAATTTGTTTTACATTTTCAATTTTAAAAATTCAGATAGTGTAATTACTTTTATGTAAAATATTATTAGATTTTATAAACGCGTTTGAAGTTAGTCACAATATTTTGGTCTAATGAAACAATAATTGATTTAACTATAACAATTCGCTAGCATCATGAAATATTGTATTGCAATTGAAATAAGTTTATTTACTTGCAAATAATATTCCTTAAATTTTATTCTAAATCAGTTAATTTGTAATTGTCGTAGCAGACATTAAGATTTTTATATTTATATTTTTTATTAACAAATACAACTACATGTATATTATATTTGAATATTCTTGTTTATTGTCAACCTGTTTCAAACATTATCCATTTATTTGTCTATTGTATTCAATACTTATCTTTATTTTTCTTCATATCCGGAAGTAAATAATTTGTGACTTAATTTTCAATTTAGTAAGTGGACATTCGTTCGTATCAATAATGTTTACTCGTTCAATACAAAATTATTATTTTGATACAGTTGATTATTGTGTGTTCACTTTCCTGTATTGGGTGTATCTAAATACCACTAAAATGTGACAATCAAATATACCTAAGTATTACCTTAAAAACATTGTTTTCCTTCAATATAGCTTTTTAAAAGTACTTTTCACTCTATTAAAGTTTTTATTAGATACTTCATCCCATATCACCAATTATGTAAACTAAAATTTTCCCCAGTACGCAGCTTGAATTTATACCACCTAACTTTGAATGAGCAATGGGTTCAAAATAAGATTTAAAATAATAAACTTTTTATTTGTTAGTAGCGTCAACGTTTCAAAATGGTGGAATAGAATAGTTGATAGTTCATGGCGGATATCAAAATCCATATTAGGAAACATCTATATCGAAAAAGATTATGGTAATAATTTAAAATAAAAGAATCGGTACCATTGAACTAAATACTATATTTTAACTAAGAGTTTAGATTAAAGTTAATTATGATATAAATAATCCAAAAAAATTGTTCCAAATTGTTGGTATTGAATCCAAATGAAAAACTTATCGTCGTTTTATATAAGTTTTGTGCGATTTTGATTAAAATCAATTAACGCTCTCTTAAATCAGTTTTCAGAAAATTAAAATAAATCTTGTAAAAATTTAAACAATAACATTAGAGTAAGTTGTGTATAGTCCCTTCAAATTAGACAAGAAATCACTGATTTTGGGAAATTTTTCCTACAGCTAAACGACCTATACAGAAAGTTGTGTTAGGATTGTGTCAACATATTTTTCAACTAGCGCATGATAAAAAAGGGGTTGTTTTTTAGATATAGACCTATATATACGCGTTTTTGACCGTTTTTTCGGTTTTTTGCGTTTTTCTGAAAAACATGCATTTTTGGTAAAACATGACCTGATTTGATGTAGATTTTGCGATTCTCCACAATTTTTGCTCTTTTCAATTTTTCCTAATTCTGCTTAGTTGCACCGCTAGAGCGCGCTGAATTATTTTTGATCTGTTTTTCGATTTTACGCCAAAACTATGCATTGTAGAGAAAAATATCAAGAGATCAAAATTGTAGATATAAAAGTTTTCGACACATTTTGTTCTTTTGTTTTCTTAAAGTCGCACGGTTTTGCCACTAGAGGGCGAAAACCGTTTTCTTTTTTTTTTTTTGGCAATACTCTTGTGCAATTGAAAAGACAGTCTAGAGCATTATTTTTTATTTATAGGCAAAACTATAGTTTTTTTAGAAAAGTTCAATCACATAAAAAGTTGGAGAGCAAAAAACTTCCTACAAATTGTCTTACACTTTTTTTTTTTTACAAAAAATGCATAGTTTTGCCTATAAATCAAAAATAATGCGCTAGAGTGTTTTTTTCATTCGCACAATAGTATTACAAAAAAAAATAAAGCGATTTTCGCCCTCTAGTGGCAAAACCGTGCGACTTCGGAAAAAAAAACAAAACAACAAAATGTGTCGTAAATTTTTATATCTACAACTTTGATCTCTTGATATGTTTCTCTACAATGCATAGTTTTGGCTTAAAATCGAAAAACAGCTCAAAAATATTTCAGCGCGCTCTAGCGGCGCAACTAAGCAGAATTTCAAAAAAATGAAAAGAACAAATATTGTGGAGAATCGCAGAATCTACAACATCAAATCAGGTCATATTTTCCCAAAAATGCATAGGTTTTCAGAGAAACATAAGAAACCGAAAAAACGGCAAAAAACGCGTATATATATATATATATATATATATATATATATATATATATATATATATATATATATATATATATATATATATATATATATATATATATATATACGCGTGTATATATATATATATATATATATATATATATATATATATATATATATATATATATATATATATATATATATATATATATATATATATATATATATATATATATATATATATATATATATGTCTATATCTAAAAAACAACCCTTTTTTTATCTGCGCTAGGTGAAAAATATGTCGACACAACCCCAACACAACTTTCTGTATAGGTCTCTTAGCTGTAGGAAAAATTTCCCTCAATTTTCCTAATTTGAAGGGACTAGTAGTCGGTTCAATATAAAAGCATTTGCTTTGTTAGTAGGTGGTAATTTTCAAATAGCATCTGCGTCCAGATCTATAAGATTAATTACCGTTGTCATTTAGAACAACAGTAATAAAATATTTAGATTCTGTTTAGACAGTCTGTCTTTCATTCGCATAGAAAATTTAAAATTTTCCCGTTCCACGCAAATGCTTTGAACCATCTTCCTTTATAAATAGCACAATCATAAACAAATAGTACCAGAGACTAGGCAGACATTTTTTATATAGATATTTTTCTTGTTTTGTTCAAATTGTAAATATTATTAACTATATTAATAATGCTTTTTAATATAATTAACAGTGTAAATGGATACGCTGTAACGATGGGTAGTAAGGTTAGTTGTCCGCCGCTTAGAAGTAGGTTATTGATCAGCAACACGGTAGGTAAAAATACTATA
The DNA here is from genome assembly GCA_037954035.1 of Rosalia funebris. NCBI lineage: Eukaryota > Metazoa > Arthropoda > Insecta > Coleoptera > Cerambycidae > Rosalia > Rosalia funebris. The sequence goes on along the minus strand of JAZFAV010000007.1, from coordinate 23,787,276 downwards.
TATTAAAGCTAAATAATATAATTAAAAAACCAAAAGGTTATAAATAAAAGTAATCTTGTAAAATTGTTATAACAAAAGTTTTGTAAAATGGAGACAGGAAGAGCAGAACAAAAATGAGTAAAGTCTTTCGATGGATCATAATAGCGACCGGGCGGCATTGATGCCTTTCTGTTCCAGAGAAGAAGATGCCACCACAGGAGAATTATTACAACATTACTTATTACCTATCAGTAAATGACCGTCATTCGTTCATATCGGTCACAAAGCGGAAGCACACAAGGTAAATTATTAGCAGCATAGCAAGATAGGCATGTACAAAATAGGAAATAAAAGTTATTAACGTAATGTAATATCCGCTGCGGAGCTAATAAAAATGAAACACTTCGATCTGCGGCCACTACATGGATGGGTGAATTCCTTCCTGACATTTCTTCATTTTGGGGTCATCTCCTAGAAAAGTAACTGCAATGAGATGTCATTTATATTGTATCTGCGATGGCAGCCCAGTCATTGTATGTTTTGAGTCCCAACGAGAAGAGTTTGGCTCTTCTACCTGAGCATGGGCGTATTTGTCCTTATATATACGTATAATCTGCCACTCCATAGCCTGAGGCTTTAGGCGAAGGAGATCAATTTCTGTATGCGAAATATGTCTGTTATCAATATTATCAATAATTCAACACAAAAACAAATATTTTCATCATTAAAGCGTCTATTCTGGCGAGCCGCAATAGTGTCAAACTCAGATCACTATTATTATATACACAGCGATAGTTCACAGAAAATATGTCATAATACAATAATGGGTATTCATGAATAGTCAGTCGAATAAACAGCAAAACGGGAAATGAAATTGAATTGCTCGTATCTTCAAGGTATAGTTAGAGAACTTTTTAAATAAAAATTTGGGAACTCACAAGCTGAACTAAGATAACAGAATAATTATTAGAATAAGCAGAAAGGTACAAGGATTAATGAAGCTAGAGAATCGAATCCTTCACTAGCTGCTGAAGCTCTTTTGCCCGCTCGCAGTCGATTTGGTAGCGTCTCTACCAACTTGCGCACACATCACAAGACGCAGTGGCACAGTACTTCACGTCTTATACTATTTCTACATAAATCTCAAAACTAGGTACAGAGGTTGGGCACCACAAACTGTATGAATAAACAAAACTTACCAGCATTTGTCTCAGTTGGTCTCGGTTGGAGACTCGCATGGAGATAGGTGCCAATAATGAAAATTTATCACTAGGTAAGTTTTATGCAGTAAAACCTCGACGCCTATCATTTAACAGTAGTTAAGCACTGAAAAAGTCCTTTCAATGTCCACTGCCACTAAAGGAAAGTCCGATAAGTTAACTACATAGACACTATATTTTAGTAAAGTAGATGATATTGCTTAGGTGTAGTATCCTTCAGAAATGAATACATGTGTTCCAACTGTCTGTATTTAGGATTTTTCGTAAACACGCCTTGAGGGTTTTCTTAGTGACAGTATTTTACATCAATGACTTCACATGTCTTGTGGTTATTTATCTTTAGTTTAATAGCATCTAATATAATAAACTTCTCTTGTAACGATAAGCACAGGACTTCTCTAAACGCGTTTCGCCGAGTGAGAGCTTTTATTAAAAAAATCACATTGCTATACCTCGTCAACTAAAGGGAAACTGTCTCTTTTTCTTTATACTATTCGATTAAGTGCATGAGCTACACATCTAAAGTGTATCGTATTTGGAAAAGTTTCAGTTGACAGATCTCCCATCTACTTTCTAAGAATTGTCGTGACTTGGTCATACATAGTGTCAGAAAATCTGCAATTGCTTTGTGGTTAGTTCTGTCTAATATCTTAGAAGCCACTAAATAGATGCCACTAGCACCGTTAGATTTTAAGGGGTTACATGGGGTTTGAAGGGCAAGAAAGAAACATATTTTCTCTATTTTTTTTAATATAATAAAAGAATTATTTTATTCAAACTTTAAGCATATAAAAAATAACAATTGAACAACGTTTTATAAAATTTTCATCCAAAAATTTTGAAAATTCAGCCGTTGAGAACTGACTTTCGGAGACCCTTTAGAAAAAGATATCCTCGCGGTGGTCAGGGTAACTCATGATAGCTTTATCTGAAATCAAAAAATCGAATATTCTATGCTAATGTGAGTATAGCTCGTGATTGAACGGTCAATTAAAAAAATGAAATTTGAATTTTTAGCAGAGTTACACTCTGCAACAGTACGATTTTCGAAAAAATTTAGACTTTATATTGTAAATGTCTTGTCAACTATATCTTGTAAAATAAGTAATACCATGTCTTATAAAATAAATCAAAGATTAAAAAATCATTCAATCACTAGTTAATTTTATCTAAAAGAAGTGTGCAAAATTTCAACAAGATCATGCATTACTTTTTGAGAAATGTGTCCACCGACTTCAAAAATATCGTTTTGAAAAAAGCTTTTAAAATTTTAATAGAACGGAGAAAAATTTAATTACCTTCATTTCTCATTTACCTTACTTAACCTCATTTCAAAGATGTTCACAAAAGGCGATCCCTGGGGGATTAGCGAGAGAGAGAGAAACAATAGCTAAGCGACTGTCTCGAGATATGCGACGCTTCCGGCGTCCAGTTTTACTCCGATTTATGAAAAAAATTGTGAAAGTAAACTTTAGGCAAATATTCTTGACATGTTATACTATTATGGATTTTTTGAAATTTTAAAACTCCTGTAGCCTTTTAACGCATCAATTAAAAAAATTTCCACTGAATCCCCATGCACCAGTTACTTTATTTATACTGAAGTACACAAAATTTTCCCCAACGTGGTTACGAATATTTAGCAATTAGAGAGTTTTTAGTCCATATACTTTTCTAGAAACTAGTGTAGTCTGGGGTTTTTCAGTTTATAAACGGAATATTACTTGCCAAAAAAGCTATCGGTCATAGAAACATGTAGTGTCATCGGTATTGTATAGATAAGTTAATAATTCAATTATTCACACATTACAAAGATACAAAGGAGATCAGTTACAAATAGATCAGGTTCTCTAATACAAATATCTGCAACCAAGTCTGAGTCACTATTAGTCCAGGCGTGCAGTAATTTTGGTCTGAATTTTTTGTCTCGTAGGATGTTAATTTTCGTTACTACACAAATAAAAACACTGAAATTCAAATACACGACATGATCCACAAGGACATGTAAACAGTGAAAATAGCGATGAGATAACAAATTTCGGCAAGAAAAATATATGAACGTCTTGATTCATGGATATAAACCTAAAGCAATGCCAATGACCATTGTACGTCTAAGGATAAACATTTTTATATATTCTATCGTTACGGCATATTTATTATTTATTTATTACAACTAACAATAACATATAATGCAACTACGCTAATCAGACTACAGCACTCGGAACCTCCAATCACCTGAATGAATAATTGTTTTGTAAACTAAGACTTGTGACTCTCATGAAGAATTGTTGCAATAGAATTTTAAATAAATGTCGTGTTATACGCGTACTGTATAGTTATTTCTGTTTTTATTCTTTTATTTTTTATATAAAATTTCTGTTACCTATTTGCTATTTAAATAAATATTGCATTTCAATAAAATTTATTATTTTAGTATGCATACAGTTGTATGATAGTGTAGTTGATATATTTTACGTCACAATGTATCTAGTCTTGGAAAAATGTTCGATGTAGTAACAAAAATCAAGATATCAGTTTTCTACAAACATAGAAAATTATACGCTGAAATAAGATACATAAAAAAACGTAAAAAAACATAAAAAAAGATACACGCTGCGTATTTCGCCAGCAAATAAGTTGGTGCTATCACGAAATAATTGATACTTACTTCAAATGTGACACTTTCACATTTTACTCAACGTTGCAATATCAAGATACCAACTATAGATCACTGGTAACCACGCTGGAATTTTTATAGAGTGTCTAATTCTAGTAATTTGAATAAATCAATAATGCAACTAAAACCGGATCTAAATTAGTTTGAATTAGCCTGGTTGTATTGTATTTACCTTGTATTGCTATTGAATCATATCATGCATTTCATCCAGTGTAGCGTCATTTAGTCATCAATTCACTTATTGCTGGAGTTAATTATGTCAGTGGCTTTAGATAATGCGAATTTATACTAAACCATAGACTATTCGACTATCCTTAGAATACTGCTCCGACTGTGGTATTACGTACTGTTCTATACTGTTATGATTCAATACACAGCGATTAATTTATTAGTATTTTCAACCTATTGACTTTAGTTTTTGTAATATAGAAAGGTTACTCGCAATCTATAAATTTGCTGTTAATGTCACTATATAATCATAACTCAAGGCAGTCTGTTTTTGGATTTTCCAGTATATAACGATTTTGTGCCAGAAATTTTCCTTCTATAGGGACTTCATTTAATACCATTAAAATGTGGTTTGAGGGCTTTGTAAAATTTAATGGAATTAAAGTTACTTGACTTACAGAGCTTGAAATTCTTCTTCCTTAAGTTGGGCTTTTACCTTTTTCTAAATTTTTCAAAAAACAATTTGTAGTTTGATGCATTTTAATGTCTTTTTCATCATTAGGAATTATCAGATGAGTAAAATTAGTGTCTAACCAATTTCATCATCATATCGCTCTAGTTTTATAAGCCACAATAAATTGAGATTAAATTCAAAGATATTATTGGCAACGTGATGAACAATAAGTTGTACTATAATTAATTAGCGTACCCATCAGAATTCTGCAAATTTGGAAAGAGCAAATAATGGAGTGGGTATTCATGCGTCTACTATAGTTAATATATCAGTTTGTATTCCTTTGTAGAAGAGCAACAAAGTTTGATAGCTGTTTGACGTTTAATGCGTTAAGTTTAGAGGACTCTAGGGTATTAACACAAATGGATTTTCACAGTTGTATGATTTGTGCGTCATATATGTTACAGTACTCTCTCCTTATTAATATCGTAATATAATTGCTTCAGTTAACATCTCAAATGTTAATTATTGGAATTTGGTGATTTATGATTGTCGTCATTTCAGAGGCAAGCACATATATCAAGTAAATAATTATGAAGATTGTTCTGGAAACTACACTTACAACTCCATCTCATATCAATTTGTAAGATTACCTCCGTGTTCAAGGCGGGCACATTTCATTGAACCTCTTCTAAAGTAAATATTTTACTAAAATTTCCTATGAAAAACTAAATACGTATATGAAAATAGCTTTTATTTCTCTCTAATGCTACTTAAATATTGTTGAAAAGTAAAATAAGTATTCTCCAGTTGTACTTGCGGGGTTACTTACTAAATAATACTAAATAATTTAGAAGATATAAATTATGAATTGATAAATTCGAATCAAAATACTAAATAAACATTCATTTTCCATTTCAAAATAAACACTCGTACATAATTGACTACATCTAAAAGAACATTCGATACGAAGTCTTTGCATATGTACCGGCAAATGTCGAATTGCTAATGGAAATAAGTATTATGAACAACTTTTTACCAAAAATAAAATCATATTTGCTTTATTTGTATTTTCTCAAAAATACACACTCAATTGGGTATGTCGTAATCTCACCCCCACTTCCGGGTTACACTTGCGCCACTGTCCTGTTCTCGGGCGGTGTTTAACTCGGCCTCGTCGGGTCCGTCTTCGCCCTGGTTCACCCTGAGAGAGATGGTCTCGGCCGTGACAATAAGGGTGGACTGCTTTGTTCTGACGCCTGGTCCTTCTACCTGGATCTTCTTTCTTGGGGATCTCCATGGGTCCTGCGTAAATGGCTTTCGTCATCTAGCGGCGATCCACGGCACTGGATTTCGTGCGCTGACTCGTGAGGTGGTCCCTCGCTGCAACCCCTGGCTAGGTTGTCCTTCCTACGGTGGTGGCTCTCAGTTTTCGAATGAGGGATAGGACGGTGAAATCCGCCAGGTATACCTAGGTGGTCGTTTATCTTTACAGAGTATGTGAAATTCCTCTCCTAATCAATTTATGTATAGCTCAGCCATATAAAAGATCCAGGTTCCGGTGTCTACTAAGGTTTTGGCTCTAATGGGATAGGTTTCCTGTTTGGAAAGTGACCGTTACGACCGTTCTATGATTGGTAGAAACAGCCTGTGCAAAAAGTCTGTTTGCGCTGTCGTTTTGCCTATATAATTGGCTGAGAACCGTGTCCACGACAGGTACCATACCGCTGTACTTGAAAAACTTCAATTAATTAATTTTCATTAATATTAAAATATGAAATTTTTACATCAAGTAATGACTTTTAAAAAAATAAGGTTGACGTGTTTATAAGACTTTCAAAAAATCATTGAATAATAAAATTATGAAAATTTTCGCAACTTTATATCCACGCTGTATTGTAAATATCACGGTTACTTACTATTTGTGTACTATGATACATAGGCAAGAAACATACGTTCATTCATTTGTTACTTCATAAATTACATATTTATGTACATATTTGGACTCGTATTTATACACTGTTTGTGTACATATATAGACTTTGCTAGCTTTCGTCTAAAACAAACTTACGTCATAATATAAGGTAACAATACACAGAAAAATAAACTCTTGTGTCAATAAAATGTGCATCAAATACTTTCAGTTGCAACAATGGTGAAAGTTCGGCAATAAAAATGGTTTAATTTGGTGTTATCGAATTAAACGTTATTAGTAGAAGGGTTATACCGGTTGTACACCTCCCCGCACCACTGTCTATGATGTCACAGTTAACCTTGAGATCACCTTGTCAAAGTCGCCTTGACAAAATCACCTCGTGAAGGTCACTTTAAATGGTTTCTGTGGGGATCACCTTTTCAAGGTCACCTTGGAAAGGTCACCGTAGATGGTTTCTATGATGACTATGATGACTATAAAAGCAGATACCATAACAGTCGACAGTTATACATATTTATTCGCCTAGAGATAAACAGTGAACCGGGTGTTGTCATCTATTTACGTAATTGCAGTAAACAAACCTTTACTTATCGTAAGTCCCACAATTGTATAATATGTAAGATCATGTATAATAAACTATTGTGGGACTTACGATAAGTAAAGATCATGGAGTCTGCTGGTGCTCTCTCAGAACTTAATAACGTTTCAAGTAAATGTAAAGAGACTGTAGAGCAGAGAATACTATTCATTTTATCGCTATTTTCCAAATAGAAAACTCTCTTATCTTGTGGATAAATGGAACAGTCTACCTGAGCCTAGCCATAAAAATAAGCCACGGTATGTTTTGAGATTTTCTAATTTGCGATGAAATAAACTATACTTTCATCATTAACAATAAATAAAGCATACATAATAAAAAAACTTTCAACCTTTAATACGAAGTTTGGAAAATCAGCTCTAGTGTATCTATTAGACGATAGTTCAAATATCACGTTTAAAACTTTTCTATTAAAGAGGATTGCCAATTATATTACTGTAAATATTATGGATCAAATAAATTCATCTTGTTATGAATATACATTAACATGTCTGGGTCAGAGTTTACCTGCTTTTGATGGTCCAAACACACAGTGTCTAGTAAAATTCCATTTACTTTAACATTTCTAGTGATTATTAATTTACTGTAGTATTGTTAAATAATTGAATACGTACGATATAGTGAGGACATGTTAAACAATTGTAATATGTTACATATATTTTTAGATCACAAGTTAACTCTGAGCGAATCGCGGACGTTGTACTGACAATACAAAATTTCAGATAAAATCTTTAATAATATATTTGTGAGTAAATTTTATGTCTATTTTATGTACTAGTCAAACCTCTTTTTAATTTTCAGTTCAGTTAGGAACAGAGCCTAAAAACAAGAAGAAAATATGCAGATGCAGTACTCATCTCAAAATTTGATAAAAGTAGAAGACATTGGTTCATCCATCGAAAGACTATCTGAGGAATTCTATAATTTAAAAAAAGATGCATTACACGCTATCAATTATGACTTGAGCATTTGCTTTGAAGATGAGGAAATTAGCCACCTTCAACATAAATCTGAAAAGTATAGCACAGGTGCTAACTTCTGTAATCAATACATTCATTGAGTGTCAGGTTTAAAACAATTTTGTGAAAAATTTACTCATGCCAATTTGAAATGTTTCTTGTATAAATTAAGAAATATTCACCAAAACAAATTGTTCAAATACATCATCTTGGAGATGATAATAACAGTAATGAAGACACCGATCAAGAAAAACCGTAATATGTACTTTTACATTTGTAGGTAATATGTAATTTATCACTTTATAAAACTTATATTATAAAATAAAGTTGTAGTACTAACTTAAGGTTTAATTTATTTAATAAATATAAATTAAAACACAATAAAATACCAAATATTTATATATTAAAAAGAAAAATTTTAAAAATAGTATTGCTTAATTAATACATTATTATTACATAATATTAAAATATATTTACTTCGCATTAGTACATTTGAACGAGCACAGTTACGTCCTCCGTTAATGTATAAGTAGATATAAAAATCAGTGTAGAGCTACTACACTGTTATACGTGTATGAGGACACCACGATTTCAGAAGTATTTAAGATGTAACGTATTTAAGAACTTTTGTTGGAATAACATATGCAGAGCGTGTAGATATGAAGGGTATTTATGTGCAAATACAGACGAGTCCTATGGAAACGATGAGAATCATTGGCATTTACCTTTTTCAGAGAAGCGTATTAGAGATGACCGGGCAAAGATGTTGAAATAGTATATATATATATATATATATATATATATATATATATATATATATATATATAGACAAATTAAACATGTGTAAACAATAAAGATACCTTATTAAATATTCTGCCATAATGAAAAATAGTTATACTAATAAGATGAAATGAATATTCCTACACCTAAGAACTTAAAATTATACTATTGAAGCTCTATCAATCCACGAGTTATGATCTTTTGAAAATCCGAGCCACTTTACAAACACTTTACTTTTTTCTATTTTAAAATTTTCTCTACTAAGTATATATCGGGATATTTAGTTCTTTGCAGCTCATGTTCATAAAAACACCTCCTGATTGGTTGCCTATTCATATAGGTTTCTATATGAATAGGCAAACAATTAGGGGTTGCCTAGGGGTTGATTGGTCGCCTATTCCTATATACTTCGAGTATGTACTATGTAACTAGATTTATAATTTTCTATATTCCATATATTCTCTGGAGAGAATATGATTCTAAGCATATTACGGTATACCATATTCTATGTTACTAATTACACAGCCACACAAGAAAAAACTCTGATCTGGGTTTCTGACCATGTTTACTGCATGTTTTTGGGGCCGTTGAATCCGAATCCGAGGTCTATTTTAACCCGTCACATCAGAATTTTGCCATAACCTCAAAAAAGCATAATTTAAATAATTAAATGCATATAACCCTAAGAATTGTAATTTGAAAACTCAAGCTATTAAACCTCATAACCCCATAACCCACTTAACCAAACATCTATCAACTCCAATAACCACGTATGTTAGACATTGAACTTGATATGTACGTTATTTTAATAACCGCATAACTCTAGTCATTGCACCTTTTCTCGCACAATTTTTATTTTGTCTCAAGCACCCAAAAAATACTGTTGTGTCCTAATAACTCTTTTACCCTAAAACTATTTTTATATATTCAATTAATTCAACTAATGTTAGTTTTTCAAATCATTGTACCGTCGATATTGTCGTTACCCGATATACACCGCGGGTAGGTTGCACGATCGGGTTTTATACATCATGTAGCCCTTAAATAGGCTGTTTGGTAAAGCTGGGGATAAAAGGCATATATTTTAATTGCTCTCTTTTTTCGAGCTGTATCGAGTTCTTTTCTCTTCAAAAGACGTATGCAAAGAATTTCTGAATAATAGCTAAAATTATGGATTTCTTGAGGTTATGGTAGAATCCTGATACGATGGGGTTAAATAGATCTCGGATTCGGATTCAGCAACCCAAAAAACATGTAGTAAACATGGTCAGACCCCCAGATCAGAATTTTCTTTGTGTCGCTGTGTTACGGTTATATAGTTAAATATGTGTTCTTATATATTATATGTATTAAACTTCCACTAAAGTCAATGTCAACTATTTATAATAATTAATGATTGTGAGTAAATCGTGTACGAGGTTAAAGTCATGGGCGGGTCCAGGATACCACACCGACATACACATGATTATATGATATTACACAATATATTACCTTTTAATTTTGGATTTTATAGTATCTAAAATATTAGTAATAAATGTCATGCACAACACTATACGCTAATAATTTTTAAAGTACCAGTATATTACCATAATCTGTTCTAAATATTCAGGAATTAAATGTTGACTCCTCAAAATATATTTATATACAGAAAAAGTCCATTCAATATCTGTAAAGGTAATGGGAGCGTATTTAAAATATATGATGTTTTTCGAGGATGTTGGGTTGAGAAAAGTCTAATTGTTTTCTACGAGTAGTCCCTAATACCAGTATATGAAATTTGAGGTCAGGAGAGTGCCCTAATTGCTAACTGGAAAATAAGCCGGCACCGGTCAAATATAATTTTTACTGCATTAACCATTGTGTATCTAGGAGAGTAGGTATATACTCAAGGTTCCTTATTGACAAATAAATACTTGATAAATTACTGTGGATGTATATTAAATCTGCCATGTGCTTCAACGCGTCATAACAGGTTCTGGTGGTAATGGTGTAATCGGAAGTTCGTCTTGAAATAAATACTCTTTGAGACAGCATTTTTAAAAATTTTTGTTTCATGCTGGCTATTTATTTATCGACTATGAGATAGCAATATCTAATATTTCTACGATAGCAATATCTATCTGGTTTCTGCCAGACAATGACATCTGTGTGCTAAGCATGTTACACGTAATAAACTAACATAATTGTATGAGTTTTTAAGGGCATTGTAGATGCTTTCATATGTAAGAAGTCATATATAAGAAGCTGCATTAGTTGTATAAAGCAACACACGACCTTTATTGTTCTCCAAATCGTCGCCTTTTATTTATTTGCCCATGTCGCATCTAAAGATACGTCCAAACATCGAAGCGTATCGTAACGCCAGCGCCGATCCGTAACTTACCATCGTAACATCATATCGCAACAGGACACATACTTTTCATCCGCAACAGCACATCGACGCGTAACATCGGTTCGCAACAGCACATCGACGCGTAACATCGGTTCGCAACACCACGCCGTTCCATCCATCGTACTTGTTGTAGTCCCGTCCAGACATGGAATGGTTTGCGTAACGCCACCCCGGTACAAGCCTTTGATGTGACGCTGAAAACACGACAAGCCACGGAACATCCCCATGTTACGCGACGACATTACGATGTCACGCTGTGAACCCTTTAAATTGTCATGGGGCGGCGTTACGATACGCTTCATTGTTGCATGTTTGGACGCAGCTTTACGCTACTCAGACAATTAACCACAGTCGCAATGGCGTAGTCTCGTGCATCCTACAATCTGTGTACGGTGTTTCGGATGCCCACTACGTTACTGTCATGTAGCTTATTAGAAACTATGTATCTTTGAATTTCTACTTGGCACTCTGGTCCCATATTACCAGTTATTAGGGGAGGCTCGGCAGGCACACTAACATTATTGTATGTAGCAATTGTCTAAACATTGAATCAGTTAGCGTCTTTCATGGTATGTTGCAATTCATCATGTTAACTAAGTTTATGTTCACACTTTTCTCGCAGCGCGTATGGCCATCCAAGATGACATAACGTTGACGGTAGATGATTAAAACTGCTTATTAGTTTTAACTATCCCCCTACAACGTTAACTTTGTTGGTGAAACGCGTGAAAAGACACCTGTAGTAATCTTTCGGTGTTGCTGGAAAACTGGTTTGTTGCTACGGTAAAGATTCCAGCCCAGGATTAAGTCTATGTTAATTAAATTGGTTTTTATTTTCCTTGGCATTCCAATTAATACTTAAACAAGTTTTATATTACTCAGTCGCGACATGTTTAGTAAAGCGAATTTTGACACTCCATGATACCACTGTATCGCATATATTACACCATGGTTCGGTACCATCAAAATGAAGTTCGGAGAAATAACTCACCCACTTCTCCACTGTAGAACGCGAAGGAAGTTTAAGACATTATTAGTCCAATAATTGAGGAACAATATTAATTCAATTTATAGTGATTCAATTTACAATACGTCAGCGAGCACTCGTTACATCTCACACTGAAAGTATGCAACTACTGATATATACCCTTTCCTATTACAGCAGTTACTCACTAGGTTACTGACCCTTTCCGATATCGTACGTGGAAGATAATGTTGATTATTATCGATAATTCCATGTTTTTAATGATAATATCAAATATCATAGTTTAATTTCATATCTATGCTTACACGTTATACATAGGTCTGAACCTAGAATGTACAATTTACTCACTGCCATTAACAATAAATAAACATAAGATTTTGCTATTGCATTATATAGGGTATCCAGAAAGGGTAGGGGGTTTTTATAAATTCAATAAAACAAAACTATAAGTCAAAAATAAAATTTGTTTTTTAATTTTTAGACAAAGTGTTGGAAAATTAAGTGCCAAAGATTATGTTGTCCAATTGTTGATCCTCGCGCTGCTCTAACCGATAAAGGAAATTAGCCTCCAAGCGTCTACACATCTCTCTGGAAACAGCGGCCATTTCGGTGCGGATGTTGTGCTTTAAGTGCAGTAGAGTTCGTGGTTTATTTTTATCTTTTTCTATAAGGTATGCATATTAAATAATCAAGGGGTGTAGGATCGAGGCTTCTCAGTGGCCAGTTGATGGTGCCTCGACGAGAAATCACTTTTTCCGGGAAAAGTTGATGGACAACCTCAAACCGTTGATTGGTTTGAGGTGTGGCAAGTGGCCGCATCGTGTTGAAACCATGTTTCCACATTAAAACCTTTGAAGGTTTTAATGTGGAAACATTAATGTGGAATGTCTCCTGTAGTTGTGGAATCAAAAAGTTCCTTAACATGTCGCAATACTGTTCACTCCCATACACTTTCTGGGACACCCTATACTATTGCAGTGTTAGGTCATTTTTCGATTTTAAGGTAATTACATTTCCATTTTCATAGTTTGTATAAATGGTTAAAGTAAACTTACAATTTTATAACTTAATGACTCAACAAATGCAACAAAAATGTGTTTACGTTTCAAACTACTTACTTGATGTGACGTCGATTGACTTGTAATATAATTATCATTTAACAATAATAGAACCAGTCTGTTCAACAAACTTAATTCATAAAATAGTATGTGGCGTTCTAAATTTGACTTTGTAACCATGTATATTCAAACCTTTCTATTCCGATTGAGTAGAATACAGTAATAATTTGACAAAACATACATTATTATTAAATTAATAGTTATTATGTAATCATAATTAAGAAACTAATTTTCTTTGTGGCAGTTGTTACACTGAAGAATGAACCATCATTTTATGTAGCCATATTTCGATTATTGCATTTAAATGCCATTGATTTTAAATTATGTCTGTATTTCAACATGCCACAATTTACGTTAAATACAACTGTGTATAGATTTGAACGGTATAATGGTGACATTATTATACTACTTGTTTATGAAAAGTATTTTACTTTTGTTGTGTGGTTGAAAATGTTTTAATATTTACAGCTAATGCTGTCATCACTTATATGAAAACTTGCTTTGCGAATTCATAAATTCCACACAACTGTTGAGTGAAAAAAATGTGTTACAAATAGGCACAGCATTATGAAAAATACATGTAGCAGTAGCAAAATATTATACATACATGTAGTCGTGAAATGTGGATGATATTGTTGTATCTTAGGTTCGTGAAATAAGTAGGGACCAAATATATAGCGTAATGTACATACATACACTTATTCATTGGTATAAGAGATATACTAAAAATGTAAATGTTTCAGGATTTCATTTATTAACAGAATTAATTATACATCATAATACAGGGTGGAAAATCTTAACTTGATTGTGGAGAAATTCAATAAAAGTTTTTGAAACAAGTTGATTACACTTAAGGGATTGACAGTTGTATATATATATATATATATATATATATATATATATATATATATATATATATATATATATATATATATATATATAATGAGTTTAAATGTGTAAAGTAAAAATAATAAGACTAACAATTCCATTTATAAGAAAATGGATGATATAATGACATTGATTTATTGTATTATAACGCACATGATCGACTGAAGTCCTATCTTGGATATATTTTTTGACATCGACAAGAAAAATTAATATCAGAATAGGATCATAAATCAAGATCTTGTGGCGTTATAAAGATAATTAATATTTTTTTGTTTCAATGAACATGATATTTTGTACACGGAGATACATTTTATGTATTTTATATATGGAAGTTCAACTTTATTTAATAAGAAAGCTCCATTGTAATTCACTTTTTTAATACCCCATGGCGAATATCGAATTATTGTCGACTGATAGGTATGTCGATTTATATACATATAAGTACAAATAATACAGTATACAATATCCATGTGACAAGCCTGATGGTGTAAAATTAGGAGCAATCGGCAACTCTTATATCTGTCTCAAGACTTTTATATTCCGATCAACAATGAAATTTATTGACATGTATTAAGTGCAGTATTTGTATTAGATATTTAAGTAAATTAACGTTTATCTGTTATATATTCTGTTTCTATAAATTTCTTAAAACTTTTTTTTTCGCGCATGAAATTATTAATCAATAACGAGGAGTCGATGCATTGTTCATAGTTTAACAGAGAAATAGACTGAGATAAGGAAGCCGTTATGGTAGAATGCGGGCTTTCACGGCCATTGTAAATGAAGTAAATTCTTTCGGGATATATCATGGTCGTCGTAAAATGTATCTTAATGGTTGGCTAATCATCCTATAAACTTCTTCAGAAGAAATACAAACATTAAATTTGAATTTTCAAACTTTGGAGTCGACCAGTCTTTGTAAATGTCTTTTTACAAATAGCGATAATAATATTATATAATACGCTACTTAATTTCATGCAACAATAACTAAATGTTACAATATGTGTTTATTTTTATTATACATAACACTTTGTGTAATCGAGAGAGTAATGATGGTCAGGTTAGATTCGAAGCAAGTGAAAACAGTAATAGTGCAAGTATACATTCCTACTTCTAGCCACAGTGAGGATGAGTTAGAAGCCGTTTATTCGGACATAGAGCAGATAATAGAATTTGTGAAAGGTCATGAAAATTTAATAATAGTGGGAAATTTTAACGCAGTCGTACGTGAGGGGAAAGAAGGAGAATTTGTAGGTCCTTCTTATGTAGGTAGGAACGCAGAAACTGAGTGGGAGGGTATCAAGAATAGTCTAGATTCCGCGGCTACGGACGTTTTAGGACACGAGAAAAGGGAAGCTAGGAAGCCCTGGATAACGGACGAAATCTTAAACTACAAAAGAGACGAGACTACAAAAACAGACGAGACGAGGAAGGACTGAAAACTTATAAGTCAATAAAGTGGGAAATCATTAGAAAGTGTAGAAAAGCGAAAGAACAATGGATTGAGGATAAATGCAAAGAAGTAGAAGATAAGCTCCAAGTAGGGGTAAGACCGATGATGCTTACAAAATAATTAAGAGGAACTTCAGGGATATAGGACCAATAAGTAGAAACGTTAGGAGTCAATCGGGGGACATACTGATCGGAAGAGAGGAGAAAGCAGGTAGATGGAAGCAGTACTTAGGAAATTTATACGAGGGTCAGGAATTAGGAGAGATATTTGAGGAAGAATCTAGCATCGATAGAGAAGATGTAGGAAAACCTATAATGAGAGAGGAATTTGAAATAGCACTCAGGGGGCTAAAGAACAATAAAGCGCCGGGTGTAGATAAAATACAGGCGGACATTTTGAAATGTGCGGGACAGAAAGTAGTAAATAGGATGTTTGAACTGGTAAAATACATATACGAAACGGGCGAGATGCCGGAGGATTATAAGAGGAACATTATCGTTACTATACCGAAAAAGAGAGGAGCCAACAAATGCGATAACTTTAGAACGATTAGCCTAACCTCCCACGCGTCAAAAACCTTAACCAGAATAGTGCAGAAGAGGATGGAAAATAGAGCGGAGGAAACACTAGGAGAAGACCAATTCGGGTTTAGGCGAAATAGGGGAACTCGAAAAGCTATTCTGGCACTAAGAGTAATGTTAGAGAAAACAATAGAAAAAGGAAAGAACGCATATATAGGATTTGTAGATTTAGAAAAAGCTTTTGATAATGTAAGATGGGAAAAAATGTTGGAGATACTAAACAGCGCGGGAATGAAGTATACAGATAGAAGAGTAGTACACAATCTATACAAAGAGCAAACTGCTGTTATAGAAGTAGAAGGGGAAAGAAGGGAAGTAGGTATTAGGAAAGGAGTAAGACAAGGATGTACGCTATCACCACTAATTCTTAATCTGTATATCGAAGAGGCGATTAATGTGGTAAAAGATAGAGTGGATTTCGGGATTAAAGTACAGGGACAGAAACTAAAAATGCTGAGATTCGCGGATGATATAGCAGTATTAGCATCTAGTAAGGAGGAATTAGAATCAGCTTTGAACGGAATGGAGGCAGTGTTGACAGATAAATACGGAATGAGGGTGAATAAAAACAAAACTAAACTCTTAGTGTGCAGAATGCGCGAGAGCAGAGCAAAAACGAAAGTACAAATTAATAATGAAAGATTGGAGGAAGTTAAAGACTTTATTTAGGAAGTAAAATAAATTGGGATGGAAGAAGCGATAAATATATAAAACAAAGTATAGCGCAGGGTCGAATAGCTTTTAACAAAAAGAAAGCACTTTTATGCTCGGGGGTAATAAACTTAGAAACAAGGAAGAGATTTTTGGAAACGCATGTATGGGCACGGCACTATACGGTTGCGAAACCTAGACGGTAGGGGAAGCAAGTAGGAAGAAATTAGAAGCTTTTGAGATGTGATGTTACCGAAGGATGATGAGAATACCGTGGACTGATAGAGTTAGAAACGAAGAAGTATTAGAGAAAGTCGGTGAGAAAAGAAGTATGTGGAAAACACAAAGAAGAGAAGAAATAGAATGATAGGCCACTTGCTGAGACATGGAGGAATAGTCCGCGATATTTTGGAGGCAGAAATAGAAGCGAAGAAAGGCAGAGGTCGGCCTAGATTAGACTACTGCTCGCAAATAGTAAGGGATGTAGGTTGTAGCACAATTAGCGAAATGCGTAGGTTAGCACAAGATAGGAGAAGCTGGAGGTTAGCACCCAACCAGTCTTAGGACTGATGACCTCATGATGATGAACACTTTGTGTATACATATATTTGCAAATTTATACATACACACACACACAAATTCGTACATATATTTTTCCGATCATGTTTTATATTTTGCTAGTGCATTCATAAGAATAGAGTGTTCATAAAGTATCTATCGTGAGTAGATGAGTATTATGCTTCTTTTGTTCTGTGTAATTAAATAATAATCGTTAGCTTCTATAAAGTTTGAATTACGTATATATATATATATATATATATATATATATATATATATATATATATATATATATATATATATATATATATATAATATATAGTTATGCATGTAACAAAGTAATACATGCACATCCATAGTTTATTTATTGTACATATTACAAACAGTAAGTCAGAAAAGTAATGTACAAATTCGATCAAATTGGTACTAATATTTTTTGTCAAAAGCCCTACTTCATATCGTATATTATATTGTGTCAAAAAGTTCATGTATAGTCTTAACTACACTCTGTATATCGTATCGTATTGCATCGTATTTTAATCGAAATAAATTCAAGATGGTTTGATAATAATTAAAATATTAACATCACAGAATTGTTAGAATTAAATGTACTACTTTTTCGCTATACGATTTATGTAAATTAGCTATCCAAGAAAATAAACTGTTCTATTAAGTATTTCTTATTGTTAACGTAATCAGACAAAATTGAAAATTTCATATTCTATATGAAACATCCCATCTTAACCCATTTAAAACAGTACCTCTAATATGAAGAATATTTTAACCGGTCTCATAATGGCTATACTTATTTTAGTAGTACTCACAGTTACTCTTCTTAATTTCCACCATTATAGTGGCAGACATTTGATGCATAATATATTCATCCGAAAGTAACATAGCTCTCTACAATTGGCTTTCGATCAACTGAAGTTCACATACTTCTAATGCAGGGATATAAAAGGGATTATGTGGAGAGCCATGAAAGATACTGAAATAAAACCTTTTGCCCGATCCCTTCCACGTGGGCGTTAACTGAAACGTGTCAAGAATGTCTGATTTGAAACACTATTTTAGGTGATATGAATTTTATCTAAATACGATTTATCTCAATTACTAGTTATATATAATGGGATTTGAATGAAAAACTTTTATTCATAAATACCCAATATACTTACAGTTTATAATTATATCGTACAATTAGCCTAACAATTAAAAAGCGAAATATTATTACTGATGTCGGTCCATATGACTTTAAAAATAATCCAGAAATACGATTTGCAAAACAGAGACGTCTAGGGAGAGTATTATAATACAAATAATCATTTATATACAACATGTGTATGTATAAAGATGGCCTAACTTTAGGTACACCTTAGTTTATTGTTTAGGATACTGGTGCGGGTAGCGGTACGAGTAATTTGCATTGTAATTGTATATTTCAGGATAATGAAATACGAATCGAGACCAATGGCGAAATATACTTAGTGATAATTATCAACGCAATGATCACGTATACAAATTGGTGTGCTACTTGGTAAGAGTTTGTAATAATTCAGTTACTATGAAAGAGTTAGACAGGTCAGCGTACTCATGAACCGTGACAAATTTCCTGGACGGTAGGACGGATACTAGTGAACGTCAATGCTCACCACAAAGTGGGAAGTTGGTTCAGTGAAAAAAACTTTTTGGAAAAAAGTTGGAAGTTTCTGTTCAATGTTCCCGAACGAGACCAGATCTGATTTTGGTTAACGATCGGAAAGTATCTATCAAAAATGTCTCATATATAAAAAGTAAAATATATGCTTATATGAATCGTCGCGATTAATTTCGAATGAAGTTACATACTGTACTCTATAAGATAAAGTGTTAAATGGGGAAAGGATTACAGCTGTGCGCTATTTTCAGTTCCTGATTAACATGGTGCCGGAACCGGAAGTAGAACAACCATCGTATGAAGAGGTAACGAAAGTAATAAAAGATCTGAAAAACAGGAAAGCACCAGGTGCTGATGGAATAGTAGCGGACCTAATAAAGAGCGGAGGAGAGAGACTATGGAGACAAATACACAAACTAATACTACATATCTGGGAGCAAGAAGAGATGCCAAAGGACTGGAAACTAGGAATTATCCTCCCGATACACACAAAAGGTGATAAGACCAACTGTAGTAATTATAGAGGAATAACACTACTTAGTGTCCCCTATAAAATATTATCAGGGGTGATCCATAATCGAATGACACCCTACTCAGAAGAAATACTAGGCGAATACCAATGTGGATTCAAGAAAAATAGATCAACCACAGACCACCTGTGTATGTTAAGATAAATACAGGAGAAATTCTATGAATATAACATAGATATGCATTATCTGTTTATAGACTTCAAACAGGCATTCGACAAAGTACATAGGAAGAAAACGCTACAAAGTTTAACCCTCCTAGGAATACCCCGAAAATTAGTAAAAATGGTAGAAGCCACCATGGCAGACTCGACAGCAACTATAAGAGTACAACAGCAGCTCAGCGAAGAATTTAAGCTGAAAGCCGGGGAAGACAAAGAGACGCTCTCTCGGCAGTGCTTTTCAACTTAGCACTAGAAGCAGTTATCAGAAAAGCGAATAGAGCTGGAAGCATCATAAATAAATCCACACAAATACTTGAGTGTGCGAACGATATTAAAATAATTGCACGTGACCTTGCCTCCCTGAATCAAACTGTCGTAGTTCTTGAGCAACAGGTAAATAAAGGAGGCTTACAAGTGAACAAAGACAAAACGAAATATATGTATTGCTGCAGGAATCCCCCAATACAACTACCAAATATTAATATAAACGGCGGTCAGATTAAAAGCGTTAAGACGTTCAATTTCCTTGGCACCAAAATTGCCAATAATGGTAATGTCCAAGGTGAAATAAGCGCAAGAATCCTAAAAGGAAATAAATGCTACTATGCTTATTTAAAATTAGTGAGGAGCAGAATACTAAATAGAAGATCTAAGATCACAATCTATAAGACACTTATAAGACCCGTAGTAACCTATGGATATGAAACATGGACACTAATAAACAATGATGAAAATCAATTAAGAATATTTGAGAGAAAGATCATTAGAAGAATATACGGCCCAGTGCAAGAAAACGGTATGTGGAGAATAAGAATGAATCACAAAATTGATGCACTTATAAAAGGAGAGGATATAGCAAGATGTATAAAAAGTCAAAGTATAAGGTGGTTAGGACATGTATACAGGATGGAGGGCGAGAGAATTGTGAAGAGAATCCTTGAATGGAAACCTCAAAACATAAGATCAAAAGGGCGACCCAAGAAAAGGTGGATAGACGATGTGGAGGAAGACCTAAAAACTCTAAGATTAGGAAACTGGAGGAGAATAGCGGTAGATAGAACCAGATGGAGGAACATAGTAGAGCAAGCCAAAACCTACCAAGGGTGATGAGCTAAAAGAAGAAGAAGAAGAAGAAGATTAACGTGGTGTAGATTTCCCAATACAGAAGAACATTAATAACAGAGTTTTTTTCTGAAAACTTTATTTTATCTTGGAACTAATTTCCTGATTCCTTAGATATAAAGCAGCTCTAAGACTACGAAAATTCAAATTGAAGATGCGAAAACCAAGAGGTACCCCATGGTTTAAGGGGTACACAGTTTTCTTCAGAATCAGGGGTAATACATATAGTTATATGTAATTTCACTACTGTTACGCAGTTGCGTATCGTATCACATTTGAATGATACGATCGATTAAACATTAAAAGTATAATGCGTTCCAAGTGGATTTTTACAATATATATTTTGTACTTGTCACAAATATATTGTGACAAGTATAATTTTCGCAAGTAATTGTTATTCGCTTCACAGGTTTGCTGGTTTATTAGCAAATCCGAGTATTATTTTGATGAACCCGAGGTAACTGAATCAGCGTGTCCCCTTCATTAAAGGGGCGATGTTGATTATTGTGAACATGTACATTGTTTATTGTACAAACTTTTTCTTTTATCAAATAAACTGATATCTAAACTGGTGGGGCTACTAGACAGGCAAAAGAAATAGCAAATGGCCCCCTGGTAAAAATGAAGTATATTACGCATATTCCACGCTTGCTAGCCTGTATGAAGCTAGGTGAAATCGTTGTTATGGGAAATATTTATGATAAAAGAGTTAATAGTATGCCGAAATTTTCTTGTTTGCACGATGACTAAAATTGTAGAGGAAATTATGGCGTAGGATGTGGTTATTTGCAAGCGTTTAACATGCTTACAAGATAGTGAACGAAACCCACCTGCCTTCCACATCCTCACCATCGTGAAACTCATTTCCGCTGTGTAAATTCTGAAATTTACTGCCCGACGTATATATCACCACTTCTGCGGTGCGATCGCTATCAGAGGTTTAGTCGCACTCAGGAAAAGTGTAAGTTTTATCAGATATGCACCTCTAGATATCCTCCACGTGATGATAGTCCTAATACGGGTATACCTAAGTGGATTAATAAGTACTTAGTGAAGCCCATTCATGCCCACCAAAAAATTCCTGTATAAAAGGAAGCACAGATTTAGGCAATTAAAGCTAGTGAGCGTGTAATCTATGTAAGCCAAGAAACATTTGTTTGCATCTATATACACTACAGTCACATACGCTCAAACACCACAGCTAATATCAGCTATTCCGTCCATAAATATTGATAAAATGGTACAGGAGCTTATTCCAAATAGTACGATAATTATAGAGCGCACAGTTAAGTCGAAACCAAGGAGGTTAGAGACAAGGAGAATAAGCTCCTGCTTTCAGCTGAGATGAGATACGGCGGTAAACCATACGGCGCTGCGGGCGTACTCGAATGTGCGCGGAAAACCAATTGAGGTGTTTTGCGCATGAAGTGGACTCAAACGGTGGAAGTGGGAGAATTTGATACGCTCACGGCATGCGCAGAATAGCCCGAATAGTATTCTGCGCACGTTCGAGCACGTTTCAGCACGGTCGCGGTCGCAGCTCCGCGCCTGGTATACCGCCGTATTACTTTGACAAAAGTTTTTACAAGATGTGTTTGCTGTAAAATTTACCATTTCTTATTTTTCGTAAATTGTAAGAAGTGATACTTACATACTTTCTCACCTAATTTATTTTTGTTGCAGGGTCTATGAAAATATATTGAGCATACTTTTCGTAAGTATACTTTTCATAAAATATAATAGTATATCGAATTCGTTATTATATCATTAATTTTTATTTATATGAAAAAATAATCCTTAGCTAAATGATTTCACCTGCTGCATTTGCTTTGTTATATTTACATTAACACAATAGAATTAATTTGTTATTTCTCATTTAAACAATATGTGCAATATCATGCACATTACGAGAATGATAGACAAAGGTTAATACTTTTACTATAACTATATGAATATACAGTCATGTGCAAGAAAATAGCAGTGTAGTGTTACCATAAGAATAACCTATTATATTTAATATTTATTTTGACATATTGAAGTTCTAACACAAATGGTAGTTTCTTTTAAGAGTATCAAATATCCTAGGTTAGTAACATTGTATCTATTCCGCATCTCAAAGAATCCCCCTGTTTATCAGTAAAACAGTTAAAATAAGACCTGACAGACTGTGCATTAAAATGACAATGATATTATAGTTTTGTGTTTTGAAGCGAGAAATAGGGATCAATAAAAATTGTGTACACGCTTCTCATATAAGCATATAAGTTAACAAAGAGTTAATTAAAAAAGTTTTAATTTTATTTTTTGTCATTGTATTTTAGTAAATATGAGTCGAGGGAAATGTTGCACCCAAGAAAAATAATGAATTAATATTAAACATGTTAAATGGCTGAAAAAACTTATACGTTTATTAAAAATTCATTGAATTGTTTTGCAAAAATGATTGCTAATACAAAAAAAATTGGAAAAACAAATGAAAATCGGGATGGAAGATGTAAGACTACCGCAACAGAAGATACACATTGTCTGTCTCGCAAAAAAATAACCTTTTTATCACATGTACACAAATAAAAAATGAATTAAACCTATTCATCAGCACCTCTTCAATAAGGAGGTCACTAAAAATAGATTTAAAATCAAAACGGCCTAGAAAAGTTCCACTACTAAATTGTAAACAGATTGCCAAACGGCTATCCTATTTACTGGATTAGGAAAACCATAACTGCAGGTGTTTATCTTCATATTTTGCAGAATATGATGCTGCTTTTCACGGAAGAGGAAACGCCATTATGCTGGATCCTGAAACAAGATAAAGACCCAAAGCAGACCGCGCGTAAATTACAACACTGGTTAAATGAGAATAAATTACAGGTTATGGTCTAGCCAGCGCATTCGCCAGACTTAAACCTAATTCGACATTTGGGGGTGGATGTAAAAAAGGGGGTTGCTTTGGCAAATCCAGCAAATAAAGATGATTGTGGAAAAGCATCGAATCAGCGTGGAAGTCCATTGATATTCAGTGATGTCGAAATTTAGCGGAGTCTCGGCCACGCAGACGTAAAGAAGTTTTATGCAGAAAAGGCCACGGGATGAAATACTGAATGAATATTTAGAATATCTCCTTATAGAATATGAGTTTAGTTAATTTTTTGTAGAACACTACTATTTTCATGAACAAGCTTAATATTACTTTTTACGCATATGGGTGTTTTCATATTTAAGCCCTTGTCCCACCAAAGCTGCGCAAGAGCGATGCGACAACGACCCGATGTTGCCAGCGTGTATCTTTCGTGTTTAATCCATGGTTTATATACATCGTACACCCACCAACGCTCCAGCAAAGAAACATCCAAGCTGCATGTCGGCTTCTTGTTGCCGACCGACTCAACAGGGCAGTTATGAAACAACGTTCAAGCTATGTGTGCGGTGGTATTTTGCGTTTAATGACGGAAAGGGAAATGAATATCATGGTACAACAGAGAAATGAACAGGAATTTAATGAAAAATTAGTACATGCTGTAGAAAAATATGAAACCAGATGAACCCTCAACAAACCAGACGATTTAAAAGACAAGTAATGAATCTAATTGACGACATTTTAGATCGACCGCTTTCAGTGACAGCATCCAACGCAAATTATGGGCAATCAACTACATTCCACACTAGTAGCAGGCCTTCATCTGTATCATCATCTATCCACACCTACAACGTAAATTCATGGACACGCGGAAATAGTATGAACACAATTCCTTCTCCTGCACCTCTTGTAACTGCGTATATCCACGGAGAAAATGAATGGTCTAGCGGAAATATTATCCGCTAAAATAATTTAAACTTCACTGGGTGTCTGTCGAGTTCCTTAGCAACAACAAACATTCTGTTTTTTTTTTTGGTTTGTTGCAATAAAAGGATGCACCCACCATTTCCTTTTATTAGACTTTCTAGAATTTTTTCTATTTAGTATGTACCAGTACATTGCAATCACATCGTCATCTTCACTTGATGACATCGTTCACTGAACTGAATATAGAAAACATGTCGCTTTGGTGGGACAACTCCATGTCGCCTGCTTGTATCATGTCGAAATCGTGTCGGTGTCGCGTCGCTGTTGCGCAGCTTTGATGGAACAGGGGCTTTACTGGCACCAACACCGGTACGAGATCAGCACAGCACAGATACCGATACGACATCGGGAGGTATTTGCACATACACTACCGACACGGCAGATGCTGTTGCCGTCGAGGAAGCGTCGTGGTGGGAATTAACAAATTGTATTTGCTTTATTTATTATATTTGAAGCGCAGAAAACGAAAGCAAAGGCAGGTATGGGTACATTCAATTCTAAAAGTGAGATATTCAGATGGTACCTTATTATACTCTATTAGAGAAATGCTAATTATCCCATATACAGGGCTTAGATTCCAATAGTTCAGTTAATGCTACTACATCGTATTTAAAACCGGCAATTTTTGTTAGTTTAAACCAAAAAATCCCACACTACACCCAAAAATCGAATAAAAGTATTATAAATCCGCCGACGAGACGTCGGCGTCGTTGCCTGTAGCGACACGATACCGACATATCGGCGAGTGAAGAAGCTTCTCATTGATTTACATGAGATTACCCGTCCACTGGTGTCGTTGTCGTGTCACCCAATGTGAAAACGCCCTGTCCATTTATTGATTTTTATAAAACAGAATTTAATTGTAATCAATATGAAAATATATATTATTTAAAGTGTTCTACATGTAAATGACTCTAAATTTCAATATTAAATGATACTCGATACACATTACTCGACAAAACTTGAATACTGCTACTTTCATGCACATGACTGTATATTATTGTGTGTAATTCATAGGCGAAATATGAGTTTTAATCTAACTGGTTTTCACATGAACCTCACTGTTCCAGCCTACCCTGGTTACGAAAAAGCCCGATAAAAAATATATGAGGTTTGGTTGAGCTTTAATAAGAACATTTGAAACAATAAACGAAAATTGTCGGTTCCATTTGATATAAAAGATTTTCAATAAAACTCTCATAAAAATATTAGAAATAATATGGTATTGTGTAAAGTGAAGTGGCAGTATACGAAACATTTTATTCATATTGAATTTTTCATTATTCATATCATTCTATCCGTTATGAAATTGAAATAGGACCAGGTGGTACGTAAGAGAATTTGTCGTTATTGATAATACGAGCATGATAAAATTATTCAGCAACAACATTTCATCCTTGAAAATTATATTAACAGAGTAGAATGAATATTCATTTCACTCATTCCAAACAACAAATTTTTGTACATAGATTAAAAACCCTTACGCCTTATAGACTTCGTGGGGTCGTTTCACCCAGAAATGTAATTACTTATTATAATGTAAACTAAAAGCTAAGTTATAATTCGCAGTTTTTTTTAGTTTCAACATAAATTTATTGTATTTTTGAAGTAAAGTAAGTGAATTTACAGAACGTGTGTACCATTGATATATCCTCAAATTATAAAAAAGAAAGTGGTTGCATTAAGAATACTTGTGAATTGCGGCCAGTAGAAATTTTTTACTATATATAAATTCAAAGTATGGAATTAATCAATTTAACCTTCTACTTAATTTTTTTTAATTATCACGTAAAACGTTGTCACTTTGATATATTGCTCATCATAATAACTGCAGTAATAACCACCATAATAACTATATACCCGAAAATTGGGTATATAGTTTGTAGTACATTGAATACCAACACAGTGAACATCTGAAACCCCCTCCTACCTATCTCAAAGAACGAATTTTACAGGGAGGGGGGAGGGAGGGGAAGAGTAATGCCTAAAAAGCTTGATAGTATGCCAATATAAAATATATCTAAATTTTTCAAGGACAGATATGAAAATGAAAACGTTTGAATATATAATAGCTTGTTACTGGTACGCTGTTTCCATTTAAAAATAATTTTTAAAACGGCGCCGCAATACTATCTTTGATGATTATACTGGTATTATTTTCACATTTTAATGTATGCATGCCAATTTTCGTTTTATTAGGTTCGAAAGTTAAACGAGGGAGAAGAGACTTTAGACACGCACTATATATAGAAAACATAGTCATATATTTTATAACACAAAGTTTCCAGATGGTAAGTTTTATAAACTATCGTGAGATGGAGTTTTGTTTATCCTCCAATCCATCTGTAAATTCTTTAAGGATAAAACAAATTAAGCCAAAACAGCTATTCCCTCTATATTCCCGGCTATATGCCATCGACGGGAGCTGAATTACGTGGCGAAATTTGCTGTATTTTTGTTTTAACATAGAACTAAAAATACAACGATTTGGATTGCTCGAAAGTCATAAGGAAGATACAAAGCGTCCTCTATCTCCTTAATTTGTTTTATCCTTAATGTTTAAGGAATTTACAGATAGATTGGAATATAACCAAAACTCCATCCAACGATAGTTTATAGTCATATAGCCTCGCCGTAAATTTGTGAGTATATAAATGGAACGAGAGCTACCTTTCTTGAAATGTTACACTATATATTCATTGACTGTTGTACATATTTGTATTTTCACAAATATTTCGAACCTGATACTGAAGCGTGAAAGTCTAGTAGAAACAGCTGTATTTTCTTTAAAGATCTACTTATCTTTTGTAAAATTATATTTATGGTTCTAGTAGGTTGAGAATTAATTTTCATTGTTCTAATTAGTATATACGTCTATTAGACGATACAAATTATAAATTACCGAAGAAAAATATCATCATAAATGTGAAAATACTTAAGATTCCTTAAAATTATGTATTTTACAGTTTGTGTGTAGTATAATCCTTTAAGTCGTGCTATATTTGACAAATACTATACTCTTACAATATTAGTATACTCTTAGAATATTGTTTATATTAAGTAATCAGTATAATAAAGAAATTAATATAAGTTGAAATTGGACCGATTCAGATTTTTGATAATTTTGTTCTACTTTGAATATTTTCAGTTGCCAAAATTCATTGATGTAAACATTTTCAGAGAATCATGAAATTGTAATATGATTGGAATTACTACTACTATGAAGAGCTAAATTCTCAGGAGTACTAATTCAACATTAAATTTCATTTTCCTATTTTGATTATTATACCAGTTTATTTTGAACATGATGTTACATACCATCTATGACAAATATTCTTAGAATATCGTTTATATTAAGTACCTAGTCAGTATGATGGAGAAGTTAATTTAAGTGGAAATCGAACCGATTCATATATCTGATAACTTTATTCGATTTTAATTATTTTCAGTAACCAAAATTCATTAATGTGAAAATTTTCAGAAAGTCACGAAATTGTAATATGATTGGAATTACTACTAGTATGAAGGGCAAATTTTAAGGAATACTAATTCCACATTAAATTTTATTTCCTATTTTGATTATTATAACAGTTGAACTCTTCGAGTTATTATTAGTAAAAGGTGTTATGTAGATGAGAAACAAGTGACTTATTGAAAAGTATTTTAGTATAATTATTGTTACTAGTAAGCCCTACATTTTAATATTTGAAGCATAATGTCTTGAAAGTACTTATGTTGTTAAAGTACAGGTACATCATCGTACAGTTTTATGTTGTAGTTGGTGAAAGTTTGTACACGGTTATCCACATAACATTCTACCCTGCTTAACTGTTTTATTTTTTGAAATAGAAAAGAATGATAAATACAAAAGTTATGGGAAATTTTACTGCGATCTCAGATATGTATTTAGAAAAACAATTAGATCTCGAGTTTCGGAGATCTAGACAAAACTTATGTTTTTTTTTTTTAATTGAATGTCCTGCTTATTTCGATTTTTGAAATCTACGTGCTTTTCCAATTACAACAATATATATATATATATATATATATATATATATATATATATATATATATATATATATATGAATATATAATATTTTATTAATATTGTTTTAAATTTTCCATGGCGATTTTGATTTTGTTTGATATTCGATATTTCAAGGGACGAGAATGTACAAACTACTTCTCGTACCTTGAAATATCGAATACCAAACAAAATCAAAATCGCCACGGAAAATTTAAAACAATAATTACGACAACTGTTATAAACTATCTTATGACCGGCAGAAGTCCTGACCTAACCCCACTGGATTTCTTTCTGTGGGGCACTGAAAGATCGGGTATATACGGAAAGGTCAAAAACGTAGAACTTCGTAGATAAAAAAATATGCCGGGAGATCAGAGACATGAACGAGACTGGTATCTTGGCTTACAAATGAAATTTGTTAAGGAGATATGCTCTCTGTATTGCACAAAATGGAAGTATTTACACTATTATCTAGACCAAATACAAGTTTGGTCTAGATATCCGAAACGCGAGATTCGATTGTTCTTATAAATACATATCTGAGATTGCAGTAAAATTTCCTACAACTTTCGTATTTACCATTTTTTTCTATTTCAAGAAATAAAACAGTTAAGGGGGGTAAAATGTTATGTGGATAACCCTGTACATAAGGAAAGCCGTGAAAACCCACTAAGGATTTGTAATTAGCCTTTGTCCTGTATATGTTTTGTAATTTGGGGATACTAAGAAACTAGTGCATCTATTTTAAATATTTAGAAGTAGTATATATTTCAAATGGATTCTATAGATTAATATTTAATGTAAAAAAAAGATAATTTAATCATAACTGTTTTCGAATATATAATGATTAATATAACCAATTAATAAAATTTGTAACATCATACAATCTTCTACAGCATATCATTCATATATGAGAAGTACAGTAATGTAATAATATATGAGACATATAATAATATGCTTGTATTAGAAGATTACTTGCGGATAGAATATTAATATTCAAATATTCTTTTGTGTATTTCTTTTCCAGAAACGTCGACACAAATAAAAGAGTAGAGAATATAGGTAATAGATAAACTACCTAATTCCAATAGAAAAATTTAAAATCAAACAGATATTCTGTTTTCGTGCTTTAATTCTTTTCATAGCAGATATGCGTTTAGCTAATCACCGATGATAAGTGACGAACAGCAGCACTCATGATGAAAACAAACACACCAGTTCTCAACAGAGTTACCAATCATGAATAATGTTAAATCCGCTAGAGAACGTAATTATAATTGTGGATTAATATCTTATACGTTAATGAAAACTATTTATATACATTTTTTAATTTTAATTTTGTTCTGTTTTTCCGACATTAGCCAATTTGCATTCCAATGGGATAATTCTTGATATGATACACTGATATCTAAGCCGTAATTTTTTTTATATTTGACAAGAAATGTCGTATGGGTACGTTATTTCTGTCGTGGTTATGTGTAAAGTAAACATAATTTTGGGTATCTCGTTGAATCATTTTATGATATAAACTCTATGAAATTAATCATAAAAAATGCAATTTATGTGACTTGTATAAAAAGTAGAATAATAATACGGGGATAAAGTAGATGAATTTTAATTTTGCATAATTGTGATTACACAACGCCGTCTTGCACACAAAAATACAGAGTGTTTGTAAATTAGGTAACACATTTTTGAGATGAAATACAGGTATCTGACAGGATGTATTTCACCTCAAACATATGATTTACACCTGCCTCAGATCTCAACAGTATTCTAACTAGTATTTTTCTTATATCTGTGACAGATGTAAATAAGTATATAGTTAATGTCAGAGAAACGTTTTTAATACTATAACGACCACATTTTCACCTCATTTGCTAATATACAAGAGAGTTGGACAAAACAATCTAACGGCAGCATATTAAGATTTATAAAAACATCCACTGGCTATCCAACGTTTTCTCAATGCTGCTTCAAAATTTACTTAATTGCTTTTAGGTTAATTTTCTTTAATCCTAATAAAGTGTAAGGTCTAGGACTTAGGTCTGAAGGAGCTGAGGCTGACTGACAGCCCGGCCTGCAGATACTGTAAAGAAGACGAGGAAACCTCGATTCATCTTCTTTACACCTGCCCCGCCCTGGAGGAGAAGAGGTACCTTATATTAGGGATCCCTGTTATCCTAGAGAAGGCGAGGCTTAAGGCGGGAGTCGTGCCTAAATTGCTCCTTTTATGGGATAGCATTTTTGGATAATGGCGGACCCGGATAAGAGCGGACTGCCAAGGGACTACCCATGCGATCAGTTTCTGATGAGGCCCAAACCCATATGCCATAATGTAATGTAGGTCTGAAGGATAAGAAGGCCACTAAAATTTTGCATTTGTCTATTTACATATGTATGTGTGTGATAATTGGAGAATTGAAGCTATCCACTTAAATGCCCCATCAGTCGCCGTACTGCATATAATCCACTATGTATAATTTATAATAAATTATACACATAATATGTAATACATACCTAGCTAAAATTACAAATTTGGATTGGTTGGGCTATATATCTGCAGAATTACTTATATTTCTAAAGTCTTAAAGGCGTGAGTGATGTAATAAAAACATGTTATATACGGAAAATGAACATTCGGCATCTAGATATTTAATATTTTCATTGATAAAATTATCGCTGACACTATTTAATGGATCACTTTTACTATAAATATGTTTTAACCTCGAACGAAATCTGGATTTTCCTTCATTTTTACATTTCAAACATTTTCCCTAACATGAATATCTTTTCATTATTTAAAGTATCATCACTTTTTACACGTTTATACTATCACCTGTTTGACTTGATAACTTTGAAATTTTATTTGAAGTTATTTAATGGCAGCTGATTCTTTAACATTGAACTCATGACACAATTTATCAAATTCCGAAGTGCGTTTGGGAGACTTGTGGAAAATAGCTTTGGTGTAAGCTATTGATGTACCCGTATCTATAGATACGTTTTCCTCGGTGCGACAATCGCGATGATCGTTCAGCGATTATCGTTGGACGATTAAACATTGAACGATAATTTTTTATTACCATTCTGCTCGTCGCGTCTACGACTTGCTAATTTTAATCAAAGATGATATCCACAAAGAATCATACAATAGAAATCTGTACCCTATCACACCCGATGAAAAATTGGTGATTACACTGAGGTAAGAAAGTAAGAAACTACTGTTATTTGCAATTTGTAATTAGGTTGTCTTGAATTTTGAAGCCTTACAAATATTCAATAAAAAACAAGGATAGTAAAAAGCAATGTATATCAAACAAATTTATTAAAATATGAAGTTCTCAAAATACAAATAGTATAAGACAAAAAATACTGCATAGGTACATTCATTTATGGCAAAGATCCATCTCCAAGTTGAAAGTTGTTGGAAGGAAAATAAGATTGAGAGAATGGAGTGAGCTCTGTTAGTGTTGAAGAGTTATGTGAAGAATCTCCATCAGAATAGGGTGATACTGTGCCACTAGAAAAATGATGGTTTTGAGGAAGACTGAAAGAAACGCACTCTATTGATTTCCACATTTCACTTTCCAAATTCTGAAATTTGCTCATCACAAATCAAAGGCGAATCTACTTCCTCTTCTTGTGACGGATTGAGATTAGAAAAGCTCCTGAAAGAAAATATTATACATAAAATGTCACCTATAATATTTTTAGGATTGATGTAGATTGAAAAATAGTTACGAACCCACGATGTTCTTCAGCTGTTCTTAGAAAGGATAATTTTTTGTCCACAACCCATTTTTCCCTTTTTTTTGTTGGCGTAGCCACTGAGCCAGTCTTCATATTTTTTTTTCTATCGTAGGTGTCTTTTATGTTCCTCCAGCGTTGTTTGTACTGAGAAACTTTAAACAAAGTATAAGGATAATAAGTTAAAAACTGCTTGTTCTTATTTTCAAGTATTTGGCAACTGGCGATTCTTTCCCTCGCTGCAGTTTCAATTTCGATTAAGTTTAAGTGAAATCAGCAAAATCGTAAAGCATACGTTAGCAGCCTTCAAGAATACTCTAGTGCCATTCACGTTGCCACCACTGACTCAAGAGGGCTTAGAAAAAAAGGCAAAAGAATCTGAGTTGAAGTGTAATTTCCCCAACTGTTCAGGAGCAATTGACGGCAAACATACGAATTGTGTAAAATTATTCGAATAATTTTTCAAGTGTAACTCCACTAATCCCACACTCACGATGGAATGTTTTAATAATAAGTAATTAAATAATCGTTTGATATGAAAACACATTTGGGTACTAGGTATTTTTATATTGGTAGCTTAAGTATTTTAAAATATTCAAACTATATGCAATAAATTATTTGCATACTGTTGTGCAATATCCAACGGAATAGTCGTTGCATTCTGCGCAACTACGTATGTGATGATTGATATTGAGATAATGGCATGCAACCGCACTCGCCGGAATTGTTTTCTTGGTTGATAAATGAATTATTCATGTCATGACAAATATTTAAAATTAAAGTTGTATTGGTGTAAAACATATATATTAGGTTTTGCTAATGATATAAAATGCTGTAGGACGATATAAAGTGTAAAATATTAAAATAACTAATAATAATTAATTTAAAACCAGTCACATCCATTTTATTTATTTTTATCAAAGAGGCACCTTGGCTTCTTTATGAAACAAAACCGTTCCTTTTTGTTATTATAATTAGAATATTTGATGTCTACAATTAACTTTTGCGTAACAACGTATCATTAAATATACCTTCGTTAGATCATTTATCAATATTTTATTTTTGTTCCAAACAAACACAAAGGGAGACTGAGCAGGCCTCGCCTTCACTACATATTGTTGAATTAAAAAGTTTATTTTTAAACTGTTGCTGTTCTATAAAATATAAGAATGCATTAAAATACATTATCGTATAATTATAATACTCTTTTAATGACATTACCGAGTTCATTGGCCTCTGAAATAGCTCACAGTTAGGTTTACAAAAATTCAGTATAGTAAATCGATCTTTACGAACAACGTGGTAACTTTTGTTTTTTGATCCGAAGCCTTTGAAGCCATCTTCCGGAGGTGGGTTCGATATGAGCGAGGGAACGGCGCAATATTATTGCGCATTGCTCACTCGTAATTGCTATTTTATTATATCATGTTTTCAAGTTAATGAAAATTGAATAATAACTAAATAGCAATAACTGCTGATTCACTACATGAAATATTTCGTGCCAAAACTCAAAACAGTTATAATACAAAACTTAATCAAAATTACATTGGTGTTTCATATCAATTGATAGGAAACACAGGTAGATAGGAAACATAGGTGTATTATACTTGGATCGAAAATCTTATTTAAGCCATTTTAGTATATAATACGAGAAACAATAGCCAACGTATACTTGAAATTAATATTCAAGTAGAATTTAGTATACGTAGTCACCTTAATATAGAGTTGACCTATTTGTCTTGCCGCAGAATTATATTTTGATTTAGTACAAACTCCACTAATCCCAGTTTAGAAAATGCAAACTTCCAATAAATTCTGTACAGATATCAAGTTATTATACAGCATTAAATTAAATTTTTTTTTAATAGACCAATTTAATAGTTATTACAACTATAACAGAACTATTTTACTATATATTGTAACTATATTCCATTTGAAAAAAGTTTACTACCGCTTGATATTAAAATCAGTATTACAAGAAAATAAACAAATAAATATCAGTGCCATGTTGTAAGACTTATAAACTCATTGGTGATGAACATTTGTGTATTGAAAATAGAATAGAAACACTAAATTATTTTTACAACCAGAAATATGACTTGTGGGACTTTTTATAAGCCTCTGTACAGCATAACACAATTTTAACTATAAGATAATAACGAATATTTTAAAAGTTAAATTTTAAGAAACAATATAATGGTTGTCAAAGAGAATACATTTTTAAGTTTCTGTATGACTCTCCAACATACATGAAAAAATATTATGGAAATGCCACTTAAAAATATATCGTAGATCAACATTACTTGTCAGAAGTTATGGTGATATTTTGTTATGTATACTATCGATTATAATCAGTTTTGAACTGTTTTTATGGTCATTAAATAATCAATACTCATGTAATTGTCCGACATAATAACAAAAATAGATGGTTGTAAAATTTGTACATCAGGTACTTTTTACTATACGAAGTAAAATTTACAGGAGGCACATTATAAAACTGTTATATATGAGGCATTTAAAACGGCATATTTTATTATTTTTTCAGTTTCTACATGAAAAATCAATAGAATGTTATAGGAATGCTAATAATGAATACCAAAATAGATCCTAGAAATACCATATCATTTGTGGTAAACATAAAATAAATTTTTATCGTATTTATATTTAGAAGGAGGGATATAAAACATTAGAGTGCTTTTGAACCACTTATTTTTTTATTACTTACATAAATTCCTTAAATCTATGCTATTTTTATTATATACAAAAATCATATATATACAGGGTTTCTCATGGTAGCCGTTCGTTAGAAGTTTTCGTGGTTAGAAAAAACTTAGAATTCTGAACTTCTGGACTCTAGGGTTATTCAAGATTTTCTTTCATTTTGAAATACTTTCAAGGTCATGACACTTCCGGTTATTCCGGAAGTTGCCAGTAACTTCCTTATTTTAAATACAACACCCGGTATATTATTTCATTTTTTGATTCCTGAGAAAATTTAATGAGTTCCAGTATGACACCCTGTATATTATTGGATTATCGGATGCAGAATTTAATTCTGCATCAATTCGCTATAACTTTCCCTATACCTATTTCCAATGGTTTTCTTGTTAATCCATTATTTTTTATTAAAAGCCGAACTCTAAAAGTCCTATCTAGTAAGCCTTGATTGTGACAGGAATTGAAAAAATGTTGATTTTATGTCAAAGCAGTATCAGCTCATAAATTCGTGAGGTATCTACTCACAGTTCTAGTGATTTTGTTAGTTTTCTCAAGTATAGTTTATAATGGAGAATATTGAAGAATATTCCAATAATGATTTGTTAAGATTATTTTATACGCATGGTGAATGTAGATGAAATGTCAGACGAACATGCAGACTTTTTAACGAACGATATCCGGATCTACCAACAATGACTCCCGGAAAATTCGCAAGAATCGAAGCTCGGCTTATGGCAAGTGGGAGTGTAACGGCAACACGAAATCACCGAAAGCCCTTAATAGATAATGAAGATAACAAGGTGAATGTGTTGGCTTATTTTCAAGCTTATCCACGGAGTTCAACTCCATCAGCAGCGCTGGATTTGGGTATTTCAAGAGAATAAATCCACAGAATATTAAGAAAACATAAAATGCATCCTTTTTCTGAGATAATTGTAC
This sequence comes from Rosalia funebris, assembly GCA_037954035.1. Classification (NCBI taxonomy): domain Eukaryota; kingdom Metazoa; phylum Arthropoda; class Insecta; order Coleoptera; family Cerambycidae; genus Rosalia; species Rosalia funebris. The sequence goes on along the minus strand of JAZFAV010000007.1, from coordinate 23,751,134 downwards.
ACGGATTACGTCTTGGCGATGAGGCAAGGCGAGTCGACTTGCCTCATTGTTGAGAGTTCATGTGCATAAAAATGACCGAAGATCCGAGATTTTTTCAAACGATTATGTGGACTGATGAATCAAAATTCAGCAGGCAAGGAATTATAAATCGCCGAAATAATCACTACTAGGCACAAGATAATCCACACGTCATAAGGAAACATAATCACCAGGACCACTTTAGTTTTAAATGTTTCTGTTTAATTATAGACAATAGAGTGGCATATCAAGTGTACGATGAAAATTTGAGTGGGGCTAAATATTTTGAGATACTTAGAGGGTTTGTTAGTGATATCCTAAATGCTCTACCTCCACGTGACAGAGCAAACTGGTGGTATCAGCTGAATGGTGCTCTAGCACATTCCACTATATCTGTACACCAGCAGTTGATGTTCGAGGATCGGTGGATTGGTCCACAGAGACCCTGGAACTGGCCACCTAGATCACCCGATTTGACGCTCTTGGATTTTTACCTCTGGAGCCGTATAAAAGAACTAGAGTACCCTAGGCCTGTACAAACTAAACAGGAATTATTGAACCTCATTCACGATGCGTTTACTAATCTAAGTCCTGACGAACTTCGGGTGTCTGTTTCGCGAGGAGTATATGACAGAGTTATCCAGTGTTTGAACCAAAATGGCGATCATATAGAACAATTATTGTAATTTTACATTCATTTATTATTTCTTGTCATTATGTTCCAATTTTTTTATATTTTTCATTTGTTATTATGTTCTAAATTTTGTTATGTTCCTATTTTGATTTCATGTTCTAATTAAAGTGAATTTCTGCCGTTTCAGTCATGTTCATTTTGTTTCGAAAAACAAACGATGTCTCGGTTTCTGCCAAAAATTACAATAAAATAGAAAATATGGATTAACAAGAAAACCGCTGGAAATAGTTATAGGAAACGTTATAGCGAATCGATGCAGAATCAAATTATGCATCCGATCATCCAATAATATACAGGGTATCACATTTGAAGTAACGAACTTCTTCAACTTTGAAAGTGATGTACTTGGTGATAAAATTTTGGACACCCAGTTTGCAATAAATTAATTGTCAATATGGACTTCGAAAGTATCATTCTTGTGCTTCCGTCTACTCCAGAAGGGCTTAGCATCAGTTGAAAATGGGTAAAAGGCACAATGTTGAAAATAAGGCTACGTCTTTAAAAATTTTCAAAATAATCAAGATATCTAAGAAACTGTTGAAAATAGGTACAGGGAAACCTAATGGAACCCATGAAATTTTCTCAGGAATCCCAAACTGAAATAATATGCCGGGTGTTCTATTTAAAATAAGGAAATTACTGGCGACTTCTGGGATAACCGGAAGTGGTATGACCTTGAAAATATTTCAGAATGAAAGAAAATCTTGATTAATCCTGGAGTCTATAAATTCAAAATTCTAAGTTTTTTATAACCACGAAAGCTTCTAACTAACGGCTACCGTGAGAAACCCTGTATATATATATATATATATATATATATATATATATATATATATATATATATATATATATATATATATATATATATATATATATATATATATATATATATATATATATATATATATATATATATATGAAATAAAGTATAATGTTCATAAATAGAATAAATAGAAAATAAAATAATATATTTTTGTCATTATTTTGGTAATTTTAATTTCACATCAAATTTTAATTTAAAATAAATTGACGATGTTAATTAACATTATTTGAAATTAATATGAATGAATATTAGTACAGTTGAACCGTTTAATTCAGCTTCTCCTCTTTATTTCGAGTAATACATGAATAACATATTAAATACTTACCTTGTATTGATTGAATACACAAATTAAATAGAAGAGAACTTCATTAAGCGTAATTTAGTGTAGTTATTAAAGGTAAGGGCCGACGGCAATTGATTATGATATACCACGTGCATTGTTGAATCTTCGTCGCGTGCATCTCATATTAAGTGCCAAGCAGTATAATGCACTTCATATTATTCAAACACGGATGCTGTATTGACCTTGTTTCTAATGACAGGAAGGCTACCGCAATGTATTGAAGTATAAGAATAATTTGAACAGTTACATTTGTACTATTTATAGTCATTGGTAATTTTCCAAAGATAATTTTCCATTTACTTTGTTTTATTTTTATTCTATTTTGTAGATATTCCAATAGAATAAAAAATATTCCAATAACAGGAAATTCACATAATAATAATAATAATAATATAAACATGACTATAGAAAAATTAAAACCTAAAAGTTTTTAACTACATATACTATACCATACATTTGAAATTTGACATTGAAACTAATTTTGACAGCATTTATTGAAATTAAGACATGTATGGGTAGAATATTAACAATATAAGACAATTTAAACACTAAATAACATACAATGTGTAAATATAGTTTCTTATATCTATGTTAACCTTCTGTCGGGCTTAGTATGAAGCCAAATACATTCGGGCGCAATGGATCTGAGAGATCTCATAATCAAATCTTACACAATTTAGATTCTAATGAGGTGGAGATTTAATTAAACACTTATTTTAATCAAGATAATACAATAATGAATATTTCACACCAGTTTTTAATCGCAATAAGTAAATTTACACAAAGGGATTCTTTTAATGTTATGAAACAACAAATTTGGAAGATTTTTATAGGAGAACTAGCTATTGACAAGTTTTTTTTCTGTTTTAGGGATAAAACACTAACATAAATTAGTATTGAACAATACTTTGAATACAGAAAAAACACCTTTTCTTTCACGTAAAAATCATAAAGTTATATATACAAAAATATTGGACGTGAATTACAAAGAACAGTTTAAGTAACTGCCTATTTTAAGTGTAAATAATTATAAATCCTCTTCATAATTTTAGTATGTTCCAAACAAAAATAAACGTCACATTGTTGGTAACCATATTTAGTATAAACTAATAATTTAATACCCAAATGTGTTAATTGTATTATCATAAGTGTAAAACTCAAACTATACAACAGCTTTAATCATCTTCAGATTATGCCAACTTTTTCGGCGAAACGCGCGTCGAGTTTAGTGTATAGGTGTCTTGTGGAAAGCTACGTCAGTAGTAATCATAATACATAAAGCAACAGTCAATATTCGATAAAAATAATGAAAATAAAAGAGGTCCTAAGTGTTACACTTCGAGGACACACAAGGTAGGGTGTCCTGATTTGTTACTTTAATAAATGTGGTCTATATAAAATATAAGATGTAATCCATCTTAATGTTAAAAGTTATAATAATAGTTAAAATCATAATATGTATAGGTACTATATAAAATGTAATACTTACTCAGTACAAAATACGGATTTTGAAGCTAATCATCTGTAGCTGAGCTTGGCTAATTATGTACAGCTCGCCTATAGGTTGTGTATATCTCTAAAAGTCCTTTTTGTGAGCGATGTTCAGTGCAATAAAAAATAAACAGTTTCAAAACCTTAAACCGGACTTTTCCGCACGTAGAACATCTCTATCTCGAAATTGAGTGGCCGAAAAAAAAATAAATCCACACATAAATGCAGAATATGTGTTTTATGCGACAGTTTTACTTTTTTCAAATAGTCCACCATCGTGCTTTCTCGTGACCCACGAACAGGGCGGGGTGGGTCCTATCCACCTCAAAATCAATAGATGTCGTCTGCTAGACGTCCCTAATCAGAATTAGTCGAAACTCGATCGATCCGACACGATTTAATTGAGTGATCGTGCTAACAAAAAAATTTCTCAAATAGTCCACCATTGTGCTTTCTCATGACCCACGAACATGGTAGAGTGTGTTATGTCCACCTCAAAATCAATAGATGTCGTGTGGGAGACGTCCCCGATCAGAATCCGTCAAAACCCGATCGATCCGACATGATTTAGTTGAGTTATCGTGTTAACAAAAAATTACTCAAATAGTCCACCGTCGTGCTTTCTCATGGCCCATGGACAGGGTGGGGTGTGTCCCATCCACCTCAAAGTCAATAGGTGTCGTCTGGGAGACGCTCCCGATCAGAATCAGTCAAAACCCGATCAATCCGACACAATTTAGTTGAGTTATCCAAGATCACCTTCTCACATTAATAGCAAACAGTTGTATATTATTGCAAACTTTCGGCATATACGAGTGTCAGATGAGGTAATTTACATTGCCACAATGAACAAAACAACATACGGTCAACCCCCCCCACTGAATTGATTGTACCTACATATATTCTAATATTTCATGTTCCCACAAGGCATCTCGGTTGCCGTGAAGTTAACAGTGATGCAACACTCCGGGTGATGGCTTTTCTCGTAATTATCTTTCCTTAATAATTCGAAAGTAGTTTTGAATAAAATTGAAGCGATATTAATTGAATTATGGATTAAATGCAGCGACTGAATTACTGGCCCTGGCAGATTGAAATTATTGTCAGTGACTTCTGAATTGCAGTTAGTTCTTTATGAACTCGCTGGCATGGCGGTGACATTTATTTTCAATATATTTTAATACATTTTCAATACAGCCCGTTATTTATACACATAATCTATGACTATTTACCATATTTCATGTTCACATTTATAATAAATGTTATTTGATATTTCACTATGTATTTTCAGTAGCTGTTATTGCCTTTATCAGATATTTAGTTATGAAATATAGATAATTCAGATATATTTTCGAATGTTTGGAATATTCTCATTTACGTGGTAAAATAAATGTAGATCTGCAAATGCTTTGTAAATTTTCTGTGCTATTTCTACATTTGATTTATATAATATCCAGTTCAGATTGATAGATTATATGTATATCTATTAAACGTCACGTAGATGTAAATATTATTACCGTTAAGTTATGTTTTATACTTTACCTATTCTTTTAATAGACATGTTATTTTTCAAAAATGACTCATTATTTTAATTTTGTACCAGGCGAGTGTAAGATCGATTGGTTTGGCATATTTTAGCTCATTTGCAAAATTAGATACAGTGTGGAAATAAAGTATGGGCTACCCCTAATAATTTGGTAGTTTCCAGGTTTTATGGAAAATGCTTGAACACGTCGATTTAATTTTCCAGTTTCCCACATTCTGTTAGTTTTATTTCCAGTAAAAGAATAACTTTTTCGTGTTTTATCAGAAAAAAAAAAGCAAACTATTGAACATATGTTTTATTATCAATAAAACTAACAACGCGTATTATTAAATAAAACAAAACAAGAACACAACAAAGAACAATCAAATAAATAGTAAACCAAGAATGAAATATTTCGTATTTCCGTTCTTATGCAGCACTTTAGATCATCAATATCTCTTGGTCTATTTAAAAAGACTTTGGATTTCAAATAACCCCACAAAAAGAAGTCCAAGGGGGTCATATCGGGTAACTTAGCTGGCCATTCAATGGGACCCCGTCATCATGAAACATCAAATCGAGATGTTCCCGAACTTCTCTTGCATAGTGGGGCGGTGCTCCATCTTGTTGCAGCAAAATTTATAGACTGGGCAAATCGGGATTATTGTGGCCAGGATAAAGAGTAACTAAAATTGGCAAAAGTTCAAACTGCAATAAATTGAAGTAGGCTTCATCAGTAAAATTTTTTTTTCAAAGAAAAATAGTCATAACACTATCTTTCAATATGCCCGCCCATACATAAAATTTCTGAGTTGATTGACAATGAGCTTCTTGAATCCAATGTGGATTTTCTTTGGACCAATATCGACGATTTTGTCTATTTACAGTATAAAAAGAATAAAATATTTGTGGCAAAGTTTACATCTTGATTACAAATTGATTGCATGATTTCGCAGAATTGCAGTCTTCGGTCGAAATCATCCTCATTTAATTCTTGTACCAGGCAGACTTTGTACAAGTGGTATTTTTCCTTGTGCCAAATTGTTTGTACAGATGTGTGACTTATTCCCACATCCAGTGCTAATTGCCGGCTGGCACTATGCGGATTTCCTTCAACAGCCAATAGGACGTCAAGTTCAAGCTGAATATTTTCATCTACTTTCGACCTTCCATTTTATGGAAAATTTTTAATATGGCCATGTTCTCCGTATTTTCTTAAAATATTGCTAACGGTGGACTGTGAAATCGGCGTTCGGTCTGGATGAATTTGATTGAAAGGTCATGTACTTCGTTAGTAGATCTGCGACGATCTCCGTAACCGACCATCATAAGAATTTCAATACGGCCTTTTTCACTGAGCGACATCTTTGGTTTATTAAAAAAGAAATTTTTGAATTAAAACGCAATGACAGCAAAATCTTACTTATATTTAACTTTACCACTCCATCAGTTGGAGCAAAGATATTTCAGGCATGTACTAGCTCAGTCTTGTTTCTTCGAGGGAAGTATACCTGCCGAAAGTAATAACTCGTTTATATTATTCAGAAGACTAAAGCCGTTAAAAAAATCTTTCCACGAATTTATGTGTTTCCATCAGCTAAATAGTCGAGATAAAAGAGAACCCTGAAGATACATCTAAATAGTCGCTATTTGATCAAATAGAAATGAACGTGTCAAATTCAGCTAAATGGAAATTATATATAAGCAGCCCAGGAATAGTCTATACTGACGTTAATTATTGCTTGTGTTTGGTTTGTCTAAGCTTACTATGAACTGCTTACAAAACTGCTATTGCAACGACATTGAGATATCGATTTTGATTTTTGATCGTGATTTTTCCCACCATGGATTTAAAAACAAGCTCAGGTCAAGAAACTTAATGTAAGGGCAGGCATTGACTGATAGAGCCTTAGGACTGTCTAAGTGTGATTATGTTTGCTTTCTTTCTGATAAAACAAAAAAAGCTATTCTTTTACTGGGAATTAATTTAAGATAATTTTCACAATTAAACGGTCGCCATTTTGAAACGGTACGATAGAATCACAAAAAGATCTAGGAACATACTGAGTCAGACAAGAGCTTCCAAATAATGTATCACACGCCATATATTGTTATTTAAGAAAAATGTCGATGATGTCATATTTTTGACAGATGTCAACAAAAAACAAACGAACTCTAACAGAATGTGGCAAACTGGAAAACTAAATCGACGTATTCACGCATTTTCCATAGAACCTGAAGACTGAAAACTACCAAATTATTAGGGTTAGTCCATATTTTTTTCCACACTGCATATATATATATATATATATATATATATATATATATATATATATATAATTTCGCTTTAATAATATGTTTGGGATTAATACTTATATTTCCTACATAAACAGAATCTTAACTTTCTGTAAGATCTGATTTGATCTAAAGAGACCGTTTCTTGTTAGTACTGATTCTTCCTACCCCAATTTTGTGAGTGGCTTGAGGGTTAAAGAAACATTTATATTGTTACTCTACAAGATTTTAACAACAAGCTACAACTTTTGGTAGCTTTTATGTATTGTGTATTCATTAAAGGTGCATTTTTGACATATGTGCAGGTAAAGCGCGTTTCGTCAGTGAAGGTCCGAAGAAAGAAAATGTAATCTTCAATATCCGCATGTTTTAGGTTTAGAGGAAATAACCATTGCGTTATCAACATATTTTTATACATATGTACATGTATCACCACGCATATAAATGTAATTCCTCTTTTCTTTCTATATTTAATTGATTTCCTTCATTTTTCAAATAGGTATTTTGTGTTCTAATTAATTTTGTATACTATTTGATAGATAAATGAGGAATTTGTTTACCTAGAGATGCTTTTTCCAAATGTAACCAAACTTGTACATTATACAACAATGACTTAATTACTTCCATATGCAGTAAATCCTGCCATATGAAATGCGAGTTGACCGAATATTAGGGTATTATTAACCAACTTTAACGATGTCTGCACTTTATTATGCAGTAAAGCAAAATTTTATACCTCAATAAAGTGTAGGTGTAAGTGTTTGTTTTGTTTGCGTAGTACGCGAATACTAGAGAAACAACGCGAACGAACCAAACTGTAATTATTGTAAACATCGGCATCGTTTGCTTTAAAGGAAACTACACTGATAGTTTATTGTTTCTATATTAGATCAATGTAAACGTAAAAATGTGATTATAATCATCATTATATATTTACTAATAAATATAGTAAACCATGTGGTTTTCTTCCGAGACTTGTTATTTATATAATAGTTTAGAACTATATCCAAATATTTTAATTCTCTAGTGATCGACGTTAAAGCGTTCTATATTCCGTGGTATTTTTTCTGGTCACTTTATATTAATTTATGGCTATCAATAAAATTAGTAACACAAAGAATTTATTTACTAACTTTCAGTTTAATACTACCGATGATTACTGGACAATGTAAATAAACACATAATTATAAACTAATTCGGTTGTGACTGGCAATCTGGAGAGATGTTTTCGTTGTTTTATATTTCTACGGACCCACCTTGGTTACTCCTTCTTGCTTGATTTTTACCATTCTTATCAAATGACGTATGAACTGGAAGACAAATGAGGACGTACTGCTGCTTTTTGATTTCCATATTAAGGCCCTAGAAATAGTTTTTTTGCACCCCATGTGCGATCTTGACCATTGCGATTTTGACCTGATCTACTACATCAGGTTTTACTAACGCCCTTGAAAACTAATGGAAAAATTATTTTCTGCCGTGCTTATTATTGATCAGAAAATTGAGATTTCCATTATTTAAATAAATTAAACATTACGAGCGGTATTATGGATTATTTCCATAAGTAATCTAAAACTTATTGTTATAGAATGTACATAAGAATTGCCCATGTATAGTTCTTGCCATTTTATTCCCTATGTATATGGTGCATTTAGCTTTATGTAGTGTATACGTAATATTCGGCTTGCTTTTGTCACTTTAGTTGTTTAGGCTATATAAGAACATGAGCCACATTGTTGGTTAAAAAACAGATTGTGGAATACCGTTGATGATTAGGAAGATATTATTTTGAGTTTTTTTTTTTTTGGCCTTAACGTTCCCACTAGTGTTAATTATTTTGCCAGAAAGTCAGTTGCCAAACTCATTGCTATACAAAATATTATGAATGCCTAGTTGTAACCTTCTGTCACCTTACAATAGGATTTGATTAGTCGGCAACTCATTTGCCTTGGACATTTCGTTGATCATTTTTTCGGTACAAACTTAACTTCTTATAAAAACCTTATTATTTTTATAAAAGAACAAGTCTCTAGTTCATTTTGATTCTTCAATATACTTGTAAAGTAATACAATATAATTTATATTATATTGTAAAGTTTACATTATCGTAAACGGCCATTTCACCCTATGTCCAAATATTTTAATTATCTAGTGATTGGCATTAAATTATTCTATATCCCGTAGTATTTTTTCTGGTCACTTTATATTAATTTATGGCTATCAATAGAATTCATAACACATAGAATTTAGTTATTACGTTTCAATTTAATACTACCGACGATAATTTTAAACTAACTCGGTTGTGATTGACAATCCAGAGAGATGTTTCCGTTGTTTTATGTTTCTATGGACCTGGCTTAATTATGACTTTACTATTATTTAAAAGAACAAGTCTCTAGTTTATGTTGATTCTTCAATATATTTTCAGTTCTTGTCAGTTTACTGATTGATTTGATTGCGATACATTATTGCTATAATAGGAGGCATCGACAATAACACGTCAAAATAAACAGTTTTAAAACCTTAAAACGAACTGTTCCGCACGTAGAACACCTCTATCTCGACATTGAGTGGCCGGAAAAAAATAAACCAACACATAAATGCAGAATATGTGTTTTATGCGACAGTTTTACTTTTTTCAAATGATCCACCATCGTGCTTTCTCATGATCCATGAAAAATGTGAAGTGTGTCCTATCTACCTCAAAATCAATAGATGTCGTGTAGTAGACGTCTCTAATCAGAATCAGTTGAAACCCGATCGACACGACACGATTTAATTGAGTGATCGTGATAACAAAAAAAAAAAATCGGAATTCGGAAAAATTAGGATTCCCTAATTTCAAGAGATTATTGAGTAACAAAACATGCCTAAAACTAATTTGGTTATATGGTAACATTTTTGATGTCGTAGTGTCCACATACTGATTTTATTTGTTTTCAATTTTTAAAGTCAAACTAGTGTATGGTGCCAAAGTAAGATTTAGTCAAAATATCTATTAGATTCCTGATACGAGATAACTCAGTAGATAAAAATGTTTTTGTTTTATTTGCCATCCGCTATCTTATAAGCGTAAATAGAAAACTCCTAATACGGGATACTGTCTTAAAATTTGTTACAAAAGCCTATTGTAATATTTTTGTTAAAAAGTGAAAGGATCGCAATTTAAAAATAATATAAGATTTATATTGATGAAATATAAAATCTTTAAAAAATCTAAATTTGTATGTCAGTTAATGTCTTTTAAAAAATGAATTGCATGTTCCAGAGTTTTTCAAAAAATTATTTAATAAAATTATAAATATTTTGCGAAACTTCTATTCTAAATACCGCTCTATATATATTTACATTCGTTACTCAACAGTTACTCAATAGATTTTACCTTAGCTTTAAATATATGTGATAATTTAAAAATACAGTTTTCTTTTAGCAAGGATATGCGAAACTACATATTTGTATATTCGCTTCTGGAATAGTTATTGTTTGACGAGTTTCATTGCTTTTCCAAGTACAATACAGGACAGGCAATTTAAAGATGCAATAGAATTGGTTCGTGCATTGCAAATATGAAACTATATAACACGTAACAATGTTTATTCTGGTTCTGTTGAGTTTTCAATTTAATAAAAGGCATATCACCCCTTCATTGCAAATATGTGTTTAGGATTGTTATATTAAATATTTATTTCTTTTAGTTCCTCTCGATTAACTAAACTATATCGACTAAGCCATGTTGTCAATAAATTACTAAATGTTCCAAAAAGTTTTTTTTAGAAAATTGAAGTATATAAAATATATTAATATTAGTGTATTAACTTTAGTTTCTAGTTTAACTGCTGTCAATAAAAGCCTTTAAAAAGAAACGAAATATTGGAAAAATCTGCATGAATTCAAATTCAATCCATTGCTATCATGGATGAAATTCTAATATTAGCATAAATATGAGCCACTATTATATTATCAGCGCAGCTCATAATGAATTAAGTGATTCAAATAATGGAAGGTTCCTTAATAAGAATAAATATTACAGTAGATAATCTACTCTTCTGTGCACTGTGAACTTACTTTGTGATTTATAAAATAGTTCAACTTCAAAGGGTCTTTTGCGATGATGTAAAGTTTACAATATAATATAAATTGTATTGTATTAACTAAACGGATGAAGAGTAGAAACCCTACTCAGCCTACATGCCACGTCTAACGCTTATTTCACCTTCCAACTTAAGGGAGCACATTCTACATAAACAAATTGTCAAGGAATGCACTTAGATTATTAATTTGCACTGTACATTCACTTTTTCATCCAATATTACAGCCTTTTAGCATCAAGTACGACCATTGAAAACTGTTTTTCTAAAGGAAAATTTTAAAGTAAATTAAATTTAATATTGAGCTGAATGTTTATATGAAGATATTTCTTTATATATAACGTTATATGGAAATAAAATATGTAACACTAACACAAACAAATAGTTTTAAAATCTTAAAACGGGCTTTTCCACGCGTAGAACATCTATATCTCGAAGTTAAGTGATCGAGAAAAAATAAACCAACGTATAAATGCAGAATAAGTGTTTTATACTATAGTTTTATTAGCGATTGATATTCAGACGTGGTATTTGAATATATCATTGTCATAAAGCAGGAATTTAGTTTTTACTGAAAATAAAAATTAAAAAGTAACTGTTTAACAATTGGGTATGTTATCGACAAATTAACATATTATTAATAAACAGTTTTAAAACCTTAAAACGGACTTTTCCGCGCGTAGAACATCTCTGTCTCGAAATTAAGTGGTCGAGAAAAAATAAACCAACACATAAATGCAGAATATGTGTTTTATGCGATAGCTTTACTTCTTTCAAATAGCTCACCCTCGTGCTTTCTCATGACCCATAAACAGGGTGGGGTATATCCTATCCACCTCAAAATCAATAGGTGTCGTCTGGTAGAAGTCTCTAATCAGAGTCAGTCGAAACCCGATCGATCCGACACGATTTAATTGAGCGATCGTGCTAACAAACAAATTTCTCAAATAGTCCACCATTGTGCATTCTCATGACCCATAAACATGGTAGAGTGCGTTCTATCCACCTCAAAATCAATAGGTGTCGTCTGGGAGACATCCCCGATCCGAATCAGTCAAAACCCTATCGATCCGATATGACTTAATTGATTTATCGTGTTAACAACACAAATTTTTCAAATAATCCACCGTCGTTCTTTCTCATGACCTATGGAGGGGGAGTGTATCCTATCCATCTCAAAATCAATAGGTATCATCTGGGAGACATTCCCAATCAGAATCAGTCAAAACCCGATCGATTCGACACGATTTAGTTGAGATATCGTATTAACAAAACAAATTTCTCAAATAGTCCGCCATCGTGATTTCTCATTACCCATGGACAGGGTGGGGTGTGTCCTATCCATCACAAAATCAATAGGTGCCGTCGAGGAGACGTCTCCGATCAGAATTAGTCAAAAACCGATCGATACGACATGATTTAGTTGAGTTATCGTGCTAGCAAAAAAAAATTCTCAAATACACCCAAGGGAGGGGGTAGTGTTGCTATCCACCTCAAAATCAATAGGTGGCGTCTGGGAGACGTCCCCGATCAAAATCAGTCAAAACCCGATCGATCCGACTTGATTTAGTTGACTTATCGTGCTAACAAGAATAAATGCCGACGACAACGACGACACACATACAGCAAAACATTTTTAAAACTATTTTTTTTTGGTATTTTGACCGAAAAACGAAAAATAAACCCAAAAAAAATTTAGTTCTTTCACTTTTTCTTTACACGATTACATTACTTTTCCGCTTATAGTGGAGTGAGGAAAAGTAATAAGTAGATAATAAATTAAAAATATGGAGATGGAAATACATACCGTTTGAATGCAATCTTCAGGCGGATTTGCTGAAATTCTGCTTGTTTTTTTTACAATTTATTTTAAACTCTGCTTCTTAGGACATGTACCATAAGACCATTTGACATAGATTAAGTATAGATAATTTAGAAATCGTCTTTTTATTTTTTCTAAAGTGGAAACATGAATTATATAGGTTGAACTCCACACAACTGATACAGATAAGAATATTCTAATTTTGAGTAGACAAGAAATACATAGCGCAATAGAAGGGTACATGGTACATGCATTTGTGAACCCTCTAGAATTTCTTATAATAAAACCTAAATGTTTGCAGGTTATATTCTGATTCCTATGCGGTACAAGAAAATTAATTTAAGATCGAAAACTACTTCAGTTTATATATATTTTTAAAGTATTATGCAATTTAATGTATAGGTAAATTTTACAGTATTTATGTTACTACTAAAAGCTATAGAATTACACTTTGATGATAAATTGTCTACATTGCGTATATCATCGAGAGAAATTTGTAACATATGACAATCAACAGTAGTATTTTTTTCAGAAATTCATTTATTATCATCTGCATAAATCATATATTGCACAACTGTATTTGATACGATATTATTTATGAACATAACAAAGGAGAGGGGCTCAATTATCGAACATTGTGGCATTTCAGAATATGTCAAGAAACAGAGCGTATCTGTAGCCACAGTATAGGACAAATCGATATGTGCTTTGCAAATTAGAGTCGAATAGCTGCAAAAGAGAAGCAGATTGTCAAAAATATCTAATTTATGTAGCAATATACCGTAGTTAAGCCAGTCAAATACATTCGTAAAATTAGTAGGTACATATTATATCGAGTTGATTCAATTCATCCAACTTTTCACTAACAAATTCACTTTTACACGCGAAGCTCATTATTATTGCATTCTACTTTATAAAATTATAAATCTATGCTGCTTACTTAATATCAGCCTCAACACATGATTGTACAGAGAGTATCGTAATCATACTTCTAAGACTAGATAAATTGCAAATTAAGATTACAGATCTGTAATCGATTACTTCATCACTATTGTTGCCCCTTTTATGGACTGAATATATATTAGATACTTTTAGTCGACAGAAATACTGTGGTGTTTCCAAATTAAATTGAAAATTAAACAGCGCAGTCAATATAGCTGCAAAATCCCTAATTAAAAATGCCGATGTAAAATCCGTGCTATAATCAAATTTAGTTTCAGTCGATTTAATATAGAATATATGTTTTCGCATGAACTGTGTCATTATTACAGTGTATTACAACTAATAGTAAAATGAATCTGTTTGGAACTCAAAAGTTAATAATATATAAGCTGATAACTTGAATAAATGAATAACTGTGTTATTTTAACAGTTGATTTAGCAGCTCCTGTTGGTGTGCGGTCATGCGGATATTCGTTAGCTCTGACCTCCCATTATTTAACGTGTCACTTAGCTGTTTATTTGAACATACCAGTTAATCCGAAGTGGCATGTTGAACACTCATTGGAATTATATTGTCAAATTAATGGCGCATCGGTGTTTCCAGCAAATATTACTATGGTCATAATAATTATCCGTTAGAGTGTACATTCAAGAGGATGAAATTTATTAGCTATAAAGAAAAACACATAAAATATGCCAAACTTCAATAATATATTTTATATAAATAATACAATACACTTTTAGCATGTATTAACTAGTATGTACTCTATGAAATTGTTGTACTTTATAAAGAATTTCATAAAGTGGACACAATATTCTATAATATATAATATTATTTAATAGGTCATTCACGTCAGCTGCCCGAAACGCCGTTATCAATGCGCAGCGCTTTTATGTGCGGCCATTTCATGGATGGGCAGGTGATCGTATTTCAACAGGTAGGCGGCGTTATAATGTTATTCGTACTATGGTTCGAGATGGCGGAGTGGGCTCAGTATTGAGGATGTCATTGTTGCTTGGGTTCGAGTTCCAAGGAGAGAGTTTGGTATCTCTCTCTAAGCATAGGGAGAGGTGCCATAGTTACGCACAATTCCTGAATAATGTAGTGGTGTGTTGGTACCATATTGCCGCAGTAAGGTTCCAAGAAGTGTTTTTCTTTAAAGTTTAGCAATTTACAATAAATGTAATAATTAATACAATGTAATTTTATGATAAGCCACGAAAGGATTTTGTTACATGATAACAGCAATGAATTTAGGTATACTCTTTTTTAGACACAACATCCTGTATATGAATGGACTGTATTATGATATTATATATAAAGAATACTGCAATTTATTTGTGTTATTTGTCTAGTAATTAGTCATCAGTGAATTTAATTTCATTGTAATTAATTAATGATTGCGTTTTATAAAGATTAACGAATGTTTCTACATCTTACGTGCACGTTTTCGGTGATATTTCAATAATTTCGGAATCAATTGATTCATTGCCTGAATTTAATGTTAAAATCTTGATTAGAAATTTTAAACATTTATAAAGTGATTAATTTTTATTTGAGACCGAGCGTCTGTATTTTTATTAATTTACTCGGGTTTATATTGAATATCATAGTCGTACTCTTCTAGTAATTCCAGTTTCTAACGCGCTAGACAACTTCCTGGGCATCTTATTGATAATAATCAGGTTAGTGGTCTATAATCCGTTATTAGTTTGAATTTCCGTTCGAAGAGGTAAGGTCTAAAGTGTTTAACTGACCAGACAATAGTATGAAGCTCTCTTTCGATTATTGAATATTTAGTTTCATCGTGACATAAGGTTCTAGAAGTAAAGGCTATAGGTAAGTCTTTTCCTATTTGTTCTTGAGATATTCCTCATATTGCTTGAGACTCCTATTGCAAATAAACTTGCATCCGTAGCTAAAATAAAAGATTCATTAAAATTTGGGTAGATTGAAATAGGGGTTGAAGTTAATAATTCGTTAATTTTTTAAGAGATTTTTGACACTCAGAATCAAAATGAAATAATATATCTTTTTGTAATAATTTTGTCAATGGTTTGTAAATTTTTGCAAAGTGGAGTATAAATCGTCTGTAGTATCCTGCTAGTCTTAAAAATTGTTTTTTTTTTATTTTGTAGTTGGCAAAAATTACGCAATCAATTTTGGTTGGGTTAGATTTTACTCCATCGGGTGTAATGATATGTCCTAAATAAGCGACTTCCTTGCAGAGAATCTCGCATTTGTCGAGTTGTATTTTTAAATTTTCGTTTCTTATTCTTACGAAAACGTTTGTTAGGCTGGTAATATATTCATATATTGTTGGTGAATAAATTATAATATCGTCCATGTACACAAGACTAGGTTCGTTTTGAATGCCTAAGAGTATGTTGTCCATAATTCTCTGAAATGTTTCAGAGGCATTTGATAAGCCAAAGGGGAGACTCATAATGTCCGTTATCTACTGAAAAAGGTGGTTTTTGGAATGTATTTCGGATCAATTTCAATCTGATGAAACCCTGACGTTAAAAAATCAGCAAGAAGTTGTAAAATATTCGCATTTGCCTAATTAGTGTAATAAATCGGATATGTTAG
This sequence comes from Rosalia funebris, assembly GCA_037954035.1. NCBI lineage: Eukaryota > Metazoa > Arthropoda > Insecta > Coleoptera > Cerambycidae > Rosalia > Rosalia funebris. The sequence goes on along the minus strand of JAZFAV010000007.1, from coordinate 23,734,500 downwards.
GAAAAGAATGTTTATCTCGTAGATATTTCATTTTATTTTCTATTATCTGCGACGCGCCATTTTTGTCTTCCGCAAGCGTCCAATTTTTGTGAAACGACCCATACTGGTGATGAGCATGGGGGAATAGATGGTCTTATTATTCCTTTATGGCGGTCTTTGGGGTGCTGTTGATGTTGATGATACTATACTATGGTATGTTATTGCTATAGCTAGGTTTATTTGGAATATAAATAAATAGCGAGCAGCGAGTTAGTACCGAAAAAGACAATGTGTCGGGGCTCCCCACCTTGATTTATCATTTTTAAAATTTGTGTTTTAGATTCATCTTTGTGAATGTGGGGGTAGCGGTAAGATTTAGTGAAAATGAGTCTACCATGTCATTCGTATGTTTAATTTCATTCGTAAATGTCAAATTGCCACCTTCTAAATAAAGGATGTCTGAAAATTCTAAACGCAGTTATTTCCATTCAATTAAAAATTGTTCTTCCTCATTTAGATGTTCTATTCGAAGTTTATTTGCAATTTCTAAATTTGTATCAATGTGGGTTTGGTTTTTGTTTGTTGTATTTGTGTTTAATAAAGCGAAATTTTGATACTAATTTTAAATCGTCGAAATGTTTTTTGGAATTGGATTTGCGTTAATTATTGATGTTAAAAATTCTCCTTTCTCGTTAATTTTCATGAGAGCATTAGGAATTCAGGCTTTATCTTTTCCTGACTGTTTAATATATCATCTGCATTAGAAAGATTACATCTAGTTTTAAATATTGGTTCTATCCGAAAGGCGATCGAAATATTACTTCTACTTATTTTGTTTTCAAAATTTCGTTGAACGTTTTTTTGTGGTGCATAATCGTGGGTTACTTTAACTAGTAGGATAGTCTTGAAGTCAGTTATAAGTTGTTTATTTTTGATGTACGTTATGCAATTATAATGTTTCAAAAAATCAGAACCTAATAGTCCATCAAATTCTATGTCTATATTATGGATGTATACTTTATGAGGGTCGGAAGTTCTAAAGAGTGTAAAGGTTAATTCTTTAATAAAAATTTGTTCGTCTTTAATGAATAATAACATTTCTGAAAATCTTTTATTATATTTTTCACACGTGTTAGGTTTGAATATTGAAAGCACCTGCACCTGTTTCAAGTTAAATTTTGAAAGTATTGATAATATCTTTAATGTAGTATAAAGTTTTTAAATTTCCGTCAAAATGTTTTTATTTACGTAAACATTTGGTCTCTGGGTTACTGATGGTTGTTGAATTTTATGGTTTGGATTTTGGTTACTTACAAATCTGGAGAGTGGCCGATGGTCGATGATTTGAAAATCCAGATTCGTATTTTATTCTGTTGGATAGTTAGTGTTCGAAAACTGATGAGCAGTATGATCATATTCATCATAATTCTGATAATGAGAATATTCTTCGTACTTTTGATTTTGGTAATCATATTGGTAAGCGATACCATCCGAGTAATATTGTGGAGTTGCTTCATATTGATGAACGGTATCATCATATTCGTTGTAATTTTGTTCATTTGGTGTGTTTTCTGTTGGGTAAAGTTTGGTCTAATAATGGATTGTCTTTGTTGTGGGTAGCTGGGTTTCGGTCTTATCACCAAAGGTCTATTTTGTTAAAATTGTTGCTTAATTGGAGGTCTAACATTTTAGAGTTAAATGGTGGACGTGGTTGAAAATTTTGCTTAATTTGGGTAGTTTCGTCTAGTTAAATTCTGAAAAGGGGCCAAATATTGTGGGGTACATATTCATTAGAAGTATGGCCAATTATTTTACAGTTATTACAAATTTTCTTCTTTCTTATATTTTGCATAGATCTATAATTTTACAAATTAGTAAACGGTCTATTTGTTTTTTGGAATTTTTGTTATTCCGAAATAAGATAAATGTAACTCACGTTTTATTCTGGCTTAACAGCTTGACGCATGTCAGTCAGGTTACTAGCTCTAATAATAGAACATAATTTGGGGTTTAAACCTGTGAAAAGCGTATTTCACTCAGATGAATCTAAAATTATGCATTTTTAAATTTTAAGTTTTTATATAAATTTTCAGTCATTTTATGTTTAGAAAACATTTTTAAGAGGAATTTTAAAAACATATTTTGCAGTTTTCTTCTTTTGTGGCATTCTTTTAAAGGAACGGTAGGGCAATAAACAATTAAGTACTTATGAACCTATATTTTACCTAACTTTTACATGGGTGTGTGATAACTGATAAAACACTGTTTTGAATGAAGGGCTACATTAAACTTTTGACATTTGGAAAATGAATTTTTGTGGAAAATTCTACATCTTGTTTATTTCTCATGGTACAAAATTATATGATCTAACCTGTCATTATTATTATTATATGCAAATTACTAGGGGGTTTTGAAGGTCCACGTTTTGTGTTTTCCTGTAACTCTCAAGCAATGCTGTAGTAACATTCCGTCTAAAAGCCAGTTGGTCCAACTTACCAAAATTTTGCCTGTGGAGCTACCAAGAATGTTGAATGACCACATCTACGCAATGCATGTATAGAGGCCAATATTACTTTTTCCACGTATATATGTTTGGTTTAGAGTCATATTTTGGTCAGCCCTATCGATGTCACCCATATTCTCATTATACTTGTGTACAGTAAGTATAGCTGATCAATATTTACATGCTATCTTTCGGCCCGAGAATACCTCTTGATTTTTCTTGTTGAAACAGTTGTTAGAACATTAGATGAGGGTTCACATTATTTTCGAGAGTTAGCTCATTTGTCCAATTTAAGAAATTATTTTTCAGTTTATGAGACCAAATGACTACACGTTTCCTTTTATTCGCTTCACTCATTCAATTTATATATATATATATATATATATATATATATATATATATATATATATATATATATATATATATATATATATATATATATATATATATATATATATATATATATATATAGATATATATATATATATACAGATTTATTGAAGGCATATTGTGTTCCAAGCCATATATAGGATATTAGCATATAGGGCGCATCAAAATTAAATTAAATAAGTAAATTAAAAAATAAAAGATCCTACGATGAAGGAGATGAAAAAGTCCTTGAATTACAGTACCTATAACAAAAGTGGATAAGTTCTACAAACTGATAATATACATATAGCCAATATAGATTCTATAAAATACCTTTCATATTAGTGAAAAGTTCCATAAAAATACACACCAGTTAATTGGAAGCAGCAGAATCATCACTATTGAAATTATTTACAATGATGTTTCCGAAGATTTATTTTGCAAGATAATTGTTTGAACTTCTACTAATGATCTACTTTTTTTTACTTTTTTTCTATATGAATTACCTCCCAAAGAAAATAAATATTTTAATGGTTTATTAGGCACATTTTTAATTTTGTTATAACAATTGTTACTATAACTTTAAAATATAATCAAAACTTTTCATATTTATGTATCATGTATGACATATTAAACTTGGAAGAGGGGCACTGCACAGGTACATCTATGTAAAGTTCAATGAACAGAGCTAATTTCTATTGCGTTATGCTGTAATATAATCTAGCCATAACAGTTCCAATGGAAAGTTATAGTAACATATTATTATATTCAATGTGTGTTATTTCTAAATTTTCAGAAAAATTTAAAGCAAGTAATTTACTGTACGTAATATAGATAGCAGCTACTATAATCGGGTTTTCATTATGAAATAGAATGGTACCATATTAGGTGACAATAAAGGATCTGAGTTCCAGATGTTGTTCACTGGAAACAAATACATACATACATATTTTGTACTTTAGTATAGAAACAATCGTTTTATTTTCTTCCGTTAAAGCATTATGTAGAAAAAAGGAACGGTGTGTAATTATGCATTCACTCACAGTCAATATAAGTTGCCAAACTTCTCCCATTGAAAGTTGAATTTAAGCATGTGATATCTCGGGTTCACCCTCGTCTTGCTAGGGACGTTTAGTACTGGGTGATGGCGGTGTATGGATGATGAGCGCAAGCGAATGACACTCAGCTCGGCTCAACCATGGCAACTCCAGGGAGATCCCTCTATAGGATCCGTTTTCCGGCGTCTTGCAGTAGTATCGGTATAGATGCTTCCGATTGGGAAATTGGGGTGGAAGTCCTACCGATATGCAGGGACTCCCCAGGATCCTGATCGCCACGCTGCGTTGTTGTCCGGGATCGGACCGCTTGGGGATGGTGCCCTATCCGTTCTCCTTCTTCTCAGATGCCTTCCGCGGATCTTTTGGGATTCCCGCATGGGTGGAAGCCTCCTCCAACATCCCTCGCTGCTAACCCCTGGGTAGATGTTGTCCTTCGTTGGTAGCTTTTTCCATTAAATAAGGTGGGCGGTGAAAACCGCTCGATCTCGCGGTGGTAGATGTTTTCAAAATTAACGAGCCTTCCTTTCTGGATCAACTTGTGGAGCTAGGCCACATAAAAAATCCATGTTCCGGTGTCTCATTTTTACTCCTAGGTTTTGTTGCTTATTTGACTCCAATTAGAACGTCTCGAAGCGCTGGTACTAACTGACCAAGACTTCCCCAACAATCCTGTATGTATCCGTTCGGGAAAATGACCATTAGGAAATAGCGACGCCACAGAAATGGCGTGATTTCCCTCCAAGCATTCTGATTGGATACTACAGTGGACTTGAAACAAGGGACTAACGTGAATTAAGCATCTCAAAGGGATCAGATCTTCGTTACGTCCACGTTGTTGGTTCTGGATAATGCTAAAAGTGATACCTAAAAAGATACATACTACGATTACTAATAAGGTGACAAGTTATGGCAGTAATTCCAGTTAAACGAGTCATTCTTTATTACTACGCCGCGGCGGGGAGGAAGACTTAAACAGAGAGTCAAAACTTCTCATATGTATTCGTGAATACAGTATTCCAGACTCAAACATTCCGACTGAATACCAAAAAGTCGATTTGACAACATATTGGGACACGATCATTTCAACTGCTGTAGATAAAGAAATAATGATTTTCAAGCTTCGTGGTCATTGAGACTTTTGATTAGCGTCCTCAAAATTACAACATACGAAATTTTAACGAAATTTACCAAGGGCTACTTCCAATAAACAATGTCCGGGATCCTTTATAAAAAAATTGCTTGAATATGTATTTTTTTGTTGCATTACTGTACCTACGTATATAACTCGTGGTTTTGTTAATACTACTTTTATCTAAGAATATAGTAATTGTAGATAAACTGGTATAGTTAATTCTCATATATCTGATTTGAAAAATATGGTTATAAACTCCTTTATAAATAATATTGTTATCAGGGAGCAATGTACTTAAGAATTTATTATTCCTAATAAACAACTACTAACACAGTTGTTCCATTTTATTAATTAGTAATGAATTTGCGATTATGTATAAATTCAATATAGAAAATCAACTTGAACGTAATTAATGTACTGTTATAAATTGTTGTTGAAATAACGTTTTTACGTAATTTGAATGTTAGATTAAACTTGGAGTAAACTGCTGTTATTTTGTGATATGTTTTATATTTGTATAGATATGAACGTTTCATTCATACATTGTTTTAGATTTAACGCTTATATTATTCCAGTTATACCTCTTCAATATCTATAGATCTTCGTATGATCAGTAGTGGAAATGTTTGGTAATATTGTATTATAGAAAATGGAGAAATTTGTTAAATATTTAACAAAACGTAGCAGAAAATCTAAAATAGAAAATTTTTCCCACATTAATGTTCGCATTATAATTACTACAAAATATTGTTTAAACTCTACATCAAAAATAATTGTTGCTGAATTACGAAGGTGTCAGTAGTCTTATTTAAAGCATTTTCTAAGAAAACCAATTCGTGTTACTTTCAAATCGTTGAGTTAATATATATATATATATATATATATATATATATATATATATATATATATATATATATATATATATATATAGTCACATGTTAATTATATTACAAAATAAATGTTATGTAAAATATACTTGATTTGTTCTTGAAAAAACTTGAAGTTTTTATCGGTAAATCTTGATATACGTTTCCCCAACCAGGTTGGCTTTATCGGGAGATGACTAAAACTGAGCTTTGATGAGTTGAATGAGTTTCAGTAATCTCTCGATAATAACAACTTGGCTGTCAAAACGCGCATCGAGAACCGCATAATCTTTCGGTTTTGGTGGAAATCTGGTCTCCTGTTTTTGTTGTTACATCAAAGGTTCAACCCATTCCTAGGAGAAGAATGGTAATTAAATGAACACATTAATCAAGAACATTTGTAATAAAGACTCGAGTTTCCTGTAACATATTGAAGAAGTTTTTTTCGAATAAAACCCCTACTCTAAAAAAATCTGTGACATATTTTGCAACTAATTTAATTTTAATTTAATCATTTATAAGTAGTTATACTTCTTGAGGCGGATATATTACTGTCATAAGATAAACATTCTTTTTTGTTAACATTTAATATTTAAATTATAAATTTATTCTTAGGTATCTGCATATAGTATTCTAGCTTCGTGAAACTTTACGAGAGAATGGATAATTACCGTCTACAGGAAGTGTATGGGCTTTTCCAAAAGTTTGTTCTTTCAGGCCGTTAATAGAATTTGCCTCTTATTTAAGTGCCGTGAAAAGTATTTCGTTTGTATGAATTCTTTTGACTGAACTTTATAATATTTCTTTATATTTGCATGTACATTTTCTCATTCATATTACCGTATATTAGGGTGGTACAGAAGAGTACCATTTAGTGCTGATATATTACTTTAAGTGTGGATTTACGTATATTATTTACTTACTTTATTTTACACGTTTAGTAGAGCTACACTTATACAAGGTTTATGAATGCATTTTTTAATTAATAAGATTGGAAAGTGATTATTTACCACTCAACTATCATCAAAATTAATTACAGTTTAATGTATGCAATATTTTAATAAACAGTATAATATAGTTTAATATAATTATGATTTATGATATATGATATATGACAGACATTATCTATGATTCGTAATGCAAATCGAAAATGACATGACAGGCGAGAAAAAAGCATTTTCAGTAGAAATATATTTCCTAGATATGTACTGTTACTTTCTATAAAAATTGTACAAAAGTAATATACTTATTTAACATTTAACGTTTATCGTGAGTACCGATACCTATAGCTAATTTTTTATTAGATAATTTATATTATCATAGTACTTATATTACTATTACGGCTTCATTAATACGACTGTAATGTTAATTTTGTCTATCTTTGTTCTTGAAATAAATACAGAAAAATTTCACATATTCGTATTTTCCAAAAATAAACCCAGAAGGAGATTATCAAACTGCAACATTTGTTTTTGAATTGAAGATGTTCTACTTTTGATATACATATTGTATTAATTTTTTTCGGTGATTCTCTGACATCTTTTATATTCGATATTATTCCATGTCAAAATATAATAGTACAAAATAAGTTGTTCGATATTTGATATAGGTGTATGTTCATCATTAAACTGAAATAAAATAAACAGTTTTAAAACCTTAAAACGGACTTTTCCGCATGTAAAACATTTCTATCTCGACATTGAGTGACCGAGAAAAAATAAACCAACATAAATACAGAATATGTGTTTTATGCGTCAGTTTTACTTTTTTCAAATAGTCCACCATCGTGCTTTCTCATGACCCATGGACAGGGTGAGGTGTGTCCTCAAAATTAATAGGTGTCATCTAGGAGACGTCTCCAATCAGAATCAGTCAAACTTCGATTGATCCGACACAACGACGACAACGACACATACACACAAACATACAAAATCGTTTTGAAACCATTTGTTTTTAGTTTTTAGGCCCAAAAACGAAAAATGAACCCTAGAAAAAAATTTTTATACGATTACATTACTTTTCCGCGTATAGTGGAGTGCGGAAAAGTAAAAATGGTTTTCAAAAATTTTGTCTGTATGTGTGTCGTCGTTGTCGTCGGCATTAAAATTTTGTGTTAGCACGATAACTCAACTAAATCGTGTCGGATCGATTGGGTTTTGACTGGTTTTGATCGGGGACGCCTCCCAGATGACACATATTGATTTTGATGTGGATAGCGCACACCACCCCCTCCCTTGGGTCTATTTGAGAAATTTTTTTTGTTAGAACGATAACCCAACTAAATCGTGTCGGATCGATCATGTTTTGACTAATTCTGATCGGGGACGTCTCCCAGACGACACTTATTGATTTCGAGGTGGATAGGACACCCCACCCTGTCCATGAGAACACGATGGTGTTCTATTTGAGTAATTTGTTTTGTTGATACGATAACTCAACTAAATCGTATCGGATCGATCGGGTTTTGACTGATTCTGATCGGGAACGTCTCTCAGACGAGATTTATTGATTTTGAGGTGGATAGGACACACTCCACCCAGTCCATGGGTCATGAGAAAGCACGACGGTGGACTATTTTTGAAATATTTTTTGTTAACACAATAACTCAGACGAGATTTATTGATTTTGAGGTGGATAAAACACACTCTACCATGTTCATGGGTCATGATAAAGCACAATGGTGGACTATTTGAGACTTTTTTTGTTAGCACGGTCACTCAATTAAATCGTGTCGGATCGATCGGGTTTCGACTGATTCTGAGTAAGGACGTCTACCAGACGACATCCATTAATTTTGAGGTGGATAGGACACACCCTACTCTGTTCATGGGTCATGAGAAAGCACGACTGTTGACTATTTGAAAAAAGTAAAACTGTCGCATTAAACAGATATTCTGCATTTATGTGTTGGTTTATTTGTTCTTGGCCACTCAATTTCGAGATAGAGATGTTCTGCTTGCGGAAAAGTCCGTTTTTAGGTTTTAGAACTGTTTATTTTCAATTTTAATAATACTAGTTGCATAACAAAGTTAATAAAAGTAGTTACATACCACAATTTTTATGGCTTAAAAAGCTATTATATTTCCAGGAATGAATTGGTTCATTATTCAATTGACAAAAAATATTTTTTTTTAAATTCATCTATCCGTTGAACAACTAAAAGAGTTGCAACTAAAAGTTTTCAGATACGGGAAGTATTGTTTTCAACTTATAGGAGTAACATTTATTAGAGATTTTTATAGCATTGTTTTAAACATAAAATGACAAATTGAAAATATGTGGAAAGCATTCCAGTCTTACCATACTGTCTCATCATTAGGTGATAATGTTGAGTTGATTTTATCACAGAGGACGACGTTTAAATACATTGCGTATTTTAGGTATGATACAATTACACTTATAGATGTTAGATGGCCTTTCTTGGTCAAATTGAATTATTACGCCAAAAAGTGGTCGTTATCTGAGACTTTAAGTTAAGATGAATATAGTGGTATAAAACTTAGTAGTTGTTTTTACTCATTTCCATTGTAAGATAAATGTATTGAAACGGGCTATAAGATCACGCGGTACATTTAAATTTTTTGGAACATTATTAAAGTAATTTAGCTTATAAAATTTTACCTAATTATTCTTATTTCATTTAATATTTAGGCGCGTTTTAAATTAATGTTCAGAGAGAAATTAGAGTTTTAAAATATTCAATTTTTGTGTAACAGAATCTTTGTGTAAAAAAGCATCGAGGTTTCAAACACTAGGCAATTGACAGCGGGTGAGAATGTGTAACAAACAAAGCGGGCAATGTATTTTTTTTTCAATAAGGAATTACCACTCATATATGTATATTCTTCTCTTCAAATATTTATAAACATTGAAAATAACGTCGAGATCGCGTCGCCTGTTCACCGAGTGCTAGTTATTTCCGTCGCACTAAGGGTTTCAGGAATCTATTATCCCTCTCACAGATAATCACGGTTTTGCTTAAATGCAAGTTCCATGAGGTAAGTGGACAGAGCCATAGATTCTTTTCTGATTTGCAGTATGTCAAACCAGCTTCTACCAGTCTTCTTGTTGTTCTAGTTCTAATTGATTTTCTCATTTCTGCAAACAAGGCAGTAGCAAGTTTAAATGATTTTTTCCGATTTTTCAGGGACTCTCTTCTTCTTTATCTTCCCGGGTTGAAGTATTCTTTTTTAGTCCGTTCTTTGTCGATTCGCATGTTATACAGTATTCTCAAATAGTTTGGGTAATGACAATGGGAGCGTCGTACAGTACAACGGGAACAATTAACAATTTTGGATATTCTTACTTGAAACTTTCCCTGTTCCTGTGGAACACGGAAACTGGATTTTTTCCAACCTAAGTTCACTTTAATTTAGAATTTTTGAATAAGAAACGAAAAAACTTTTAAACGCATAGGTTAGAAACTAGCAAATAAAAACAAAACCAAGATACTTGTGTCCACTATAACCAGCACCAACAAAAAAGTGATTTTTCAAAACATCTATGGGTTCAAACTTTTACTAGTCAAACTTTGTAGCGCTCCTTTGTTACCTAGCCATCATTTCTACTCACCGATGAAATTAATAAATATGCACATTTATTCGAAATAGAATTGACATTACTGAGGTAATGTTTGGAAGCCTAATAATTTTGGCAAAGGTGCAGATACTATAGTAACATTTACTACAAAATTAATGTTATTTAAGTGTTAAAAACAACAACAGCGATAATAATTAAATAAATACCAAGAATGATATAGCTAAGTTTGCAGTTATACTCGACGGCCCATACGTTGATAGCATTCTGATCATCCTCAGCGAGAAATCTTACTTCTTACGTCTTGAGAAATCTTTTTAGAGCAGCATGCTACACAAATGTTTTAAAAATATTTGAATATTGCGTTAATAAAAGTGGACATCAATTTGAGCATCAACTGTAATGATTTTTATAATTATTATATTTTGCTGTGTAATTCTTTATCTTCTTTAATAAAAGTTTTAAAAAACAATCCATACATTTAACAGCTCAGATTATCACTGTTTTACATAAACGTGCTAATAAATATGGCATCGTTGGATTAGTATTAGATAGACCATAAAATTGTAGTAACATACAGGGTGTCTCATCTAAATTTTGAACTTGATGTCACGTGACCGGAAATGTGCAGGTGAAATAAAGTCCCTTTATGCCTAAAATGGGTGACGCTCTCGACTGTTTAATATCGCCAATTTTCAAAATTATTGTTCAAATAGGTTTCGATATATCGACTGGCTAAAACTTCGTGGGCCACCCCGTATATCAAAGAATCTTTTATATTTTTATCTCAATCCTCTTAATGGTTTATTGTCTTTATATTTTCTATAACCAGTAGTATTTATTTCAGCAAGTATTCCGTAAAGAGGAATTTTTACGCAACTTATAAAGCTTTTTATCAAATTGCAAGTTGAAGATATTTATAGAAACATCAAATATCTATATACAAGTATTAAATTTATAAAGTAAAAAGTCTATATTTCGGGAACAGACTCAAACTAAGCGTCAAATACTTATATTAATTACTAATAATGAATATACAAATTCCATGTTAGAAATGTAGACAGTAATAAATTTTAATTTATATTAATAACATTAGTTAAGTTATTATTTGTATTAATAATAATTTGATACAACGACTAGTTAGGACAATATTGAAAAAATTGAAAGTTATAGAGATTCAGTAGCGCCATGACAAACCTCTGAATGATTGTTCGATTATAATATGCTGTATAATTTTGACTCTTATGCATTATTAATTAAGTTATACACTCTATTTGTTTTTAATCTTTCTTTTTTTATTTTGGTTTATTACAAACTAAATGTTTGGTTGCCTACCTTGCATATTAAAATTAATGGAGCATATCAGTATATACGCTTCGTAATGAAATATCACGTTATCTTACTTTTTTATTTACGAACTTTCATATTAATTAAGTATTCTGTCAAAGTTATTTCATTAAGTTCGTGTTCAGTTTATATAAAGTTATTTTTGCAAAAATCATGTTATTTATGCATGCAAAGCCTATACTCAATCAATATTATGTAAATAAAGGAATTAATTTTCTCGCCCTTTTTAGATTATCATAATTATATTGAAGTCATTAATGATATTAATCAATGACATTAATCATAAAAATATTGAAGAGTAATATGGGTGACATATTAAACTAGACAAGACTACTTTATTATTTTCAATACCATTTTATATGGTGGTGGTGTTAATGTGTCAGAATGAATGCAGCTAAACACAAAATAAATGTATAGAGTGAACTTGGAAAATAATTGGTGTTTTCATTCTAATTCATTCCATTCAGATTCCGGAACAACTAACAGAGATATGTCTTTAACATTTAAGTATTTGTTATATAATAAACTGAAGTCCCATTGACCTACCGTCATTTTGCCATGGATTCTATATTTCCAAATCAATATATATATATATATATATATATATATATATATATATATATATATATATATATATATATATATATATATATATCTTATATATATATATATATATATATATATATATATATATATATATATATATATATATATATATATATATATATATATATCTTATATATATATATATATATATATATATATATATATATTTTGATATATATATATATATATATATATATATATATATATATATATATATATATATCAAAATTTCATTCCATGATATTGCCACAACTTGAATTAATAAAGTAAGTAATTGTATATTTATGTAAATCTATTTTTATGTGCTTTTTAGCATCATTATCCCAAATCATATGTGTGGTGATCATATATAGGTGATCTTCCATCACCCCTAAGTTCCAGGGAACTTAGGCGTAACGGGGATATTTTCTGCGAGGTAATTATGGAATGAGGATGAGGCAGCGTACTTCGTTCATTGTCGGACCTGCGCTGTTCGAAGTCAAGCAACGAATTGCACGTTGCAACTTGAATGGGTGACGCATGGTCTTATTCTCATGGTGCCGCGGTGTGCTGATTTGGTATTTGGTGACAGGGTGGCAACTGGGCCAAATACTGGGCACATTGTCTGCGTGAGTTCGATTCTCACTAGAGGGAATTTGGCACTTCCCTCAGGGCTGGGTGTTTTTCCGCGATTATATGTGTAATCTTCCCCTACACACACACACACCTACCTGTAGGCTTTCTGGAGAAGGATGTCTAATTTCTGTGTGTCCAAACTTGTAATAATTTACATTCAGAAGAATTGGCCATACATATAAATATCTATGTTAATTCTGATTCAAATCGAAAGTTGGGTAAGCGATTTTGTGGTAAGGATCCCGACTAATTCTTGTTATTTGGTTAAGTACATTATGCCGATGTAAAAAGCCAAAGCGTTGTCTACTACACCACTTGACCAACCGATATAATTTAACGTTAGTAAATATATTTTAAGTATAATTTGAGTATAAATATATTCGTTAATCTTGACTAAGGATCCAATATTTTCCAGCTTCTCATTTCTAACCCCTCTAAAAAAATGAGGATATAAGATCAGATAACTTGATGGACTACACAAACATTGATTTTTTAAATTTTATAATTCGAATGAACTTTTCTCTTAAAAATTACACATTTAACATTTAATGAAAAATACAACATAAAGACATAAAAAAGCTAAGTATTGGCTATCTTGATTATCACTTGAATGGGGGACAGATTCTAGTGTCTTATATATGAACTCGCAGGACCTACACAAGTTTAGATGAAATTTGTGTAGAAGACATATCACCTCTATATAGTATAGAATACGGAATAATAAGATAGACATGTAATAATAGATAAACTTTACATGTTGAGAAATCCTGGGGAAGGATTAAAATATTCTATGTAACAACTGGAAACAGAAGGTGAGTTTTCCACAAACATAAAATTGTATAGTTTATTTCATCTCTATTTGCCAAATAAAAAGTCCCGAACGGGTCTTATTTCATATCATGGCTTATCTTATGGCTAGGCTCAGGTAGACTGTTCCGCTTATTGGCAAAATAAGAGAGTTTTTTAGTTGGCAAATAGCGATGAAATGAATAGTACGTCGTTCGACACTAACTAAGTTGCTAACTAAGTTGGTATTGTCAAGAGATGATTAAAATTAAATGAGTGATTTTCTTGCGGCACGTATAGAAAAATAATCTGGTGTTTCTTTTTGTTTTTTTCATAAAATAAGTAATATATCCTTTCTCCGTAAAGCAAGAGTGAGGGTTTCGCATAATTTCTAGGTTGGTGGTAGCTTGTCTCCTGGTACCAGCGACATCTACGAGTAGATAGCCAACGTAGGCTGACCTCATTTAATAGTATAAATAAATAACAATAATAATAAACTACAATTTTTGCCATCTTTTACATTTGTAGAAAAACGATGATACCAAGTACAAGTGATATCACAAATAATAAGTAACAACACTTGCGGGGATTTTAGACATTTTCGTAACGTAACAAACGTACAAATTTAACACATATCTAAACAAGTGAAATCTTTATTCATTATTACCACAAACATTAATTAATCTTATCCATTTATTTATGCATACCTCCAGATAGACGTTATCCGCGTTACTTAGTGGTATTTCCTGTAAAACTGAAAATATATCAGATATTATATACGCATATACCATATATAAATGTTGCTTTTTAAATTCGTTTGCTGATTTTAATTAACATTGCATCGTACTACAATAATTTATTCCGAATATTTATTAGATTTTATTAGTTTGCAGTAACTAAAACAATATTGCTTTTGATGCGCTGTTTAGCATGCAAAATCGAGTACCAAATATTTGTGCAGCTCATGACATTATAACATGTATTTCACTTCCGTTTGGTTTATCCTATGTTTGGATTTTTAATATAATTCGGATACAATGCTTTATACACGTTATATATTGAGGTGGCATTTCTATATGTTTATCTCTTGGATCTACATATTTGCGGTGTTATAAAAAAGCTGGCACCATAGGGTAATAGAAAAAAGAAACAAATATATAAACATGCCCATTATTAAATCCCTTGTATAAGGTTATTGCAGCTGCAGATAATTAGTAGGGCAATATAATTATAGTTTCCAATGTAGATTCACTTAGATTCTTATTAGGTAGTGAGAGAATATGTCACGATATTCTCTCATAGTATTCAGAGCTATGAGGAATATGTGCCCGCAGCGGAATCAATGAGCGTGTAGCAATTTGCTTGGCGTTGCAACATGAATGGGTGATGTATTCCTCTATATGAGTGCCTACAAAAATGTCACAGATCTGATGGTTTAAGGTGAGTGGAGGAGTGATACATACAGTATCAAGCAATGTATGCTTGTGTTTGAGTCCCAAAAGGAGGAGTTTAGTACCTCTACCTGAACATGAGTGTATATTTGTCTTCATGTTTATGTATATATAGCTTTGTCCTTCATAGCTTCAGGCTTTAGAAGTTCTATATTTCTGTGTGTCTAAACTTTTAACATTGTAAAAACTATTTTCAGTGATTTTGATGAATATTATTTTTAATTTTGTAATCACAGACTCTTCAACTAGAGAACACAAACATTTTCTTTATTTTTTCAAATTTGATTAGTAACTGAAAATCATTTTAGATTTCCTGTTTTAGATTTCCAAACTGATGTGAATTCGATTACAAAATGACATATTTGTAAACTGTCGTGAGATGCAATTTTGTTTATACTCTAATCCATCCACTGCAGATTCCTTAAACATTAAGGTTAAAACACATTAAGCCAAAACAGCTATTCTCCCGGCTATATGCCGTCGACGGGCGCTGAATTACGTGGCTAAATTTGCCGTACTTTGTTCAATGACAGTTTATAAAACTTACCATCTGAAAACTTTGTGTTATATATGATTCCTAGTCATTATAGATGACAAAGTTTTATTTCGATTTGGATTGTTTCCGAAACTATCGAAAGATGGCGCATGGTTTACGTCCTACATTTCTACTACTGTGGAACGTAACCGTGTCTATGACATGTGAAGCCTAGTTTGTCAAAGGCATACTCACTTACACTACACTGACGAGACCCAATATAAGGTCGAAACCGGTCTGTGGTTAGCGGTATCCGAAGATAGAGGACGCATTGCATCTTCCTTGTGATTTTTGAGCAATCCAAATCATTGTATTTTTAGTTCCATGTTAGAACAGAATATGACAAATTTCGCCATATAATTCAGCGCTCGTCGACGGCACATAGCCGGAGGAATAGCTGTTTTGGCTTAATTTGTTTTATCCTTAATGTTTAAGGAATGTACAGATATTAGTATTACAGTATATCATCTTGTTTTGTTCACACTTACCCATATTTTGTTATTTAGTTTAGATAACATTATGTGAAATTTTTAGACAGGCCCTGTTCCTATTATATTAAACTGAAGTTTATGGTGATTCCATATGGCCTTTTCCAACAAGGAATAAATTTTGATAAAAACATGACACCACTATCACTTATGGAATGTTGTAAACGAAATTGTGTAAAAATATTCCGTACTGTTTCTGATTTGTGATATATATCATAAGATATGTTTTCTTTTCGTATTTTTTGCAGCCATATGCATCGCATTCCAGAAGACTGATATTGCAATAAAATACATAGAATCAAAATTCCAATATATTTCAAACCCGGAAAATGGTTTATGTATTTAAGACGTTTGTAGTAATTTGTATTTACGACAATACTTCTTATGCTTCACATCTGTCTCGAAATGAACTTGTTAAAATCATAAATTGTTTTTACTAGTGCTGTTCTTTGATGGTTGGTGGTAAATGAAACGACGATATCGTAATAACGGAATATATTATACTTAATAATTACAACCGCGAACACTCGCAAACGAATAGTCACTAGTACCAACAGTTCCTGATTAATTTCTCCGTCCTCTATTCAATTATAACGATTAGGTACAAGTCGTTCCTAAATACAAGCAGTTTTAAAAATACTTATTTAATCTTGAATTAAATGAATAAGATATCCACTGCCAATTTTCTAAGTTGAAGAAAATTAATCAGAGGAACGCTGAATCGTAATCAGCTAATCGCGGTCGAACGAAAGAAAAAACTGGCTCTAATTTGGTTGTTCGGAAATTTATAATCTCGGTAATTTTCTGTGATGGGCGAAAATTACCTATTTTCATTAGTAAAATAGACATTATAGGCAGAATGCCCCAAAGCGCAAAGAATGCGCTTTGGGGTTGTTACATATTCACCCTGACCAATCAGGGTTGAGCGTACCCTAGTCTGTCAGTGACTTTCTCGTTTCTACTCTTGGCTACTGATAGACTGTGACTGTCGATTGAATACAATTAGTAGTCCTTAAATAATATTCGATTTCTATTGATTCTGTTATATTTTATTGTAGATTAATGGTAATTGAAAAGGTACTTAGTTAGTGTTATGAATTATACTGATACTGAATATCATTATTTACTCCATCCATTTCTCATCGTTGTCTAGTTAGTTATCCCTGCATTGGTTATACACAAGTCCGACAATTTACTGGTTCGCACTTGTTCTACACGTAGTCCGTTAGTTTTTCTAACTTCATGTAGCTTTTTTAACTTGATTTTTAATGCTATATTAGAATTACCATTAATGCCATATTGGACTCCAAGGAGGAAATTCCAGTACCGAAAAGTTCCATGAATGTGGATATATTCACCACCTATGGTTCACCTCAACCACCTAGTAGGTGGTTGATGATCCCCTATTACTTCCTCCTTGAAGTTCAGGAAGCATGCCTCATCCGAAAAACCGCCGTTAATGCCATACTTTTCGGAAATAAAATATTCTTTCCTTATATTTTTCCTATCTTGATGTCCTCTTAGGATGGGATACTAGATGTAAAACTATTTGTCGTATTTGGAAAAAGTCCATCAGATTTTTGAAAGATCGGTTTATCCTTCCTAGAACATAGACTCTTGCCAGGAAGTTGTCCTTGTAGGATCGAAGCATGATCCAATAAAATTGCACTTATTGCACTGGTGATGACTCCAATGATGGCTCCATTTCATGGTGTCATCGTTTGTTTAGCGATGACTCCGATTTAACAATTTTCAGATGTCGTCAAAATTGTTAAATCAATTTCATTGACAAATTTTCCGATACACATTATCTTAGTTCTTGAACTATCTAAATTTTGTAGGCTCGTACAGAAAATCACATCTTATGATATGTAAAATGTTATGCAAAGATTATATTTTAATATTTAACGCCTAATTTTGTTTACATACATATAAATTGTGTTGAATTTAGTTTTTTTTATTCATATACCACACGGTTTATGAATTTGTATTGCATATCAAGTATTTTTTAACATCCTGGTCTATTTTCTTATTAAATTAGCACTCTGTGCTAAATTAATATCCCGCAAAATGTACTCTGCTCGATAAAGATGATGTGTCGTGACAATTGAATTATTGGCTTGATAATAAGAGCGCACACAGAAAGCACGTGACTGTCTAGTGAATGCTTTCATGGTAACTAAATTTCTACCTATCGATACACATTGCGGTACCTTCGTTGTTTGTTGACATTAATCATGGAAGCCATAATTAATGTCAAACACAATTCTTCTCAGATATACATAAATTATTGATATAAAAATAAAAACAAACTTCTTACTTATGGGATAATTGCAGCTTGGTACTATAAATTTGTGGTAATTATTGTTATAATAATGTTTTGGGAAATTGTTTTCATAAGGGTATATGTATATTCAAATTATATTATCTGTACATTATCTGTACAATCAAATATATCATTATGATACGTTTACTAAAATAAAGTTTAATCCTGAAATTAAAAGTTGAAACATAAATAAACATTGGCCACCTATAGAGGATCTTGCCAAAATAATGCATGACCTCAAACATGAACTGACGAACACTCATGATGATTTTTTATACATATAAACGTTGTGTAATGAGTATTACAAGAATAACCTAATGGATAGGTTTTGTGTCATGCGTAAATCATCATATAAATATTTTATTTTATTTAAACTACACTGTGAACACCATGACGTTACTATTTCGATTTCACTTAAATTATACTAATGTTATTTTTATACCTTATACATGTCGATTTCCCGGATGTAGTCCACTACGCAACACAGTTAATATTATTGCAAATTAAAATATTTATAGTTCTTACATTGATCATATATCTTTACTCGAGGTATTTAGTGCGTTTAAAAAATTATTTTTACTGAATCTATAAATATAGTGGCTTAATGATCGAAGTGGTCCCATGTTCTAGTTCGACTTCAAAGTGCCACGATTTTGTCAAGTTATAAACGATTTAAAATTTGTTTTTAGCCGCCAGTAAGTAAATATTTTGCCGGGAATAGTTCATGTTCACGTTTCGTAATAATAATAATTTTAGGTTTTGTAATAAAAATATTTACATCCCTTATATTTTCTTCCTCAGTTTAACAGTCTTATTGGAAAAAAGCGAAATTCAATCAAACCAAAATAATTTTTTTTACAAGTAACTGGGTAACCTAAGAATATTCTTGTATCAATGAATTATATAATTTTTAAATAATAATTATATTATATGCTATATTAAAATATATTGTTTATATAATTTTCAAGTTATCTTCTGAAATATTCGGAATTAATAAAACGTATATATATATATATATATATATATATATATATATATATATATATATATATATATATATATATATATATATATATATATATATATATATATATATATATATTATGTATCTGTCATTTTCTTGTGAATTTTCTTTAAGGATTTGCTTTTAAATTTATATTAATGTTTAATTAAAAGTTGCTGAGGAGCTATTTATAAAATTCATAATAAATATGTTTCATTTGCATCATCCTCAAGACTGCACAATACAAATTAACGGCCATTAAAAATAAAATATTATCCATTAACAACCATTTGACAGTTAAATATGTAAAATCTATATTATATTATAATGGCCTCTAATAATATAATAAGTTTTGTTATCTATTTATCATAAAGGTATTTCATAAAATTAAACAAATATTAAATATTATCGAAGTGAGCAACAATAAACATCCAAAAAGGAAAAGTGCAACGAGACATGAAACCGATGTGTGATAGTAAAGAAGACTCAATTATCCTAAGTTATATAAAATCTACAAATATTTGAGATTTTCGCAGAGCAACTCCATCAATTATAGTAATTTAAATGTAATTCTACGACTAGTACAGAGACCGTCTTACAAAGCTGTTGAATGCATCACCAAATACAAGGAATGTGATTATGGCTATAAGCCTTTGGGATGTTCCTAGTTCTCGTTCATTCATTAGAAATATTATAATACAGTAATTCGGATTTTAATGAAGTGGATACATGTATCCCTCGACAGTTTCATGACATAATTTCGTCCCAATTCAAGTCGCCATTAAAGATAAACTGTCGAGAGATTATATACAAATAGTCATTAATATAATCTACTCCAGAGAGGAGTAGATGAAACATATAAAAAAATATTTTAAAAAATCTGAGAAAGTGGTACGTCAGAAAATCAATCAAGTTGATAAAGTAAATACTGCACTGAAACTCAGCGAAACGAGAATATAATAGATCTTATTAGAGATTATTTCTAGATCTTATATTGGAGATTAATCCATGGTAAATATACTACACTATTAGGTGGAGATGACATTGATAAACCGAGCTGATTGAACTGGCTGAAGGTAGAAGACTTACTTGTACCCTGAAACTGCTTTCAAGATTCATGGTAGCTACCCAAGATGACGTAATATGTACTCGCAATTACGAGAAGGATGTGCAAGATAAGTGCATGCGACAAATGCAACAGACCAAGAAAGGACAGATATATGGAAAGACATAATCAGTTAACGAAGATAGTACACACGAAGATAGCATAAAAGGACAACCCATTATCTACCCCACAGATGCCTGTTATATTGAAAAAAACCAATAATCACCGACAGACAGTGGAAAATAGACCGGACATAGTCCTCACTGACAAAGAGTAGCAAAAAGACTTACAGACATAGATAGCTTGCCCATTGACACAAAATATTACAAACTAAAAAGAAATTAAGTATATCTGAGAATTGGTCAGAGCAAAAATTACTTCAATAGTCATGTCCGCAACAGGCGAAATGGCCGAGAACCTGAGAGCTAACATAAAGGAGCTAAGTATCATATTGCAGACCTGTCACATAACGAGAAAGTTCCTGAGCCAGTAGTAGTGGGTAAAACAGAGCGATCTGAGGTAGAGTGAATTCTATTTCTTATAATCCATTCCTAATTTCTGGGATAATCTTAGGAGTAGCTGAATGAGTTCTGCAATTCTGCTGAGAAATTGTACTTTTTAAATTGTAAGTCCATAATAGTTACACAATATTATAAATATTAGTATTGCTTATAATACTAAAGTATACTAATTTTGTACACTATTTTTTGTATACTTATAAGTATTTTGGACAAATATATAAAACTGATACGAAAGTACAGATGACCTTGCACAAGTTATTTTTTTTAAGTCGAAAAAAATGACACTGGAACAATTAATTTTAGAATGCATTTTATGAACGTAACCCTTCTAATAAATGCTGAATTTATAAAGTGAAATAAAAACGCCAGATAGTTAATCATTATATTGTTATTGCATTTGTATGCACTGTTATTCAAAAATATATTCGCAATATTTCTGACAGGTCAATATGGCAATGAGTTTCATGAGTGTAAATATGTATGGAGACATATATTTACATACTAATGGTGCATAATTTTATACAATGTGGACAAAAGATCTAGAATATGTGGACCAAATTTGAGGGTAGTGTATTTGTGCAGTATTCTGATCCGTCATTTTTAAATCCAATTAAATTTATTGAAAAAGTTAATAGTATACCAATGATAGTTGATCAGTCCTGCAAATAGTTGCAGAATAAATTGCTAGTCCTGAAATGCAATGGGTCATTAAATGTGATAGGGTAAATAGACGATAGTAGTATAGCTATGTCACCACCAGATAAATGTCGGATTTGTCCGCGGACATTTGATGCGGATGGCATGTGTCCATAGAGAGTAACCAAAGAGACCAAAGATGTGGGTGGGGGTCGCGAGGAGTTCTTGTGGATGATCACAAGTCACGGAGAACGCAAGTCTTACTATAATCGAAAATCATACCTTAATAATATTTCTCGTCCTTCCAATTGACAATTCGCAGTTTATACAATTAACAGTTTTCGCAATGTGAAAGATGAAAGATAAAAATGTAATAAGCTCTCAGAATATTTGCTTCAATTACGTAAAAGTTATTAATATTAATGAATTTTAAGTCATTTTATTTATTTTACTAATAGTCATTAATTAAGTTAAATACCTTATTTGACTCCATAGGAGCTTTTACATTCCATAAATGAAATATTTTCTAAACTTAAAGTGTTCTTTTCTAAACTAGGGTGAAATTGGATCTTCTAAAAATATTATATTAAATGTTTTACTGAGACCGAAGTAAAATATATTAAAGTTTATGCGAATGCATTTCAATGTTATTTTCATCATCATCTATGTTTACTTAACAGCGTTACTAAAACTATATTTGGTTTATTTTCCATATTTCTGTGACTTTTGTCTCACCAAAAGCAATTATATTGTTTGATTTTTTAACGAGAGCGAGATATTTTTTTGTATTCCTTTGAGCATTTTTAAGTCACATTCCAGTATGTCACTGCCTACTTGAAATTAATGTGCCTGTAGAATTGAGGCTCTCACGGCCGTTGATACCTAAAGATAATTTCGGGTCATTCCGTGGTCATCGCCAAATTTGTTTTAACAATTTGTTGATCACACTATCGGCTTATTTAGAAGGGATTTAAAGACTGCTGTATTCTGCTCCTTGTTATATATTGCGATACTACTCCGTTTCCATGTCTTGTGGCAGGTATGATAATAGTCCTGCTTGATGGTATTGTTAAGGCGATATCCATTCTCTCCGTAAAAACTGTTTTAATTTTTCTAGTAGATCATTTATTCAGGGAACCATTTGAAAAAGCGACGTTACGTTGTAGTGTGAATAATCCGAATTACTAGATGTCGATATTTATGATCTGACTATATCGAGAATCATCTTTTAATTGTTTTTTCTTAGTGTGTGTTAATTGTAATATTGAGTTCAAAAATTACAATTAATATAATGGCAAGCAGAAAATAGCAAATATTAATTATAAAACGCATTTTTTACTGTTATAATATATTATGTAGGTACTAACTGTGTATAATAATACTTAATATGTAATAATTATAAGAAAATAATCTCTTCAAGTATCTGTGAATTTTAATGATAAAGATAATAATAAAATTATTCTTCAAAGCAAATATGTATGTATTTTCTTGCATAAGGAAGGTGTTTATACAAAAGTCGACAAAGTTTAAAATTTTATAAAATTCGGGAAACTGTTCAACGCAGTGGCGTGGATAAATAAAAGTTAGTGGAAGTCATGAGAAGCCTGATAGTTTTGCATAGAACTTCTTTGAAACTGTCTTAAGTATTCATATCTTCCATCGAAAACTGATTTGTCGTAATAATTTCCAGTAATCTCCAATTAATACATGTTCTCTTTCTTATCCTGTATGTCAATTACTATTTGATTTTCTTTCTCTATAGTTTGTAATCTGGCAAGTATTCCTTATTTTATTAATTAAATTAAAATATAATTAATTTAAGTGTTTCATATGTTATGTATGTTTTCAAATCTCTATATTCTATTGATTTTCAATGACATTCGTCGTAATAGAAGAAAGTATCGATTCGATACTTTCGAAGATCGGAAGTATCGAAGTATCTAAATAGAAGAAATTCTACAGCATCTTTCTAATTATATTTAAATTTTTCAACCAACGTTATTTTCCACACCTTTACAATTTTTTTAATTACCTTTAAATATTTTGTAGTTTGGCTAACATGGTATATGTTGTATTTTTTATGGTGTTTGGTAAATAATGTATGTGCATATAGAAGGCCAGTTGGCTAGGAGATTGTATTTTGTTTTCATATCCTTGGTTTTTCTCATTCTTAGGAAAAACAGTTTGATAGAAATTTCTAATGCATTCATAATTTTAATATTGAAAGTTCTATTTTTGTATTATTTTATGTAATCTTATTTTTCGAATCAATTTTCTTGGCAATTTTATTTTATATATTTATTTATTTGATATATTTATTTATTTAAAATTTTATAATGATATTAACTTATGAATAATTTAAGTTAATATACATAATTTTATAATACTTTTGCAGGTTGATGTAGCTCTGTTGTTTATAAATTTGACTATATAAATTGTGTATATTATTGAACATAAGTATAATTATATAGGTATATAGTAATAATTTATGTATAAATAGGATACATTGATAGCATAAAATTAGTTTTAATCATCTCCAGATGTGTGACGTATAGTATTTTGGTATTATTTGGAAAGCTAAGTCACAGTTATCTTTAAACCAAAGGTTACAACCTTTTCCCGTATTGAGATGGCGGAACTGAATCTCTGTCATAAGATTAGTACTAAGATTAGATTAATAGAAGCAGATACTTGGTTTCTAAAAGCCTGCAAATGTTGATCAGTATTTCCAAACTTTATTCACATTAAAATGTCATCTTCACGCACCTCAAATAAGATCGAAGAACTTGCGAAACAAAATTGGCTAGAACTGTATATAAACGAAATATGCTAGAGTTACAAGCATATGGGCTTTACAAAAATCTTACCCATAAGTTGAATAATTTAGAACATGAACAGTGATGTGGATTTCAGAGGAACATGTTTCTATTAGTTAATATAAAATTCATTAAGAGAATGTCGTCACAAAACAAGAAATTAAAAAAACTAATCAGTGATCAACAAGCAATAGCTTCGGTAAAAGAAAGAGTTTCAGAGAGATATTTCTATTGTAGAAAATCGTTTCTCCCAATCGTTGGATAAAAAACAATAAGGAGTTAAATTTTGCATTACCTGCCTCTGAAAAGAGCCTAGATGAAATTTTTGCAAGTATTGAAAGTTCAATTCAACATCTACCTGATTCTCTTAGGATCATGGGAAGGATTCGTGGGAGAAGCTTGCAGGAATCAAATATCTACAAATATTGTAAACAATAAAAAGTAAAAATCCACGAAGAATAGGAAAATTATCAAACGATTGCGAGAGAATTACTATTTTTACTTAAAAGCTGATAAAGGCAATAAGGTTGTTATCTTGGACAAAAAGGACTATTATGAAAGGGTAGACAACCTGATTAGTAACCTGATTAGTCCTTAAAAAAGCTTCCCAGAAGTATATTACCAAAACTGATCACTGAAGTAAAAAATACACTTAAATCTTGTAACAACCTTATTACTCCAGCTCTAAGTAAACGGTTGCATGTATCTAATCCAGGTGTATCCAGATTGTACTGTTTGCCTAAGATACATAAGCCGATACGTCCTACTGTTTCTGCAAATGGATCGCTGCCTCACCACCTATCGAAATGGTTAATAAAGGAGTTCGATAGTTTACTCATTGCATCACCCAGTTTCTCAGTGATTAATTATGACGATTTCATTAGTAACACTAAATATATTCAGTTGTAAGAGGGTAAATTTTGGGCTCCTTTGACTTATGCTCTTTGTTTCCAAGTTTCTCGATACCAAAAATTTTAGGCTACCTTAGGAATTTACTCGAATCAAATAATCTCAGTCCAGTATAGTAAAACAACATATTTAACTTATTAAAATTTGCATGAAACAGAATTGTTTCTAATTTAATAACGGTTTTTTCTAACAGCATGAAAGGATAGCCGTGGGTAACTCGTTGTCACCATTCATTGCCAGCCTCTTCATGAATAGATTTGAAGTATTCTAAGATATGTCCCTAATAATTTACACCATTGTCTTCAACACAAAATGGCGAGCCTCAATTTTCTAGTCCATCGTTTACTAAGCTTACCTCTCAATAAATATAGGCTTGACAAAGAAAAAGTGCTAATCAAGGATATAGCTGAGTGTAATGGATATTCTGTTGGTATAGTTGAAAAAATGGTTAGGAGACGTAAATTTAAAGAAACACTTCCTAGACCTTTCAAGCTGAAAGGGAACATCCAGAAAAAAAAAAAAAAAATATATATATATATATATATATATATATATATATATATATATATATATATATATATATATATATATATATATATATATATATATATATATATATATATATATATATATATATATCTATTCCTTACGATCCTCGATTCACCCGTAGTATGAGTAAGATTTTTAAATATATAGGGATATCTATTCAAAGCAGGTTCAAAGAGAACATGATGCATCTCAAATATAGTTTAACAGATAAGTCCAGTGTGCCCCAACATGCCTTCGATAACAACCATAAAATAGATATTTGCAACTTAAGATTAATTAGGAATGTAACAAATACTAGACAGCTAGATGCATTTGAAAGTTTAAAAATTGAAACTTGAATTGAGTTGAATTGAATTGAATTGAGTTTAGAATTGAATTGATGAATTCAAAATTTAGAGATTATATCATAGTATATAAGTATAGTTATTTTCCAATAAATAATACAATATATATATATATATATATATATATATATATATATATATATATATATATATATATATATATATATATATATATATATATATATATATCTATTCCTTACGATCCTCGATTCACCCGTAGTATGAGTAAGATTTTTAAATATATAGGGATATCTATTCAAAGCAGGTTCAAAGAGAACATGATGCATCTCAAATATAGTTTAACAGATAAGTCCAGTGTGCCCCAACATGCCTTCGATAACAACCATAAAATAGATATTTGCAACTTAAGATTAATTAGGAATGTAACAAATACTAGACAGCTAGATGCATTTGAAAGTTTAAAAATTGAAACTTGAATTGAGTTGAATTGAATTGAATTGAGTTTAGAATTGAATTGATGAATTCAAAATTTAGAGATTATATCATAGTATATAAGTATAGTTATTTTCCAATAAATAATACATTTTTAAAATCTTTATTATTAAATATATAGTAGGGCTGTTAGTTTCCTTCTCCTGTATTTCAAACTTTCAATTATAGTTAATTTAGCTTCCGACAGATAATGGAAGAATATGTTTGAGAATTTAAGTTTGTTATACAATAGAAAAAATCACATGTTGACGTTCTTATAGCGACAGTATACAGGGGGGAAACTTTAACTGGAATAAACTCTATAACTCGGATTTAATTCTTTTGTCCACACTAAAGGGATCACTTTTACCTTGGAAGATGTAACAGTTCTTTTGATGTAACATTTTTTTATAAAGATAAGGGCATGTCAAGTGACATATCATTGGGAAGGTCACATTGAGACGAATACAATGTACATCACGTTTCAAATTGTTACCTTGGAAGAAATAAAAACTTATTTTTATGATAATCACCACTGCATAGTAAAAGGCGTACAAAATGTATATTTATTACAGAATTTATTTCATTCATGTCTCCACCCTGAACATCGTAAAATTGCAGTATCTTTGTTTCCAATTGGAAACAAATTGCGAATTGCAGTTTGTTATGAAAACTCAAAAAGCCAGTAATCACTACTTTATTTTAAAATATGAATAATCCGGTCTTAAATGTTGAAAACATGCGTTAGCAAAAAATTTTTTGTTTACAAAAGATGACAAAAAATTGGAATTTCCACAAATTTCCGTTTGTAATGTGAAGAATTGTTTTAATAAATCATTAGTTATCATAATTCTCAATAAATCACTCTCATTTGTAATAGCAATGAGCGCAAATACTTGTCATTATAAATTTCGTAATTTTTATTTATACGTTGTGCAAGAATTACTGGAAAACAACTATAAATACGGCTTAAATAAAGCATAAATTCCTTATTTAGAATTAAGTGTTACCAAAAATGTACATATAAAATATTATCATAAAACCGAATTTGCATAATATAATCTACAATTTTAATTTACAATTAGTTTTATCGAGAGGAATTACTTTATATATGTATACATAAGAATACCTTGCTGATGTTTATTAAGTTTTATTTAGTGCAATATTTCATTGAAATGACTTTGTGATTAATATACTAATTATTTAAAATAGCTTTAGTCTAAAATTGCAATAATAATTGTAATGAATTGTTAAAATATACAGGTTTACTATTTTATTGTTGATCAAGTAGCTAAGGAAATATATTCAATGATATTTATCAAAGAATATATTTTAGATTTCTTTATGATAACTGGAATTATATATATATATATATATATATATATATATATATATATATATATATATATATATATATATATATATATATATATATATATATATATATATATATATATATATATATATTTTTTTTTTTATATGAGTTGGGACTTCCCAACTCTTTTATAAAACCCAACGATGAAATAGCGAGGCTGTTGTTGTTTATTATTTTGTTGATAAATTTTTAAGACCTAGCCATCTGAATTATCCTATGTGCCTAAATCCTATCAGGTATGACCTATCTGAAAGTGATTATACCACTAAACTACAAAATTTAGGTAAGATATCCTAGTTTTCTAGCCCAAATGTCAGATTATTTGTTGCGTTCACATGCAGATATTGCTCAACCATTGTGTTGACCACCTATTACTACATATCGATTAAGTACGTTTACATCTAAAGAAGTTGACATATTTTTGACTAGACTGAATTCAGTGGAATTTGTAGACAAAGTTGTCTCCATTTTGTCTACAGGTCTAAGGATGCAGTGGCTTGCTACTGCAAGGTCTAAGGATGAAGTGGCTTCACAACATGCAAACCACATTGAGTAGTCTTTTACAGTAAACCACTAACAGAACACTTGTATGTGCTATTTGAGTAGGGTAAACAAAAAACATTGCACTTGAATGACGATAAATCTATAACATGAACTTGATCCAAACTTAATACATTACTACATATACTATAATTTTATGACTAAATTGTATTTTCTCTCATTAATATAATTTTTTGAATATTTGAAATACCTAAATAATCTCACATTCCTCTTTTCCTGGAACAAAATATATAGTTAGTTTTGTGCAAAATAATAGGCTGTTAAAGTTGTGTGATCTGAAGTATGTTATTAATTTATTATTTAATATTTCATATGTTGTCTGTTATTATGTAATCATTAAGTAGCAAAGATATTAGGCTAACTTTGGTTTATAACAAGTGAATCTCATTATATTGGAAAAGCTTGACAGTTTAAAAAAGACACTGCCGAGTAACATATATATGCTGAAATAATATTTGAATAATAAATATTCCATCTGAAATTGTCACTAGACCTGAAGCACAGTTTGTAGTTTATTGAATAGGCTTTGTCCTAGATACAACTGCTTTGTTTAAGATGTGTAAATTTTTCTACAAAGAAAAGTATGAAAATAATTTGACACATCTCTGTATAAACTTGAGTTTATATAACCCGAGGCTAATTTTATATAGAGCCTAATATCCGAAATCTCTAATAATTATGACTGGTGGATTCCTATCGCTATAGTTGGCAATAAAAACTCTTGTGGTTTATGTAAGTGGACTGTATTGATTTGTGGAGCAACTAATGACTAACAGGTTAAGGTACCTGTTGTGCGTTGTACTCAGTTCTTACTAACTATCTGGTACCTTTCATGCACTCACCGAACAGGTGACCTTGCGGGGTTGCCGCATGGCAAATATCAACGGTCTAAAACCAAACCTAATGACTATATGTTAGGCAAATAAAATATCCATATCTTACTATAAGGTTGGGGGTTTGGTAAAATTTTTAGGTTTGAGATAGATCATTTGACGTTGGTGATAGACCTGAGTACTAGAAATATCTTGACATTGTTGCAGTGTAAAATTATATTAATGTTCGATTTAAGTATGAGAAAGAGGTGAGCGAATATACCGTAAAAATAAAATACTTGTCATTATCCTCCTTACCACTGCATTATATTTAAAAATATTGAAATCTATTCCAAGATATTTTAAAAAAATCATTTTCTTTTGAACTTGATCTATTTCTTTTGGGATTTGCAGAACTAAATATGAAGCAATATTTACTAATAGCAAAAACAAATATAGCGATCTAAGCGAGGAAAACTGCACGTTATAGTTGTTGGAGCCAAGAATGTTTATTGTACTTTTTATTAAGTTCAGTAATAATTTAATAAAATTATTAATTCACGTTAAGTTGATTATCGATATGTCGATCCTGTAGGGATCTGAAGGGTTGGTTCAGATTCAAATTCACATTCCAGTTTAATTCAAGGTCATAACTAGTGCAATTTCAAAAAGACAAAACAAACTTCACTAAATAAACGGCATAGGTATTTGTGCTATTTTAGGATTTATTCTAGAAAATTGTTGCTTATACTTGGAACTAGAATTTTTTGGCAACTATATTTTAATTTTCGCTATTTAGTTATTTTCGGTAAATAAGATTATATTTTACATAAAAAAATACCTATCTAAACTTTTAGTGACAGATTCTTTTAACACATTGGTTGTAGTTATTATAAGTTTAAATCATTAAAAATTTTCATTCAGTCAAATGTCAAAGTTCTAAAGAAAACAATATTTAGGCAGACAACCGAATTTTATCCCCAGTACTTTTTAGGTTTCATGAAGTGAACACAAAGAAATATATAACACTGACTTAGTTTTCCACAAAACACTATACACTACACTCGACGTGCGTTTCACCAACAAATTTGGCATCATCTGGAGATGAGTAAAACTCATTAGAGTTTTAACTTACTCATTAAGAGCTTTAATCGTCTCCATATGATGCTAACTTTGATGGCTAAACGCGCGTCAAGTGTAGTGTATAGTGTTTTGGTGTTTTGTGGAAAACTAAGTCAGTCTTATCTTCATACCAGAGGTTCCAACCTACTCCAGTAAAAAGAGATATGTATTTGGAAATTTCGAGTTACAGATACCCTGGTATATTGGAGTTCAAATTATAGAAGCTATGCACTAATCATTTTCTGACTTTTTCTGACTTCGTGTTATACGAGTATATTGTTAGATTTATAGAGTTTGACTATTAACTATCAGCATTGGATGGATGAGGACCAGAGATTTCGTTCCGAGTTATATACTGGCAACTTAGCGAGAGTCTGCATGATCTACAGTTATTTATGCTCTTTACAGTATACGTGTATGTAATAGTATTAAAAAGTTTTATAGTAATAAAATAGTATTAAAATGAAAGAAGAAATAAGTAAGCAGATTAGAAAAAAGAATAAATATTTAAATGAATTACATTATTTCTTCACCCATTCATAAACTACCTTCATATTCAATAAAAGTAAGTAAGAGGATAAAAACTAGTCATGATCCAGCATTGATAAATTGCCATATCTGATAAAAGATTCTGTTTATTACAACTCGTATTAACTCCTGCAGCTAATATGTACTGCATACTGGATGCTATCAAATCTTTTAAAATGGATATATACATTAAGTACTTAGTAAATACAAACAATGGCTGCTAATGAAAATTAATGTACTAGGGAAAGTACCATAATAATTCATGGTAGATGTATTTATTTATATAGATGGATTACCTAACTCTTCCACTGATTCGTAATAATTGGTATCTAGTTGATTATGAATTTAACTTTCACTTTTCAGTGACAAATCCAAATTCATAATCACTGTGAAATATACGTGCGATTCTATTTAATACTATTTAATTTTTGTATAATTTACCCCATGAGTATTTCTTTAATTATGTAACAGAATATTTAAATCAAGCCAATTTGTTATTTAAAAATGAAGCTCCATTTCTTAAGACAGCGGAGAAGGTAAATCAATTGGATTCATTAAGCCTAATTCATTAGTACTAGGCTTTAATTTAATTAAACAACACTTTTACATTTACAGAAGAGTAAGCTAAATTATTTAATTTTTCACACGCCACTGTTCCTAATCAAGTGTTATATCTGTAGAAAATTGTACCGAGGTACACTACATCGAAATTGGTTACAAATTCTAGTGAAAAACTCCATACATCAATTGTAACTGAATCATATTTTAACACTGACTTAGTTTTGCCCAAAACACCAAAACGCGCGTTTCGCTAACAAAGTTAGCATCATCTGGAGATGATTAAAACTCATATCTTTAACACATTCTTTACTTACATATTTTAGATACATTTGACATAAGTAATATTTTTTTTACATTTTGTCTAAACGAAGTATCATTTTAATTTCATAAATTACCTTTTTATTACAATTTGATATTATAACAATTTTTCTGTCGTTAAGTTGCATGCAAGCTTCCATATGAGAAGTTTATTAGACAAACAAATATAATTTCAATTCTGAATTGCCACAGTTTTCCTTTTACAACAGCTGTATGTCACATCGTACATTTTTATAGGGGTGATTTATTGTGTTGTTTTCTCTTTATCAATGATGTATAATATATAACCTGCAATTAAATGGTTATTTTTTTCTTCAATTGATTTACAAATTTATTTTTATTGTACTTTTATTGTACCTTTTGAAAACACTTTAAGAAAGAAAAATAAGAGCCCACGTTGTTATAATTAGGGAAATGCGAACACCATAGTTTCTCACGTTTGTATAATTTATTGATTACATTTTAACCAATTTGTTATGGTTAAATTAGCACCACAACGTGGGAGTTCAAAGTATTACTGAATGATGGCTAAGTAATCATACTGATTTCTTATTTAAACCTTTTTCACGAAAGACGTTTGTTGTAAATAGTGTCTCTGTACCTACTCCACTTTGTACCTAACTAATGTACGTGTAAATTTCATTAAATGCAGAACTGTTAGGACGTAGTATGGATATAACTTTTAGAAACTAGGATATATAGTATATCTACAATTTTATTTCTAGTGAAATGGACTTAAAAAAATAAGAAAGAAAATTTATTAACTATTAAGAATCAATTTAGATTTAATTATTAAAGAAAGTTAATTTAGCAGCTTGGTATAGTAAGAAAAGTAACTTTGATAATTAATTAACTGATTATCATAATTATAATTGATCGATTTTCATTGTACATATATATGTTAATTTGTAATTTATACTTAAATTAAAATCCACCATTTCTTTTGGTGCTACGTTTTTCTATTAAATTTAAAATAACCAAGAGATAAGATAAACGAAAAGAAAGCAGATAGGCAGATAGTTGTTGAACGGCCCTGTAACCACCCTAAATGTTTCTTGAAACTTTTGTTATTAATCGTGATTTTGCTCTAAGGTATATCTTATAGATCTAAAGTGCACCAGAATTATTTTTAAATACTACACAATTTATCATGTTGATGCTACGTGTTTCTGTTGCTATATATTGGGATTTTTTGAGAGGAGACAGATCTTCCGCGAAAACGGACTTTTCTGCCAACATCTCAGGACATCTTAACTGCTATTCTTTACCAAAGGTAAGTTATTTACCTGTTTGTTATTTTTGTTTTGTATTGAGATCGTTTAATACTCGTTTATTTAGATCCATATTAAGTCCCATCTTTTATTCTATAATTATTAATGATATACATATATTCCATTTATCTCCTACCACAATTTTGAGTTGATGAATGTCCCAATAACTTTATTGATAAATAAGTTGTTTAACAAAAGTACCATAATTTTAATTAAGAAAAATATCACCCTATATAATGTAACTAACTGTGGATCAATACAATTAACTGCGTTTTATTGTAGTTGGTCTTTCTAATTATGAGTTAAAGGATTATTTTACTACCAGAAGCAGCATAGTTTCTCCATTAACATGAATGAGCGTAGGCGCTGATGAAAATAAAACTTTTATTAGTACAAGATATTTGGGTTTACGCGTAAGGATTCCTTCGTTTCTAAAGAATCAAATAACATGGCATTTAAGTGTAGAATTATTATATAATAAATACAGTACGCTACGCTAGTCTTCTCCAGATATTTCTCACCTTTCAACTAATTTCCATATTAATATCTTTCGATAACTTACATAACCTCAGAGAATATTTTGATAATCAAAATAACAGTTTGGAGTATATCTATGTATTCATAATATCACTAGATACCAGAATTTAATTTCAGGTATAAAATACAGTCGATTGTTCAATGTCAGCTGTATTCTGTTGACATCAATCAAATGAACATGCTAATTTACTTTAAAGTGAAGAAGATTTTGGAATAAGTGGGTGTTTGGTAACAAATGTTAAATTGAGACACTGTTAGATACTAGATATTGATTTTTCATTTCTATGTAAGTCGAGTATCACCAATGAGAATTAACATAAATACTTTCCTATCATATGGAAAGATCACTGGGGAGCTGTGAATTGTTGACAAGTTTAATTTTACAGTTAATAAATAAATACAAATTGTGAAACGATATTTCCTAATTGTTTGTTGAATTTATATATTTTTTATTGTATTAGTAGTTATAATTTTTAAGTTTTCTACTAACTCTTAACTACTAACTATTACTACTAACGATTTCAACGATATTTTGATGACTTCTTAAAATTTTCATTTGTTATAATAAAAGTTAGAGGACAGTGTCTGCAAATAGATGTTTTAAAAGGTAATTTGAGTTATTATGACACAATGTTATTATAATAAAAAATTAGTTAATTTTTAATAAAGAAGCTAATTATTCATGTCATTTTTATGAAGAATTGGTTATATTAGATATTGAAACGAATTCTTTAACTGAAATAATATATCAATTTAAAAACTAAAAGATATTGATATATTATCGACTAAATACTGACTAAACCCTAATTTGTTAACACGTTTTCGAATGAGTAATTTATTTATTTATTTAATGTGGAACTGCCTGTGTCAAATTTTTTATGTAATGTGTAATGTCCAGCTAATACATTAAATCGGTGTGCTGGAAAACATGAAATAATCGAAATAGTGGTTCATAAAGTAAGACTAAAAAAACTATTTTAAAAATGAGTATTTCATGCAAAATTGAAAGAACAATAAAATATAAATAACTAACTTTAACTAGAGGACATTAAGCACAAACATCTTGATTACCTAAACTAAATCTTCTGATATTGCCTATATTATAATTTTGAATATTTAAGCCAGACTGGTACCGAGTACAATCTAAGCATATATATGTGCGTACTGTTGGTGAATAAAATAAAAAATTAACGCGAATTTGAACTGAAGGTGTGTTAAAATATATAGAACTAAGCACATCAGGACAATAAAATTTGTAAATTAGAACTTTGTGTAAGCATAAAACAGGACAGGAAATCCATCGCGGTGACAAGTAATTAAAATTTAACCTAGATAAGTAATTTTGTAGAATGCCAATTGTTGAATAAATGGAATTAGCTTTAAAAGTATTTAAGATATTATCTCTGAACTATTTCTAAACTTGATGTACACCCATACATACCACATAAATTAGACAGTTCCCTGACCGAAACTGTCACAGTCAAGGATACACATTGAAAAACGTAAACAACATCCATTCCCGCTGACCTAAAATAATAAATAAATAAGTTAATAAAATAAATACTTTATTCGTCATAAAATAATATTACATTTCTTTATAGGATATGTTCTAAGATTAACAGAAGTAGTTAACAATATTTAGCAACGGTAATTGATTAAAAACTCTTAAGTAGATGGTAGGTATAACTTTAAATTTTGAGTTAATAAAATGCAAATCTATCCACAAACTAGAAAACTCATTAGTATATAAGCAGTGAACTGCAATTATATGCAAAATAAAATGGGTATTTGTATATGCATAAATAGAATTGATGAAAGAAAGTTACAAGAACATAGCAAGCAAACACATGTACATTGAAGTTTAATATAAATATAAAATATAAATTAAGTTTAACAAAGATACACCCACTAATGTCTTTATATTTATTCTTTTGATTAAATAGCTAACTATAATAATGATCAATAATAACAGAAAATGAGTGTTCTATATAATACATAGTTACAGTAGAAGAAACGTGCAAGAGAAACTATTGATTAAGAATAAAGGAACTCACAATTAGTTTTAAAAACCTAACGATAGACCCAGATAACAGTTTAGCGTATTTATTGCGATATTATTAATCATATCGCATATCAATTAAGTGATTGATAGTAAGATTCGTTTATTCTTCAGATTTCAGTTCATTATATATTGGACATTCGGTGAAGATGTGATATTGTTTCCAATTTATAAAGGTTGCATATGGTACATGCTTCAGAGTGATTGATCTGATATGCTTTTTTTTTTCTCGAGGGGAAAATCTTCGAAAGACACCTGGCCTCTGGTGTTCTATTATTGTTTGGCCAAGTAGTGTCAGATTCGTATACGCCTACCGACTAAAAACCCCCCGCTATCCTATCAGTGTGATGCCGAAGAGGAACCGTTCTCGCTTTACTTCTCCTCGGCATATCAATCAGGATACTTACTCATTCCCCACTTCCCTTTCCTCCTTCTCTTTCTCCTTCATGATGGAAGTTACCATATGCTCCACCACTGTCCATCTTTCTCTGCTCTCGAGCATGATTGGGCTCATATTGTCTGCAATGATAGCATGTCCTATCTTTTGCTCTGCAGCTCTCCTTTCTCTTGTCCACCTTTTGCAGCCACTGTGTGGCCGGCATCGTCGACCTCTCCACAGGACCAGCACACTCTGCTCTCGCGTTTGCCTATATCCAATAGGTAGTCCGTAAAACAGCCGTGCCCAGTAAGGACCTGGGTTAAGTAATACCCGACATCGCCATGTGCCCTTTCGCACCATGGCCTTATGTCCGGGATTAGCACCTTCGTCCATCTCCCTCGGGGCTCCGCCTCCCATCTCTCCTGCCAGTGTTCCCATAGATTCTCCCTTGCTGCACCTCTGTCAGCGCCTCCGTACACCTCCCATCTCTCCCTTGCTATAAGATCGATGGGTGGTATACAGGCTATCACCAGCGTTGCTGCTGCCGATACAATTCTGTATGCACTACAAACTCTTAGCGCTGCTTTTCTCTGGACTTTGGTGAACTCTTTCCTCCACTTGTCTCTTCTCAATATATTCACCCACACCGAGGCGGCATACAGTAAGATCGACTGCACCACCCCGCTGAGGACTCTCCTCTTTGACGCCCTGGGGCCCTTAATGTTTGGCATCAAATGACCAAGGGCCGAGACAGTTTTTCCCGCCTTTTCCAGCGTCTGTTTGATATGTTCCCTAAACGACAGAGAACTATCAATCCAGACTTCCAGGTACTTAATACTCTGCTTCGGCACGATTTCGGTATTCCCTACTCGAAACGTGATGCACGGAAGCTTTCTCCTCCTTGTCAGGAGGATTGCCTCCGTTTTTTCCAACGCCAGAGTCAATTTCCTCTCTTCGACCCATCTCTTGATCCTCTCAACAGTGAGGTTGGCGTTTTCCTTCACGTCGATGTCACTTCTTCCGGTAACGACCACCACGACATCATCAGCGTAACCCAATATCCTCACCCCTTCGGGCACTCTGAGTCTAAATACCCCATCGAACATAATGTTCCATAAGGTAGGACACATAACCGACCCCTGTGGCACTCCACACGAGATTCTCCTCCTCTCGCTACCGTCCCCGGCCATCAATATCAGGCCTCTGCAGGACAGGTAGCTGACGATCATGTTTACAACATACGGTGCTATTTCTAGCTCCCACAGCCTCCCCATGAGGCCGAATTGAACGCGTTTTTCACGTCCAAAGTGATCAACGCACACAAATTCTTGGACTCCGACACTTCCTGTGCAATGGTTTTTATGACCATGACATCATCCACCGTAGATCTTCCCGCCCTGAACCTATGCTGGTTCTCCGACAGGCCTCCCTTTCTCTCTAGCTCACCTAGGAGTCTTCCTAGGATGAGATGTTCCAGGAGTTTCCCGAGCACATCGATCAGACATATCGGCCTGAAAGATGTGGGGTCCTCCACCGGCTTGTTCGCCTTAAGAATTAGAACTAGCCTGGCCATCTTCCATCCCTCGGGAAAGTCGCCGCACCTCATGACGTCATTCATGATTCGCAGCACCTCCGCAGGATATTCCTCCACCACGGCCTTCAGGATCTCAGGGGGGATACCGTCCGGACCAGGCACCTTGCTATTTTTAATCTTGGCACAAGCCCTTGGCAGTTCCTCCTTCGTAAGCGGATCGAGATCTGCTCCTGGTTGGCGTTCCCATTCTTCCACCAGTTTCACGGGGAATAGCGCGTCCACCACCTCTTTCATCTTTTCTAGAGGAATCTCCTGCTGGTGACTATT
This sequence comes from Rosalia funebris, assembly GCA_037954035.1. Lineage (NCBI taxonomy): Eukaryota > Metazoa > Arthropoda > Insecta > Coleoptera > Cerambycidae > Rosalia > Rosalia funebris. The sequence continues at coordinate 23,696,204 of JAZFAV010000007.1, read as the reverse complement.
CGTCCTCTTCACCACCAGTTTGTACCCGTTACCCCAGATATCTCTCTCTATGTCGGCGCACAACTCGTCCCACTTTCTCCTCTTCTCTGCCTTCATAACGTCCCTCAGCTTTTTCTTTTCAGCCTTATACGCTACCTCCGCCTCTTCCTGCTCATTAGGGTTCCAGGTTCGTCTGGCCCTGTCCCTGATATATTGCCTTCGTGCGGCAACGCACTTCTTCCTTTGGGCAGAGATCTCCTCTATCCACCAATATATCCTCGGGGACTGCCTGCTTCTCCCTTTTCTGGACATAGATGTCAACCAAAGATTTGGGATCCCTGATTCTCCCATTTTCTCTTTGGTCCTCCATGACCCCACAGAAACTAATCCTCTCCCAGCTGTTCAGCTTCCAGGCTCTGTTCCTGGCCACGCTAAGCGTCTGACCCGCACGTTCCCCGACCTCAAAAAGGATATATTTGTGGTCGTTGAGTGTTTCCTTTTCAGATACACTCCATCGCATAACTTTAGCTGCTACACCTGTCGTAGCGAACGTTACGTCCGGGTTCGACGTCCATCTCCCCCTTTCGAACGTTGGCTGTGTCCCTCGATTTAACACTACCAGATTCAGCGTTCCTACCCACTCCAATACCAGGTCTCCCGTGGCATTTGGAGCTGTGTCCCCCCATTCGGGGGCCCTGGCGTTGAAGTCGCCCGCGATGATGCAGTCATCATCCTCGCCTGCCACCAATTCCTCCAAACTATCCAGCGAGGCCCGAAGTTCCTCTAGCCTTCCGTTTGGAGAAGAATAGCAGTACACAGGATGATCCCTCCTACCTTAACCCACACGTATCCAGGACCATGGCCTGAACCAGCGACGACGAACCCTGTGTTCGCCACCCTAATGACAGTATCCACCTCCCTCATGACGTGCCACCCCTTCCCCCGGGTCATTTTGACGTTGGGCTCGCTGATGATGGCCACATCCACCCTCTCTTCACTCATCGTCGCCCAGAGTAAGTCCTGGGCCGCCCGGCACCTATTTAGGTTGACCTGGATGACCCTGAACGTTCTATCGATCCCCTTCCTTTCCTCTGTCCCTCTTCGGTCTCGACCCTTTGCTTACACTTAGCTGGGTCGGCCCTGTGGCCCTCCTTTTTGCAAATAGGGCAGAAAGTGGCATTTTTGCGTTCCGCCACCTTGTGTCCCTATTGTCCACACCTGATGCGCAGCCGCCTCCGAGTGATTGATCTAATATGCTACTCTGCTATAAGTGAATTTTATATAAAAATTATTACGAAATCGTAATTGGACTATAATTCTTTTGAGATAAATAGGTAGACTAAGTATTAGGTAACTTTCTATTTTATTTAAAATAGTAAAATATATAGTACGGTTTGTATTATGATTCTTTGCCTGTGCGTCACATGTAACAATCGTATGAATAAATCAGCTGATATTTTTGAACAGTGTCGTGCCGAAAACACATTTTAGGATAACAGTTAGTACAATACAAATCTGTTAATACAATACAACCTATGACAGAGTAATGAAAAGGTTCTCCACAAAAGCATTCAATAGAAGTGATATTTCGATCAAAATAAATGAAATAAATTCAACAAAAATCAAAATAAATGAAACAAAAATAAAATAAATTTCACAGAAATATTGAGACGCCAATGAATCAAATTATGCAATAAAGCTAAGACGTGACTTCATAATTGCATTTTTTTCGGCAAATTAGTAACTGTCTATACCGTACGTAGTTGACTAAAACATATGTCGATACGTGCTGGTCATTGTGGCATATTATGAATAGTAATAATTACGAGTGGTGTAGTACGTGATCCGTGCGTCGTTACTAAATTGATACATGCACAAAGATCCATTATAGAAATTGTAGGTGAAGTAGAGTTTCTAACAGTCCGGGGTAATAGAGTCGGGTAATTATGTAATCGTAGGTATTTTTGTGGAGAAGCAATAATCTTTTAAAGAATCCAATTTTAATTCCCCGTGGTAATTGTACAACGAGTACTGTACGACGATTAAGTGCTTCATTAGTTATCTCATACTTTTTTTGTATTCTATGGGATGTATTTTATAGGATTCGTTTTCCTTGTTTAAGTCATGGAATTACATTAACAATAAGATATATTTATTGATAATTTGTTATGTTTACATTACTTATTATATTTTAAACATTTTTTTTTTGTAACTAAGATGCAGCAGATCCTTAAACTGAATTTTATGACATCATATCAGTAGTAAGTAAAACGAAAAGTAGAGAATCCAGCCTTAAGGAACATCTGATGTTGTTCTAGCTTTAATGAACTAACTTGAATGATATATATCTGGCTACCGTAGTATAATGTTGTAGAAAGACATGGGTAATCACAATATTAGTCAATTAATAGTGTTGATCTACACGATAAAAACAGTGTTGATATAATGAAAATTCAGATTTAATATGATAAAATAAGTCACTAAAATTGTTTCAAGAAGTTACAAAAGAAAACTATAAGTCTATAATGTTATTTCATTCTGATTACCTTTGTTGAAAATAGGGTAAATTATTTATCTAGACCAAATCTCAGGAAAACAGGGAGCACTAAATTAAAAATAATAATTAAAACATAAGTGAAAATAAGGGCACTAGGAGGGTAATTCGTTACCGTAACGTCGGATGAATAAAATATTTTGGCACCTGTTTGACAAGATCTATATAGCTCAACTGCATCTATAAGTACAGGTCTCCTATATTCTGACAATATGGAATGAACAAGTTTTAAAAAATATAGAACTTATTGAAGAACCAAACTAAAAGGTTACTAAATACTTGAACTCATAACAAAATAGAGCGAGCAATAATTTAATAGGATTCTCAATGTGCGAGACTAAAATAATTTCCCTGGAAGATACAAATTTTCATTTAGATAGTTAGGAGTACACAAATTTACAGTTTTTTTATTTATATTATTTAGTCCTTCCTGCGGCTAAGTTCTCAATTTCCTTCATATCTTGTTTTTTTCTAGAGTAAATAAGCTTACCGAAATAACAGTAATAAAAAGTGCATTTTTCATAGTAATGATAATCTTCAAATAGGACAAATTAAAATATTTGCATACTCTTCTCAAATTATGAAAAAGACAAAATTTAGTAGATTATCTCAAATATGAATTAGAAGCTTATGTATACAATGCAAAATTATTGATGAAGAGAATAATTAATAGAGGTTACTTTTGACCCCCTATATGAGATGAGAATAAATGGGAACAACGTTAAAAGAACAGAGGAAATGACATTCCAATAGCACATAAATAATACACACACAAAATAGGCAGAAAATTAAATGGTCGTTTAGTGGAAATTGTATCTAAGGTCTTGTAGGTGACTTTTATGCTATGTTTTGTCAATATTAGTAAGGAATGTACTCATTATAACAACTGTGGTTATATCATGCGGTTGTGGGAAAATCTGTACATATAAGTAAAAAAAATGTTTCAGACTGTAAAAACATATATGATAGATCACGAAGAAGACTAATGAAAATTTAATGGCAGTATAACTATCCGCAACAAACAAACGAAAACCAAGCCACTGTTCAATAGATTCTTAGGTAGATTCTTCTGGTCTAGATCTTACAAAAAACAATCAAAATTATGAAGTATCTAAATAAAGTCAAAATACCAGAGATAACGAAATAAAGGTATCTAACTGCAGTATGGAAGTTATCTATTTTAAACCTGATTATATTCTTATTGATCATGTCAGATTTCATGTAACTATGATCAATAATTAAGTGTACGTATAATATAGCTTTTATTAATTAATATCCGTCAGTCCGTCGTATTCCACTTGGCTCAATACACAAAGCTTTACTATTAAGCAAGTTATTTACTTACAAAATTATCATTTGTCAGCAAGACGAGTAGAGAAAAATGATAATTTTGACGAGGCAACGCTGAGTAGAGAAAATATTTCAATTTTATGAAATAACGACTGCGATAATTCAAATCGACTCGAATCTTATAAAGAATATTTGATTCAGTGATGAAGCAACATTTTTCTTAGTAGCTTTGTAAATAAACATAACTATAAATAGAAGGACAATGATAATTCATGTGCGGTTCGAGAGGATCATACTCAGTTTCCTCAAAAAACTAACGTGTATGGTAGAATTTTGGGAAATAAATAGGTGACACGGACTTAGTATTCCACAAAACACTATACACTACACTCGACGCGTATTTCGCCAACAAAGTTGGCATCATCTGGAGATGATTAAAACTAATATTATGCTAACAATATATTCTATTTATACCTAAATTATTACTGTGGCTCAGTGAGTTCTGATTGGCACGGCTGCGGCTCATTGAACTACGACCGTCACGACTGCGGCTCATTGAACTACGATCATCACGGCTGCGGCCCAATGAGCCGTGAGTAACTAACCAATAAAGTGGGCTATGTGGAATAGGCCTTCTGTCACTATTCATAGTATTTTTACACTTTTCAATTTCTAAATATTCAAATGTATCAAGCTATCTAGCATTTGTTACATTCCTAATTAATCTTAAGTTGCTAATAACTATCTTATAGCTCTTGAAAGGTTGTTCTTGAAAGGTTGGACTTATTTGTTATACCATATTTGAGGTGCGCTTTGTGCTCTTTGAACCTAGTTTGAATAGATCGTCTGGTATATCCAACGTACCTTTGATTACAGTCGTTACAGCTGATTTCGAAAATCCTCGCCCTGTCATTTGTGTTATTTTTTTCTTTTGGATTGCTTCAAAGTTCTTTTAATTTATCTCTTGATGAATGAACTACCGTCATCGCTATATATTTAAAAATCTTACTAATACCACGGGTGACATGACAGGTCGGAGATTTACGAAATCAGCTGTAATGACTGTACCGTCGAGAATATACCGTCTTTGTGTGTACTATTCATTCCATCGCTATTTGCCAAATAAAGAACACTCTTATCTTGCCGATAAACGGAACAGTCTACCTGAGCCTAGCCATAAAAATAAGCCACTGTATAAGATAAGATCCGTTTGGGATTTTTTATTTGGCAAATAGCGATGAAATAAACTATATGTATATATAATCATTGGAACAAAGAAATAATGTGTCAGCATTTAGGACGTTCATAGTTCTATTGCATAGATATGTAAAATACAAGTCTGACTTGATTCTATAATTAACAAAACCGAGTATTTCATTTTCTAAATTGACTTAGTTTTGTAACGTAAATATACAGGTTAGTCAACAAATTCGATATCAAACTTTACATTTTCAGTGTTCAAATATATAATGGGGGTGAGTAATTTTTAAATGAAAGCAGTGTATATTTATTAATATGAAATATATTGTGATTAAAGTTATTGTCTATTGTAAAGTTATTGTATTATGTTATTATTGTTACACGTCTTTGTTATAAAATATAGATAAGGACAGGTCATATGATGAATGCGAATGACGAATAGGTACTACATTAAATCCGTAGGAACGTAGTAATAACCTGAAGCCTTGTACTTTGTATAAATTTTCATTGTACACTTCACCGCTGTAAAATAATACTCTCTTTATACAGTTCTGTTTCTCTTTCAATTCATTCTACCTAATAAAGTTAAGCAAATGGGGAAACTTTTGTATAATTTTAATCCTATTACTCTCCATTTTCATATCATGATTAAATTTGGGTCCCATTTTTAATTAAAAGTATTTTGTAAGTTTGATTCATGTAATACAACCTTTAAAGTTATAAACAACATAATGGGTTAAACTGGTAAGGATTACTTGACAAATCTAATCTGTCAGAAATTACCAAAGAAAAAATACTAGGTTATTAAATAAGAAATAAGTTCAGAAAATACTAAAGAAAGCAAATATCAGAAATTAAATTATTTAAAATTGAGAATATTCTTATGTGTAAAGAAAATATAAGTAATATGACTGGTATATTTGTTAACACTAATATGAACCCAGGCTATTAAAGAAATATATTGGTAGCAGCAACAATATAACAGCTTTAAATAAGAAATAAATTCAGAGAATACTAAAGAAAGCAAATATCAGAAATTAATTATGTAAATTTTAGAATATTCTTATGTGTAAAGAAAATATAACTAATATGACTGGTATATTTGTTAAGACTAATATGAACCCAGGCTATTAAAGAAATATATTGGTAACAGAAACAATATAACAGCTTTCATTCTGGCAGACATTGTATCTATCAGCTTAGCGTACTTTTCAGAAAGCGTACCGTCTCAATTTTTTTTGCAATTTAGTGCATAGATCGTGAACTGAACGGGATGAATATGTACGCAACTGGTTTTTTAATTTTATGCTACAATGTTTCTATTGGTCTTGACTGCTAAAAGATCATTCCATAATAGGGACATTATATTTCCAATATAGTAAACCAAGCTTTCGTAGTTTTTGCTGTGTGACACATAGTACCATCCTGCTGGAAAATGTACTGAGCATCAGTGCCTTGACATATTGGTATTGACGGCAATAAACTGTCTGTCAAAATTTATTTATATTTTTCTGCTGTCGCAGTGCCATACAGGAAGTGCAATTTTCCTATGCCCATAGCACTCATACACCCCCAGATTATAACAGACGCAGGGAACTTTAATTTCCTAACGAAATAGTCGCGATGATAAGTTTGCTGTGGGGTTTTTAGCACACGATTTCTGGTAGTGCCCAAACAGATATCAAATTTGGATTTGTCACTCCAAATTACCTGGTGCCATTGTTGTAAAGTCCAGTACCTACGTTTTCTGGCCCACCGTAACCGATTGATTTTCTATCGTTTAGTTAATCTTTTGCCTGGAATAGTTTAACTTTTCTTTTGCCTGAAGGACCGGTAAGATCAAAAGTAATATGTAAAGAATTAAACCTTACCTTGTATAATGTGTATCCTATTTTCTTTATTGAGCGTTTAATTATGGATACAGAAATATTTTTTCCAATGGCTTGCTCCCATAGCACCATAATTTCTTTTGCACTGAATCGTCGATTTGTTGTTACGAGTACAATCCCCTTCAGATCATGTTATTTAAGCGTGAAATATGGGATCGTCGACCAGTTTTTTTCCTTTGGGCTGTGCATCCAGTTTTTTATACAAGTTCATAATGCCTTGCGCTGTAGATTTAGGCAGCGAGTACATTTCAGTGATTTACCGTAGCCGAAATTCCCTGTTTATGAGCATTGACAATTGATTTTCGCATATCGTCACTTAATGCCACGCTACGTGCCATTTTTTTTTTTGAAAATTTTAGCAGGCGTGTCCAAAACACACATTATAATATCGGTTTCACTTTGACAACAATTGAGATTCTATTTTGTTTTAAAACGCTTCAAGCGTTTAGCCTACTTAGTAGGCTAAACCTATTATGACTAAGGGGTAGATATAAAACTAGAAAATGCACGACGTGTTGAACATGGCAATTAGAAATACTGAACTAACATATGCAGCGAAATTATGTTCATGTATTATTATAATTGCATTTATTAAAGATGCTATAATTTGAAAAGTAAGTTTAACAAGTTAACAACTTACAGGAAATGTTTGTTCTTGATTTGTATTCATTTTCTATTAAATAAATGACAAAATTCCCATTTTTATCAAATTTAACCAATAGATTTATTTACATCTTTACCAAATTCATTACTACTTGAATAAATGCGGATTTACATATATGAATATTATTTTCGTTTAGTTGAATTTATTTTGAATTTCCTTTACAATTTGATGCACTTATTTGTAATTATCTTTTTTTTTTGTGTTTAGCTTTCTATTATTATTACATATCTCTTTTAGTACCAGAACTCAGTATTTAATAAATTGGTTACGATTATTCCAAAACCTGTTCTATGTGATTTATAATTTCTTCGGAATTTATTTCGGGTGGAAATTCCTTTTTCCGAATTTCTATTTGGTTTAAAATAACTTTATACCCATCTCATAACGTATCGAGTTCTTTATGTACAAATTTAGTCATTTCTTCAAAAGCATTTTAATTTAAATTTAACCAATTATTTAGTACTTTGTAATTAATTCTTCTATGGCCATGAAGAATTTACTTACAAGTTTAATGATAATCTTATTTTAAATACAACGGATTCTCCCCATTGTATGTACTACGTCAACTAGAGTTGCCATTTTTTAGATAACATCAACTTCACACCCCCAACTATCCTTGAATATATTGAAGAAGGGTGTTCGGTGGTAGTCGACGTAACTGGGCCGATTACGGCCAATAATTGCCCACTATAGATTCTTATTTTGTTGAGCGTATAGAACAGCTCCTTAGGATAATATGCTCCTAGTTCCTAGTCTCATTCTGAACATTTTATCGTTTACACATAGGACTAGTCGATAATGGGGAGAGTCTAAGGAGGTCCTTTAACCCGTAATGTCCCGTTAGTGTTCCTATTAGCATACATAAATTTGTACGAGACAAATTCTAACAGTGATTTGCTGCAAGGTGTAGTTTATAATATTTTTGCCTGTCCACTACTGCTGATTGTTGCCCACCTGTTTTTATGATACTTAAGCGTTCTAGTCTCTTATCATGGAATTTAAAGGGACTTTGTAAAGCGCTGTTACTGGCTCCGATCCCAGTATTCTAAATACATTATTATATTTTCCTCAAAGTATATGTTTAATATATTAATATGTTTATTATATTAATTGAATAACTAAAGCGATTTACTAAAATTAATTTTCAATTAACTGTAATTTTTCAGCAAATGTAAAATTGGAAAAGTTTTATAATTTTTGACACTTTATTTTGTAGTACGAGTATCTAATTTCCTGTAACATTGATAAAAGTTTACCAAAATATATTACTATATTTTCATCACTTTATCAGATAAGGACATGTACCTATACTGTGTTTTGCATAACGCTATACATATATGTATACCGACAAAATTTATATTCTACATAAATTTTATATGTAATTTGGGATAATTGTGTCTGCTATAAGTGCGCAACTTTATCGTATATCTAGTAAAGACTTCACATAGTTCAATTAAAATGTTTTAGCATTATTATTTCTTACTTTAGGAGTTCGTAGTAGATTTCCTATTTCAGTAAGTAAATTTTTTTATTAATTATTGGCAATAAATTCAAATTATCTAAAATAGTAATGACAACATATAATAAGTTAGTAATTATGCCATGAAATATTGTATATTGCTAGTTAAAAATTAATGAAATTTATGTTCATAAAAACATTATGTTCATAAATATGTGCAACTTAATTATTACAATTATCCTATATATTAATCATTCTACGCGTTTAGATTGCTGCTGTATACTACAAGTTTTAACAACTCAAATACGTAATCTATTATAAGTAGCCATATTACGTATTATAAAATGGTAGTCCATGTTTAAAAGTGTCAACAGAAGAGATAAAATATCAATGTAGTACCTTATTTACAAAAATTGAATGCTTTACATAGTAAACTAATAATCTCTTCATACTTCACAATTTCAAAGGAAAAAATATATTTAATATTTTTATATTTTATCTTTTTATTATAAAAGTTTTATTATTTTTAAAGCTGCCGATAAAGTGCTTTAGCTATCGATAAAACAGTACTTAATCTAGTAATTCTTAGTAATTCAAAACCTTGTGAAAGAGATCATAAAAGTTTCGTGTTTAGAGTTTAATAACATTTAAATTAGAATAAAAACTTTCATTTTGTACGAAATCCAATGTATAATCTAATTTTAAACTTTTTGCTTGAAGTACTTATTTTCATTCATTAATAAACACAATAAATATGGCTTAGATCATGTAAAACAACTAAATAAAAGGGATACTAATTTTTTTTAGTATTTATGCATTACGTTCACGTGTACGCAGAAAAAAAATATTCATTTTGAATTAAAAACTAATATTACAAATAATAATGCATTTGGCGAACGAACATACAATTGTTCCAATTGTTCAATACAAATTATTGAGTTTTATTCTTTATAAATTTAATATTGTACCGACTTAAAAAATATCCCGTTACTGAATATGCTTCATTAAATGAATTAAATAAATAATCAATAGATATACTTATTTATTGGATACTTCATTTAATAAAAAATAGATAGTTTGATTGTACATATTTTATTGATTCTATTGAAAGAAGGGATTTATTTGAAGCGACTGTCCTTTAATAAGAATTGTATTTCATTAAATAATATTTCAAAGCCATATTTTTAAATCCAAGGCGACATGTTTTGAATTTTATTGTCTATAATTGAAGGGATTAATTTCATTTAGGATTTTCTTGAGTGGTTAGATATCTTATTAGGTAATATAAAGATATGCTCATATATGTGTGTGTGTGTATGTGTATATATATTATCTAATAGTTGCCCTAATATCAATATCGTATTACTGAATGCATTTTTTTTTGTTTTAGGAATGAAGGACTCTCCAATGATATAATTGAAGGTAAGTTTTGTTTTAAGTTACAGGTAAAATACTATTTATATTGTTTTTCGTGAAACATTGTCAGATTCATGATGTTATTTTGTCTGGAGGAATACTGCATGTCAGTAGCCTAATTGTTCATGAACGTGATCATTAGGTATGCATTTATTTATAAAATACTACGCTATTATGGGTTAGCGAGTGTTCTTAAAATTCAAACTGACTTGGAATTAATTGGTGTCTCAGGTTACCATATTGTTAAGAAACTATTATATCCTCCATTATAATTCGAAATTTCATCATAGAATAATTATTGATGAAATTATTGAATTATGATGATGCTTAACGTACCCAATTAACGTCAGCCTACCATGTGATCTATCTGATATCTGCACTAAGTTACCATGGAATAAAAAATAAATAAATAAACAAATCAACCTAAAGCACTGAAATGAGAAATATATTTTATATTCTGTAAAAATTGAACATAAAAAAGTACAAACTAAAAGTGGTCATATGAGTTTAAAACGCTATCCATTAATTTTCAAACACGTAGTAAACCTGGTGTTGTGGCGGGCTATTCGTTTCTACGTTTATACAGTATTCTCCTTTTAAATGCCCATTAATAAAAAAACGGGCCAATTAAATTATCAGACACAACACCCACCCGCACATTTGTTATTTCAGGATGTCGAAAATAAATTTGATCCTAAGTCGAACTCCACGAAATAAATGTGGGTGAGAATCTACCCAATACCGACTATTATCATAATACATTTTATCAGTTTATACTTCAGTTTATAGGGACTGCTGCTACTTCACCTGAAAGTATAATAAAGTTTTCATTATAAAGGTTACATTAAAGTTTATTAAATAAACATCGACAAATTTAATCCTTCAATAATGAATGTTCTTGTTTTCAAATTTATATTCAAAATGAATGGCGGTAGCAAAAAATGTTATTGTTCTAAATTAACTACAGTTATTATTTAGTAATGCTATATTGTTCCTATTGTATCACATATGTAGGAATACTGAAGGATAATTTCATAGACACTATGTCCTAGTCTTCGTAGTTGTTATATACGATTATAGTTTTTTTATTACTCCTATTATGATAAATCTTCTTTCACACCCAAACATCTCTGTGTCTTGTTCCTTTGTAAAATATTATTTTACTTATAGATTTATATATAATATATTATTAAGGTTTTTGTTATATTTATTCAATGGTTTATACAATTCTAAATACTTAATCGGATATTTAGTAAAAGCTGTAAGAAAAACCGAAATTATCTCTAGGTTAAACGGATACCCATTAAATCCAATATATTGGGTTGGTTTGATTTGTTCTTTCTGTTTTGGTTGCACTTTTGGGAAATTCATCAGATCTAAAGCTAAATAGCCATTTTATTTCATGCAGATCTATTTACCCACTTTGCTGTAAAATTTAAATCTTGTTCAACAACTAGAACTTTGAAGTGGTTGTGTTCACTGAACAGTACAAGGTAACATTTACGCTCATGAAACGAAGTTTTGAAGTTTTGTAAGCGAAGTTATTTCATACGGTCCGACTTACTTCCACATGTATGTACTTGTAATAATAAAATTGCAGAATTCTACTTGAATAAGGTTATAATTTTAATGGTTATGGAAAATTGTCAAGAGGAAACAAGTTTTTGAGGAGACAGTATAACCCGTATTCGTATGTTTACTAACTTTAAGAACATTAGATATATCGATTCCATAAAAGAAACACAACTAGTTTCTCTATTTCTACAAAATATAGATATGAATGAAATAATCTGATCTGAGTTCTTATTGAAATATAATTCTTTCTAACACTAGTTTGAAGAATTCTTATTAAAATTTTTACTACAAGGGTTATTACTAGAAATAACGTTTGCTTGTTTAAATAATGTCAAAGATATTTATTAGAATGTACATAAATTTATGTTTTATAGGGATTCTCGATAACTATGTTCAATTTTTTACATGTTGGTACATCTCGATATCTTGGGCAACTTCTTTAAATACATTGATATTGACCAACGACCAGACCAGAAAAATTACCTGATATCTGGAAACCACTAATTACTCATACACGTCTCCGCTATACCGCACTCGTTCCAGTTCTAACCACAAACACCCCATCAAATGACCGCAACCATCGAACGGAAAATATGACATGAAGGTTCACTCTCGGGCGGAACTTTGATCGTGCGCTTACAAAGGCATGCCGCCACGCTGCTGCTGAACAGTGGCCTTCTCGAATATACGGGGGATACTTCGTATTACGAATACTTATCTCGTCGTGGGCGTTTGTTACAAGAGTTAATAGAATATACTTTGGTTAACTAGATATAGAGCAGTTTCTTAACGGAAATATTTATTTGAAGTAAAATTGTAGCTATGACTTACTAACGCTTATTACATAAATTGTTGACATTTAATAGAGGTAAAATAATACATAAACTACAAATAGTAGTATTCAAAGGAAGAAATATTAATATTGCGGATATTTTAACAATATCGCATTGCTTACTAACTAGACTGACAAGTTAATAAGTAAATGTTCCCATAAAATTTTCAGTATAGTTAGCTTGACATTTTGTTTTTGTTATTTTTTTGTTTTTTTATATCGCAATTTGCGAATTTTATTGTATAATAAAGACGCACTCTAGTATAGAGGGACAAAAAATAATTTAATGGAAAACTTCTACACGGTTGTATAAAAGGTACATTTTTAAATATATCTTTTAGTTTTGTCCCAATTGAATCGGAACAAGCTAATTTATTAAAATTATCTATAAATGTATATTCTACTATGTTCTGTAATGTACTGTCAAACCGCCAAATGGTAAGCTTTTGCTTTAGAGAATAACGTTGCCTGTGTCTCTGAAGTATTTTGTTCATTGAATTCTAAGCACAGTTTACAGGTGTGTTATAACAAACACTTTTTTAGTAGATAACCACTAACGTAAACTAAAGCATTACCTTCTGTACTATTAAGATTTCTATAACCACTTGTACACACCTTTAAGGATTTTCTTGCGACTGATTCCGGGACAATAAATTCCTTACAGTTTTCTACCAAGTCAGGACTAATGTTTAATGAAATTTCATTTATGTCATTTATGCAAAACATCATTTATGTTATACCAATATATATATATATATATATATATATATGAATACATACATGAATATAAAAAAACAAATTTGAAAAAAATTAACTTACTATTTGTTAACAAATTTAATGAAGGAATTGCACCATAATGCAAACGAGTCTTCGAATCATTTCTAATAAAACAATCTTCAGGAAAATGTAAACTGAAAATTTTTATTCTACTATTATATTGATCCGGTATAAGATTAGCATATCTATGGATGCCAACAAATCCTAATGATTTCTTCCAACTGCCAATTCCAATTTTTTTCCAATTTATACGTCATAAATTCAATGTATCTAATCCGAGCTGTAACCCTATTAAATGCTTAATCACTTATCTTACTTAGCTTCATTTTTTTGACACCGAGAAAATGAGACACTAGATCGTGTTTTACTGTTACAGCCATCAGCAGAACACAGCGCCATTTTTAGCTATTCAAATGCAAACTAATAAAATTCACAATCTAACATCCGACCGGTATAATACTTCGCTTGCGGCAATCGGTTCGGTGTCGGGACTGACGGTATACATACGCCACGTGCTAGTTAGCTAATTCTCGTTGGACGACGAGACGGGGTAAAGAGGGAAACTTAGAGGGCGGAGCTTAGAGTGAACTTTCTTCTTATAATTGCTGTTCGGTGCCGTAACGCTTCACATGACCAGAACGACTTCGACACTTCACACTCACCGTTAACCTTCCCTGACACTTCAGCCAATATAAATCTGTATCTTACAATACAATACTGCAATGAGTAACCCTCTGTCGTCTTTAAAGTTAGTTATATATAAGTATATATTATGTAGATATAATAATAGACTGTTAGATGCCTTTGCAAGTATCAAGATAACAAAATGTAAAATATAATAGTATGAATAAAGACAAGATGTATTTTCAAAGCATATAATAGTTTATTGTTAGTTATACTTTTTACTAATTTCAAGTTACTAGCGTCTTTTCAATTATTCTTTTCGAAAAAAAATTGGGTCACGGAAGATTTATCTAATCATCCATATTTTAAATGGAGTATGTGTTCCATAAACCTAGTTACAATTGTCCTTTTCATCTGCCCAATATACTTTTGACTACAATTTGGACAACTTATTTAATAAATGCCGGATTTTCCTTTATTTTCAATTTTAACTTTGAGATTTCATAAAAGACATTGCAATGTGTTTCTAGAAGAGTCATTCCTAAATCATTGATAATTTGGGAATGACATAAGTCAGTGGCTTTTTTGAGACCTCTAGCAAATTGTGGTTTATATGGAATATATATAATTTTACGATTTTTAAGATCTTGTTAAGAAGAGTTTCCTAATTTAAGTTAAGAATTCCCTAACATTTTCTAATTAATTTATATATTATGTAGCAAACATGTATGCTACATTCCTAATCATCTTCTTATCTTTTTCGAACCTATCATAACTAAGCGGAGAACATAGCAAACGGTGGGCCAGAGAATTTTAATTTGTCCTTTATGTTAATAATAATGGTGGGAATCATTAGGAATATACCTGAAAGTGCTAGTTCCCTTCCTGTATACATCAAATTTTCATATATAAATATTAAAATAATAAACATACACATAATCTTTCTTATTTCTAATTATTAATACACCAAAAAATATATTTGTTCATTTTCAATTTAATATATAAAAGTTATCAATGAACAGTGTACTCGTATATGTCTACCACATCATATATCTCAACCATATTCGAACCATATTCGAATTATTTTTTGGCTTCCATCTTCAACTTACTCATAAAAAGGTTTGCAATGAGAGGGGGTAGGAGAAGGTACTGCAATAGTTACCCATTGTAGTACTTACCTTCGTGTTTATCAACATATTCATTATTAAATATGAAACAATTATAACTCATACAAAGATTATTTAAATTAACACTCGCAATACCATAATATTTGTATAACATAGATTATCGTGACTGGGTCAATCTTGACCCAGGCTGAACCGCATTAACAATTTGAATTTTATGAAATATAATGACTAAAACACAGTACTGTTACACCGTTTTATTAAATATTTATCACTACAACAAATATATAATGTAAAGTAGGTACATAGTACATAAAATACAAAAGCGTAGCAAATAAAACATAAAAGACGTTTCAGGTGAACTGGATAACAGCTGATCTGCAACAAAATGTAAGATGTAAAACTTCACCATATTACCATAGATTTTTTTTTACCTTAGCTTACTACAATTCTCAATCTTCATCTTTCAAGCAAGTGGTATAATGTGGTATGCGCTCTTGAATTACAATGGTATGAATGGAACAAATAAATTTATTGCATTGACCACATTTTGTGGGATATTTGTTGTTATTTCCTCTGCAGAGATGACTTCTGTTTTGCTTTCCTGTAGTTTGAGCTGCCCCGTTTGTATTTTTTGGCAAAGACCTTCCAGTTACTTCAATAGCTAGGCATGTTATTATTTTATATCCTCTTCCATTTTGCTTGATTTTAGTTGTTCTTCTGTCAATATTTCCTTTCACTAGAGCAGTTCCTAAAGCTTTCAAAAATATTTTTATTCTACTTTTTAGGGGGCTTCCACCGTTCCAGTTGGGAAATTCTGTTGTCCATATTACGAAAGCATTATAGCCAGCAATATCTAAAAAATTCAAAAATATTGGCCATCGTCGGGTCTCTTACAAGAATATTCCCGTATTACTTTTTCCGATACGTTTACTCCAATTTTAGTTTTATTATACTCTAAGATGATTTCTGGTTTGAAGTTCTCACGTTCGCTTGCTATTTCATTATAACATATTTCTTAAGAGCGTTATTTGTGACGTATGAAACTGAAGTTGCGTCCTTCGTAAAAGAATGTGACGAGAATTGAGTTCTCGAAGCAGTGTCTAGGAGACACATTGGCAAATCTTTTTTTATTATTGCGTACAGTGCCTACAAGTGTTAAACTATTTTGTAATAAATATTCAGCTAGGGTTATATCCGTAACAAAAAAATTGTCTGTTTTAATTATGCGCCTGGACCCATTCCAAAGCTCAGTTAATGTTTTTACTACACGCGGTCCTTGAGTTTTTTTACTGGAGCATTTCATTATTTACACAAATAGACCTCAAAATTACAAAAGTAGATTCAGCATCGCATAGAGCCCAAATTTGCATTCCGTATTTTCCTGGTTTATTTGACATGTAAACACGAAAAGGGCATCGTCCGCGGAATGACACCAGCTGTTCATCAACAGTACTTTTAGCGGAAGAGTTATAAGATTCTTTGCAATTTTTTACTAAAACATCAGTAATTTCTCTAATAGGAGCTAATTTGTCAGTTTTCTGTCTTTCTGTCCTTGTTGAAAAGTCATCAAAACGAATAAATCTCATTATTTCAGTGAAACTATTTCGACTCATTGAAGGGGCATATATTGAATGCAGTATTTGTATTCCATAAAATCAGTGGATACTCGAAATTATCTAAAACGCCCAGGTATAATGAGTATCCCAATAGATGCTTCAATTTCAATCTTATCAACATTTTTCCATCATCGTTGAGTGTTGTCTTTGTTTTTTGTTTCGGATTCCAATCATTAGTATATGCTGCACCTTCTTGGTTTGTGTACTTTACAATAATCTCAATCGCTTTGTAATGAACAAACGAAAATCATCGTTCTCGATTGTTTTCGTTTGTTTCGTTGAAGCTATAAATTTACTCTTTTATGTTAGTCCCTGAGCAATACGTAGAAGGTTATGTGTGCGTTGTTTACCTCTATATATCTATAGACATACTTCCACGAACATTCAGAAAATTAACATCATTAGCAGATTCTATGTCTCCTGCAGTGCTATCATCACTTGAATCATCATTACTTTCTGGCATATAGTCATCATCAGATATATATCCTGCATTTTGCTCAACATTGTCTTCTTGTTCCGATTCGTCACTTTCCTCAATATCAGCCAACAAGTCCTCGTCATCTCATTAGTTCATACCACAATTCTTTATCTGACAGACCTCTTTTAGACACTATTTAGGGACACAATGACAAATCACAATACACAGTCGAAAACAACCACTTCGCTGCCTTATATGTACAGGTTATGTAAGTCAACTGGTTAGAAATTACGTATCTAATTACATAGCGCTAGCGTACCTAAATTAATAACTTTATTATACCGAACACCTTAGTCGGGTCAGATATGACACAATTAACTTATTTTGAAGTAATTTTGTTATAGTATTATAAAAATATCATAATATATTTTAAAATAGTTATAATAATATCACTACTAAAGCAGTCCTTTATGAACCATGTACAGATAATAAGTATTTTAATAAAAATTATTTGAAAAACAACAAATCTTGGGTCAAATCTGAGGCGATCTTGGTATTGCGAGTGTTCATATATCCGTCAAACAAATTCATAAACCTTCATATAATTTGTCAGTAGATGCTTACATTAGAGTACATACATATCATGTCATATTTCACTATGGAAAAATAAATGTAATTTTCTTAGCACACTATTTTAGTGACCCTTAATGTTGACTCACCAATTTACTTTTTCTGTCAGTTACCTTAAAGATTATTCAAAAAAGTAACCTTATGAAGTTCGACTACTAAAAAGTAGCTGAGATGATTGACCCTATCGTGTTTAAATTGTATTTGTCCTTTAACATAAAGTTCAGATTTAAATAAAATTAAAAAGCGGAATTTTTATTCACAAACGCATAAATCCAATTCGTAAAAAAATACAACCTTCAGATAAAAATTACACTCATTATTTTATTTCCTTACCAAAAATAATATTAACATTATAAAAATAATAATGGCTACCTCTGTTTACTTCCAGTATCTGTAAGTACACCTTTATATTGTTATTTATTTGTTTGCGAACTAGAGACGCATTATGCAAGCTGAAGGCCTTTAGTAATATATTTTTTATGGAAATTCTCCTTTAGATGGATTTGTTTGAGAGGAACGCAGAAAATTTATTAATTTAGTCTAGACTGAATCTGACTATAATACGCAAACAAGAGGGAATAATAAATTATGGCGTGTCAATAATGTTTTGTGCAAGGTAATAATTCATTAAAATATGTTTTATAGACCTTCACATAATGTGATAAGATTAAGATAGTACTCGCAACGAAACACAGTTAGTTTTCCTGGCCGCGGTTTCAAGTTCAGTGCGAAAAATGTGCCTGTGTCTAAAAAGTTGTAAGGTTATGATGGTTTTAGTGCCACTAAAAATAAGTTTACTTGGATGAAAATTGGTTTGTTGATCTTAAAGAGAACGAAACAGATAAAAGATAGGAGCATTAAAATGAAACATCCATTCACCTTGGGAGAGAAATTCGGGTAAATAGTGACTAATGAATAATAAAATATTTACTTTATTATATTTTGAATGTTAAATATAGAATTATCGTCTAAAATTTAATATTAATAATTATGAGTTATGATTTTTTATTCTATAGATAAAAACTCTACACATTACATAAATTTATGGGGGCTTATATATATTTGTATATACAGAGACCATTTTTAAATGGGAAATGTAAATATTTACTTTCAACATTATTTTCTTAAAGAACTTCGTTCAACTCACTGTTTAATTTATAATTGTATATACATAGCAGAGTATTTATTCAAAGCATGTCAATTGCATTATTGTGTTAAAATAAAACAGTTTATTGAAAAGCTAATTTTAAAGTGTTGATTTATTCACAATTTATAGGACTTTGCTCGCATTGCCTTGTATTTACACTATGCATTTTTTTTGTTAACTAGTTAGCAGATCTCAAAATAGTAGTAAAGGAAGTAACATTAAATGTGAAATAAATCTATAAAATTTTAAAACAGGAATCTTATTTATAAATAGGGATTTATTCATAAAATTCAGTATCTTCTATATTGATGAGATATTCTTGAATATCTCATCAGTATCTCAATATAATCTGCAATATGCACGTGTATAAACATAAATATAAAATATGTACATATGTTCATGGTAGTTCCTCAATATAGTAGACTATATGATTTCAGCAACGTCAAAAATGAATCGACTAATATTGTTATGACAGTTAATATAAAACAATTGTGATACTTAATAATATTGCATCCGAAATTCGCAATAAATTATTGAAAGCATTATATATGCCTGGCCATGAAAACATTAGCGAGAATAGATCGAACATTAGTGCCACAGAATTACTGCATACATAGAATCCATTAGAGCAACAAACAAACTGGATTGTCTTTGAAATTTCTGTAAGAAATTCATCTCTTTTAGTGATACTTCAATATGTAGAAATTATTGAGTAGGTAGGCTTTTTTCAGAGAATTTGTAAGATGCGTCTTCCCAGAATTTGTGTTCATTAAGAAACCAACCAAGAAGGAGTAGCATGTAAGCACATATTAACAGTCATTTTAGATTTTGATGTAATTGCTAACATATATGCGATAATGGGAAAGTGTTACATCGCAACGATATCTTCAGACGTTGACTGAGAGGAGATATTGCAGGATTGGAAATACAGAAGAACATCAATAATCAATAAATTGGTACTGTCATGGAGATCTTTTTCCATGACAGTACGAATACTATGTTTTAGAGTTCTTAATGCATAAATGCCTTTTGACTTCAACTGACTTCCTTATTCCTCAAAAATTAGCCGTCTGGAATATAATTGTTTCACGCTTAAAACTTAAATTTATATTAATATTTCAATATTGACTGCGGCTGCGAGTTGTGTTTTAGCAGCACAGAAGGTATCTGTTATCTGTAAGTTTCACGTATGTATTGGTGAAATGACCTATCATAAAATTTAACATTAATCAATCGTATGACTATTACTAATTAACTTTATTAATTATTTATGACTTATTCTGTAGAAAGCATAATTATGACTATAATAGTCATATATTTTAACTTATAGTAAAAAATAAAAAAAATTAATTAGTAGAAGAGTAGTCATATGATCAATGTTAAATTTTATAATAGGTCATTCGAAGATTTCTTAATAATGACTCGAATATTACTGAGGACTAATTAGATTATTTTCTATTTAAAACATTTCTGTTACTGAGGCGGCAGGAATGTTCTAAGAAGTGTTTTTCTGTAGATTTTGCAATCAATTGCAATAGATGTGATAAAATATCATGTAGCTTTGAGATAAAGAGAGAAAGGATTTAATTACCTGATAACCGAGATGACTTTGGTATTCCCTTTTCTAGATATAACATCCTGTATGTGAATTGCCTAATATAATATTATAAAGTACAGTACTATTCTAAGTCTAATCTGATAATAAGAGAGGATTTTATATAACACAGTAAGGATTTAAGTTGTAGAAATTGGATAGATCCACAATGCGAAATTATGACGATAATCGGAAATACATGACGATTTTCGCGTTATGAATATTATAAATACCCACAAAGTAAAACTTTGTTTCTAAACAAAATTATTCGAAATAATTTCTATAAAAAAAAATGTAAAACACAAATACTTAACATTATTTAACATTTCAGTTTTATTTATGTATTAAAAAGTATCTCAAGTAACTATATTTCTTCATTTATTCTTGCATGTTAGCGATCCACGACACTTTAAGTTACATTTTTTGTTCTATTGTTTACAGGAGCATTTATTATCATCACAAAATCTTTTACGGTTGCATCTGAGAAAGCCTAGACCAGACCCTTTAGGTGACAGATTTTCTGCAATTGGCAAAGGTGTTTTCTTGCTATTAATATCATTTGATTCAGACATGAACTGCGAAGTTGTTTGAAGAAGTGCATTTCTTGAAAATAATCTATCCAGTGGTCCATTCTCAATTCTCAGTTTGTACAAAGCATCATTATTAATTTCAGAAACAATGGATAATACATTTCTTGGGGTTAATCAACCTCTATCAACATCCGAAACTCGAATCAAAACATTAGTTCCTTTTTGTAAAGGAGCATATCTTTTATTTGACCCACATAGCATCCTTGTTGCTTGAATTTTCATCGTTTTATGTGATTTCAGCCTTCTTTACCAGATTTCTTTACACAATACCGTCAGGTTATGCGATTTCTGCTTTTCGATTTGTGGGTTATATTACCCATAACGCGAAAAACGTCGTGTGTCTCCGATGGTCGTGTGTTCCAGATGGTAATTTCGCATTGTGGGTCTTTCTAATTTATCCACAACGCATTCTGTATATACAAAAAGTACCCGAAATGCGATATGAGAAATTACCGAAGTTCACAACGCGTTATGGGTATAAATTTCGGTCATTGGCCGAATTCGGCTATTGAGTACAACATATATGTATATATATATATATATATATATATATATATATATATATATATATATATATATATATATATATATATATATATATATATATATATATATATATATATATACATATATCACCACAACTTACTCGGATGTAATATTGATCTTACTCGAAGAGGAACGTTATAGCAATTATCAGACAAAGTATTGTTCAAATCTGTAATATAGGTAATTAATAATAAATCGAATTACAAAAAATTGGCATAACTTAGTTATTACATAAAATGGAGATAAGATAAATGCAAATAACCACAGGCATATATTATATTTCAACCATTAAAAAAATATTTGAGGAAATTCTAAAGTAATAAATTATGACTCAAAACATATAATATCAGACAGGCAATTTGGATTTATGGAAGATATATATCGAAAATGACGTTTTGCGCCTAACTTTATATTTATGTTGACTTCGTTAACTATCAGCCATGCTTAGGCATATTTATTGATTTGGCAAAGATTTTCGACATGATTTAAGGAACTCAAGAAAGTCTGGAATTCCCTTTTTGGTTAATGGTTATACATACTTATAATTAGTTTAATTACAATAATTCATTTAACACAGAATACTGTATTAGGAAATAGAATATTGTATGAATTTATTCAAAAATATAAAGTATTGTGTTTAACCCTAAAGGAGCCATTTTTGAGTATACATCTTTATATTATATATAATTCAATTGTAAAATGTAGGGGATATATACCCCTAATGACGGTACTGTGAAGAATATTCCACTGTTATATTATACAATAAATCATTTTAATGCGTAAAGGAATTGTTCGACGGTAGTTTGTTTATAACAAACCTTATTAAAACAAATTACAAAATTCACAAGTTAAGTAACATACCATTTTCTGGTTTACTAAGGATCTATAAAAATATTTGAAACCATTTGAGTACTAAAACAGTTAGCCAATTGCGAGTTATCAATTTCATTAAAAGGTAATAGGTTTTTGTACTATATGTAAATACAATCTTACCTATGTGTTTTTCAGGTTAAATTAAAAAAGAACAAGAGACCAATTCTTCACGAACACCGGAACATTACACGCAGTTCCTCGTCGCGATTTTCGCCGACCAAGTTGGAGTCATCGGCAGCTGATTACCTAAAATTACTTTATTGGCGAAACACGCGTCGTGAAATATGGAATATTTCAGTGTTCGTTGAAAATTGGTCTCCTGTTTTTATTCCTGCAACGAAGTTTCCTGCTCTTCCCAAATTAAAATAGTTTATTACATTGAGGTGTAGTCACGTTTATTGTATATAATTATTTTTTGGGGTACAGTTAGTTATTTTTATTTAATGCAACTGAACATAATTCAGAAATAAATCCTAAGAAATATATTATGAAGTACATATCATTTCTTAGTAATTTACAATATGATTTTCTGATACTTTATCCCAGGCATTTTATTTTTCTAAAAGCGTCTTAAGGTAGTTTCTCCGGAAACACACTTTTCTGTAGAATTTCATCAAATTTCGGGTACACATAAAGAATAAACTTCCCGATAGAAATTGTTTGAATGAAAAATTTTTGCCCGTACAATAAAGGAGATATTTATCATCAAAATTGAAGCTTCTTGTATGATTTGAATGTACCAGTTGACTAAAAGTTACACATTTTACATCATAACTTAAAACCTTTTCTATACATTTTTTTTCAAAAAATACTCATCTATACATTACTTTATTAGGAATATTTTGAACTAAAAAAAATCGGTTGCCCGATTTGTTGAAAAGATAAACATTTTTAAATATGCCAGTGTAAACTTCACTCGGTATCTCGAAGACTTGTCAATTAACACCTGACAACGCAGCGACATGCATTTTACCAGTCCACACTTGTGTTATTGCTGCTCATTCGTTACAAACAACATCTAAAATTGAATTTAGTCTTAAGCAACTTTCATTTTTTATTTTTTCAAGTGAAAGAAAGTTTTTACATTCACAGCATCTTAAATTTTTGCCAATCGCGCTTAATTCAACAACACGTCGTCCAGTGCTTAGGTTCTGTGTTTACTCTTCGCAAGATTCACTTTTGCAATACAATCTAACGTTTCTGTATTACTTTCCGCTTTTTCCTTTATGGCCCCGCAACTGATTATAATAAACATTCATTTTTAATTTCTCTATAAATTTTCTTTCACGCTCCGATAAGGTTTAGTCAGGTTAAGTATAATACATACACAATAACAACAGATTCAAATACGTTACCTGATGAAAACAAATAGCTATCGTGGAAAGAGATCACAGTTAATACCTGATTTTTCAACCAAAATCAATTTGGCTCACAATTTTTTAATTTTAAAATAATCAATTATTGCCCTAGTGAATTCATGCAGTATTTTTGATGCCTACTATATACATTTATATAAGAAAATATATGTTTATGCGGATACACATATTACTGAATTTATATGTATTTATATACATATATAAATATAAATTATATATGTGTACACATTTTACAAATAACAACCAAGTTATTAGTAATTATAATAGCTGTATAATGCGATTCTCAGTAGCAGTTATAATTACTGCTTACCTATTATATACAAGTGATTTGTACCGTTTGTTTATCGTTTTATAACTTTATATGTAGTGTTACTTTATATGTTATTTCATTTTAAAGAAATGACTATTATAATTACAATTGTTGGCATTACACATTTGAGATTTTCATTTTTTAATATGATTGTAGAAGAAACTATTACTTTTCCGCACTCCACTACACGCGGAAAAGTAATGTAATCGAGTAAAGAAGAAGTGAAAGAACAAAATTTTTCTTGGGTTTATTTTTCGCGTTTCGGCCTAAAACCCAAAGAGAAATAGTTTTTAAAAATGTTCTGCTGTGTGTGTGTCGTTGTTGTTGTCGTTGTCGTTGTTGTAGTCGGTATCTATTCTTGTTAGCACGATAACTCAACTAAATCGTGTCGGATCGATCGGGTTTTAACTGATTCTGATTGAGGACGTCTCCTAGACGACACCAATTGATTTTGAGGTGGACAGAACACACTCTACCATGTACATGGGTCATGAGAAAGTACAATGTGGACGATTTGAGAATTTTTTTTTGTTAGCACGATCACTCAATTAAGTTAACTTTTATTAACTGCAAGTTAATATTTTGTTACATTATATGAGCAGAAGATCTGCATATGTACATAAAATTTACAATATTTAATAAGACATTCGAACTACAATAACTAATTATTTTTTTAAATATAAAAATTAATTAAAAAATTTAATGCTAATGGTATAGTCTATATTCTACTACAAACTGTTTTGTCTGCAGTTTTTTTTTATTGACTGACTTAATCATGAAAAAAATTATATAATTTTTGCTTGATTGAAGCATAGAATTATTTAAATCTTCGGGTATCTTAAAATTAATTTGGGGTTAATGTTAACATTCTTATATATATATATATATATATATATATATATATATATATATATATATATATATATATATATATATATATATATATAAATATATATATTTGGGAAGCACTTTGGAAATAGCATAGTAGCCTTTTTTGTATTTAGGCTATGGCCAAATTATTTGAGGTTGTTCAAACGAATAATCAATGAATGCCATGAATGAAACGAATGGAATATTTTTAAAAGTGTATCTCGAAAATAAATATGAAAATAAAAAAATACAAAAATTACTAGCACTGATATATTAATTTGCAACTTTAGTAAGAGAATTAGTTAAATTAATTAGCAACAACAGCATAAAAGTAAATACACGTATACACGACATAATACAAAAAAGTATTGTTTCAAATACTAATTGACTTCCAACTGCTAATTAGATGAGAATATTCGGCAAAGTAAGAAGCATCTACCGTAGAAAAATTATTGATTTTCAGCTTAAAACAGTGATTGCTACTGTGGCCTATTTATCGAAAGTCGGGCACTCAAAGCAAATGATGGGACTTAAGAAAAGTGGACAGATAAACACTAGAGAAGTGATTAAGGGAGCAGAAAATTGAGAATAACGTACTTTCCGTTTCGTTTAGCGGCCAGAATAGAAATTTGAGACTACCATTTTGACTTCCCGAGAATCTAATTTCTTTAATGTGAAATAATAAAAGTTTTGTATTAAAAATATAAGTAATTAAAGATTATATCTATAATTATTTCTAAATTTTTAAACTACTACGTTCATACTTAAAGAATTAATTTATTTTATATAACAACATACTTTCAATAGTTCATCAAGTCAATAGTTTATTTATACATATGTATTACATACAGCGCGCCTAAAGTTAAACAAAAATTGGCATATGAGTACATATATTAAAGTATTTCAGTTAATAAATAATGATATAATTATTTATTAGTATGATAAATTGGTGTTGCGGCGCCATGTTGAAAATTATTTTTAGCAATAATACACGAGTAACACCTCATTTAAAAGCTGCTTCAAATATCTATTTCGTTTTTCGTTGTTATTTTGATATTTCTTTTGATTTTTGAAAATCCATTAAATTTAATATTGGCATATTATGAAACTATTTAGGCATTATCTCTCTTTCTGGAACAAGTAATGTATAAAGTCACTTAGACGTTTCTGCATATCCAAATTTTATTTTGTGTTTACTTCTTTTCTGTACTCCACTATATGCGGAGAAGTAAGATAATCGTGTAAAAGCAATTTTTTTCTGGCGTTTATTTTTCATTTTTCGGCCTAAAAACCAAAGAAAAAAAATGTTTTTTAAACAATTGTGTGTGTGTGTATGTATGTCGTTGTCGTCGGCATTAATAAAATTTCTTGTTAGCGCGATAGCTCAACTAAATCGTGTCAGACGGATCAGGCTTTGATTGATTCTGATCGGGGACGTCTCCCAGATGACACGTATTAATTTTGAGGTGGATAGAACACACTCCAGCATGTTCATGGGTCATGAGAAAGCACAGTGGTGGACTATTTGAGATGTGTTTTTGTTAGCATGATATGATCACTCAATTAAATCGTGTCGGATCTATCCGGTTTCGACTGATTCTGTTCCATTTTAAGTTTTTAAAACTGTTAATTTAGAAATTTACTTTAACGTACTTTTGATTGATTCTAATAAATTACACGTACTTTAGAAGGAAAAGTTAATGCGTTTCTAATTATAATCGAGATTGGTAGAAATCTACATGTAACTGAAATAATTTTCAATGAGAGATTCGTGATCGACCTGTCTCTTGAAGATACTTACTACAAATACTGTATAAATTTCAGAGAACAGGTAGTATTCCACAACACAAACCAACAAATAAATATTGTCACTAAAGTAGTCGTGAATGGCACACAGTCTACA
Organism: Rosalia funebris; assembly: GCA_037954035.1. Classification (NCBI taxonomy): domain Eukaryota; kingdom Metazoa; phylum Arthropoda; class Insecta; order Coleoptera; family Cerambycidae; genus Rosalia; species Rosalia funebris. The sequence goes on along the minus strand of JAZFAV010000007.1, from coordinate 23,668,945 downwards.
TGTTAAACTACAGCTGTTTATGAAATATCTACAAAAACTGTATATTGAGATTTAAACACTCAAGAATTTCAACCTGTAAACTAAAAATGATTCACCAGTTCACAGAAGATGATTCCGATAGCAGACTGTTTTTGTGAAATATCAACGATATTTTTAGATGAGAATTTTGGAGATTCTAGAGAAAAATTCTGATGAATTCCGAGATCTGTAAATAATATTTCAACAGAATAGTGTTCCTCTACACTATTATAGCGCAGTAAGAGTTTATCCCAATAAACGGTATACTCCGGGGTATAATAGAGTGGCCTGTTCAATCTATACGCCTTTAGATTTATTCTTATATGGCTATTTAAAATCTAAGGTATGCTACACAATCCGCTAACATCGAGGTTTTGAAACAGATAATTACTGAACAATGTAGGTTAATTCTTGCACAAAAACTTGAACGAATGGGAGTTTTATAACAAGATTAGCAGCCTCCTCTGCCTTAACTTCCTCTGCCCTCAAGAGAAAGGTGAATATTTTGAGTATTTAATTTGAAATTCTTTAAAGATATCTGATAATACATTGATCATCTTGTTATTTGTCAGTAACATTTATTGTTTTCCATTAACCTATTTCTTTTTATTTTTTTTACTTTAAGTATAAAATAAAATTATAATATAAAAAACGTGTAAGTTACTTTATTGCATCTTATCTCTAGAAAACAACTAATACTTAACTTTTACAGGAAGGCATTGAGTAAAAAGCTTGATGTTATGCCGGTGTTAAGTTACTCATACTCATGAGGCGTTACTCATACACTGTTATTTAAAAATATCTTTTAAAATGGCGGCGCCACGTAGTCTACGATTATTATATCACTATTAAATAAACCAGTATTTTCACTCTTCAATATATGTTTGTATGTATGCTGATTTTCGTTCTTTTTAACCGACTTAAAGAAAGGAGGAGGTTCTCAATTCGTTTGTATATCTATATGTTTTTATGTATGTTCGAGTATAACTTTTGTGTTTATGAATAAATTCTAATTATTATTTTTGTGTTGGGTTCAGTATAGCTCCAAAGTTGTCCCATTTTCATTTCATTGGTATTGGACCTTGGACTTCGAAGATACACAACAAAACTCCTTATTCAAATAGCCGTCGTTTTCTCATTCACAAAGCATCCTTAGTAGATCTACCCATCACTTAAAATTGTAAAGGCGCGTCTCCACTATGTCGCGGTTTGCCAGTTGGCAAGGCCATTTGACAATGTCAGCGGTAATATAGATGTGACCGTTGGCACGTGCCAACGTGCCGCCGGCGACGGCGAGCCAACAATAATTATTATTGCTCGAGTGTGGGTCTCCTTCAAAGAAAGCCAAAACCCAACCGAAAGTGGGGACGTGCCAACCACTGGCATCATGCACCCATACGGTTTCAGTCGTGATTTGATTCAGAGGCGCGCCGATAAGCAACGTTTAAAATAACAACAGTTGAAGCAATTAGTAAGTCCTCCTCCCTGAACATCGTGGACTAAACTAAATGTCAACACAGATGTGGATGTTTTCGGTGTCCACTGGCTTTGCCAACATGGCGTTTCCAACTGGCCTTACCAACTGGTAAACCGCGGCATAGTGGGGACGTGCCTTAAAATAATAAGTTAAAAAAAAGCGACTTAAAAAAATAGCTTAACTAAAAAGCAAGAAATAAATGTTTTCTACAATAATTTAATACTTATTTGTTATTTTGTTTAATGTAATTACGATATTATTGTTTAGTATGTAATGATTATTAATTGTTTTATATAATTTTGAAGTCGGTGCCAAATAAAACATAAAAATATATACCTTGCTAATATAACAATGAATTTACATTTAAAATTGCCGAGGGTCGGCAGTTAATATTGTATGACAATTAATAATATTATTGTATAAACAATTAATAATAATTACGTAACAAACAGTAATTTCTTAATTACATTAAACGGAACAACAAATAAGTATTAAATTGTTGTAGAAAACATTTATTTCTTGCTTTTTAGTTAAGTTACTTTTTTTAAGTCGTTTTTTTTTTAAACTTATAGGTTTCTTAGTACCAAAGTTAAAGGCTCCGTTTATAACATGGCCCAATAACATACTATCGTTAATCCTGTAATATGTGTACAAGTTTCATATCATGTATAAATGAATATGTATCATATATAAATACACATGAGTCTGGTTGTATAGGATACCACCTATTGCTACTTCCGAGGCACGTCAGTTGTTAGGTCCAAAGGTAGATCTGGTTTGGGATATGCAAGTAAAGTTACATTAGCGAGGTCTGCTTTACACTTGTCGAACATTTGCCTAGCCCTTTTGGTCCATTCAACCGGGGTGTGATCTTTTTTCTTGGCTACTTTTAAATACTCATGCAGTACACCTTGAGTTTCCGCTGAATTTTTTGGGTCTATAAAACTTGACTAAGCCCAAAAACGCCCACAATGTATGTATCATTTTTGGAAGTGGATACTCCTGGATCACTTTGACTTTGTCCGATAATGATTTAGATCCTACTGGTGAAATATAGTATCCTAAAAAATCCATTTGTTCAACTCCCAATAATGACTTTGAAAGATTGATTCTGAGGCCATGATCATTAAGTCACTCAAAAACTTGTTTTAAATGATTTCTGTGCTCTAACAAGGTACTTGACGTTATAAGAATATCATCTAAATAAGGAAAGACAAAATTTAAACCAGAATAAACTTGGTTGATGAAGCACTGAAATGTCGCAGACGCATTTTTCAAGCCAATATTCATCACATTAAATTTGTACGGGCCACATGAGGTGATTATAGCTATCTTTGGTTTATCCTATTCTGCAATTGTTATTTGAAAATAGGCTTTGAACAGGTCCAGTTTAGAAAATATCTTCACACCATTTAGAATGTGATGAAAATCTTCCAGTCTGGGAACAGGATATCTATCTGGAATTGTAAGGTCGTTCAAGCGTCTGTAATCTCCGCAAAGTCTATACGATCCATCTTTTTTTCGAACCATATGCGATGGACTAGCCCAAAGGAACTTCGAAGGTCGAATAATATTATTATTGAGCATAGACTTAAATTCCTCTTTGGCTAAGTTGGCAGCGTCCAGTCATCATGGCCTACAAAATACTGGACTACCATTTTGTTCGATGAAGTGTTCGACATCATGTTTAATATTAGAAGGAGTGAAATTTGGTATCGTTAGATTAGGGTATATGCCAAGCAGGTCTTGGAATCTTGAATCCTTGTTTACTGTATGATAAGGTCTTCTATAGTGATGGATTCAACTTTGTCACAAATGGTCAGCTTCGTCGTGCCATCGATTAGACGTTTGTGTTTCATATCTATTATTAGATTAAATTCTTTAAAAAGTCAGCACCCAGAATATCTTGCTTTACTTTAGCAACTATAAATGGCCGTTAGAATTATCTGCGTAGCTCCAAATCAATATTTTATATTTTGCGACCGAAAGTGAAAATCTTGGTGTTATTAACGGCGTAAAGTTTATACTCTTGAGTTAATTTTGAATATTTTGTTGGGGGCAATAATGATACCTCTGCGCCACTGTCAACTAAAAATCACAATCCGGTATTTTGATCAGAAACAAATAGACGGCATGTGTGAGATTCGGCAGCAACTGAAGCTGCCGTTAATTCAGTTGCTGATTCGAGTTTTCCGACTATGAGCAAGGTTGACAGCACTTTCCTGGCTTACAATTAATACCGAATCGAAAATGATAGTAGCAATATTTACCTTTAGGTTTAAACCGTTTTCGGCTATGGAATCTGCTTCGACCGGAGCGACGATTCTGGCCGTTTCCGTTTCTAGTCCGTCCTCTAAACTGTAAGGCTTAAATTTTTTTCCAAATTCAATACTTTCGTAGACAAATCATTTTGGTGATCAAGTTCGGACGAATTTGGTGTCGCAACTGCGTAGACTTGAGATGAGCAACTCATTCCTGTTATTTTGTCAGCCATGACAGCTAAGTTATCCAAGGCTTCATTACATATTATTGAAATATTTCGCATTGATTCAGGTAGTTTCCCCATCCATAAATTTTTCAAAACTTTTTCGGTGATTTCCTCTCCCGCCAAGGACTTCATTCGCTTTAAAAACTGACTAAGGCTTTTCATCACTAATCTCCAAACCTGTGACTAGCCGTTTGATTTTTCTCTCCTCGCTCTCTTTGAAATTCGTCAGTAAACTTAGTCAGTCATTCCTTAGTGGCTGTATATTTGTTTGCAGTATTCGATTGGATTATATCCCAAATATACTCCAGAAATTTAGGTTCTAATTGAGAGAACAAATAATTAAACTTTGTGTTCTCTGATGTAATGCTATATATTGCAAATTGCTCCTCAACTTGGTAAAACCAAATTTCGGGTTTCTCGACCCAGAACGGAATTATTTTATACTCACTCGATCGAATAAATTCATAGGATTTTGATTCCGCGATTCTGAAACCGGAGCTGGAGTTGGATTAGAAACCGGAGTGACCGTTTTCTCTTCACTGTCCATTATTATTCACGCCGGTCACTGTTTTTCGCGAGTCACAACACGGAGTCACCAATTGTAAAGAGTTTTGGCGTCTTTATATATATATATATATATATATATATATATATATATATATATATATATATATATAATATTTTCTTCTAACTGTAAATGAAACCTTAAATACCATGTATATGACCCTTCCCGTTAAATAATGTTAGTTGGTCTCAAACCATTATTTGCAGTGTCTCTTATATGTAGGTGGCATAGTAGTCATTGCTGTATATTTAATCCTGACAAATATCTACCCTTTTCAAAGCACTCTCGTATATTTACGTAGTAACTTTAAGGACCATGGACACATTTCAGATCAGTAGGTTTGGAGAGGATCGTAATTTCTATGTACTGTTCTATTTATCTTCACCTACGTGTTATTTAACATAGCCTCATCAAAGCTCAATTTTGTCGGAAAAGATACAGTAATTATTTAAATTTTTCAGTACGCTCATAGGTAATAGAAATTAATTTCGTACTTAATTTACAATAATTTTTAAGTAAATTACTAGAACACGTATTTTTTATTTTTAGCTGCCAATTACTCTTATAATTTTTATATTTGATAAAGTCGAGTGCTATCTTATTTGAAGAGGTTTCTAATTATTTATTCGGTAATATGATTTCTCTTTAATTCTACTTTCTTTAATGCAAATTGTTACATTTTTATCATTACGAAATTTGTGATGTGATTATCTCTGAAGTACTCGTTAAAATAATAATGAAATTATATCAACTTAACGATAAGCAATGACTATTTATTGGACTTGTAAGTTCACACCCATGTAGATAAAAAAAGTTTATAAATACCATAGAAATTTACTATTATTAACCATGCAACTAAATTTAATACCTTGGTGTTATAATGTATTCGCATACATTAAATGCATTTAATACAAATATAATAAAAAATGTATAATTATTATGCATAAAATTTGCATCTCAAAATGTTCCTACTTAATTTCCTTGATAAAGAAGATATAAAAAAAATCTCATACCGCAGAACGAAGAATTAGAAACCCTTTCAAATAATATTCCACGGACATATTCATTTCACTTAAAATTTTTAATGCAGTGAGGTATTTTAAGAATTTACTTAAATTGGAAATTACATAATAATTACGTAGAGAATTAATGTATTCGTCATTAATTTAAAAGTGTACTTTACTCTATATCTATAATATAGATGGGTAATTTGACGACAGTGTTGAATATGTATGAGCTAGCTTTTAGCGCCACTAGCAGAGAATACAGTCCCCAACAAAGGGTACTTTTATGTTGTTTACCATTGCTGTAAATGCACAATCGGTCGTGCAAAATCTAAAAATTTAATTAATAGTGCAGTTAAATAAATAAGTAAAACAAAGATTAAGGAATACAACGAAGTCATCACCACATAGTCATAGATTTACATAAGAACATAGTAAAATATGGAGAGAATATTGAAATCAGAATGCGGAGCCGTTAGTCACACAATAGATTGTAATCCTCAAGAACAACAAAAAGGAATCGCCCTTGCAAACTCTCATGTCGTAAGAGTTGAAGAACGACAATCACCTGAGCTGGACCTGGGAATGATTAGAGGTTATGTCATGCGACAAACGTCTGTAATTTCACCACCCTATTAAGTTGACCTTTTTGTAAGTACGAAATATGTTTTCTCATCATTTTATGCGGCTATCAATTAGCATGTAACTGATTTTTTATTTCATTTTATATAGATAACTAATGATCGAAATGTTGTACAAGCGAATTGTACTTGTGTGTCTAAACAGGGCCACAAATGTAAACCTATTTATGCGATGATACATTATCTTAACACTGACCGAAGCTCAATAAAAACCAGATATGCACTTGATTAGCATATTATCTACTGAATCTGGATCAAGTGCGATATCCCTGTAAGCTAAACAAGGTCCGCAGCATTGATCTTTTGCTTTTTATGGTTAGTGCTAATGAATATGGGTTTTCTTTAAATAGGATGTAGGTTTGCACAGAAGCATCTGATAAATCTCCATGAATATAATGAGCACTTGTAAACACCATTGAATCGTTTGATTCATCTAAGAAATCTACTTGGACTGACTAATCTATTTTTAGTGGATTTTCCGAAATTCCAATTATTTTATACGATTTCATTCGTCGCTTCCACGGTGTCTTCAAATATTCCTCGTCGATTTTCGCCCATCAAATGAGAAGTGTTCTTAAGAATGGGTTGTTGTTGTCTTCTTAAATATCGTTCAAACCTGACGGGAAAATTAATTTATATCTTCCTGTGTATAAGTCGTAATTTTTATTTTAAAAAATGGTGTATTTAGCTGTCGATTTTGTTTGACACTGCTCTCTTGTAAACAGTAGGGAAAATTGTTGGAATAAAACTTGGACTTAAGGGATGGTCCGATTTTTTATTACCAACAAAATGGGCACTGCATATTCTACTATATTTGTTTGGTTGCCAAAGATTTCCATCAACGCTGAATAAATAAAAATAATTAATATACTTTGTATAAATGAGGTAACTCAGTAACTGCAATATTTGTAGGTTACCTTTCCCTATTGACCGCAGTTATCCACTTTTTTCGCTGAAGTTTATTATGTGGCACAGAAGGAAAAACGTAAAAATGACACTTTGGCGAAATTACCATAATTGTTTTTGCAACCAACCACACAACACACTACCTTAGAGATCTGTTTTGACGACATTAGTTATCAGTTTCTAATAATTTTTCTATACAACCACGTGTATGTCCCAGTATAATCAGTATAAATTTACCTGCAAATGTTTCTGAATGTTGCCACTACTCGCGCTGCATATCAGCTGCCCCCACTTTCTGACCATCTTGCACATACTCAATGTCAGGTGAGTTTGAAAATATATATTTTCAAACTCGAGTGATTTTTGAGGCCTGTCTCATGATAGGAGCTTGTTTGAGAATACAGCGGACATTCAGTTCAGTACTCGATGCGGAACCAATAAAAGTGAAGCACCTGGCGCTTCGTTAACTTTCATGTTATATTCCTTTATAGAGATGTGTGCCATTAATAACAATACTATCAATACTATGGTCCGGGTATCAAAGGCGAGAGGTCTGTTGTCCTCGTCTTGATGTGTAACTTTTCTCTTTGCAGCTTGAGAATTTAAAAGAAATAGACTTTCTATTCTTATTTCTGTATGCGTTGCTTTTATAATTCCTAGGTAGATGGTGCAGTTCCACATCGCTAAGTTGTGTAACTAAGTTTGATCCATCTCTTCAAATTATAGTTCGTATGTAAACTCCTTTAAAACATTTAGCATTATTTATAATGCATCTCTTAGTATTAAAATCGTCAATTTATTATTACATATTTAAATTATTAGTGTAATGTTTTTTACTAATACCACTTACCTTTAAGGCATCGCCATAAGAAGAATCTTAATGGCTCCAATCTAGAGATCGAGTAGAAGATCTAATAAGTTCTCTTGAATCCAATTAACAATAGCTGTCGTTGAAATATTTGCTTTGATTTGAAATATTTGAGGAATCTTTAACAATTTTGTTATGCACTTTAATTTTAGAGCTAAATACAACTCTGTCTAGAAACATTATCCAATTTACAAATCAAGGAGCAACGTTGATCGATTCACCATGCTTTTAATTTTACTAAATTATATTAAGCTCCTGCAATGAGCCACCTTATAGGGATGTCATTTCCTTTTTATTTCCTGTTTAAAACAAGGTATTTGCCTTGACATTTTGAAAACTTTATTAGAGGTTATTTTTAGAACCGTTCGTTATATGACCATACCTATCGATTTTTTAAATAATGTTTCATACTACATATTTTGGCTTTTTCAGTAATAAACTTATTTATTCTTAAAAATATTTATTCTTGAATATTTCGACCGTATTATTTACAGATCAATTTCTATTGCCACACATTCCTTCATTAACAATATTTACACTGTTAATTTTTATCTTCTTAAAAAACATAGCACATTTATGTAGATATAAAAAACTGCTAATTTATAAATAATTAAATATACTTACCGATTCTTTTATTGTGCTGAAATAGTTGGATGTAGTCCACTAAGAGAAATGTTAACAAAAGTAAATATAAATTATAGGTAATTTTATTATTAATATGAATATAAAGTAAGTCTATAATATGGTATACCGTAAATTTACAATCTAGATGACATGAAGTAGAAAAACAGAAACTTTTATTAGAGAAGCAGCAGTTTTAAAAATTGTTTGGATAATCCAAAATTTTGCTATTTATTGGAAACGTTTAAATCCATTTTGTACATCTGTTATTCTATTTTCCAGTATAAATTAACATATACATTAAGATAACTTTTCAAAAAATATTTCAGTACTTCAAATCAAACTGCAAAATTTTTTAAATAATGATTACATTTTAATAATATTTACGAAGCAGTAAGTAATGTCAAATATTGACCCACCTCAGAAACGGTAAAGATAGTAGCTCCTTGCCTTATTGAATTTGGGACAAACTTAGAAAAGATTAGAAACATATATTACACAAATTGAGGTTTGGAAAACTTTTTTCTTTTTATATTTGAAAAATTTTCATTCGAAAGCGTTTTCTATTCTAGAGATTTGGTAAATATCCTTTAATAATATTGATATCCCCTATTTTAGATACCCGAAAATATTACACTTCATTATGAAATTATAGTGTAACACAATAAAAATTATGTTGCACGCCAATGGAATTATTAAATTTTATGTTCAATAATTAGTAATTAGTAGTAATCATTACATAGACTGTATGCCAGAATTATACGAGTATAAATGTGACGATATTTAAGAGAATACAAACGTATATTTCTAATAGCACAAAGTGAGTTGTAATCTTGTTGTAATGTCAATACAAATATTATTAAATTAATATTCCATGAACACCAATTCTTTAAGGATATGATAGATCACTTTAAACATTTTAAAAGCAAACGAATATTTACCTAAGGGGAGGTTCTCATCTAGGGCTCCAAAAATGACGCGATTTTCACAAATTTTCTTTTCATGGAAGAAAGTAAATAAAGAACTTAATTTTGTTGATGCTTATTTAATAGGTCTTAAAGTATGTATAAATTTTTTTTAGTAAAAAATAATATAATAGTAATTGCTTATTTATGCTGAAACATGGCCGCCTCAAAAAAAAGTATCCAAGAGGGCGGCACTGTAGCACTTGTAAATATTATCTGAAATCAGAAATCCAAAAATTTTTATGAAATACATTGCATTTGTTGGAGGTTGTACCGATAAAACCAAAGAAAGTCAGAAATTGAAAAAATAGCGGACATGCAAATTTTTCGCACTTTTTTCCGCTCTTCAAAGTGCTGTAAAAAAATAATAAATATCATCATTTTTTAGGTTTGTCCTCCAATAAATTTAATCTACTTTGAAATAAAAAAAAATAGTGATATTTTCAGTAGGTTGAAATATCGTGCCGCCCAGTTTGAAAACATGGTTTTGATAAAAACGCGTTTGTAGTTTCCGTACACGAATTCGCGCTACCGCGTGAATTCCATTTTCGCGTAAAAAGGTGGTTTCATTCTTTCTGCTATAACTTTTTTTAGAAGCAATTTCGTACAAACCGTTTTGGGAATATATTCTACGGATAACTAGCTATCAAAAAATGCAAAATACAAAAAAGTCGATTTTTTGGTCGACTCTGATGACAACCTCCCTATGTGAAAAATATTTACCTAAGTTAAACTAGATTAAGCATGAAATCTGAAGAGTTTTTAAATTATGATAAGAAAATAATGCCGATTTTCATCTAGCCCATATTGAATCTCAGTGTCAGTAGGTTGGAGTACTACAAGTATATCACACCCACACTATATTGCCATTAAAATCTAATTATTGCATGAAGTTAGACAGCATCATTTATCATTAGTTTTGCCATGAGGAGGAAAATTATCAAATAGATTTTCAATTTTTAGATTTAGGGCTTTAATGCTAGTGAAGTATATTTCCCTTAAGTTCACATTAAAATTATTACAAATTAATTTGTTGTTTTCACGTGAATGCACCTAGCTACAAGGACATATCTCTGTGTTTTCAATATATGGCTGAATATGGTTCTCAGTATATACTATTGTAAATAAAATTCTTATAATATTCGCAAACAGTTTCTTATGGTTTACTGTAATCGTCAAGATATATCTTGAGACAATTATTAACAGTGCAATATTATATAATAAAGAAACTGTTGGCAGTAGAACCCTTAAAGTTGCGTAATGTTCGCTTCTCTATAGCATTCTTATGTAACATACATATATAGAATTAACTATCAATGCACACAATATAATCAATCCTCAGAGCTCCAAGACTGATGACATGCAGTAACAAACATACAAAAAGATGATATCTCTCGATATTTGTCGAAAACTCGTCTTCTATTTAATTAACATACTATATCAAATTAATATACTATTCTTTTCCACTCGTTTTACACTTTTTCACTTACTTTTTATATAAAGTGAAATAATCGGTATTGATTTATTCGGTAATAATTTGCTGATGATTTTCTATTACAGAGTTCAACTCTTTTCTATTATAATATAGTATAGAGTATTTGCTAATTACTCTAACAGTATATTAAGTTTGTGTTCTTCACTTCAAATACTATGTATTTGAATAATATCATACCGTCCCATTAATTATATTTTACGGAGAATGTGGGGTGAATGTAAGAGTTTTGAAATACAGTTTACTCATTTAATTAAACAAGTTTCTTCATTGCTCTTAATCTGTTTATACTTGGATTAGCCTTTAGATTTAAAAATAACAATTTCTGTACTGCTTTTTATCTGTTTATACCGGGATTAGCTTTTAGATTTAAAAATGTGAATGAAACAGGTAACATAATAATATCTGAAATATTTTGGTACATCATCCCCTTTACGTATGTATGAACAGTAAGATATAACATTAATGTTAAGACATCATGTAAGCCAAATTTATTTGGTATAATTTTTACAAACTGTTGCTTTCGTGTCACAATAAGTTTTTCAGTGATTGCTGAAGAGGTCTTTAGGTGTATCAGAGGATCTTCTTTTTAATGTATTTAATTTTCGTGTGCATTTGATAAATCCAAAGTGAATATAAATACTAAATTAAATAGAATTAACACCACGGCAATTACATATGTAAATATTATTTTCAACCAAAAATTCCCATTACTTTTAAAGAGATCTGATACTTTTCTTCAAGTAAATAAGAAGATTATAAATATAAAACTTATAAATATAACAATTAACAATAATATACTAAATATTGTAAAGAAAGGGTAGATTTGTATACAGCTAATGTCATAACTGTAAAGTTCCTAATAGCAGCGTTAGCTCTGCACTGTTTTGAAGTAAAATTCTTACTAAAGTTCAAGAATTATAAATATTAATTTCTTCCGTATACTCGTTCATAGCCGCCATATCAAATGTTTAAGAAGGCAAACATTGTCTAATGTCATTCATTATTTTATCGTAATTATTCAATAAGAGATTAGGTGTAAATATATCAAAATTAGTATAAAGATAAGTTATATCTAATTGATTTAATAGGTATACTTTCTCTGGACGGTTATTTTTTCAGTAAGCAACAGAAATATTAAAGTTATCTTACCTTATCTGAAAACGAAAGAAATATATTTTTAATATCTTTAGTACCACTAATGGATTATTTTTGAGTTTTTTATTATTGGTCTTAATATAATTGTTTTATCATTATATACAATAAGAGGATTTTTGACTACGCTTTTTAATTATAAAATAACTCCTATAATATAATAGTTAACTTCCATATATTATAACTCCTAAATATTATATACATATAAGTATTTAATTGAAAAATATTGCGGCTTGTTATATAGTAAATAAATACAATCAATCGATTGATGGAAATCAATTTTTTAGCCGCTTGTCACAAGGTCGTCCTAATCTCATGTTATCTTAGAAAAGTTATTGAAACCAATCTATTAACTTCAATATGGTGATCGGAAGTAAATGGCTTCTAGTGAAAAATATATTCGCAACACAACAGTTTGAGTGGTCTCATGAGGGTAAGCCATTAACAGCGATCGATTACATCTGAAAATTGGGTGTGAGAGAGTTCTTATTTCTAGTAAAATATATTGTAAATACACTTCATGCATTATAAGAAGGTTAAGAATACAATAATATAAAACCTAATTTTGGAATTGCAGAATAGTTTGTATTACTATACATATTTCGTTAATTTATTTTTTTTACCATTATAACTTGAATCACCTTTTATGAAACCGAAGATATTTTTTTTTGTATTAATAGTGTATTTTAAAATTACCATAGTTAATTTAAATAACAGCGTATTTTTCATACATTGTTTAAAATTATAAATGTGACCCCATAAGAGAGAACTATTCGTTAGAAGTAGTATTTCATAAATTCTGATAACGATAAAATATAACTAGTGGTATAGTGGTTGTTACACCTTTAACTAATGTTTTCAGTAACATTCTACACATATCCACAACAAATAAGTTTTGACAAAGCTACACTATTTGTCCTTTCGTTGTAGAACTATGTATGTAGGTACTTACGAGTATTTAAACAAACTTTGTGACATACCGCATACATATTTCTAACTTGTATGTATGCTTCTAACTATATATATATATATATATATATATATATATATATATATATATATATATATATATATATATATATATATATATATATATATTTCTAACTTTTATGTATTAACTGATTTCTCAGTATAGGGAGAACAGTTAATAATGAAAACTGTAATTGCTGCTAAAGTTAAGAATTACTCATGATATTTTTAATTGAATTGTCTTCATCTGTTTGTAAATTTTTATATAACTATACTTATGTAAATATACTTTTATACTATATTTATATAAATATACTTTTTGACAGAAAAAGTAATTCTTCAATTAAGAGTAAGAAAACAAGATACGAAAACAGTTTATTTCCAAATATTACTTGTATTTAGATAATACTGTGTCCCTATGGACATTATTAGTAGTTATTGAAGTGACATTGAAAATTATGTACTTGAACTGTGGATATTTAAAGTCATTGGTTGGTACGGTGGAGAATGCATTAAATGCTAGAAATTAGAATATATATATATATATATATATATATATATATATATATATATATATATATATATATATATATATATATATATATATATATATATATATAAATGACGGGACGGATCATTTTACTTCTCTATTTTAGCCATTCTATTTTATAAATATGAAGGATTTATTTGTAAGATAAATCATATGACTCAGATGTATTTTCAGGAGGGAATAGGTCTATTGAAGATCCGCAGGACATCATATATATGCTTTTTCACATAAACCACATCCCTTGCAAGTGTTTAATCTGGAAATGCATACATGTGTTTATATCTTTGAAACAGACGCTTTGACATTTTGAACATTTTGTTATTTTGCTATGGGCATTGTCGACTGGTATTTGCATCCTTAAGTTAATTTAACCAATTTTCATATTTGTCTAGTATAATTTTATTTATGTATATCCAATCCAAACGAGTAGTACGTAGATGAAAAGCAATCCCTAAGAAGAAACCCCTAAGAAGCCAACTGAATACCCAACCATGTGGATATTAATCAAGCTAACCCTAAAAAGGCCGATATAATACGTGATTGTGTGGATATTGGAAATATCGTTAGAACTGACAATTCTGAACAAGAAACATATATCAGTGCACTAATGTTTTAATCATGTCCTGATGGTGTAATCTTTACTAATAAAACACGGGTCGAGTAACGTGTAAGTAAGTTGATTTTGAGTTGATATTTGGGGCATCTATAGTCAACTGCTAGTTGATAGCTATCCTAAACAGATACAAGAAATTAGTACGCCTAAAACTTTCAGGGAAAGAAAATTTTAGTTAAAATTTTAGCGATACGTTAGCGACCTATAAGAATTAATTATAAGATAAGAACTAAATTAAAAAATTTCATATAATGGAAAAAATTTAAGATCCATGTAGAGAATATATACGATTATATAATGTTAAACCATTTATATTCAATTGCAAATATATGGCGTCTGTTTTTTCACTTCACTTATTAAATAGTAGGATAAAGTAAAAGTAAGAAAAGTAGTCAATTACTACTGGTCATATCAGTTGTAAAATTTAGCCATACCAGTTGAGTTAGACTGATATAGATTAGGAGATTTTAGTATACTTCAATTACATATATTCTAATTAATGATGCTTTAAACTAAACGTTTATAGCTGATTAGATACTGAGATGTGAGACATTGTGAGACATACCAGATGATTTCGTCTGGTAACTATGTAAACTGAAATAACAGAAGACATATATTTGCAATTGCATATAAATGGTTTAAAAATTATATAATTGTATATATTCTGGTACATGGATCTTAAATTATTTCCATTAAAATACTTTATTTTTCTCTGAAAGTTCTAAGTCTACCAATTTTTTGTATCCGTTTATAATATTATATCAACCAGGAGTTGACCATAGATGCCCCAAATGTGAACTCAAAATCAACTTATTTACACGTTACTCGACATGTGTTTTACCAGTAAATATTACACCATCAGGATATGATGTAAACGTTACTGCACCGATATATGTTTCTTATTCAAATTTGTCAATTCTAAAGATATTTTCAATATCCACACAATCACGTATTATGTCGGCCTTTTTGGGGTTAGCTTCCTCAATATCCACATGGTTGGGTATTCAACTAGCCTCTTAGGGGGTAAATTCCTCAAAATGATTGTTTATAGCCAAACTCGTATATTATATATAATTTAATATTGCTTTTCATCTATGTACCACTCACTTGGATTGGATTTACACAAATAAAAATATACTAGACAAATATGAAAATTGGTTATATTAACTTAAGGAATGCAAATACCAGTCGACAATGCCTTATAGCAAAATAACAAAATGTTCAAAAGTGTCAAAACTGTGATTTTCCAAATTAAACACTTGCAAGGGATGTTGCTTATGTAAAACAACATATGTATGATATCCTGTGGGTCTTTTCTAGACATATTCGCTCCTGTAAATACATCTAATTGTAAGTCGTAAGATATATCTTATAAATAATCCTATATACTTATAAAGTAGAATAGCTAAAATAGAGAAGTAAAATGTTCTGTCATTTGAATTCTATAACCGAATAACATATATTGTTTTACCCTCGTAATGTTGCCCAGACGGGTGTGACATGAATCTATTTTCCAGGTGGAATGGTCTTGTTCCGATAGACATATGAGAGACAATAAATGTGTTACAAATACTATCACGGATAAGAAAGATTTCAAGTTGGCTCTCAATACCAGTCCGTGAAACGCGAAATCGTGTTATGCTTCTTTTTCTTTTTGCTTTATATCGACCTGTTTTGTTTGTTATTGTATACACTAAGGTGTCTTTTCGGTATGTGAAGTATTTCATATTATTGATCCAGTTTTATTTGAAGGGATGGCTAAAATATATACATTTTTACATTTATGATATTGGATAGGAAAGCAAAAATGTACGACCTAAATTATAAATTAGCTCCATAATTTATTTATATTGAATAATCTTAATCTAGAACCTACATA
Organism: Rosalia funebris; assembly: GCA_037954035.1. Classification (NCBI taxonomy): domain Eukaryota; kingdom Metazoa; phylum Arthropoda; class Insecta; order Coleoptera; family Cerambycidae; genus Rosalia; species Rosalia funebris. Next base: position 23,652,734 of record JAZFAV010000007.1, on the reverse strand, counting down.
TACATAGAATTTATACAATAACATTTGTCATTTTTTAAGACCGGCAATGTGAAATTTTGCAAATATAAATATTTATACCTTATACATGTGTATATTCTGTTGTACAATCAAATGCTCTAAATCATTAAAGAAAAACTACTTATGTTAAATACCAAATAATGTTTAGCATTTTCCCGGAATGTGAAGATAATTAGGGCCATTAAACTGAAGTAAGATAATAAAACTACATAAATCATAACACGAACTTATTTGGGAAATGTTTTTAGGGTTCATTCAAAACATAGCTGTAGACCAAAGTCATTAATCATTTTTCGATATTTGTTTAAATTAATTATGAACAATTCAAATGCATATGTCACAAGTAAAAACACTCGTTCAGCATCTATGTATACTTTAAGAGATCCTGTTTTGCTACAAATAAGTTTGGTAATAGCAATTATAATACTTTTAATAAACACCACAGAAAAACATGCACCACTATTTAATTGTTGGTTAGTTGTATTATGCACAGCATTCACTCTGTGATATGTATTTACACGCTAAGCATTTTTATTACATTTAACGATTACAAAATTCATTCTTAGAGTAAATAAAGAAACAATATTAATCTTATGGCACATCACTGTTTACGTATCGTTTTTTTACGATTGATTTTGTATAATCATATGATCTGGCACACTCATAGTAGAAAGATTTTCCAAAAGTAGCACGAACTTGGCACTTCCCACGGGAACATATATATATATATATATATATATATATATATATATATATATATATATATATATATATATATATATATATATATATATATATATATACAGTGCTATTCAAAAGTCCCCTCCCCCCCTCTTATCTTTTTAACTATTATATATAAACTAGTGAAATTTGGTAACTGAATATTAAGGGTTGTAAACTTCCCTACTAGTGATGATAGATGACGTATGCATCAAAGATGACGTTACAAGGTCATTGTGACCAATAATTTTAAATGGAACCCTATGGCAAGCGACACCTCTTTTAAAAGGTATCGAAAAAACGTATTCAATGATACTAATATTGTTTGTATTTATGGTAGTTTTGATGGATTAAATCAGTAATCAGTAAACTTGGATAATAATTTTAATTACAGATTCAAGAATCAGTACCTACTTATAGTAATTGTTCGAAGTGAGCTCCATCTACTTCCTGACAGTAAAACATCCTATTGCGAAATATGTTGTTTTAAAACATCAATATTGTCAGGCTGAGTGGCGTAAACCTTCGATTTAAGATACCCCCACAGAAACAAATCTAAAGGTATGAGGTCCGGTGATCGAGGCGGCCTCTATCGTCCAATCCATCTACCAGGATATTCTTCATCCAAATACCGTCTTACTGCACCGTAATAGTGTGGAGGAGTACCATCAGAGTTTGGAAATAACATTCCTGTTGGAATGTTATTTCCAAAATGTCGAATTCATCTTGATTATCTTCCAAAATTTCAAGGATTAACGGTTCTATTGCATTTTGCAACATCTGCAGATACACCTCACCGGTTAAGTTGGTATTTAAAAAACAGGCCCAACGATGTGGTTTCCCAGTATACCTGCCCAAACATTGACCTTCTAGGGATACTGAATATGTGTTTCACGAAACATGTGAGGATTTGCGTCACTCCAATATCTCACGTTTTGTGTATTTACATTTCCATTTAGATAGAAAGTACTTTCATCACTAAAACAAATTGTTTTGACATAGTCTGGCTGTTGGTTAATTTTAGTCTCCATATTTTCACAAAATTGCAGTCTTCGGTCTGGATCGTCGTCTGAGATTTGATGAACCATTTTTAATTTGTATGGGTGAAATTTGTTTTTTTTTCAACACCCTGTGCACTGTACTTTGACTGACTTTACAGGTTGATGCAAATTGAGTTGTTGAAGAAGTAGGATTTACTATTACTTCTGCCAGTATATGAATTTTTTTCTCATCAGAAATTTGTGGTCTGCCAGATCGTTTTGCATCATTAATACTACCCGTTATTTTAAACTTACGACGAAGCTCTCTCAAATAAGTCCTCGAAACTGGGCGATCGGGAAACCTTTCATTAAAAATGCGTTCTGCTGCATGAATACTTTCTCCAGTTTCACCAAGTATTAGGATCGCTGCTACTTTATCACCTAAAACATGTACCTTTTCTCTTCTTGAAGCACTTAAACGTTCAGCTCACAATAGTTTAACAAATTATTGAATGTACAAATATTTTAAAATTACCACAAGGTACTAAAACAGTTAAACGTTCGATCAACAATACACAAATTATTAAATGTATAAAAACTTTGACAGCTAAAAAAACATCAAATTGGGGAGACTTGCAAAAACGTCAGATTATTTACTATCCAACTATCCAGTGGCGGAGCTTGAATTTTAAATTTTATTATTAAGTGATTTAATTCATCACAGCTTTGCGGTTTTTGAAAGCCAGTTGTCAAAACTGCCGTAAACAGACACAATATTAGTATCATTGAATAGGTTTTTTCGATACCTTTTAAAAGAGGTGTCGCTTGCCATAGGGTTCCATTTAAAATTATTGGTCACAATGACCTTGTGACGTCATCTTTGACGCATACGTCGTCTATCATCACTAGTAGGGAAGTTTACAACCCTTAATATTCAGTTGCCAAATTTCACTAGTTTATGTATAATCGTTCCAAAGATAAGAGGGGGGGAGGGGACTTTTGAATAGCACTGTATATATATATATATATATATATATATATATATATATATATATATATATATATATATATATATATATCATCATCATTAGGTCATCAGTCCTAAGACTGGTTGGACGCTAACCTCCAGCTTCTCCTATCTTGTACTAACCTACGCATTTCGCTAATTGTGCTACAACCTACATCCCTTACTATTTGCGAGCAGTAGTCTAATCTAGGCCTACCTCTGCCTTTCTTCACTCCTATTTCTGCCTCCAAAATATCGCGGACTATTCCCCCATGTCTCAGCAAGTGGCCTACCATTCTATCTCTTCTCTTCTTTAAGTTTTTCCACATATTCCTTTTCTCGCCGACTTTCTCCAATACTTCTTCGTTTCTAACCCTATCAGTCCATGGTATTTTCATCATTCTTCGGTAACACCACATCTCAAAAGCTTCTAATTTCTTCCTACTTGCTTCCCCTACCGTCCAGGTTTCGCAGCCGTAAAGTGCCGTGCTCCATACATATGTTTTCAAAAATCTCTTCCTTGTTTCTAAGTTTATTTCTTTTTGTTAAAAGCTACTCGACCCTGCGCTATTCTTTGTTTTATGTCTTTATCGCTTCTTCCATCCCAATTTATTTTACTTCCTAAATAAGTGAAGTCTTTAACTTCCTCCAATCTTTCATTATTAATTTGTACTTTCGTTTTTGCTCTGCTCTCGCGCCCTCTGCACACTAACACTTTAGTTTTGTTTTTATTCACCCTCATTCCGTATTCCTCTGTCAACACTGCCTCCATTTCGTTCAATGCTGATTCTAGTTCCTCCTTACTAGATGCTAATACTGCTATATCATCCGCGAATCTCAGCATTTTTAGTTTCTGTCCCTGTACTTTAATCCCGAAATCTACTCTATCTTTTACCACATTAATCGCCTCTTCGATGTACAGATTAAGAATTAGTGGTGATAGCGTACATCCTTGTCTTACTCCTTTCCTAATACCTACTTCCCTTTCTTCCCCTTCTACTTCTATAACAGCAGTTTGCTCTATGTATAGATTGTGTACTACTCTCCTATCTCTATACTTCATTCCCGCGCTCTTTAGTATCTCGAACATTTTTTCCCATCTTACGTTATCAAAAGCTTTTTCTAAATCTACAAATCCTATATAATATATATATATATATATATATATATATATATATATATATATATATATATATATATATATATATATATATATATATATATATATTTTTTTTTTTCTTTTTTCTTTTCAAAACTCCCTTAAATGTGGATTGTTATGTAGATGAGAGCTAAACCGCAAACGTGGAACATCGTGCACCAGTCATAATTAAATTGGAACATTGAGTTGCTACCTTATTTGTTAATTTTGTGAACTCCCTATATCAGAAAATCAGAATAAACTGGCGTTAACTTTATTCTTTCTAAGTCCGTAAATGTTTTTCACACAATTTGCAGTATATCAGAAATCCCGTATTTATCATCTCAAAATATTCAAACTAGACCCAAGACGATATTTTTGTATAAGACACACAATAATATAGATGGGTATTAAACTGACCACGTAATATATATATATATATATATATATATATATATATATATATATATATATATATATTTATATATATATTTTTTTTTCTAAAGAACTTATCTAAATAAGGATCTATAACAACTCACATATCGTCATAAGATTTATAACTATTCATTTTAATTACCCTGTACCTCAAAATTACCATAATATTTGAATATATTCTTAAAATGTAATTTCCTGGAATCGAATGTCCAACTATTTTGTAAGATATTTTAATTGTTTTGGATAGTATCTCTTCTTAATTATTTTGTTTCCTTTTCATTCCAAAAATATTATATTTAAGAAATTACTATAAGATATTTTATACAAGCACAATTAAGTAAAAAAAATATGTGAATACGATTAAAATAAAAGCACATGATCACCGATAACCTAACGAAGGATTCGACTCATGTAGTTATTTCATTAGAGCAAGGATGAATCCATTACCAAGTTTCGATTTGCTACTACAATGTTGTACTGTACACTACAATTTGTACAGTAATAGTATTATGCCAGTGTGGTACATACTATCGTTGCAAACATTTTAATTGTTTTGATGAATATATAGATACTTACTACTAAGTGTGGAACAATGGCAACAATTCGTTTATGTGTTGACTCAAAGTATCCTGTGACTATAATTATAATCCATAATTGTAATCATTTTCCCGGTCGATGTTCCTAACCTTCTGTGTATATTTGGTTTTAATATTTACGTGGTTTATACTATTCCCTCGATATACTATACAATGCTTCCTTAACTGTACTTTTAGATTTAAAGAATGCATTTTATTATTACTTATGTGCACCCGCACATAAGTAATAACAGGAGGGTTTTGTTTGACAGGAAATCGATAAAAATCTGTTTCAAAGATGTAATTTGCTGCTATATTTATATAATTTTTTGTTAGTATTTGACGACTTTTATTTGGTATGTTGTTTTTGTTTGATTTTGGGTATAAGCAGATGAGTATGCGGAGAAGGGATAGGGCGAGGCGCAGTCGGGGTTGGGTTGATGTTATTGTGAGATTGAGTAGGTAGGATGATAGTAATATTGCAGTTTGTATCCTTGTATCCGATTGTCTTGCCATATTTCACTAGAAATTAATTCACTTCAAACGTACTTCACTTATTGTTAGCTTAATCGCGAAAAGATCACAAAAAAAAACACTGTTTCGCTTAGATAATATTAGTGGTTATTTTGCTATCGCTGCGTTTATTTAAAATAAAATAAATTGCGAGCAAGCTAGTACTAAAAGAGGCGATACTGTTTCGGGGCGAGATGCGAGAATAGACCGACTTAAAAACTTTTTCAAAAGCTGACGCTACGCTTGTCATAAATCATTGACCTACTCTGCTTAACAAGTGTCTGTAATCACGTAACTTATTGCGTATGATAATCACATATTTACCTCTAAGAAACAGATATGCCCTGGTTCCCAGTACTAGCTAAACAAGGGCAAAAATACCATCACGGCTGTCAATAAGCCTCGTGACCCACAATTAATACACTTTTGGTTTATTTTAATATTAATATTTAATACAAAATAATGTACAAGACTAAAAAAACTTCAATTGTACCATATTTATCCGTAAACGAAATCATGGCGCATTCACATATATCACATAATACAGCGCATATGTATTATTTCATATATTATGTGAATGTACCATATTTATAGAAAAATGTGTAATATATTCCATATGCGACACCGAAAAGGATCAGTAATAACCTAGCAACTACGAGCGGTTAGAGGAAATAGTCTGTCTCAGTAGTTGCATACTTTCACTATCAGACGTAACAACTTCTCGCTGACGTATTCTTTATTGCAAATTGAATTAATATTACTATTAGACTTAAAAAATGTCGCGTAAACTTTGTTGTAACACGCGTATCGCGTGGTACAATGGAAAAGTGGATAGATGATTTTCCTGAACGACATTATGCTGGCACCGAACTACGGTGTACTGTATGCGATTCGATGGTATCCTGGAGTATAAAAACTCTCTTTACAGAACATATTGCGATTGATACATATAAAACTGGTTTAACTGAGAATCGTACTGTTAAGGAAGTTCAAAAACAATTTGATATAGATTCCATTCAATATACTACACGCTGGCCAATGTTTAGACAGTTGCTGTTATAAAGTTGTATCGATATGAAATAAATAATGTTACTATGCTTACCGAGTTAACCCTACGGCCTCGCGTCCATTTAAATCTGCAAACTGTGAAACAATGTTTTCATGTGAATGTCAATGCATGAAGTGGTGCGTACGCTCCTCGTTCATTGCCACAATATTCGTCTGAACCAACGACAATAATGAAACCCGCAGACGACGTATCTGAAACTCATTTTCTCGCTTTTGAGTCATCTTTATTGCTATGCAATGCGCACCAAAGATATAACAAACGGAAAATGTGGGTGCATCAGATTAATTTAAAAAGAAAGGGATTTGGTGAATTTTCCCACTTGTGGAAAGATGCAGAACGATGAAGGTCGCCACTTTCGGTACTTCCGAATGAAATGGGGTAAATTTTCAGAGGAAATTCATAGAAGATATGAATTTTTCGCAGTCCATATCTAGCGGAGAGGAATGATTCGCAGCACTTCGCAGGAAAAATCCAAACTAATTTGGATCCGTTCGCTTCTCGCAACTATACGCAACATTTCAGATGAATAAGACTGACCCAATGGACGAGGGCTAACTCATCAACAACTGTTTGGGTCGGTCGTCCGTTTTCATGCGAAATCACACGAACCCGCATTCGCATCTTTTTGCAGATTTCTGCTTCCAATGGATGCGGGGCCTAAGAACTGGTTATGTAGCGCCAACGCCAAAAAAAAAATACAAGCAAACGTAGTTTCTAAGGTGAGTAAGGATATCGTATGGGTGACTATGGACGAAGTCACTGACAATGCGGGTCGATTATAATAGATGAACTGAGGGATTATAATAGATGACTGGATTGTAAGATATATTCAAACAGTAAATGGTCGATACCCCTTTTTGAAATATTCAACTGTTATACAGCATACATTAATTGCCAGAATATGAAAAATAAATGTCATTAAGTAGTATTATTTTCTCAATATGCCTCATGTACTCGTATAATGTTTTAAAAGAGTTATGGTTATACGAGAAATTTAAATAAATCTTCGGTATATAAATAAGGATGCATACATAATCTAAACGATAGTCTAAAATAAAGACTATCATTTGAATTGTATAATGTAAAGAATATATTTGTAAAGGGTGGTCCAACCAAAACGCACGATGTTAATTGTAAATAAAACAAAAAGTTTTCAGAGAATTATCTTAATATTTTTTATTATGATAGAAGGATCTATGACCATTATGTGTGAAACAAAATATCAGCTCGCTACGGCTTCGGTGGCATACCTCTATCCGATGGTCCATATTTTCAATGACTCTGAGACATAATTGAGGTTCAATGTCGTTAATGTGCCGAATCATCTTATCCTTTAGCTCTTGAATTGTTCTTGGCTTATTGACGTACACTTTTTCTTTTAAATATCCCCAAAGAAAGAAATCCAACAGTGTCAAATCACATGATCGTGGCGGCCAATTAACATCGCCACGTCGTGAGATAACACGGCCATTGAATTTCTCGCGCAAAAGTGCCATTGTTTCGTTGGCTGTGTGGCAAGTGGCACCATCCTGTTGGAACCACATATCGTCCAGGTCCATATCCTCAATTTCTGGCCACAAGAAGTTCGTTATCATCTCGCGATAGCGAACACCATTCACGGTAACTGATTGGCAGACCTCATTTTCGAAGAAGTACGGCCCGATGATGCCGCCAGCCCATAAACCGCACCAAACAGTCACTCTCTGTGGATGCATCGGCTTTTCAACAATCACTCGTGGATTCTCATTTGCCCAAATGCGGCAATTCTGCTTGTTAACGAATCCACTGAGGTGAAAGTGTGCCTCGTCGCTGAAGATGATTTTCTTTGTAAAGTCACCATTCACTTATGTCTGTTCAACCAACCATTCGGCGTATTGACGACGCTTGAGATGGTCAGTAGGCTTCAGCTTTTGAGTCACTTGAACCTTGTAAGCGTGTAAATTCAAATCTTTATTCAAAATTCGCATCAGTGATGTTCATGAGATGTTCAATTGTTGGGCACGACGACGAGTCGAGGTTGACGGCTCTTCTGCTACACTATCGCGAAGAACAGCAATGTTTTCCGCAGAACGAACTGGGCGAGCATGCACAGGTGTTTTCATATTTCCTACAGACCCGGCTTGCTGAAATTTGCGCACAATTCTCCCGATTGTGGACACATTTGGTCGATTATGCTGATCAACAAAGTCACGAAGTGCACGAAATGCATTTTGATTTGAACGCCCATTTTCCTAAAAGGCTTCAACAATCTTAATGCGCTGCTCAATTGTGTACCTCTCCATGGTTGAATTTGTCTAACACTGAAACAAAGAAATGTCAAATTAAGTTGGGCAAAAAACTTGACGTTAAGGTGTGACTCACAACTAACATCGTGCATTATGGTTGGACCACCCTTTATATAACTACTGTAGAAAGGATTAGTAATAGTGGAATTAATTGTAGCGAAATATAATTAACTAATGTTCAAACGAACTCGAATTATCCAACAAGAATGTATATCGTAAAATCTGTTATAATTAATTATTTAATAATTATAAGTCCTGTTCTGTTTAGTACTATTTTAATAATAGATTTATATAATTAATTAAGCTAACAAAATAATAAGTGTACGTTTAGAGCATAGGTTTAGCAATCCAATAATGACACTAAATTTTTCTGGAGCTGATATGTAGAATTCGAAATCAGAAATAGAAATCAATCGGTACTATCAACCGATGCAGCTTGAGGCTTTATAAGGGAGGATCTACAGAGAAAAAATCTGCTGTCCAGGCTTTTTTATCTTCTCGCAGATAGAATCAGTTTTGTTTCATTAATAAGCGACTGATATTAGCAGTCAATTACTGTGTTTTTCTGACATGTGTCATAACAGATTTTCTAGCGATAAAACTTGATAGTCTCTTCTCATTTACGTATTATAAGTTTATTATTTGACAACACATTTTTAGAAGAGATTCCTTCAAAAACAACAAATGCTATATTATAATATGAATATTATGAAACAAAGCCAAGTTATCCTTTGTCTAAAATATTTAGTCCTTCTTACGGCATACGGAAATGATCGTAACGGAGATGAATATTGCCTTAACTGTTTATATATGAATCATTAATCTATGTCAAAACTTTCTATTAGGTAACGATAATGCTTGATCCTGTGCTGTTACTGCTGTTGTCGTATAATATAATGAAATACCAAAAGGGCAGTCTGACCGACAAAAAATATAAATATGAATCCATTTTTAGAAGTATTCTGTTGTATCTGAAAATTCCAAGTTATTTTCGTTAACATAGATCCTAAATAGCGAAACAGTATTAATAATGCTTGCTTATATGAAGTCTTTTTTTGTTGACACACTGAATTTTTGTCGACGTATATGATATACCACAGCCGATACACATTTATAAAATTTATGTACAATTGTCTTTCGATCAGTTTCGTATCTAAAGCAAAGGTTAGTTATATATATATATATATATATATATATATATATATATATATATATATATATATATATATATATATAGCGAGGTTTTGCAGCATCATCGCCGCTTCTCGCATCCTAAGCGCCATCTCTCTTTATCATTCCAGTCTCCTTCCTGTGGTCCTCGTTCTTCCATTCCTTTGTGAATATTCATTATCCACTTCTTGCGTGGTCTTCCTCTTTTATTTCGTTTGTATGGGGTCCAATTCTAGATTTTCTGTGGTATTCTTTCTGCGTTCATGCATCTTAGATGTCTGTACCATTTTAGTTGCTTTTCGTGTATTGTATCTGTAATATTGTGTCTGTAGCTGTCATTCTTCCTCTAATATCTTCGTTTCTGACATGATCTAATGAACTTAACCTACAACATCTTCTGCAATACGACATCTCAGCTGCAAGTATTTTCTGGTTCATATTTTTGCCTGTAACCCACACCTCTGATCCGTACGTCAGGACTGGTTCTATTATTGATTTAAAATATTCTTTTTTGTTTTAATTGTAATATTACTTTTCCACAGGATGGGATGTAGTGTTTTCATAAAGTTCCTTCCTTTAGCCATCTTCTGCCTGATGTCCTTGTCGTCTCTCCCATTTTCACAAATTGTAACCCCAAGGTATTTATATTCGGTCACATTTTTTATCATCCCGCTGTTCAGTTCTATGTCTTCTCCTTTACCTCCTATAACCATATACTGTGTTTTCTCTGTATTTACCTCTAGGCCCCATTTATTATATTGTTCTATAAGTTTATTGAACATGTATGACATATCTTGCTGATCCTCTGCGACTACTGTCTGGTCATCCACAAAGAGGATGGTGTATAGGTGACTGTTTTCTAAGCGTATTCCCATCGGGCTGCACTTTCTAGTCCATTGTTTTAGAGCAGCATTTAAGTAAGTTTTAAACAGGGTGGGGGAGAGGCAACATCCCTGCTTCACGCCCTTTGTTGGTGAGAAAGGGACCGAGGTATGTTTTCCAACCTTGACGATAGCTTGATTTTCTCTATAAATGGTCTTAATTGCGTTTATATATACCGTGTCGATGCCCGATTCTTCTAGTGCAGTCCACAATTTCTGGAGCGGGACGGAGTCGGATGCTTCTTTTTAGGTCTATAAAAGTTACATGGAGTTCCACTGCTTTTGACTGATACTTTTCCGCTAAATGTCTCAGGGTAAATATATTATCTGTACAGGATCTTCCTGGTCTAAAACCGCTTTGTTCCTCCATTTCCTCAATGTCTTTCTCTATTCTTGTCTTAAGGATTCTTCCATATAGTCTTCCGGTTGATGAAGTTATACTTATACCTCTGTAGTTATTGCACTTCCTTCTGTCTCCCTTCTTATATATCGGATTTATAATGGATACTTTCCAGTCCGTTAGTATCGGTTCTCCCCTCAAACACTTATTAAATATAGTACAGATCGTTTCCAGTACTTTTGTTGTAGCATGTTTCAGTAGCTCGATAGGTAGATCTCCTGGTCCCGGCGCTTTGCTATTCTTAATTTTTTTTAGTTCCGTCTTCACTTCTTCTAGAGTAATTTCTTCTATTGTGTTATCTTCTATTTCTCTATTGGTTAAGCCAGTGTCCAGATATTCTCTTCTATCTTCTATCAACAGATCACTGTAATAGTCTTTCCATGTTTCTGTTCTTATAGGGTTTATCTTTTTCACTTCGTTAGAGTTTTTTTTTAAGTTGTTTATCGTTTTCCACGCTTCACTGGACCTAGATCCTCCTATCATTGAGCTTATTTCCATGCATTTATTGTCCCATGCCAAGTTTGTCTTCTTTTTTATTTCTTTTTTAACTATATATTTGTATCTGTTGTACTGTTTACGATCTTCCTCATCGTTGCTAGATAACCATTTGAGATATAGTTTCTTCTTCTCTTCTACCAATTCATTTAGTTCATCACTCCACCAGAAGTTTTTGGGTCTTTTCTCTTTTGTTTCCAATGCCTCTGACGCTGCTTCATGTAGTTTCTGTTTTAGCTCTTCATATATTTGTTGTACCGTTCCGGTTATTTCGTCTTTTATCTTCTGAGCCAAACGTAATTTGTAGAGGAAGCTGGTGGATTCGTCTCTTAAGCTATCTAGGTTGTAAACCTTTTGTCTTTCAAAATTTATATTCTGTTTGTCTTTTTTTTCCAGTTATTGTGTCTTATTTCTATAGTCAATTTTACTAATAAATGGTCCGATCCACATTCCGCTTCCCTCCACACTTTTACATCAAAGCGTCTTATCATTGAGTTTTGTTTAGTAACAATGTAGTCCAATATAGATTTTAGATTTTTCGTTTTTTGGATCCAGGTATATTTATTGATATCTTTATGTTGAAAGAATCCATTTAAGATTTTCAACGAGTGTTCTTCGCAGAGCTCTATCCATCTTTCACCATTTTCGTTTACCACATCTTCACCGTGTCGTCCAATAATCTTACTGTCAAGGGCTTTACCTACCCTTCCGTTTAATTCCCCTAGCAGGATGATTTCTATTTTATCTTGTGTCTTATCCAGTTCCTCTGACAGTTTTTCAAAGAATTCTTCCTTTGTTGTTCTATCTGAGTCATCAGTTGGTGCATAGATTCCGAATATTCTTATTTTTCTCCCTTTTATTTCAAGGTCTACTGTTATTATTCTTTCATCTATTGGGTTCCAACTTATGTTTGTTTCAAATTTCTTTTTTATAGCTACTATAACGCCAGATTTAGCTCTTTTTGCTTTTTTTACCCCACTCCAAAAGTATATATATTCATCTATATATTTATTTCCTTGTCCTTTCTTTTTTGTCTCTGCAAGTACAGCAATATCGACATTGTACGAGTGAAGCTCTCTAAACACTAAATGTTCTTTTGTGCTTAGACCCTGAATATTCCAACATGCTATATTCATATTCCTTTTCCTTTGCCTGAGTCGTTTTCCGTTTAATCCGTCCTTGTTCCGAGGCTGCGCTTTTGGATTTTTAGCAGTAATTTTTTTACGCATGGCAGAGAGCTAGTCTACCGCTGCAACCCTCCTCCTTTACCCGGGCTTGGGACCGGCAGTGACACTCTTGAAGGTACTCAATCCCCCTCTCGACTGACCCAGGCGGAGTTTAGTTACACTCTTTATTATTTGAAACTTAAATGTTAAGAAAACGTAAAGAACTGTACACACTCAACATTTCGAAACATATTGACTATGTATGCCCTGTATGCTTTATAATAACTCTATATGCTTAAGATATGCTTATTACATGCTAGAATCAGTGAAAAAATTTGAGTTCCCAAAAATAATATATTCGGCTGCCGAAACCATTTTAAATTTAGAATTTTTTTTTATTTTAGTTTTCTGTTACTATGTGCCAATAAATTAAATTGTAGACATTTATTAATTCTTTCAAATAGTTTTTTGTTCGTCCATATCATAAATAAGTAAATATATATATTTATAATTATGGTGCCAGTGGTCATAAACAGTACTGCCTATTGCCTAAACCGACACTCGTCTGTGTCTCAGTCTTAGAGCAAGTGCGTCGTACGTTGCACGTGATTTATATTTTAACATACGCAGAGAAATAATTAAAAGTCGCGCTAATCTAACAACAAAATTTGGTAACCATACGCTAGAAGTGCAGGCAATTGATTTTGATGGGTGGAGGGACAACACCTTGGTACAAGAAAAATAAACAGTTTTAAAACATTAAAACGAACTTTTCCGCACGTAAAACATCTCTATCTCGAAATTGAGTGGCCGAGAAAAAATAAACCAACACATAAATGCAGAATATGTGATTTATGCGACAGTTTTACTTCTTTCATTGGCGACTGCTTCAGTGCCGTATCAATACATTCATGATCGAACGAAATTATTATTTTTCTCATTCATCTGTATATGATACAGGCCGAATATATTTTTTTTTCGTTCAATGCAACATCGGCAATTTTTTCTCAAATAGTCCACTATCGTCCTTTCTTATGACCCATGGACAGGGTGGGGTGTATCCTATCCACCTCAAAATCAATAGATGTCATGTGGTAGACGTCCCTAATCAGAATCAGTCGAAACTCGATCGATCCAACACGATTTAATTGAGTGGTCGTGCTAACAAAAAAAAATCTCAAGGGGTCCACCGTCGTGCTTTCTCGTGACCCATGGACAGGGTGGGGTGTGTCCTATCTACCTCAAAATTAATAGGTGTCGTCTGGGAGACATTCCCGACCAGAATCAATCACAACCCAATCTATCAGATACGATTTAGTTGAGTTATCGTGCTAACAAAAACTATTCTCTAGTAGTCCACCATCGTGCTTTCTCATGACCCAAGGACAGGGTGGGGTGTATCCTATTCACCTCAAAATCTATAGGTGTCATCTGGGAGACGTTCGCGATCAGAATCAGTCAAATCCTATCGATCCGACACGATTTCGTTAAGTTATCGTGCTAATACAAAACATTCTCAAATAGTCGACCATCGTGCTTTCTCATGACCCATGAACAGAGTGGGGTGTGTCCTATCCACCTCAAAATCAATAGGTGTCTTCTGGGAGACGGGATCAGAATTAATCAAAACCCGATCGATTCGACACGATTTAGTTTTTTTTCTTTGGTTTTTAGACAGAAAAACGAAAAATAAACGAGAAGAAATTTTTTCTTGCATTTTTCTTTACACAATTACATTACTTTTTCACTAGTATAGTTGAGTGCGGAAAAGTAAATAGAGAATAAGTGCTATTAAAAAACTGTTACCGAAAAACATTATGCTTTAGTTTCTGAACTCAGATCAAAATATCTCGGACATGTAAGTCTGGAAATGCAAGAACATCTGGAACTGCAAGAGTAATTAAAACTTTAATACTTGAATTTTTAGAAAAAAAATAATGATATAAATACAATTGTGGCTATAGGTTGTGACGGAACTGTGGTAAATACCGCTCCAAAAATGGAGTAATTCTAGGTCTAGAATCGGATATGAAGAAGCCGTTACAGTGGTTAATTTATTTACTCCACACGAACGAATTACCACTGCGTCACTTAATGAACTATTTGGATGGAAAAATTTCCGGACCAAACGGGTTTTTGGGGCAAATTGGCAAGTCTCCAGAATCATGCGAAAACTTACCAGTGGTAGAGTTTAAAACGGTTGAGACTATGTTACCTTCAATAGACGTGAAAACGACAGTACAGATCAAAAGTACATGTTTAAGAAGTGTCAGAGAATCTCTAACGGAATTTTGGGAGAAGACTTAGCTTTAAAAGCACCTGGATAAATGTCCCACGCCAGATGACTTACAACAGTCAACAGAGTTCTAAGGTTATATGTTGCTACTAAGAAACCATCTCAAAACCTTCAAATATTAACTGAATTTACAGTTAAATTATATGCCGTAAGTTGGTTTGAAATTATTGTAATTGGTCTTGTAATGATGGTGCTAGGCACCTTTTCAACATAAGTAGAAGATCTCGATACCTCCCTGACGAACCTGAAAGAAATGATAGATCCTGTAATAAAAAGGAACGGGTAATTTGCCCATTCATAAAACCTTTTAATAGCAATGTTAACTGATGACAGAAAATTCATTAGAGAATTGGCTTTAAGGAGGATTTTAAAATGTACAAAAGCGAGAACAAAGGACGTTAAAGTATTTCAATTGAATGAACTAAATTTTGATTTTGAAGATTATGTGGACTTAATTGATTGGCAGAATGTCAATATAAGCGAACCCCCTTTGACAATGGGAATATCAGACGAAGACGAAAAATTAGCTAATATGATTTCTATGGTTCCGGATGAAATACCCCTATTAAAATTTCCCTGCATTCGCAGGCGGTTGAAAGATGTATAAAATTAATGACAGAAGCTTCTATAGCAGCTTTTGTGTCTGAAACGCGAGATGGGTTCATAAAAGTCATATTGAATCAAGAGAAATTATGCCACAATTTGAAATAAAGAAACACAATTTTTGAAAGTTTTAGACAAAAAAAATTAATTTCTGTAGGGCGGGAGGGTTAGGGTGGCACTCTATATGCAGGCACATCCATGTGGTGAGAACAAACAGAGAAGAGCTGCGTTTTTTTATTTTTTTTTTATTAATTTCTTGAAAAATTTCTTTTTATTAAACTTTCAAGGTCATTTCGGCAGCCAAAGAAAATGTCGTAAGACACTCAGATTTCTTTCTCTTGCTAAGTATCTCGTAAGACACCTATTGCGTACACAGGAATTTTCATTTTCCAACATTTTTTGTTTTACGTCTATTTTCTGTCCGCCCTACTCTAGAGGCTTCAGATCAAAAATCAAAAGTTACCACGTGGCTCACAAGGGTCTATTTACTATATTGATTTTATTAAAATGCCGAAATTAGAACGAAAAGCATTTCGTACATCGACCTAAAAATTTCGTGACACACACACGAAAACAGCTGTTTAGTAAATAGAGAGAGAGAGATCCAATAAAACTATTAGGTTTGTCACCATAATAAGAAAAAAATAGACTAATAAATAATACCGTTTACCATATACTTGTTCCTTTGATTCATTATAGAATATATATATATATATATATACATATATATATATATATATATATATATATATATATATATATATATATATATATATATATATATATATATATATATATATATATATATATATATATATATATATATATATATATGTAAACAGTCAATAATATCGACCCTCGCGCTATAGTCGGGAGGATGGCCGAGCGGAGGCGTAACGGACCGAGCAGCGGGACGATTGGGGAGTGAGGCGGCAGTCTAACCCAGAGAATTCGCGAGTACTGTTGTAGATGTTGAATACAGTTCAAAAATAAAGTCTGAGGTGGTAAAAACCCCTGATTATTTTTAATCTTCCCTAAACGTTTACATCAGAAGTGGGATTGATCCGTGCGTAGTGCCCTTATTAGCAAAAAACTAGAAAATTGACTATAAAAACGTAGATAAAATGGCGGATGGTGCTGAACGTGAAAGTGACGCCGAGATAAGTGCTGTGAGCGCAGAGGACTTCGGTGGCCCTTCAAACCCGAAACGTGCCAAAGTGCAATGGCAACAGGCGCTCCTTAACTTAGTTGCAATGCAACAACAACAACTTGCAGAGTTAACTCGGCATGTAAAGATGGCGACAACACCAGGGGCAACGCCCAATGTATCAGAAGCAGGGAGTTCAAGTGCGCTTGCGTCAACGACTACGCAGGTCCAGTTCAGGCTCGCAAGTTACGATCCGGAGACGAGTGCTTACTCAATCGAGGAATGGTTGGAGGACGCTACAAAGTTAAAACATGAACTAAATGTAAGTGACATTCTCCTGATCGCAAAAGCAGGAGATGCTCTGCGAGATCGAGGATACCGTCACTATCGCGACTGGAGACTCATTTGCCGTATTTGGGACAATTTTTGCGCTGATCTCACTGTGGCTTTTCCTGATCGGGAGACACCAGGAGCACGTGCATATTTGGCTACTACACTCCGAAGCCACGACTGTGATGGGTTATGTGATTACAGCAATAAAAAGCTTAGAATGATTACACGGTTCTACGATAAGCTGCCGTGGAATATTATGCTTAGCATGGTAGAATACGGTCTGGACCACACTGAGGCACGTTCAATGATTCACGTACAAAAACCAGAATCAGAACGTAAATTATTAAAGTTATTAAGCGAAGCTGATGCACGCCGCAAAAGAACATCCGCAGCATCAATGCGCGCGCATGAAGGATCTTGAGTGGGGAGACAGAAACACGAGCGCAGACTAAGAGAACCACGGTCCTCGAGCCATGGTAGGAACGGATCATGTTATAAGTGTGGGCGTAAAGGTCATCGACAAAACATGTGTACAGCCTTACAAGATGGAAACAAGGCTGAGGAAAATACTGCCAGTGATAAACCAAACCCCAGCATCCCTATCTGCGAACATTGCAAAAAGCCGGGCCACACTGAACCCAATTGTTGGGCTAAGCATGGAAGTCCGAACAAGGCATTTGTACTAAAGAAATGACGCAATCTGAGCGAGACACCTATAGCAACGTTATTGTGCAATGAACAGGCGAAATCGGTCCCGTATCTTATTGATAGTGGTGCTGACGTCTCACTTATTAAACATTCTATTGTAAAAACTTTAAATGGTATTATCAAAACAGACCGCAGTGTACGTGCTTTTTCGGGATTTGGAGGCCAAGTTGTTTATACTGTCGGTAAATGTGAACTCGTAATATGACTTTAGAAATAAACTTCATAATAGTGCCTGATGGAGTGATGCCGAGTAGCATTGACCTTATTAGTGGATGGGACGTTATCGGTCAACCTTGTATGCGTGTTGAGAAAAACGATGACGGACTCGAATTGTACTATGACCCTCGCAACATTCCTGTAGTGCTTACGTTGCAGTGTTACAGCTGGACGTGAATCCGAGATTACTTGCAACTCGGCACTTTTTAGAAGATACAATGCCGATTGATGACTTCATCGACCCAGACAAGGCCGTCTCAGAAGCTCGAATAAAGATTATAAATAGAGCGATTAAACATGGTCAGAAATTTAATACCGTTCGCTGCGGCGTCAAACCTTTCCAGCCAGGCGATGTTGTGGCGATTGAGGATTCGCAACTAGCAGGTGGTGACAAATTAAAACCGAAGTATAAAGGACCGTATACTGTTCGGACAGTTCTCCCAAATGAGCGATACGAGTTGCATAAGAAGGGACATCGGACTACGGTAGCAGCTTACGAACAACTTAGAGCTTGGCCCTCGGATGAATAGCCCAATGTAAGTCCGAATAGTAATTACTAATTACATTTCATTAAGTTATCAGGTCAGTAAATCCAGTGTTTGTGTGAGATGGTTTATAGTTAGGTCACACACTCGTTTTCTGAACACAACATCATGAGTTTTACGACCTAGTAACTGACTTATGATTTGGATTTGATTTATTTTAATGTGATTTACTAACCTTTAACAACGAGATGAAGGGACGGATAGTGGCAATACTACGCCTTGATAAGGTGGCAGCACCACCTACCATTCGATGAAGCAGCGGCTAGTGGCAGTACCACTATGCCTTGAGAAGGTGGCAGTGCCATCTACCATTCAATGATGAAGCAGCGGATAGTGGCAGTACCACTATGCCTTGAAAAGGTGGCAGTACCACCTGATGTGCGATAAAAACTAGGAGAGTGGCAGTACCACTATGTCTAGTAATTGACTGTATTACCTAAAACTCTGCACAGTACTAAAAATAACATTATACCATTGTTTGGGCAGTCTCTGTTTCGGTATTCTGTTTTCAGATCAGCATCACCTCGGTCGGTGCGAGGACGCCCCGCAAACAGGATGGCCGTGTAAACAGTCAATAATATCGACCCTCGCGCTATAGTCGGGAGGATGGCCGAACGGAGGCGTAGCGGACCGAGCAGCGGGACGATTGGGGAGTGAGGCGGCAGTCTAACCCAGAGAATTCGCGAGTACTGTTGTAGATGTTGAATACAGTCCAAAAATAAAGTCTGAGGTGGTCAAAACCCCTGATTATTTTTAATCTTCCCTAAACGTTTACATATATATATATATATATATATATATATATATATATATATATATATATATATATATATATATATATATATATATATATATATGTTAAATCACTTGTTTGGATTTAAACTTTTTAAAAACAATTTATTTTATTTAACGGACGAACAAGAATTTTGATGTGTGAGTATAACAATAATATCAATACTAAAATTATACTGCTCATGCAACGGGTTTGCTGTGACTTTATAAGTTTCGTTATGCTGACATCGTTGAAAGTAAAGTTAAAATATAATTGGCAAAAGATTAATTTAAAGAAAGAACATTATAAGGTTTCAGCAAATCATCATAAACGTTGGTTACAATGTATATAGTTATATGATAAAACACGTAGCAGTATTGAGTTACGTCTGGCTTTCAGATAACATACTGAAGGTTTTATGTTACCTGATAATAAAGTTATAGAAGTGTGAGAACTACTTTGAATAATGAATGCAATACAATATATTTTATATAACAACTCCCCTTTTTAACAAAAAGTTGGTGTTATACAACAACTTTTCAAAAATAAGTAAAATTGAAGGTAATAATTATGAATTTAACGATTATTGAAGTTATATAATAATAATACAGTTAATTGAGAATATGAAGCCTTAATTTAAGTTTAAATTATACAATTAATATTTTTTAAATATAAAATTTACAAAATTAAAATATATAGAGTCTTTGAAACGGATTTATAACTGAGAAACATTAGTTCAGTTCGATTTCTTCCTCTGGGGTTTCATCTTTGGATCTGATCGATGGTCTTCTTCTGGGCAGGATGCTCCTGAAGGATTCTCTTAAGCGTTTAGAAGGTCCAGGTGGAGGTGGTGGTGAATTTGTTGTGAGGGCTATTGCTAATCTGTTTCTCTTTCGGCATTTACATAAAATATATAACAAAATGAGAGTTACTATTAGTGTAATGATAAAATAAGTGAACCAAGAGATGTGTTTGGTGACAAATGGTTCATTGATCAAATCGTCTAACGTTCGAGAATACTCGTCCAATTTGTGTTTGGCAATCTCGAGGTCTTCCACATTTAAGTTATTCAATTTTAATGGTTCTAATTTTGGGATTTGGATGTCATCGGGGATTCCTTGACAACAATTAAAGGGAATTAAAATGGGGTGATCACTAACACTGGTTTGCGAAAAGTTCTTAGGGTCAGCTTGTATTTTTGTCACTCCTATGAAAGCACTACATCCAGGTTGCAATTTAAGAATGGAATTTTTATAAATGATCTCTGTCTTGGTGTTTATTTGTTTGCAATTTACAGTAATTTGAAGTGGTTCTGAAGTAATTGTTAGCCATGATGAGTCCGTTAGTTGTTGGACATTGTAGCCTTTTGCAAATATTATTGAAGTTTGGCAGCTCTCAGGTAAAGTTTTTAAGTGTTTCAGGATTTGGGCTTCACATATAGCATTGTCGTCGATGAGGTATGCAAATAGATTGGAACATATCTTTGTGCCAAAGAAAAGTGGTTTCCAGTCTTTTAGATTTTTGATGGGTATGTACATCAAAGAATCGACGTCACGCGCTAAGTATTTTTGTGATGAAGATAAAACATGATATAGACCAGTTCTATTATTTAGGATAGGGATTGGATATAATCTAAGAAGGGTCTATCTTTGTTGGTCTATTAGAGGGATTTTTAATAAAAATACCAAGTCTGAATCAGTTTGGTATGCTTCTAATTCCATAATATCCAAATATTTGGCAATATTGGAAGATTTTATAATGAGTGGTAAATTGTTTTGGTGTAAATTTTGTGAAATTTCCTGAAGCGAGGTTATGAAATTTTCAGGATTGATTATCGACGTATGAATAATTTTTAATCGCGCGAAAGTTATTGAATTTAGAATATCATTTAATTGATTCTCGATATACAGGTAACTTTCCATGAGAAGTTTACATTTTTCTAAAAATCTTAATTTTGCTTCAATTACTTTAATTTTATCTGCTGTCCTATAAATTGTGTCTGATATTATTTTTATATCTCTATTGAAGGTGGCTTCATCAATTTGCAACTTTTGTATGGTAGCGTTAAAATTCTTTATGACGGATGTTGTTACTGAGATTTGATTTTTCATTAAATTTTCTAATTGATGCTCGTCATTAGTTAATTTATTGATGCAATTCATGTAGTATTCGCCATCTTCGGAATCTAAATTTCCTGTAATTGACTTAAATATTGTACCAATGCCATTGAGAATTCCACGTTTGTAACGTTTAGTATCAAAATAAATTTCGCTTAATTTTTCTTGAATTGAATTTGAAATTTGGGTTAATAAGCTGATGTGTGTTTTTACTTCACCTCGAAAAAGGTTCATGTTTTCAAATGTGGGGTTAATAGCGTGTAAGAGAATTTCAAGCATTTTCTCGTTATGTTCAAAAGTGTTCTTTATTGATGAAATGTTTTTGTGAACCAGAAGAGTCCATTGTTTATTTGTTACAACGATTTCGCTGTCTCGATGGTAATATATTCCAATGGTGTTGTTTATTGGAGTAATGGTGTATTGGGATACTGCTGCTCCAATCAGCAGAAGAAACCTGAAAATAATTTAATTCTCAAAATATGGTTTCATCCTGTCGAAATTGACTTTTGTCGTTTGTGACGTTTCGAGATTTAATAAAATTGCAGAATTTTGAAAGATTTTTATTATTTCGAAAGGACCGTTAAATTTATTATGTAAATTTATCTTTAATTTGAGATTCCTTAACATAGACTTTATCGCCTATTTTAAATTGTGTAGGATGTTCTGGAACGTTTCTATCGAATCTTAATTTAGCCTTTTCTTTTTGAAGCTCAGTTTTTGTGCGTACAATTTTATAATAGTATGAAATTCTATTATTTAGGTCTCGTATATATTTTGATATCAACTCTTTTTGGTTATACAAAGTTTCAGGTGGGCGACTGGACGTATGTCCAAATACTAGCTCGTATGGAGAGAAACCGTGTGTTTTATTCGTCGAGTTATTATAACAAATAACAGCGTAAGGAATTACGTTTAGAGGATGTTCATTAGGGTTTTCAGCCTGATTAGTACGAATCATCTCTAAAAGTGTGGAGTTAAATCTTTCCACAGATCCGTTTGATTGAGGGTGGCTAACGCTAGAAAATGTTAATTTTATGTCGTATAAGGTACATAGGTCTTTAAGTAATACATTGTCGAATTCTTTACCGTAATCCGAATGTATACGAAGCGGAGTACCAAAATGCTGAAAATAAAGGAGTAATGTATTTACTGTTGATTTAGCGGATTTATCCTCTAATGGGTACGCTTGAGTAAATTTGGTTAGTTCATCCCTAATAGTTAAGACATAATTTCTTTTTGGAATTTCTAGTATATCGATATTTATTCTTTCAAATGGTGTTCTTGGTGTTTCAGTTATCACCAGGGGATTGCTTAAGTTTTTCCGTAAGGTCTTTGTTTTCTGGCATATTTCGCAATTTTGAATGAATTTAGTTACGTCTTTAGTTAAACCGGGCCAGTTATATTTATTTCTTATTCTCCGAATGGTTTCGTTTATTCCGCGATGCAAATTTGCTTTTCCGGTATGGTTTTGGTCTAATATTATCGGAATTTGATCTTCGTCAGGCGTCTTAGTTATGTTTTGGCAACTAACTAGGTTTAAATTTTTTTCAGTGAAAATAAATGACAACATTTCGAGTATTGGCAATTCTAAATTGTTTTCAATGAAATATGTTTTTGAAGATTCGAAAATGTCTTTGTCTTTGTAAAGAGTAATAAACATTGTTTAGATTATCTCTCCGGTGTCGAAGGGTAACAAAACAATATAGTATTTTCGGTTTTTCACCGTTTTACTCGTGACTATATTAATTTTATTGTGGATAAAATTTGGTTTTTCCTGGAAAATATCTTCAATTATTTTATAATGTAAGTCTTCGAGTTTGTCCTTTTGGAAAAACGTTATTATGTCCTTATGTCCTTTGTCTAATAATTGATTGTTTGTAATTTTAATTTTTGAATAGTCTATTAATGACTGGGTTTTATATAAGTGAACAAATGTATTTAATTCTTGTAAAATTGATTCTGGTGAAGTTTCGGTATTTTCTGAACTAATTGATTCGTCGTCTGTATTTGATGTTAAAATTTTGTTTTTCAAATGCACACATTTTTGAAAATGGTTAATTTTGATACGGGATAAGGTATTCGCATTTTTATTAATTTTGCCAGGTTTATATTCAATTTGGTAGTCATACTCTTCGAGTTTTAAACGCCAGCGTGCTAGGCAACTACCGGGGTCTTTAATAGAGAAAAGCCAAGTAAGAGGTCTATGATCTGTTATCAATTTGAACTTTCTTCCAAAAATATAAGGGCGAAAATGTTTTACAGCCCAAACAATAGCGAGGAGTTCTCGTTCTATTATTGAGTACTTTGTTTCCGCACTACAGAGAGTTCTGGAGGCGAAGGCTATGGGTAGATCTTTACCTATTGGACCTTGCGAGAGTACAGCGCCAATCGCAAAAGCGCTCGCATCTGTTGTGAGTAGGAATGGCTCGTCAAAATTTGGATACGATAGTATGGGGCTTGAAGTAAGGGTTTGTTTTAAATCTTCGAAAGATTTTAAACATTCTGAATCGAAATTGAAAGGGGTGTCTTTTTGCAGTAATTTAGTGAGAGGTTTGGAAATTTTGGCGAAATTATCAATGAATCGTCGGTAATATCCGGCGAGGCCAAGAAATGATTTAATCTCTCTCTGGTTAGTTGGCTGTGGAAAATTTTTGATGCATTCGATCTTAATTGGATTTGGTTTTACACCTTCTTTGGCGACGAGGTGACCTAAATATGCAACTTCCTTACGAAGGAATTCGCACTTGTCCGGTTGAATTTTCAAATTAGCTTTTTGAAGACGTTTGAAGACTTCGGTAAGCCGTGAAACATGGTCCTGGATTGTTGGGGAATAGACGATTATATCGTCCATGTATACGAGGCATCTCTCGTTTTGGATTCCTATTAAGATGTTATCCATTACCCTTTGGAAGGTTGATGGGGCATTTTTCAAACCGAATGGAAGCCTATTAAATTCAAAATGACCGTTTTCGACTGTGAAAGCAGTTTTTGGAATATCACTGGGTTCGATCTCAATTTGATGGAAACCGGAGGCCAAATCGAGGGTGGTGAAATATTGACATTTGCCAAGTTGGTCTAAAAGATCAGAAATGTTTGGTAAAGGGTATTTATCTCCTACAGTTAACTCATTGAGTTTTCTGTAGTCAACTACGACACGCCATTTTTGTTTACCTGACGCATCAAGCTTTTTGGGGACAACCCAAATCGGTGAAGACCAAGGGGAATTTGAATGTTTGATAATACCTTGTTCTAGCATTTTCGATACCTGTTTTTTCACGTCCTCTTTGTGAATTTGAGGGTAGCGATACGACTTTGTAAAGGTAGGTTTAGCATTGTTGGTGTCTATTGTGTGTTTGATCTCATTAGTAAATGTTAGAATATCTCCTTCGAGATAGAAAATATCTGAAAAGTCCAGGCAAAGTTGAGTAATTATTTCTCTTTCTTCCTCATTTAAGTGATCAAGACGAAGTTGTTGCCTTATTTCTTCGCATCTATCTGTATAATTTTCAGAATTATATTCGTTTAAATTATTTAATGAAAAATTTTGAATTGGTTCTAGTTTAATTTCGGAAAAATCTATTATTTTTGGGACTGCGTTTGCGTTTAATACGGAGGTAAGAAATTCTCCTTTATTGTTAATTTTGACTAGTGCATTAGGAAGTCGTACTTTATCTATTTCCATAGCTGTTAATATGGCTTCTGTATTTACAAGATTACATCGAAATTTTGAAATTTGTTCTGTACGAGGGTTAATAGAAATTTTGTTGAGAAATTGATTATTTTGAACATTTTGTTTTTTATTATTTTATACATTAGTGGAATTTTCTGTGGCTTTGAATAAAGGTACAGTTTTGAAATTGGTAATTAATTGTTTATTTTTTATGTCAATAATGCAGTTATAATGTTCTAGAAAATCGGATCCTAGTAATCCGTCGAATTCAATATCAATATTATGAATGTAAACTTTGTGAGGATCGTTGAGAGTAAACGGAACGAGTGTAGATTCATTAATTAGAATTTTTTGATCGGTAATTCCCTGTATTATAACGTTTTCGGGAAAACGTTTAGAATATTTTTCACAAGTTTTTGGCTTAAATATGGATAGTCCGGCACCTGTATCTATTAATATTTTAAATTTTTTTGTAGCATCTTCAATGTAATATAAGTTTTTGGGATTTACTGTTAAAAGGGCACTTGATATTCCTCTATTTAT
Organism: Rosalia funebris; assembly: GCA_037954035.1. Lineage (NCBI taxonomy): Eukaryota > Metazoa > Arthropoda > Insecta > Coleoptera > Cerambycidae > Rosalia > Rosalia funebris. Next base: position 23,626,933 of record JAZFAV010000007.1, on the reverse strand, counting down.
AGGAATATTTGTTTGTCTTGCTGTTGGTTGGTGTTTAAATTCATTATTTGAATTTGGTTTTCTAATTCCGTTATTTCGCATAGCTGTTGATCCGGTGGATGATCTTGAGCTTGAGTAGTTTGCCGAAAATCCTGATCAGTATCAGAATAATTAAATTGGTCTGTTGAAAAATTATAATTTTCTTGATATGTTGGTTCGTCCGAATATGAATCTTGATATTGTTCATAATTTTGATCACAATTGTGGTTATATTGATGAGCGGTATCATCAGTATATTGTGAATGTGAGCTGTACTGATGAGCAGTATCATCAGTGTACTGTGAGTCGTATTGATGAGCCGTATCATCAAAATTTTGGTTCATTTGAGCGTTCATATGATGAGCTCTTTGTTGATTATAATTCGGATTTGGCCGAATTATTGGTGGTCTTGATTGGTTTGTATAGTTGGGATTCGGTTTAATAACTGAAGGCCTGTTTTGTTGAAAACCGTTTTGCTGGTAATTATTTTGTTGGAAATTTGAATTCATCGGTCTATTATTTCCATTTGGATTAAATTGAGGTCGCTGATAATTTTGATTGAAGTTGGATCATTGGGCCTGATTAAAATTTTGTTGAAAATTAGGCCTAGAAAAGTTTTGGAAAGGTGCTGAAGAATTTTGTTGCTTCGTTCGGCACTCATTTATTGTGTGACCATTACGTTTACAATATGTACATATCTTCTTAGCATTTAGTGAATTAGGTGGTAATGGTTTGTTCGCTTTTTGAAATTTCTGAGATTCAAAGTATGACAATTGAAGTTCTCGTTTAATCCTGGATATTGCTTGAAGCATATCCATAGGATTACTTGCTCTTATTATAGATCCTAATTTTGGATCCAGCCCTGTCAATAAAGTGTTAAGAGTCATTGTCTCGATTAAATTTGACTGTGCGGTTTTTTGTTCAGCGGTTAAATGCTGTTTCTGAATCGCTGCATGCATTTTCGCATTATGCGTTTCCAAGCGGGATACAAAATTTAAAGCGGATTCGTTTGATTGTTGATTAATTCTTTGCAAGTCCTGAATTAGAGACGTAAGGTCCCTAGAGTCTCCAAAGTGAGTCTCTAATAGATATTTGATTTCTTCCCAAGTTGACGGGTTCCTAGAATTTACTAGTTCAGCGGCTTTTCCACGTAATTTATTTTTAACATGGAGAGTTAAAAGTATTTTTTGATTATCGACCGCCATGTCGAAAGCGCATTTAATAGCATTTAAGAATGTTTGCAGGAAAATTTGATTTCCGTCATACTCCGGAACAATTGAGAAAATTTCCGACAGTTTGTAAGGTTCTAAGATAGCTTCGTTTGCCATTTTTATAAGTTAATTAATTATTATGTTTAAATTAGATATTGTAAAGTTATTTAATTAAATACAATTAAATAAAAATAAATTTGCAGATGGGAAGGATAATAGTTTTTGGTCTATATCCTGTATAATATTTCTTAAAATTATAAATAAATGTTTCAAAGGTAACGTGTCAATTCTTTGACTTACCAAATTTTTTCCATTCGTCTTCCGGCCAGAGTCCACAACCAGTAAGGCAATTCCGTGTTCTGGAAGCGGGGTGTCTTCGGGAAGGATGGCTTGCAGAGGAGAATCACAAACAGTGAGGGCAGGTCCGTGTTCTATCTGCGATTTCCCCTGTTGTTTTCTTTGTTTCTTTGTAGATTTGTTTCTTGTTTCTTTTGTTGAAGTCTTCGTGTTTCGAAGTTGCTTCTTTGAAGTATTCTTGTTTCGTGTTTCTTTTCTTCTTGAGCTTGTTCTTGATTTCACTTCGGAATTGGAATTCCACGTTATTAGTGAGGCAGATCCGTGTTCTAATAACGCGTGAAATCCTACTGACTGCGCCAATTTTGTTAAATCACTTGTTTGGATTTAAACTTTTTAAAAACAATTTATTTTATTTAACGGACGAACAAGAATTTTGATGTGTGAGTATAACAATAATATCAATACTAAAATTATACTGCTCATGCAACGGGTTTGCTGTGACTTTATAAGTTTCGTTATGCTGACATCGTTGAAAGTAAAGTTAAAATATAATTGACAAAAGATTAATTTAAAGAAAGAACATTATAAGGTTTCAGCAAATCATCATAAACGTTGGTTACAATGTATATAGTTATATGATAAAACACGTAGCAGTATTGAGTTACGTCTGGCTTTCAGATAACATACTGAAGGTTTTATGTTACCTGATAATAAAGTTATAGAAGTGTGAGAACTACTTTGAATAATGAATGCAATGCAATATATTTTATATAACATATATATATATATATATATATATATATATATATATATATATATATATATATATATATATATATATATATAACTAGTCGTAAATCAAAAATATGTGTTACATATAAGCCACGTAACGATCATTTCCAATACAATTTATTTTTTTACATCTTTAATTTGTAAACAATACTAGGGATGAAAATAAAAATGTAATGGCAGTTCTTCAAAAACATTTATGGAATCATTTTGAGTAAAATGATAATTGTAAATAATTTTTTCGTCTCTTATATGTAAATTTAAAAAAATCCAAAAGCGTTTTCCTTTTGTGATGTAATTTAAGTATAAAAAATGTGTCGCTTAATAATAAAATATGTGATTCCTTTAAATCAAAAACTGCGATAATGGTTTAAGAAATCTTAGGTTATATATCAAAACCACTTTTTTATATTTCTTGTAGCTTATAGAATGCCGTTTCGCATTTCCGTAAATATAAACCTTTACATAGTCCACATGATGTCATATTAATAATAATCCTAGGAAAAGTCTGAAATACTTAAAGCAATTACAAACAGAAGACCAGTTTTCCACGATCACCGAAAGATTACACGTTTCTCGGCGTGTGTCTCGTCGACCAAAATGTTAGGGTGAAAATTTGAAAAACATTAATCATCTCCAGATGATGCCTGGTTGGCGAAACGCACCAGAAATGTATAAATCTTTTGTTCGTGGAAAACTAGTCCTGTTTCTTTTTTCATTGATAAACATGACTACGGATTATGTGTTAACAACATAACATTCTTTATTATTTTTGAACAAAAAAGTTTCTAAACTTTTCTTTTTAATGTATTTTTTATGCATTTAATATTTAAAATACAGTAATGTGTCTTTTGTGTTATACTGGATACTAAAGAGTCTCATTAGAAACTTGTTCTATCTCTGAATCGGATATGTAATGCATAATTTATATTTGTCTCCAATAAAAGTTTTAAAGTAGGTACCATTATTTTTAGTAAACGTAAAATGTTATTTATGTTGCCAAGGTTTAACAACGAACAGTTAGTCTAACTTTGAGAGTAATTTTATGCTTGAATTGATTGATCGATCGTCGTGTAGCATCGACAGGAACCAGCTGAATTTCCAACAAAAGTAATTTCCCTAATGGGACACCATCAACATAGCGGCTGCCGAGATGGTTACCATCTAAACTGGTGAGATGTAACAGCCTATCATCCGATATCTACATTTTTATTTTATTACTTCTCATGTAATCCCATCATGGCATAAAACGGAATAAGGTAACAGAGAAATTAGTGACAATTGCGCAGCTTCTTGCTGAACACTTTTCGGTAATAGTACTCAATTGAATTGCTGCCATCAGCATAATAGTTACATAATGAAGGCACACAATATATACATAATAATAATGAAGACACACATAATATGCAATAAATATGAAGATGCATGATATATTAATAGCAGATTTTCACATTTACTGTAACATTAGTAATTATTACATTTAGAAAATAGCACAAAATTAATAACGTATATGTTACTTGCGTACTCTATTATTTAATTCCGTAAGAACAATATTTAGTTATCTTAAAATTAATTTATCCTGCATACAAATTCAAAAAGTCATATTGAACAAATTGTTAATTATATATACACTATTTTACTAACTGAATTTTGATAAATCGTTAAATTGGATTTATTATAATTATATATAATATCATTATGTATTAGAATTTGGGTTTGTTATCCATCCTATATACAGTATGTATAAAATTGTTTATGCCAATGTCGATATTCGTTATAACACATTTTATGAAAAGAGTTAAATTCGAAATTAAGTTCCAATTATTCCATTATTCAAACCTAAATTATGTCATTTTGGATTTTCATTGCTGTATAATTCTTGCAATGCACTTAAATGTCAAATTTATGAAAATAAAGTGGATTGTAATAAGGAATAGTAATTATATCCAATAGACAATAGACAAGTAATAACATATTATATGATATAGGTAATTAATTTAATGAACATCTATTTTGTAAAAATAGATAATAATATTTTAGGATGGAAATTTTTTAGTTAATAGTTCATAGTATCACATATGTTCTATCTGTTCGTACATGAGTGTATAAAGTTAGTATTTTAATCATGTGTATTTAATACGTCTTGCTGAACATTCCTATCCCTAGCACTAGCTATTGACTGGCCATGTTGGTGAAAGACGGTGTTGTCTGCGTTTTTTCAATCTCTATCCATCTAAAAAGCTTTGGATTTGGATTTGAAAGATTGTCTAATTTATGTGATGTGTTTTATGTTTTCGTGTTTTCTAATATAAAATACTGATTAAAAAAATACGCTGTATGTAACATATGAAACCACCTAGTAAGTTGTTTTTTAACTTTAAAACTGCATTATTTAATTTAAAAAAAAATCATCTTTTATGATGATTCAATAGATGAATCAACTTGATTATCCATCTTAGTTCAAAAATAATATAAACAACAATAAAATATTTTATTAATAACTAAAGAAGTTTAGATGTGCTAATAGGCTTCAAAATGCAACAAGAACTGCTAGATATCTTGGGATTAGTATCAGAGTGAGACAAAGAGTAATGCCGAGCAACCACGGGAGTGTCAGGAGCGAAACCAGAAAGTGGTCGAAAGAATATTGAACTCGGTGAATATCTACAACTAGTCTTAAGAAGAATTATATTCAACTTTTATTTATGGAATCAAGCATAAAAGAGGCGCCTCATAAATTTATAACTGACGTCCTAGGTTTATCTGAATTGTCCATATCAACTCCATATAGAAGGTAAAAGTAAACTTTTTAAATAAAAAAAATATTAATAAATTTATTTTAATGGACAATTATTGTGTGTCGGCGCAAAGAGTAAAATTTTCACAGAATATCAAAAGGTATAGTGATGGCGTGGTTGCAATGGCTCTAAAATATTTGGTTGGGTTCATTGTATCTAAATCCCAAATTCGAGGCAATTTCGATGAATACAGAGGAGGAATGCAGGAGACAAATGAATATAAAAGTGGAATTAAACGTTCATATGGATCATAGCAAAGAGTAAACATCCTACCCAATGGAAATGAAAATGTATTCTAAAAGGCTAATTAAATGCTACATTGGTAAATGAACTACCACAATAAGGTTGATAAAGGATACTTAAAAAAATGCTTCCATTTCGTATCGATACAAATCGGTAGTTGCAACAGATCAAGCCTGGTATCATACTTTATTGGATCTATATTTTAGAAATTCAATTACCATGTCACAGAAAAAGTAAGTTATTGGATGCATGTCCAAGATACAATCCAGGTAACATTTATTAGTTACATTTACATTTAATAACTGCTTTTAAACTGTTCTATAATAATTGGTGACCATGTGCATGGCAATTTGGTATTTGCGAAATAACCGTGATGTTTCGATCTCGTTGTTGAAGTTGACTAAGGAGTGACTTCTAAAATTATGTCGAAATTATCATCTCGTTTCCAAAAATTCGCCGTTGTATTTTATGTTTTTGTATAGCTACTTGTTATTGCGAGTTTAATGCTATTAAACTTATTTGAGCATATTTGAAAAGTCAGGTAGTAAAACTTTTAAAACAGCTGAAGAGACTATACTCAATATTTCCATAGCCGGTGTGGAAGATCTGTGTAAGACAGTTATTTCACAAACAATCAATAAAACTGTAGTAAATTGAGCAAAGCTATAGAGAAAAAGACCATCTTGTCGATGATGCTATAAACCTCTGAATAATTAACCTTGACGAAAATGAAGACGACTCTGATATTTCGTTACCTGGCGAAGAAGGTGGTGAGATAGATGAAAATGTAATTTCAATAGGTAGTTTTTAATTACACAAGTTTTGGTAAGTTATACGATATACTTTCATGTAGTATAATTATGTACAGAATACCTGTGTTATAGGTAGCTTAAGTCATATTTGCCATATTTTTTAATAGTACATTGGTATAAGTAGTATACGAAATTTTAAATTTAACTTTTGTTCAGTATTTATTATCATTGTAATGTTCACTGTTAACACAAATTCTTATATATTAGGGTTATCTATTTTCATGTAAATGTATCCGGTATTCCAAATTAGTAATCATAATTACTAATTACTGCTTAATACATAAATTAATCATAAAAATCAAGCTACTGAACTCAATCGTCGGCTATTTTGAAACAAACAACGTAATTTTCCATGTTTGATGTAGGTTGAGTTGCTCTATTCATTAAAACGTTGAATTTCTCAACAGCATGTATATTTGTTATCTATGTACTGTTCGTATCTATGTTCCCTACTCCAGTATCTATGTACTACGTTATGCGAAAATATTTGAAATTTTATTTTTTTAGTAATTGAAAAACTATAAGGAACTTCTCTTTAAAATGTATTCATGTAAAAGAAGGTCTATTTAATAACTAATTAAACTATGACAACTAGCAAAATATCTTCATAGTTTAAATAGATACTAAGTAGACTTTTCTTAGTTTTAGAGAAACTAATTTTCAACTTCAATCTGTTATACTGATATATGTAATGCTGAAATTAGTTAATTTTCTTCCATTATCATTGAATATTTAAAGAACTATAAAGCTTATAAAAAGTTGTAGATATAGTAAGAAAGCCTAACTCAAGCGTTTAGTTTTTTCCATGGGTATTTACATTCTGCTACGCTGGTACTTTCCAGCGCAGTAGAACTAGTAGAGGAAGAACGTATCAGCGTCTATTAGATGTGAGCTTCATCTGTGGTATACTCGTTTACACTGCACTGACGAAACCCAAGATAGAAAGGTGGAAACCGGTCTGCAGTTAACGTTATCCTGAGATAGGTGACACTTTGCAGTTAACGTTATCCTGAGATAGGTGACACTTTGCATCTTTCTTGTGGCTTTGGAACAATCACTGTATTTTAGTGTTAACTCTGTTAGACAAAAATACAGCAAATTTTGTCATGTAATTCAGCGCTCGGCGTTTGGCATATAGCCAGGAGAATAGCTGTTTTGACCTATTTTGTTTAGTCCTTATTATAAGGCATTTGCAGATTAGTTGGAGTATAAAACTCGCACCTGATGTTCCCATTAGGAATAAATTAGGCGGGACAATTCTCTTATTAAGTAGTTCTCTTCATGAGGTTCCATGGAGGTCATGGAGGAGATTATTAGGGCGTGTGTACCTGGTTTCGAGAGATCCACATATGTGGTAAGTGCTTTTGAACATGCTGCGACAAGATAGTTGCCTACCGTTTAAAAAATAGATCGTTACGGTACTGTCTCATTCACATAGAGTTCCCATATAGCAATGAAATTGCTATATGTAGTTCTTGTGTCAGTATTATTCTTAATCTCGTATTTTAAATTACACAAAAAATGACATAACATTAAACATCATATAAAAATAGTAGCTGGAAAATCAGCTCCAATCGCCCAGTATATATTTATACTAGAATAACGTTGTTGTTTGTTCATTATTGATAAAAAGTTTTTAATAATAATATCGGTTTTTTTTTTAATAATAATATATACAATACTTTCAAATTTTATGCCATACACTTAAATCAAATACATATAATTGACTTTAAGTGGATTGATTTCTAGTTGTTTTTAATTAATCATTTTTAACTTTATTAATTAATCATTTTTAACTTTATTAATCTCAAGATCCTGTATAGAGTTACTTGAACTCATTGGTACAATGTATTTATGAAAACATACAGGTTTCCATTTTGTTGCAAATATGGTTTAAGAAGGTGTTTTACAAGAACATCACATTTCTTAAAGAATTTATCATAATTACGTTATATTATAAAATAATTACATGATAGTAAAATATAATACATGTCAAGATATAGTTTTCGCCAAAATTTGAAATATAAATGAAGACCTCCATCGGGATATCCTCTATTATATATTATTAGTTTTATACAGAAAGTACTACCTTCGATGTTTTAGTTTTGTCTTTATACATTTATTTTTTAAACCAATAAGTTTAAGCCTGTAATACAATGTGTGTGTAAAATACCATGCAGAAATCCATGGGCTTATTAAATATTTGGTATACTTCTAATATAAGATATGAATTTAATTCAAAACATCCATATAACTCGAGATTCGAGAGTAATTTGTTTTGAAAGCTAAGAGTTTCTGTATTGAATCAATTTAAATTAATTTTCACTAATTTTAATCGGTTGGTTACTATATTCTCAATGAAATATAGTAAACTCCAGGAGTGCATAGTTCACGTATAAAATATTTTAAACACCAAGAAATTTTCAACTACATTTACGACTTTGTAATATTTTTTTAAATAAATTTTGACACAGTATTATTTGTTCTTTCGAGATTACCTTAAGTTTCTTACAATGGAAAGGAATTTCTTGGTAGAAATTTGGACTAAAAACACTTTTAAATAGACTCAATGTTTTTCTTATGGACCACAACTTATTTCAACCATACTATTTATTGTAAATATGTAAGTCTATAATTACTTCAATAATCATGAATTTCAAATTTTTTCATGAACTTATTTCAAATATTTAAATAATAATTTAAAAATTTCTTTTCGGAATAGTTCAGCAATATCAAAGAAGCATAAGTCTCAGAGTCTATTAGAATGCCAGTATAGCCAGTAGAGCTATTTTCATGTTAAATATATTAAAAATAAACGGAAATAATAATATTATATTAAATATAAACAGTTATCTAACTGTTCATATTTAATATATTATTATAATATCTATCAAAGTACCCACGTTATATTCATTATTAGAGAGATGTTGTTCATGAAGGATACTATATAATTGAGAATTTTAAGGACAATAATTCTTTACAGTGAAAATGCGGTAAATCCATATTAAATGATCATATGTAGTAGGTGTAACAGAGCTTTTATGTTCATTATTAAGTAAACACTGAGTAAATTTTAAAGGAACGAATAGGGAATACTTAATAAATAACAGACATTAATGTAATGTGACAACGTAGGTGTATTGTATAACCAAAATCCCTTTATAATTTGTTAATTGTTTTGTATTTGGTAGATTTGGTACAATTCAATTTACTCATATTTAAATTATTTCACCCAAACATAGTATGTCAGATCGTACATCTAAATATTTATTTACATATTTCAAGATACGAAAATTTCATTTTAATGTTTTATTAAATAGTTCACATTTCTGTGTCTGTTATTCACAGGAAGGAACAAATTTCTCGAATTGTAACAAACTGCAGAATGTTATTTAATGTGGGATTAATTAATTAATATGAAATAGTTAATATTTTATTTACAAATGTGGAATGAGGGACATTTGATGTGAAGCGGACAACAACAAAAAATGTGACAACCTGAAATTCGATCATATTCGGGATAATTGTACTCCTAGAAGAGATGAATGTAAAGATATTTTTTTGTATGAGACCTATTTGTCAAGTTTGTTGTTGTCATTGATTTATTTCTCAACAATTGACGAAATGTTAGGTACGGTTTTTACTTTTCCGCACTCCACTATACGTGGAAAAGTAATGTAATCGTGTAAAAATTTTTTTCTCTAGGGTTCATTTTTCATTTTTCGGTATAAAAACAAAAAAAAAAAAAATGGTTTTTAAACCATTTTGTGTATGTGTCGTTGTCGTCGTTGTCGTCGTTGTCGTCGTTGTCGTCGGTATTTATTCTTGTTAGCACGATAACTCAACTAAATCGTGTCTGATCGATCGGGTTTTGACTGATTCTGATCGGGGACGTCTCCCAAACGACATCTATTGATTTTGAGGTGTATAGGACACACCCCACCCTGTCCATGAGTCATGATAAAGCACGATGGTGGACTACGTGAGAATTTTCTTTTGTTAGCACTACCAGATTTTGTTAGTCTACCAGATGACATCTATTGATTTTGAGGTGGATAGGACACACTCCACCCTGTCCATGGGTTATGAGAAAGCACGATGATGGGTTATTAGAAAAAAGTAAAACTGTCGCATAAAACACATATTCTGCGTTTATGTGTTGGTCTATTTTGTCACGGCGACTCAATTTCGAGATAGAGATGTTCTACGTGCGAAAATGTCCATTTAAGGTTTTAAAACTGTTTATTTGAAATTGTTATCAAATTAACCAATGTATAAGAAAATACTTAAAATGGTGTTTTATATTGAAAATTGATTTTCTCTTTAATTATAGAATCAGATTCGAAATTTTATTTATTTTTTTCATGTAGAAAACCGGAAGTGAACATTTTATATCCGAATTTTAGTAACTTCCACCACTTTTTTTTAATTATTTAAAATTGAAAATATAAGCTCAAGGTAATTATTAAGACCAAGATCAAGGTATTATACTGAATTATCCAAAATGGGATCTGCATTCGTTTAAAAAAAAAGGACTTAATGTACAAAGGCGTCGCACTCAGTGCTGCATCGGCGCATGCTTAGATCGGCGAGAATTGTTTGTATCATGGTACAAACAATAGACTGGTTTTCGACAAGCACTGAAATATTTTAAGTTGATTGATTGCGTTACTACAACAAAGTTGGTATCATCAGAAATGAATTAAAATTATTTCTAGTGTTAATCATCTCCTGACGATACCGACTTGGTTGGCGAATCGCATGTCGTATCATTATATTCAAGTGGATAATCAACGAAGATTCTTAAGGTTATTTAAAAATCACATTGTCAATACTGCCCAGAATTGAATACCCTCATATAGTTTTAAAACTTTAAAGTACGTGTATAGATATCGAGTAACAGCAGAAATAAAATTAATCATATACAAAATCCCACGAAATTGTAAAAACTTGGCTTGTACTTCTTAAATAATAGCAACAATTAGAGATGTTTAAATGTAGTTGTATTGTTCTAATTGAATATTTAATGTAACTTACATCTGTTAGTTGTACTTCTCACTTAAATAATTTAGTAGATACTTGTAATATTGTAAACTAATCAGTTATGACAATCATAATTCACTAATATCAACATCAAATGGCTAAAGGTGGGTGGGAGTGTATATCTAGATATCCAGTAGGTACACTATTTAATTATTAGAAAATACACGTATCTTAACTATAAAAAAGTACAAAAATGTCATCAAATATAAGCACTTCGAAACGAAAACCTATATTGTTTTTGCAAATAAATGTTCATACCTATTAATATTTTAGAATTTGGATTTTGAAATCTTTGATGATTAACATTTTTATCGGAGACTACCAATGTTTGCCATATTAAATTACCGTACATTTAATAAGTGTATAAATTACATAAATGTATGCCTTCAAATCCCTACTTCAGTTATATTTTAGAAATAATCAATATCTCCAACATCATTACTGCATCGTCGAAAATCACTTATTATCACTTTTTCTTAAATCCGATAGGCATAATTTGGATCGAGTTAAATGCGTAATGATGTACATATTCAGTATCCCTATTACATATCATATTATCTGAAAATTACATTGTGTGTAACAAATCAAGTTAAGGTCGTAGTATTGTACGTCTATAATTATCATGCCGAATTGTTGTGTTTGTCACGCACATCCCATAAATGTGGAATCCACTATAAATAATTCCACTCAGCCATCCGCAATTCATGTGATATCGAAAATACTTATCGTTCTCTTTATCAGAGCTCCCTGTCCTTCACGGAATATCTAAAGTGCAAATCTGATTGGAAAAGCTACCTTTCCTTCTTCGTTTACAAATAAAATAGGATCACTGGTAGTTTTCCAAATAAATGTATAACACTGAATTTTCACAAAAATACAATGTTAAAAACAGATGGTGTGGTACAATGATTTGTATCTACAAGTGTAACTTACTTTTTCTAAGATCACAATTCGGACTCTGCTCTAAGGAAGAAAATTTCGATTGATTTATTTCTCACATATATTACCCTACTACTCGTATTACAGTAACTTAGTTGGTCCGAGTGTGTTACTTGGCAAATGCTATTAGTTATTATAACCTTGGTGAATTCAAACGCCAACAATAGCAATGTCGGTAGGAATGCATGTTGCTCTCGTCTATTTATTGTGTTAATTCACTCAAATAGCTTTGCCCTTTGGAAATTATCTAATTTATGTAGTATGTTTTATGATTTCAACTTATGATCATACATATTTGTGATAATTAATTGGAATTGGCCATAAATATAACTTTATGGATACCTGTTTTTATGTTGTGCTATTATTCTACTTAGGACAAAATTTTTTTACTAGGGTTTATTGCTTGCTCGGACAAATAAAATTAATTCAAATTGTGCCAAATTTAATTTACTAAATATTTTCTAAGCTTATTTTCTAAAAAATATAATGAATGTAACAGTTTCAATTGGAAGCAAGTTGACAAAAAATAATAATGATGTCCTTTAGAAAAAGGAAAACAATTGTAATGATTAGGTATCTTCTTACCAACCTAACCATTTGTTGAGAAATTATGAAGCACTGAATTATGAGAATTATGAAGTTATGAAACGCTAGGTCTATGCTAATTATTTTGTAATAAAAGTTGCATAGTCTACCATTTAAATTAATTTTGGAAACTTCAGATATATAGAACAGCAGTAGATAGAACTAACCAATTCATACTTATGAATTGATTTATATTGAATGTTATGTTTCTGTAGGATGATATAATAGTGATATACATATAAGTGGATACTTAGCAAATCAATATTTTGGACACCAAAAGTATTGTTGCTTGGAAACATTATGTAATATAATCTGAACATGTTCTTTGTATCATATTATACACACATTATTGGGAATATTATTTGGCTCTTTTAAAGGCACACCTTAGAGTCAGGGAATTTATATAACTTCTAGATCACATAGGTTTTAAAGAAAAAAATAATATTAGCAAAATCTAACACATTATTACTTTACGATCACTATTATCAATAATAGGAAGATATACGAAGTATTCATAACTAATCTCCATATATTTGTTTAATGGAGAATATGATGGGTATTCAGGTCAGTTGCCCGACGCGAAACTAAAAACGTGCAGCACTTTGCTCTATGGATACCACATGAATGGCTGACCCTCAGTAGAGGTCGATTTCTGTACGTACAAGTTGGCGAGTAACTATTGTGTTGGAAAAAAAATCTTGTCAGGAACTAAAGTTATGTACCTACACGCTTTAAATCATTTTATCGATACTTAACTTTAATCAACAATAGATAATTAAGGTAACGATAATTAACTTTGATCATTACCTAAATTTACAATATTGGTTCAGCGACTAGGTAAATCATCATTACTTTTTGTCCAGAACTTCACCAGTTGCAAATTAAAAAAGGCGGACATGTCCGTTTTTACCTTGTCGACATTATTGTACGTTTTGTTAGCTAAATATTGTTTAATGTGTCTAAATAAATAAAAATTGAACAGCGTGATATGCAGCGAATATGACGGATGTAGAGTTGTGTTCCAGCCAAGTTCTATTCATTTTTATGAGTTTTATTTACTTTGTGTACATTTATCATAAATCAAATGATTGGAAGTGCATCTCGTGCGTTTTTTCGGAATGCTTGAGGTTTTTACAATTAACTTACGTATATTTTAGCGTTAATCGACCTTCGCCACTAACCAGCAACATAAAAGAATCTTGGGCGAGTAAAGGTCTGCTAGTTGGCTATCTTGACGACTCTTCTCCTCGAGTAAGCCAGACAGCGCGACATGTACTGTTCTAATCCAAGATCCGCCTTTCGTCTCAAATCATCAGATGCTCCAGAAACTGTTTGCATCGTGAACGGATAAGTAATGATTGGCAGATCGTCTGACGGTAATTGTTGTTGTATACGATGAGGCGGTGTGGAATCCAATAGGCCAGGACTTTCCTTTCGCCGAGATCATGACGATGGTGAAGGTGATGATGCCTTGATGCAAATAATCCATTCATTATCATCAATAGTCAAAGAGCATCCATACCAAAGTTCTTATTGAATGTGCTGCTGATATTATCGTTACAGTGATTATGTTGATGTCAGAAGACCACTCATAAACGAGGACGGTTTTCAATTCATACTGGGAGACCGAAATCATTTGTGATAAACGTAGCGTGGTGGTCGCTATTTTATATTTTCGAGTCATGGCGCCAGGAAAGTGTATATCCTAATTACTAGATCCCATACCTCTTAAACAAACTGTACACAGTTTCTAATAAAATTGTGACAGGGCTTTATATGAACTCAATAATTTGTCCAAGTATCTATGCTTCCAACATTATGCCTATTTTTACCAAGGGTGCCAAGGTTTCTGCTTATCTTTAGAAGTATATCTAACATGATTATCCCTAATTTAAACAGAATTAATTTTAACTACTGTTTATTAGTGCTCATGCAAAACATTTCCTATCTCGCAGTGATTCCGTTATCAGATATTGTTCACCATATGTAGCTAGCAAAACTGTATTATTCGCTATCAGAAGATAATAATATATTCTAAAGATAATAGTAGATAAGACACCTACCTAAAAGTATATTTTGCTTACAAATACTAGTAGTATATACTCATATATTAGATGAAGGTGTAATTTTTATGTTGTCAATATGACCATAAAACCAATTTTAGGAAACATTAGGATGTACGTAGGAGTAGATTAAATAATAATCATGTAGGAAATAATTCTGGATAATTTAATAACTCCAAAACCATTACATAAACATTACATAAACATAAATTACATACCAGGAGATATGTGACCAAAAATTTATCAACTATCGCAATGAATGTTTGGCTTACCAAATCCATTCGACTAGCCCATTTCCAAAATGTAGAATATAAAATAATATAAATTGTATATCCACGATATAAATTATACTTCAATTATTGTACTACGGATATCTGATATTATAGGTTAATGTACAGTGGTGGTGGTCAGTATACTGTAGTAATCAATTTACACATAGAAATGCTTTATTTATTATTATCCCTTATTCACTGAGTCAAAAACTGATTTTAAGCCATTTGGTTGTCCTTTATTCACTTGGAATATTTGTCTTGTAAACCTTAGTAAAAGGTCACAGGCATAAAGTTAGGTTACCGAGTTGGCCACTCCACCGCTCTTTTATGCCCTAACCACCAGAAAATAGCACTTGAAACAATTTTCAATTGCAATTGAACTCTAATATATCATGAGCAAAACTTCGCCAAAGAAGAAAACTTTATCAGCAAAATGTGTGTTTTGTTTATTGTTTTTTAATCTAAAATGACATTTTAATTGACACCTTAGTTAGTAGACTTATAAAAAGCCCACTTTTTTATACAAATGGACAAAAAAGATTCATTTTTCCATGATGCTCAGGCTCTCATAGTATCATAATTTTAATTTACCTACCTCAGTTAAACGAAATTTAACCGAGGTAGGTAGTAAAAATTGTGCACCTGACAAAATAAGAATCAACAGAAGGGCTCCAGTCTGTAGAATTACGAGGGGTATGGATCGACGATATGCATATTTTAGCGATATATTATATTCTCCGATGAAGTCATTTTCATACTACATGGATTCTAATACACATAACTGCTGTTACTGGGCATAGCATAGCTCCCATTAGATCACCAAAGATTCGTGCTCAGTATCCACAGAAGTTGAATGTTTAGCAGGCATTATAATAAATCACATAGCTGGACCTTTTGTCTATTGAACAAAATTTAATAATGAAAAGGTATTTGCCTTTGTTAATAGGTAATTATTTTAATAGAAGTTCTGCAGCCTGATGAGAATAATAGCTGATTACAACCAAATGACGTATTTTCGCACTTTGTAATTGCAATGGGGCATAGAGAATCACCCGAGTGAGGCTCCGTCATCTGATTTGACCCCTTGTCAGGGATCGAATTGCTGGTGAAATGAGGGCTATAAGATGTAAAGTGTTTATAAATGTATCGCAATCATTTAAAAACATTAGAACTGTGTATCAAAAATGATACTATACAATTTGTATATTTCATGTAACCGATATTGTCTAAGGTAAATTACATTTTTATAATTGAGATTATTGATGTCTTCTAAAATTTTCTTATGGAAACCTAATAACATTTTTTTTTGCTGTCATGTGTACTATATAGTGCTGATTCAGTATATTAATTGCCAAATAAGCCAACCAAATAAATAGCTACAAAATGGGTATTTGAAACATTTTTGTGTCAAACAGATAACTAAAATGTAACATTCCATACTTACGGGTCCTATATATTGCATTTGGTAGAATTAAAATTGATAAGTTTATTTACTGCAATCGGAATGTTATAATATTAATTTGCTTACTATTTATCTAACTTTTAAATACTATTTATCTAAAAAAATGGATATAAATAATAAACAAACCTTATTAAATTAGAAGTAGATATGTAACGTTTATTGAAAACATATATAAACTATTATCAAGTGGTTTAATGTTATAGATTATACTTAAAAGTAATAATTTATAGTCCCTACATGAAGATACGTTTCGATTTTTAGTTAAAAATAAGCAAATAACTGTTTATTATAGGATTTAATTATGTCATAAATTCGTATTAATTAAACATACCTCCACAAGTGTTATAAAAATATATCATTTTTATAATGCATAAAATAAATGAACCTATTTGAGAATAGTTGATAATCTTATTATATGAGTGTATATGCGACGTACATATTCTATGTGTGAGAATCATAAAATTTCCTTCCAATGTCCGACTATTCTATATAAAAATTTTATAATTTTTAGATGAAAGGATTTTTATCTCAGCAACCTACAACGATAACATCATCCGCGCGTTTATTCGATGCTAAGTTTAAAACAGTATAAAAATTATTTAAAATAACTATAAACTATAATTCTAATGAGAACAGTGGAGCGTAAGTTACGTCATCCCACTGCACCGCAGCATATAAGAATAAGATGATAATATATTGCTGACTATTAAATTTCATTATACTTTTGTTCTAGTTCCGTAGGTTACACAGTCAGTCTGTATTATACTCTCTTGTAATTAACATAAAATATATATTGTATAATTAATCCAGAAATAAAGTTCGTTCTGTTCGTTTTAAATCAAATTGTAAAAGTTTTTAAAAACCGTTCGGTTGTTACACGAAACGTAACTGGCGCAGTCGGTAGGATTTCCAAAAAGACATCCATACCGGATAACTTGTGAAGTGTCATCTTCTTAATTGGAAAGAACACAGCATTCCATCGATGAATTGGTCCATCGAGGATCTGGCGAAAAAGACGAACTTCAGAACCATCACACAGAGAGCAGTATCCACCAGAAGAGAGAGAGGAATGAAGAAAGTACTGTAAGTCACTTGCTTTCCTTTTTAATTTCCTTGTATGACAGACTCACAAAGAAATCAGGAACTGCCAAACTCTAGTGTCGATCTTGATTCGGAAATAAGCGAATTAACAGATAAAATATTTAAACTCTTTTTAACGACAGAAAAGTCACAAAAATCTAATAAATCAATATTACCTATTAGTAATATTCAAAGTAATTTAATAAATTTTAATTCAAGTAATTTAAATATCACAATGGCAAGGCCAAGAATCGAGGTAAAACCATTAGAGTTAGTACCTGAATTTGACGGGTCGCCATGTCGCTTATTTAGATTTATATCAATGGCATCAGATGTATTAAATACATATTCCACACCAGAAAATGAAAATTGTCCACAAAATCGTTTTATTTTTAATAGTATTATATCAAAATTAAAAGGACGTGCTGAAGAGGTTATCTCTATCAGTGGCGCACAAAATTGGGAGGAAATTAAAAATACTCTGATCACTAATTTTGGGGATCAACGTGATGAAAATAGTCTTTTGGCAGATTTAATTGGCTTAAGACAAAAACCAAACGAAGATTGTGTACAATTTTATTATCGAATTATTGCAAATTTAAACACATTGCATAATTATATTAGCTTACATGAAATTGACGAAAATATTCGTAAAAGTAAATTACTTACTTATAATAACCAGGCTTTGAGAACTTTATTTGTCAGCTTGCGAGAACCTCAACAATCAATGATACGGTCATTGAAACCAACAAACTTGGCAGAAGCTTTAAAATATATGATAGAAGATAATAATATTAGATATATGTCCCGCCAGCAAAATTTCCAAAAACCATCGACAAATAAACCTACTCATAATAACAATATTAGACCAAATTTTCAGCAACAAAATTTTAATCAAATTGTAAGATTACCATTTAATTCACACATGGGTTCAAATATTAGCATACCAACACACTCTCAATTTCCAAGAGGGCCGATTCAAATTCAGCCTAGACAAAATTTGCCCCCTCAAAGATTCTTAACTAATCGACAAGTTTTCGGAAAACAAAATAATAATGTTTGGAAACCAGGTCAAAATAATAATAACGCTCAGTACAAACCAATCCCTATGAGTACAACTACTCGTATTAGTACTCCTAATCGTCAACAAAATTTTAGATCAAATAATTTTCAATCAGCTGGTCCTTCTAATTTTGTTTCGGAAGAATTATTTAATGTCGATCAAGAAGAAAATTACGATGAAAATTCTTTTTATGAAGTACCAACTTGTGACGAAAATAATTACTCTGACGAAAATGCAGATGTGTATGAAAATGATACCGAAAATTTTCAAAATTTTCATATGACCCAGGAACCGAACACGGACACGTAGTAGAATTGCATGTTGTTTCAGATAAGAGAGAATTACCATATATTGAAATTAAAAACCCGCCTTTAAAATTACTCATCGACACGGGCGCAACAAAATCTTTACTTAATCCTAATATAGCACAAAAATATTTTTCTAACGAAATTTATACTGAACATTTTTCTCTTAGTACAGTTTTCAAAAAATATAATTGTAAATCTTGTGCAAATATTCCATATTTTCCAGAATTCAAAAAACAAGGATATATTAAATTTCATTTGTTTAGATTTCATGATTATTTTGATGGATTGGTTGGATTTGATACAATGAAAAATTTAGGTGCACAAATTGATATTGCCAATCATTGTATTACAACACCAAATTCAATAATTAAACTTAAATATAGAGAGACACCAAGAATTCTTACGTCATGTCACGAAATTAATTCTCATGAAATTGCGAGAATAAAAATTCCTGTTAGTATCGAAAATGGCGATATACTGGTACCGCCAACTACTATTCAAAATTGCGAATTTAAAGAGACATTAACGACAGCAATTAATGGATATGCTTGGACCGAAGTAGTGAATAAAACTGATAATGATGAACTAATTAAAATCAATGAACCTATAAAAGTAATTTCGTTTGAACAACCAATTGCGGATCAATATGAAATTTTTAATATCGAATTTAAATATAACCCTTCAAAACTGAATAACATACAACAACTTATTAGGACCTCTCACATGAACGAGGAAGAAAAATCCCACATTTTTAATCTTTGTAAAAAATATAGTGATATTTTCTTTTATGAAGGTGATCAATTGACTTTTACCAATAAAGTCAAACACCAAATTAAAACTTATGACGAAATTCCAGTTCATTCCAAAACTTATAGGTATCCCTTTGTACATAAAAGTGAGGTACAAAATCAAATTGACAAAATGTTAACTGATGGTATAATAAGACCAAGCAATTCTCCATGGGCATCACCCATCTGGATTGTCCCTAAAAAACCGGATGCTTCCGGAAAGAAAAAATGGCGAATTGTCGTCGACTACCGGAAGTTAAATGAGAAAACGATCGATGATCGGTATCCATTGCCAAATATCACAGACATATTAGATAAACTCGGGCGTTGTCAATATTTTTCAACTTTAGACCTTGCGAGTGGATTCCACCAAATAGAGATGGAACCAAAAGACATACAAAAAACTGCGTTCACCGTAGAGAATGGCCATTACGAGTACATGCGTATGCCATTTGGATTAAAAAACGCACCTCCAACATTTCAACGCGTTATGGATAATATATTAAAAGGTTTACAGGGTGATATTTGTTTTGTCTATATGGATGATATAGTAATATATTCCACTTCATTACAAGAACATATGGTGAATTTACAAAAAGTATTTCAAAGACTTAGAGAAAGTAATTTTAAAATTAAACTCGACAAATCAGAGTTTTTAAGAAAAGAAGTACAATTTTTAGGTCATATTATCACTAATGATGGCGTTAAGCCAAACCCAGAAAAAATCAAAGCTATTTTAAATTATCCAATTCCGAAGTCTACAAAAGAAATAAAAGGATTTTTAGGACTTTTAGGTTATTACCGAAAATTTATAAAAGATTTCGCTAAATTAACGAAACCGCTTACTAATTGTTTGAAAAAGGGTGCTAAAATTGAGCATAATGAAACATTTTTGAAAACATTTGAAGATTGCAAAAATTTATTAACAAATGATCCGATACTTCAATATCCTGATTTTGAAAAACCATTCAATTTAACTTGTGATGCAAGCAATTTTGCTTTAGGAGCAATACTATCGAAGGGACCAATTGGTAGTGATAAACCTGTAGCGTATGCATCGCGAACATTAAATCAAGCAGAGCAAAACTATTCGACAATTGAAAACGAGCTTTTGGCAATAGTCTGGTCCACGAAATATTTTAGGCCGTATTTGTATGGTCGAAAATTCAAAATTATTACTGATCATAAACCATTACAGTGGCTATTTTCACTCAAAGAGCCGCAATCACGTCTCGTACGTTGGCGCCTCAAGCTAGAGGAGTACGACTACGAAATTTGTTATAAAAAAGGTAAAAAGAATACCAATGCCGATGCTCTCTCTCGTATCGAAATTCATACTAAAGATATTTCAGAAAACCCAAATTTAAATAAGAATTTAGGCAAAACTCCCTTTGAAGAATTCATGGATAGTTTTAACAAAATTTTATCAACTGGTGACAATCAATCAATCGATATTAATAATACACCTGAAACTAACGATAATCTTAATGATGATCAATTACCTGACAATGACAATTTATCAATGATAGCAAACATTAGCGAACCACCAAATCAAAACAATGGTGAAACTACAGAAACAGCGTATACAAGTAGTCATGATAATGAAAGTACTGAAACAGTTTTAGATGAAAGTACTGAAACAGCTCACAGTAATACTGAAAATCCTGTACAACTTACTGAAATTTCAGAAAAACCTTTAAACTATTATCAAAATCAAATTATAATAAAAACAGTGAATATGTCTGTAGGAGAACCTATTATACAAAAATTATTTTCTCAAACAAAAACCAGAACCATTGTAAATTTTGTTAAAAATCAAATTGAAACCAATACAATTAATTTCTTTAAAAATTATATTGAACCGAACAAAACTTACGCAATCCTTATTGAAAATGAAAATATCATACCAGACCTTTGTAACGTAATTAAAAATACATTTAAAAATTCCACCTTTAAATTAGTACGATGTACCTGTCTTTTGGAAGATATTCAGGACTCAAAACGACAAAAAGAGTTAGTACAATATATACATGATGGCAAAAGAAACCACAGAGGTATAACCGAAACCGAACTACAGATTCGCAGAAAATATTACTGGCCGAATATAAAAATTGATGTTCAAAATCATATCAATAACTGTGACATTTGTCAAACAACAAAATATGAAAGAAATCCTCATCGTATTATTTTACAACTTACACCTACAGCAAACAAACCATTTGAAGTCGTACAGTTAGACACACTTCAAATTAAAAATCAAAAATTTTTAACAATCGTGGATTCATTTTCTAAATATGGTCAAGCTTATCCAATGACTAGTGCTAACATGATACATACTATACAATGTATTGTAAAATATATGTCTCACCACGGATTACCAATAAGTTTCGTATCTGATAATGGTACTGAATTTAAAAATAAAGTTATGAATGATTTTATTAAATTACATAAAATCAATATTCATTACATTACGCCACAGAATCCTAATAGTAATGGTGTAATCGAACGTTTTCATTCGACCATTTTGGAACATTTAAGAGTTTTAAACATAAAAATTCCAAATTCCAATATTATAGATTTAATGCCATATGCAATTTGGGGATATAATCATTCAATACATTCTGTTACAAAATTAAAACCAATTGAAATTATTAATGGTCACTTAGATACCAATGATCCTTTCGATATTGATCTTAATAAGGCACTTATCACAAATTATATAGAATTACACAAAGAAAAAGTACGCTTAATGTATGATCACATACATAATATCTCGCAAACACACAAAGAGAATATAATAAGTAAACAAAACGAAAAGCGCATTGAACCTCCTACGTTGCTTTGGAGAAACCTGCTTACAAAATTTTACCAAATCGTGATAAAATTGAACCCAGATATAGAAAAGAGATAGTTACAGGACAAGATGGTATTAAATTAACAACAAAAAAAGCGAGCATTGCATAAGCAAGTATTTAAAAAGCCTCGATTACAACGAAAAACATTGTTACAGGCTCATCACTCTAGGGACCCTCGTCCTGGCCCAAGTACCGAAAATGGAAATAACTAACCTAAATAAAAATCCAGGTATACTTCCGTTCAAATTAGGGTATGCAAGAGTCAAAATTGCCACCCACACCTTCCTTCATTATTTTGATTTAATTCCTATATCAAATCAAATTAATATAATAAAACGACAATATGTTAATGTTACAAAAACCATAGAACAAGAACTAAGTTCACCATATTCATTTGCGTTGCAAAACTTTAATCAAGGTATACAATTCCAATTAGAATCGGTAGAAAATAAATTTGATTCTATATATCCTTTTTTCGATAATAATCGTCTAAAAAGGAGTTTAATAAATGGATTGGGATCAATAATAAAATCAATTTCTGGAAATCTTGATCAAGAAGATGCAGTAAAATATGATAAAGCTATTGAAAATTTGCAGGACAAGCAAAGGCAAATAATATCTCAAGTCAATAAACAGATTTCTTTAACAACTAAAATTTTAGACAATTATAATAAAACACTTTCATTAGTATTACATAACCAAGATGTAATTACTAATGGTATAAACAGAATTCAAAATAATTTTAACAAATTTGTATTCAAGTTTTCACGTTACATGAGGATTCGCGATGTACTCGATCAATTAAGTATTAATCTAAGTATGGTTATGCAATTATTAACAAATATTGAAAATAGTATATCTTTCGCAAAATTGGGAACTTTACATCATAGCATTTTAAAATTCGACGAGATGGAGGCCATTGTCGAAAAACTTGTGGAATTTCATTCACAAAAACAATTGATGTATTTTAACAAAAATGACTTATATATGTATTATGATATAGTTCAGGTAAAAGCATTTTATTCAGGGCAATGGTTAATATTCGCACTAGAGTTTCCTCTTGTACATCCTGATAAATTTTTCCATTACCACCTGTATTCCATACCTACCTCAATGTCTACCACTATTATACCTGAAAATACTTACCTTACCATGGACAGTGACTCTTATCAGTACCAGCCGCTGCCATGCCGAAATATGGACCCTGTATATTTTTGTGAGGACAATAACCTAATTAATGGAATTCGGGAAGAAGACTGTGTATTCTCGTTACTACAACTATCTGGCAACAATACTAAATGCGAGCAAACACCTATATCAATTAACAGCCACTTTGTTGAACAAATTACTAATGGCTATTATATCGCTATATTCCCAGACCCTCTAAAGGTCCAAATTCAGTGTGAAAAAATGGACTTTACAACATTACAAAGCAATTATCTCATTACATTACCACCAAAGTGTATTTTTCAAACTCCAGCATACAGGTACATTAATGAAGAAGAAGTTCTAGAAGGTCAACCATTATTATTACCTGAGATAAAAATATCGAAAATAAAAAATAACGATTCCACTATCAAAGTAAACATTAAGAATATCCCGCTTGATCAATTACATATGCTTCAGCAAGAGCAACAGCAGATAAAACTGATTAATCCTGATGACAACCCCTTAATCAGACCTAATCTATGGACAATCCCTTTATATGCTATAATGGTAGTTATTTTTATAGCATTTATTGTTCATAAAATTTGGAGATGGAGATCGAGAAAGCCCTCTATCCAGCCTGACGAAGAAGAACCCCAAAACTCCGGATCACGTGGAAAATCCAATGTGAAAGTTTTATTTGTTCCCGATAAAACTTCCCTCTAAGGGTGGAGGAGTTACGTCATCCCACTGCACCGCAGCATATAAGAATAAGATGATAATATATTGCTGGCTATTAAATTTCATTATACTTTTGTTCTAGTTCCGTAGGTTACACAGTCAGTCTGTATTATACTCTCTTGTAATTAACATAAAATATATATTGTATAATTAATCCAGAAATAAAGTTCGTTCTGTTCGTTTTAAATCAAATTGTAAAAGTTTTTAAAAACCGTTCGGTTGTTACACGAAACGTAACTCGTAACTAAACTCACTAAGTAAATCAGGGATTATACTTACATGTAGATAAAATAAATCGTGGCACAAAGATTATATACATATTTGCTATATATTCACCATGCCTTCTTATTTTAAATCACATATAAGGGATTTCCATATAACCCAAATATCTTTTTTCAAAAACAAGAATCGCTTTTTTTCACATATCAACTTTTTGAACTAAATGACATTCGATTAATGATTAAGTAGAGTAAAAATTGAATAAATGTATTGGAAATGCTTTATTGGTCCCACATATGTACCAACGAAAGTAAGTCATCTGACACAATAAATGTTTGTAGGTTGGCCACCACGCATAAAAAATAAATAAAGAAATATAAACTTTGTTTCTCCAACAGTAAGTAGATAATATAGGCTGGTACGAGCTCAGTTTTAAGGCCACCGAGCTCCAGATGGCATGCGGTCATCCGAAATAACCTAAGATTGGAAGATTGATGTGAAAAAGTCTGTAGTGGTCATTGACCAGAAGGTTGATTGGGGATTCTAAGGGGTTGGTTGTGAAGAAGTGTGTGTCATTGGTAATGACCAGAGGGTTTGGGGGATGTCGCTGAAGAGTTCTTGGAATTGATCGGAAGAAGTCAACAATGACCGGAGGGTTACTTCGTAGTTTTATATATATATATATATATATATATATATATATATATATATATATATATATATATATATATATGTATATATATATGTATATGTATATATATATATATATATATATATATATATATATATATATATATATATATATATATATATATATATAAATGACATTCGATTAATGATTAAGTAGAGTAAAAATTGAATAAATGTATTGGAAATGCTTTATTGGTCCCACATATGTACCAACGAAAGTAAGTCATCTGACACAATAAATGTTTGTAGGTTAGCCACCACGCATAAAAAATAAATAAAGAAATATAAACTTTGTTTCTCCAACAGTAAGTAGATAATATAGGCTGGTACGAGCTCAGTTTTAAGGCCACCGAGCTCCAGATGGCATGCGGTCATCCGAAATAACCTAAGATTGGAAGATTGATGTGAAAAAGTCTGTAGTGGTCATTGACCAGAAGGTTGATTGGGGATTCTAAGGGGTTGGTTGTGAAGAAGTGTGTGTCATTGGCAATGACCAGAGGGTTTGGGGGATGTCGCTGAAGAGTTCTTAAAATTGATGTGAAGAAGTTAACAGTGACCCGATGGTTAGTTCGTAGTTTTGCCGCTTGGATTTTGTAGATGTCGTGGGAGTTGTGGAATAAGTGTCAGCAATGATCAGAGGGTCGGAGGGATGTCGCTGAAGAGTTCTTGGAATTGATCGGAAGAAGTCAACAATGACCGGAGGGTTACTTCGTAGTTTTACCGCTCGTATTTTATAGATATCGGTTATCGTTGACTTCTTCACAATAACTCCAAGAACTCTTCAGCGACATCCCCCAAACCCTCTAGTCATTGCCGATGACACACCCTTCTTCACAACCAACCCCCTATACTCCGGTTTCAAAATAGGTGGCAGTAAGGTATAGACCACTATTTTTATGAGCTGGTAATACGATTCATCAAGTTTCGTGTCTGTTTTACGTGTAAGTTCTAAAGACCACTGTGCACCTGCACTCTGTGATCTCTGCTCTTTTTAGTAGTGCGCGAGAAAAGGCACGTGCCTTGTCTATTTGCCTTATCTATTTGCCTTGTCTGGTCCACATGTTGCGAATTACTTACTGCCTACAATTTTGAAACCGAGGTATAGAATCCCAACTAATCCTCTGGTTGGGATTGTTTTGGATTGGATTTTTTTAAAATCCATCTTGAGATTAAAATTTACAAATCTTTCAGGCTTGTTACGTCTGGGTACAATACTCAAATTGGTAAAACTAGTAAACATACGCTTTTTTTGTTCATAAAACGAAGATAGTTCTCTCAACTGCTCTAACTTTCTGTCATGTTCTTTCAATACTAACTTATATATATATATATATATATATATATATATATATATATATATATATATATATATATATATATACATCTAATAACTTTCGAACATATGGATAATGGAAAGAGATTTTAGCCGTAGCTTAATTTGATAATGCCCTAATAACAGGAAAAAGATTGACTTCGTAAGTTACTCAGTGGCGTGCGTACATATTGTACCGTAGAGTTCTCCGAAGAAAATTGTGATACGCTACTGGTGAAAGCATGTTTTTAATATTTATTTAAGATCCACTTTTTATTTTAAACAAAATTGCCTTCATGCATTTTATTTGTATCTCTTGTCATTTTCCCGTAATTAAAACTTTTGTAAACACCATTTCTTCCCACTGCTAAATATAGGAAAATGAAAGTAACAGAAACATTATCAAGTATACGTTTTCCTGTTACTAGGGCAGTATAAAATTAAGATATGGCTAAAATTTCGTTCCAGTATCTTGTATTGATCGAAAGTTATTAGAGAAAAACTAATTTTTTTAGTTTAGCCCTGTAGCTTGGAAACGAAAACCCGTAGAGCATAAAATTATATGAAAAAAATTTATTTTTTTTACTAAAAAATCCACCGTTTAATTTATTCCCAATCTTTATGTTACACCCTGTATATATATATATATATATATATATATATATATATATATATATATATATATATATATATATATATAATATAACCTATAACTAGTGAAAAGATTCACAACACTATTCAAAACCATATTGCCGTGTTCTTTCAACAAATACTAAATTGGAATAATTATGAGTCTTCCCATATTTAACTTTTGTAAATGAAACTTCGCTTTCTACACTGTACTTCTCGATGTGTATTTAACGAAAGACTGTACGAAAAGAGAAATATGGAAATAGATTAAAATAATAAAAAGAAGAGAGTAAAATTATGTAATCCGAATACAAAACATTTAAAAAATGTCAGCCTTGATTTACCTATCAGCATACATATTCGTACGAACTCTATTGTTATTTGATCACTGTTGATTTAACAGTTTTCACAAATAATTCAGCACGTGAAATCAATGTGAACTATATTTTCTAATAGAATTACTACTTTTAAAACTTAAAGTGAACTTTAAAGTAATCTACTGGAAATCTAAGGAGACCTTTCATTTCTTGAATCACATTTATTTTGAATCATATTTATAACCAGTTTTAGATATTTTCTTATTGGCAATATTATTGCATTGTAGGTAATTCATATCTTTGTGCTTTGGCATTTACTGTAAGTTAGTTATCATATTATATCATATTATATTGTTGCTTCATCTTTATACAAAATACCCGTTTTTTAAATCTTTTTGTCTGTTTTGACATTATAAATCATAATTTGTATTGCTTTTATGTTTCCTTATCACTAATTGGATTTTAATTTGTCTAGACAGTTGTACATTAAACAAATAAATACGCAGTTGTTCTGTATGGCCAACACAAATTCTTGCACTTAAGCAGATCGAAAGTTAATTTAAAATCACAAATTATTTATTGTTTCTATCGATCTTATGCTAGTGATGTACATAACAAATAAAAGAATAATCTATATTTTCTTATCTCTTTTTACGCCGATAATATGAAAACACTTGATTAGAAAGCTACAAATCGGAAACTTATCACTTAAAAAGATGTAATTGCAGGGGAATTATTGCAAATGTTTCTGCCTAAAACGTATGTCAAGTAGTACAAAGACATAGTGGTCTATGATGATCATGTGATATTTCATTTTGTGTACCCTTCTTAAAATAGGAAAATTTTCAATTTCCTTTTACAATGATGAATATATTTATGTACGTGAATTATTTTACAACATTTCAATATTCCATATAGTACACAATGTATCAAATAGATAATATAATAATAAATAGGAAAAATTGAATTTGGATCTACATTTCTGAATTAATTATTGTTTATAAGGAACCGGTCTCATCTGCCTTTCGACATATAGTGGTCAAAGTTTATATCCCAAACTAAATAGACTTTTACCTCAAGAACTGCAAGAGTTGCCAAACAATGAATACAACAATTTATTGTACTCAACTGTATTGTATCAGAAGTTATATGTGAAATCAATTTCGCACTTCTGATAGGGCAAGACAATTCATATTTTCTTCTACATCTAGTTAAAGGTGTATTATGGTGGATTATAATGAAACTGCTATAGGATCTACTAAAACAAAAGTTATATATTTCTTAAATGTAGCTGAATATGCCATGATTGCCTTGTAACTGACACCTGTATCAAAATTGTCATTTTCATATTAAATAAAAACAATAAATTTACGGGGAGCACCGAAGAGAGAAGCTTATACGTACGGAATGTGCCAATATTGCGTGTATATGGAACTATCATATACCCTTGAGGTTAGAATAAGTGAATTTTACTAAAATTATCTCTACACCAATTTGCTTTGTTCATCCAATAGGTAGCATCAATTCATTATTTATTGTAAACATGAGCCATTTCTTAAATGTCTTTCTCTTTTGTAAAAATTTAGTAATCAGTATAATTTCAACTTATTTATTGTTGTATGATTATCAATAACCATTTTTGGTTGTCCTAAATTTAATTTATTTTACTTTAAAATTAGAAATAACAGAATTTAATTTACATAAATTTGTAAATGACTACTTTTTCACAAGAACTGATCGATATGACTATCATTTTTGTTAATACATAACTGAATGCTACTCAAGTAATTCAGTTGAACTCTTCAAGATTTCTTCATTCTACGAATTGTGAACAAAATTTGCATTCTGTGCTTCTTCAACGCTGTACCATAGTTGCGCATCATTGGCTATATTCACATCGTACATTTTCTTCTTTCATGCCTCTCGAATAAAAAAGTCACAGGGTGAAAGGGATAACCATAAAATAGGAGTGTTATTTCTCCTGCTGATCGATTCACCTGGGTATTGCTCATTTAAATGTTCTCTTATATTACTAGCAAAGTAGTGCACCATCATGGATAAAATACATTTGATTGCATAGAGTTAATGGTAGATCATCAAATAATTCCGACACAATATTTGAAAAAACTATATTTCAATACGTATTGCCATTGAGGTGATTTAGCAAGCTGATAGCACATAGATGAATGTTGTTGATAGGATCATATTCATAGGTCAGGATGATTCACATGTTCATATTAAACTTAAGTTGAAAATGTATTTTCCTAATGACATGAAGTATTCCATCTGCATAAACATATCGATAATGGAAAATAGTTAATCTTTATCTTAAAGTCTTTTAACACATGATTCGTTGATAAAAATAAGTTTCTTGGGGAAATTCATATCCGCAGCTCTGTATTCTCGAATAGTCTGTGAGAATTGAAGACGAATTGACAAAATCAGTAGGTAACAATTCTTAAACTGATTGAATGTGAAAAAGATGTATCAGTTGGTCAGTAATTAATATGTTCACTGTACAGTTTGAAACTTCAGTCGGCCTTTCTATTGATCTGACAAATTTATACAAATTATGGTCTATTATTTCGAATTGTGAAGTATATATGAAAAAAAGGCCAATTAAATGACATTTATTATACAAAAATTAATTAATGCGCTCTAACTGCTAATTTAAATAACCTGGTATAGAGGTAAGTTTAATAAAATCAACTTATTTTACCCTCAAGTACATGCAGCTAAATACACTAAATTTAAAAGTATATATTTTACGTTCATAATCAACAGATAGTGGGATTTTTTTTTCATTTGGTTGCAACGATTATTTCAGATGTTTCAGTTTTTCTTGTTAGAGAGGAAAATGTTAGTCAGGCCAGTGATTTTTCACAAAACGGCACATGTTTACGGAATATTGGGACACCCTGTATATTCCTGCACAAGCACGAAAACGAACTGAAAAATAACTGCTCTAGGTGCTCCCTGTACAGGAAGACTATTACGAAAACAGAACTCATGATTTTAAATTTGTGATGGACTACATTCGAAGGATGTACGATTGATTGTTCTTTTCAAGATTCATTTTAGTTGTTTATTATTACATCAAAAGACAGAATGAAAATGGTGTCATGTCCGTAGTATATACATATCCGCTTTACTCATATAGCTAATATAGCTTGGTGAGATAAAGCTTTTTTTATTGCATATACCTATTTAATTTTCATTTCTGTTTCTTAAAATCTAGACGACTTATAGTACCGTATTTGTGCATTGCGACATCACAATAACCTTATTTCCAATATCTATACATATAATACAAACAATTTTTGTATTATATAATATTTCAGCTTTATTATACGTTACTGCCAGTTTTTATAGTTTTTGGAATAAGAGAATATACATGTTCGGGGTGTAAACTATGACTTCCCATTTTCCATTGTAAATTAATTTAAGGTCATTTTCGGTTCTTCTATTACCCCAGAAATTTGCATAAAAATAGAAGGCGCTTATCTAGGCCATTCCTTACTAAATAATTAAATTTTTCTAAATGTTTTAATAATACTCACTCTTATCTTTTAAATAAAGATTTTTATGTATAATTTTAATTTTTACTGATTTTAGAATAAGAAATAATAAATAATGAACCCTTCTACACCATTAATTTTATCTTCATTGTTTCTAATATCTGCTTTTAAACTTTATTAGCAATCAGATACGATACACCCTTTAAGCTAATGTGTTAACTTGTACAAGGAGTAGTTACTTGCACTGATATCTTGGAAAGGTGAAAATCTAATGAAGTTTCTCAGTTCCTATTTAAGTCTGCTGGCCAACATCTCTTTAGTCTTCGGTTCTCAACTGGATGTAATAGTGTTTCTAGTAGTGGATTGGGATGTGCTTTCATTTGAGATGGTGATTAGCGATTCGGTTTTTGATGACGTGACTTACGTAGGGGATATTCAAATCTGTATGTAACATGTGGTTTGAAACATACCAGGCTGCATATGTTGTGGCACGAAGAACCTTCGATTGAGGTTTTTGCATGATAGAAATGAGCTGCGATGTAGCTGGCTATATAGCTAAATATGTGATTTAGCTGTACAGCCCGAAAGATCTACCCGTACGTCAAAATGTAGTTCATTTTTTATTAATAATTTGGATTTTCGTCCAATCAACCAGTTCATTTCTTTCATTTTTGTCAATTTGTTTTTTTCTTGTTAGATATGCGTTTCCTTCAGGTAAGTTTACTTTCTAGATGGATATCAAGGTATTTAACGGTTACTTGAGGTAGAATTTTTTGGTTGAGATAAATTTCAGGACAACATTCTTTTTTTAATAGTAAGTAAATGCTATATGAGAAGATTTGGACCCATTTACATTGGCCTTACACTTTTCCAACCACTCCTGAAGTGTTCTTAGATTATATTGAAGATTGTGTGTTGCAATGTTGGATCTGTATCTCTATTATCAGCGAATATTCCAGTACATATCTGTCTTGAAGTTGGTAAATCAGATGTATATAGTATATACAGAACACGGCCAAGTATACTTCCTTGTGGCAGGTCCGAGTAGATTTAGAAGCAGTTGGAAGTCTCTCGGAAACCTTTTCAAAAGCATAACTTACATCTATGAATACTGCGGTACAATACTGGTGATTTTTCATTGATTTGTTGATGACGTCTACAATTCTGTGACACTATTGTATGGTAGAATGCGATGAGTGAACTCCAAATTGATGATCTGGGATCCAGTCGTGAGATTGATATCTGATTCTTTTAATGATCAGTATTTTATCAGTAATGAGGTCAAGACCTGGCGCCTTTTTGGATTAAGCCACTTTATTTTCTCTTTGATTTCATTGTGTCTAATGAGTATAATGCCTTGCTGGATATGATTGACTACACTTAGCTCCTGTTCAATTTCTTGATCTATATTATCGTTGTATAGAGTAAACAGTAATTATTTGCAAATAAGACTGCTTTTTGTTTATCATTTTTTGCACATGGTCCAGGTGGAGAATACTTTCCAATTAGTGGGGTTTCAGATGAATCATTTAAAAACTATACATACATCAATCTAACATCAGAAGGCAATATAACTGAATTTGGAAACCTATAAAAACACTAAACTACTAACCACTAAGAGGGAGATACGCTGAGAAAACTGTCAACTGTCATCAAATTATATCACTGTAACTAATGTTTTGAGAAATAATAGGTCTTACTGTTAGAAATTTCTGTTTTAGTTTTCAACGCGATCGGAATTTTTTCAGACAACTTTGGAAGCCTATAACTCGAAAACTAAAATTTTATTAAACTTTGTTTTCGTAGATCATATTTATTTATAATCGTTAATATACAGTTAAGCGTTGTCGGTATAATTTGCGAACCTGTATATTATGGTGGAATCATATATCCATAAGAGAAAATACAGTAGCAGCACACAGAAAATACATAATTATATTTTTGAAACGACATAATTGAGTAAAAATGTGTTTAATTAAGATACTGTGCATAAAATATTTTAATGTATGTAATTTACGCTTTCATGCTCTTGTATTAATGAAGCCAAATTGCTATTTTGATGAAATCCCAGACAGCAACTCGGAAGTCATACGTTACTATAAACATAAAATAGGTGTTGTAATTAGCTCGGAATGGGGGATTATATTCTCCATAGGTTAAATTATTCCACTGTATCACTTCAGCGACGTCATCTATCAAATTCTTAGTACTCACTTTTCGATTGAACTTGAATAAAACAAACTAGACGCAAACTGAAACTTCGCTCTGCTGTTCCCAACATTCTGCCAAACTTGTTTTGAATGTAGCTTAAACTCTATTTTAGAGCGATGCCACAAAGACTACGTTATTATAATAGAATGAATGCGAACTTGATTCTTTTTATATTAAGCTTAGCTTGCAGAAATTGAAAGTGTGACTAAATTCCTTAACTTGTAACTTTCGCGACTTGACAGGTTTGTGACGGCTAATTTAACGAACAGACCTTTGTTTCATTATTCTAGTCGTGTCTTCGCCATTAACGAGTATGTGTGGGTTATAAACAAGAATAATTTGTCAAGACAAGACAAGGTTTAGGGTAAAAGAAGGATTGAATGTGATGAAAACTGTTTCCGTTACAAATAACACGAGACATGTTATGTACAGCATAAATATAATAAAATATTGTAAGAAATATATTGTTTTGTCATTTGTAGGTTTACACGGTTGTTACGAATTACATAAAACTTATCCAGATTTTTCCCTGACAATGGAATTTATTAATATTTAAGTTGACAAAAGTATAACTTCGCATTTATATAACTTCTTTAACTACCTATACATTATTACGCGTATTAAAATGTACAGATTAAGGTAGGCTGGACTATAGTTACTCCAGAAGGTAGAAGATGTGAAGGTAGACCAAGAGCTAGATGAATAGTTGAAGCAGATTTTACACTTTTAAATATAAGGATATAGCAAACTTTTGCCAAAAATCAGACGGCATTCTAACGAATCTCTAAGCAGTCAAGGATCGACAATGGATGGTCGAGCTAGAGATGATAACGACGATTCGAAGTCAAAGGATTCCTAATTTCTCCACAAATTTAAATTAGTAATAATGCTTTATTTTTCAATTTATACGTGCCTGCATTCATCTTTAATGGTTTTGAGCATTAGTTAGGATTAGGAGTTACCTTGTTGTTCATTCTGTACACAGTTCTCTACATTAATTATGGTTTCATGGTTTGTAATCCATCCAGCGTCTTCTCTCTTTCTACGGTATGTGTCGGCACCGTTCCGCCATCCAGGTGGGTTGCCGACGAGTGAACATGCGCGGCAGTGCCAACGTATCTTCCCATGGAATCGTCGATGGTTACGTAGATCGGAGCTGGGTTGATTTGGAGTGTTTACACCCCCAAGGATTGTCCCAGGGGTTGTTCGGGGTGGAAACATAATTCTGGGGGGTAGCGGTGTGTGCGTCTCTGTATGCAAGGGGAGAGTGTCCCCATACCTTCGTCGTGTGCTGGCTGGTGGTCAATATCGATGACACAGGTTTCCTCTGAACTTGTTTGGCTCACCGTGTATATTCTGGGAGATTTTGACATTCCGGTGAGAGACACACCCATTGATGGATAATGAGTAGGGTTATAATGGAGAAGTGTGGAGCAATTTTCCTCCTTGAAATCTGCCTTATTTCGGCGTGGTAAAAAGGAGAGCGGTGATATGGTTTTTTGATGGGCCTAATACTTTTTTATTCTTTGCTTTGCACTAATTTAATTACTTTTAAATAGCCGGAACGACGACAGTCGTGTCCGGTATAAATACAATTAGAATAAATGTGAGAAAAGAGAACTCTAATCTAATTCGAATCTAATTAATTTATTACAAGAAAAAATACACACACACAAAATACAATTAGACACACGAAAAGACTATACTAGTTAACAAAGCACACTATAGTGTAGTGTGCTATTAAACAAAATAAGAAAACTAAACTAATATCTCTCATCTCTCGTCTCATTAAAATATATCTTACCTTAAGTAAAGAACTAACTCCTATCTAATAGGATTGTAATGACCAGAGTTTACTAATATATTCCAAGTTATTACGTGTCTAAAATAAACTTATGTTTATCTTAAGTGTGATTCATTAACAATAAATAAATCCCTTTCTAGGTATACAATATACAGTTTTTAAATTTATAAAAATGATCAAGTGTTTGTTTATCTTAAGTGTGATTCATTAACAATAAATAAATCCTTTTCTAGGTATACAATATACAGTTTTTAAATATATAAAAATGATCAAGTGTTTGTTTGTGTCAATTTCCATGTACAAACTATGAATTCCTCTGTGGCGGAGTAATATAATTATACAACTGTATTAGTTCTCATTCTAAACATAAAAATATTTTCAAAATGCATTATATTTAATGAAATATGCAAGCCGATGAATTTTGGTATAAACTTCTCTGTTCTCCATTCTCTCTTAATATGGTTAGATAATTTTTTATTAATCATATCTCATTATCTATCTTATTATTACACGGAGCAGTGCTTTAAATTTTTTATGCCATGCCTACATAGTTTTTTAAATTTACTTCAGAATAAATTGTCCATAGAGAAACATTTCATGTTAACTATACTCTCATTTTACATATCTACAAAATCCTAACCTACATACATATGTACATATATTATAACAGTTCCACTCTTCGAAGTAATACAATCTGTAGCGACGTTCATCTAATACAAAATCCCCAGGTTTCGTAAATCTTTGTTCACAGAACCAATACATCTTAATCCATATATCAGCTCCTACGATGTTGCACTACAAAATATTATTTCAGGATCTGCTTGATTTTCATAGTGCTTTCTAAGCGGATAAACATCTAAATCATGCCAGGGCTGCAATAATAAATTAGGTATATATTTTACTACATTTAATACAATAAATGTACAATTTCATATTATATCTTCGCCTGTGGACACGATTTATAGTCATTCGTAGATTTTGTCTAGATTTACATTTACGTCATATGCAATAAGTGTAATTAAGATTTGTTGGTTTTGAATTTGTTAATTAGAGAGACCTAATTCCTACTGCCTGAACTATAGTATATAGGTACCATAATCTAATAAATATTTTTTAGAATTGATTTTATGGAGAAAATATTGTTTTTGTTGTTTTTCCGCGGATAAAACTATATCTACTTTTATGAATAATTAAATAAATGCACGCGCGCGAGAATTTCACATACAGCATTTTTAATTTATATTTTTCTAGAAGTCTCTAGTTTCTAAATATAATGGAACTTCTTTAACTTCAACCTTCAACCCTATATGATCAAATATATCCTAGATAAAGAAAATTCTAATTACAGATAATTCTTATATTACAGAGTGTGTATGCCAATTTCATGATATAAAGAATTTCTAGTTTCGGAAGTTTTATTACATTTTTGCTTGAAGCAATCACTCCATTCATAAGAAATGATTTAACTTTTGTATATTATAATTGTAACACGATGATAGAAACAAAATAATTATTCACTAAATATTGTAGTTGGTTTGCGCTTATTGTGTCTTGAGATTGACTTTCACATCTACGCGAAGTTAAATCTGACTACTCCCCGGCTTACATATAAGTTCAGGCCCATCTCTAAATATAATGTGGGTAGATATTACTACGCCAAACATATTTGCTGGGAATCTAGAATCACAGCGCCTGGTAGAGGCAGGATACTCTATCAAGTACAACGAGAACTAAAATTCATTCATCAACGTATCAGACAACTTACTGGCCAATAGATCTCCGCAAAATCCCGGACTGTCTAGACTTATTCATAATAAAAGGATTTACAACAGGTTACGTAAATACGAGTATAGTGTAAAATTATAATATTGCCTCTGACCAAACTCCTATGATAGCTACAGTAAACTACAATAATACCAAAAGAAAAACTAGTAACTTCCACAAATTTCTTTCAGAGTTTCTTCTGACTAAATTGTATTTCTTATAGCTGTTTCATTCTTGCAAATACCACCAGTAAGTATAGTAAATATTGCCACCAAATGTGCATATTGTGCAAAAATTGTGTGAAAAATTTGTTTTCACACAATTGGTCTTTTCTGCATCCATCTTTTATGGGTTTCCATTGTGTTATCGTTATTATGTTTCCACACCTATCCTTTCTGCCGATATGTGATTTCCATCTTACTTTCTGAGATTTGATGGACTTCATACAACATCTTCGTTATTAACTCTTTGATAACGTTCAAATTGTATACATTTTTCCAGATGCTATTTTGTTTTTATATGAGGTGTCTTAGTTGGAGCTATAGGATTTGAAATGCCTATCATTTATGTTATGTCAAAATAGGGTGTCAATCGATTTAGAGATCAATTTAACAAATACTATCTCCAAACCATACGACATGAACGTGTCATGATTAACAGTTCAACAACAAATAGTTCGTGTACAACTGTTTTATGAAAGTGAACGACTATTTACAGTTGCATTAAGAAAAATTCACACAAAATTAGGACAAAATGAAGCGCCTATGGAATTAACACTCCGTAACTTAATCAAGAAATTTCAAAAGATGGGTTATATTATTGATAAGGCAACATCAATACGTTCTCGTCGTGGTGGACCACATGAAAATATGACTGCAGTGAGACAAGATTTACAGAAGTATCAAAACACATCAATTCAACGTAATTCACAACAATTGAGTCTGCCAAGAGCCACCACACATCGGATTTTAAAGAAATATCTGCATCTGTTACCATTCAAAATTCAGTTGACATAACAAAACAAATGGTCTGTAACAAAAGTTACAGACCATTTGCAATGTCGTACATTTGTTAATTTTCGCTGAACAAAGTTTTGTTTAGCGATGAAGCACATTTTCATTTTGATGGAAAGAACAAACAATATTGTCGAATTTGAGGAGCTCAATATTCATATGGTGTTCACGAAAAAGAAATGCATCCACAGAGATGCACTGTTTGGTGCGCATCTTCGAGTGGTGGAGTAATTGGACCATACTTCTTGGAAAATGAAGCTGGTATTACTATCACAGTAAATGGGGAAAGCTATTGAAGAAATTGTTTATCGTGACATGATAAATAATTTATTTTTCAACCAAATTAATGATTTGGATTTGAACAACATGTGGTTTCAGCAAAACAGTGTAATGTGTCACACAGTAGGTGCAACCACAACTCTATTGCATACCAAATTTCCTGATCATGTTTTCTCGGGGAATGCTGACATCAGTTGGCCTGCAAGATCATGTCATTTAACACCACTGGACTTCTTTCGGGTTATGTCAAGGGAAAAGTGTACGCCATCCAGCCAGTAACCATCCATGACTTAAAATCTAGCATTCAACGTGTTATTCGGGAAATAGAGCTAGTTTTATGTGCCCGTGTTATGGACAATTTTGTTAAACTAATGATATTATGCCAGATGACTTGAGATGCCCATATGAAACTTTTCTCTTCCATTTATAGCCGTATCGTCTCCATTTTGTGTTGAAGAATAAAAACCCCCACTTTATCAAATATTATTAATTTTATTGATAAATCACATC
This sequence comes from Rosalia funebris, assembly GCA_037954035.1. Lineage (NCBI taxonomy): Eukaryota > Metazoa > Arthropoda > Insecta > Coleoptera > Cerambycidae > Rosalia > Rosalia funebris. The sequence continues at coordinate 23,588,153 of JAZFAV010000007.1, read as the reverse complement.
CTATAGTTCCAAATGAGACACGATCTTTCTTATATTTTACATTTAAAGGCTTTACTGTTGTCTTCTGGTTCTTTTTTCATGTGGTTCATGTATCACTATTGTATGCCACTATAGATCTTATTTACTACACACTTATATTCAGTGTTGAATTGTGACTTATGAACTTGAAACTTATTAGCTTTTTATTGGAATAGTATTCTTTGTTTAATTTTGTCATTTTCATTTTAATTTCTTCGCTATTTGAATTGTTGTTTAGAAGTAATCCCAGAAATGTTCTTTACATGCACTAGACCACAAGCCCATGCTAAATTTTTAGGTTGTCATATGATACCGCTTGAAAAGGTATAATGTTTGTAGTCCTCCAGAAATAAATCACCACCCTTAATAGAGGTCTAAGAAGGAGGTTTATCTCGCGTTCGCCACCCCATGGTCCAACTGATTTGTACGGCATAGCAAAAAAGTTCATCCTTGTTAATATAAAAATCGAATTTCATAAAAGCCGTACGGTATCGTATCACCTTAATACATAGAGGTCACTTTTCAGAAAACGAAAATGGTTCCTGTATTTCCGTCCCATTATTTTTGTACGGCATTCTCTTTTTAAGAGTCACAGATATAAATACAGTCCAAATAAACGTAAGCCGTACAGAATCGTTTGAAAAATGCAACCCCCGTGTGTTACAATTTTCACTTTTCCGCGGCTTTCCCATGTCCCATCTAAAATGTACAGCATAGGACTCACAGTGATATATTTCTGTAGGACTACAAAAATTATACCTTTTTAAGCGATATCATATGACAACCTAAAAATTTAGCATGGGCTTGTGGTCTATACGACATTGAATATCGGAATATGGGAATATCGAAGTATGGGATTATTAGCTGTTAAAATATGGTGGCATCATGATAGGAGTATCTGGTGACATGACGATATAGGATCTTATTTTGTAATTAGTGAATAACTGCGAAATAATCAATTTCAGAACATATTGATTCGTTTCGGAATTTGCTGAATAGAATCAAGCCTGTCAAAGTCTGAAACTCGAAAATTAAAAAAAACAGAAAGGTGATATTTTGCAACAATCAAGTAACACAACAAAAAATTTTAGAGGTGGAAATTACCAAAAAGTTTAAATATTAAATTACAACACATCATAATTTCTAAAGAAAAACTGAATATTCATCCATTCATATATCCAGCATATTATCGAGAGATGGGAATATAATGACAATTATTAAAAACACCAATAAATTAACTAAATCTACTATTTTATAATTAATTATTTATCATTTCAATAAAATTTAAACTTCATATATGCTATATCATCTAATATTAATTGAAGTGTAATATGGTAGATATATTATTACGATTCCTTTTTTATTGTTTAACCATATAGCTTTCGCTAACATTACACTTAACGTAATATAACTATTAGACCTTTTTATCCAGAAGACGCTGACAGCCTCTAGATATGACAGATTATAAGTACCCATGCTCATTCCGAATCGCTAACAGCGTAATTTTGTGAGCTGAAATAAACGTTGTGTGTGTCAAACCCAGCATTATCTAATATAAAGCAAGACTTTTAAAAAATCATAATATTAATCATAAAGTTATTAAAATAAAAAAATTAATAGTTTTAAAACCTTAACACGGACTTTTTCGCACATAGAACATTTCTATCTCGGCATTCAGTGGCCGAGAAAAAATAAACCAACACATAAATGCATAATATGTGTTTTACGCGACAGTTTTACTTTTTTCAAATAGTCCACCATCGCGCTTTCTCATGACCCATGGACAGGGTGGGGTGTATCCTATCCACCTCAAAATCAATAGATGTCGTCTGGTAGATGTCCCTAATCAGAATCAGTCAAAACCCGATCGATCCGACACGATTTAGTTATCATGCTGACAAGAATAAATGCCGACGACAACGACAATGACGCCTACGACAATAACGCACACACAGCAAACATTTTTTAAAAACCATTTTCTTTTGTTTTTAGACCGAGAAACGAAAAATAAACAAAAAAAAATGGTGCTTTCATTTTTTTTACACGGCTACATTACTTTTTTGCGTATAGTGGAGTGCGGAAAAGTAATACATTCTTCTCTTATCTAGAAAAAAAAGCATTTTATTTAGAGTGTTGCTATCATATGCAACTTGTATTTTTATTCCCTCTCATTCTGTATTATCTTTGTGAATACGTATATATTTTTTACACTTTTAACTACACTTTTACTTACTACATATACACAGAGATATACAGACATTTTCAGACATTTGTAACAAATTCTATTTTGCCACCTTTTATATTTGCTTGACGAAATCCGCGTTAAATGTGATATAATATTTTTATATTGTACAGGGTATGTCAGGGAGGTATGGTGTTTTTGAAAAGAATGACGCAAGCTTATTTTTCAACGAATTTTAAAATTTATTGTTTTTATACATTAGTGGTGTATTGCTATTGAAGAATACATAAGTCAGCTGCGAAAAATCATATCAGTTAGGTGACGTCCATTTTTGTCGAGGCATACTTGGTGCCAAAATTATCCATGCTCCTTTCGATCATGGCACGAGTAATCCTTTCACGAGTAATCCTTTCACGAGTAATCCTTTCACGAGTAATCAATTTCGCGCGTTATGGTTTCGGAAGCTTCTGGAGTTTCAAGAATTCGCGGTTTGTCTATATAAACTTTAGCCTTTAAGTAGCCCCATAATAAGCAGTCACAAGGTGACAGGTCTGGTGACCGAGGAGGCCATTTCACATCCCCATGCAACGAAATCAGGTGCTCAGGAACCAAACTGTGTTGGGGTTAATACGTTGTCTTCTTAGTTCTGGCAGGAAATAATCACGCAACATGGCGAGATAGCAAGCTGTGTTAACAGATGCTGTTCGTCTATTTGCGCGAAGTAAATACTACCCAATAATGCAAGTCCGAGATACGCCACATCAAACAGTTACTTTCTCGGGGTGCAGAGGTAGTTCATGCAGTTCTTGCGGGTTTTGGGATACACAGTATCGAATATTCAGTTCGTTTATCATCCCCAATAAATGAAAATGGGCTTCGTCACTCATGAACAAAACGATATTGTCGTCCAACAATTCCAACATCCTTTCTGCGAACCTAAGTCGTCTCACAAAGTCATTTCGCTGCAATTTTTGGATAATTTTATATGGATGAAAAGGAAGGTCCAGTTGTAAAATTCTGCGAACTGAGCAGTCTGACATTGCTAGAGCGTGAGCGTGAGCTACCGCTGAACGACGAGGGCTATTTTGAACCACTTGTCACACACTTTCAATGTTTTCCGAGGTTGTTTCGTACAACCCGATCTCCTCCCCGTGCAGTCCCAGGTCTCAAGGATCCTGTTATTTAAAATTTGTTCACCCACTTCATAATGGTATCCCATTTTGGAACGCGATCAAACCGACCAACATTAAAATGGTTTCGAAATTGTCGCTGTGTAAGCACCACAGAACGACCACTTTCAATGAAAGTGTTGTAAATAAATACATGTTGTAAATAATACCACGGCTCCATGGCTACTGCAATGGAATCCCGTAACGAATAAATATTAACCATCCTGATACATTCGCTTCACGTAGGTGTGCATAAAAGTCGTCTCCAAAACAACATATCTCCCTGGCGGACCCTGTAAATGTGGAAGACTGGTATTTTGTTCATTAATATATACTATATTTATTTAAGAAAAATTGTACTGAATTATTTCCCCAAATCAATTAAGATAGAGACAAATACATCTTATAAATTGTCGTGTTCCTAATCGCTATTATTTCAAATATTGTATACTTCTCATTTTAATCCTTAAAACGTCCACATATCTTCCAATAAAATTTGGTACAATAAATATACACGATAATGATCTACCTCGGAAACTTTCCAACAACGGCGTCTAGCTATGATATTGTGTCAGAATAAGTAATTAACAATTACACACAATTTTGTTATCAACCGTATCGTCAATAATAATTATCGACATATGTATGTTCTATGTATCTAATTTTTTAGAATATATTAATCATTTGATCCTAATCTAGAATTATCAACAGATGGAATTATATTACAGTACGACGAATTTACTGAATCACATCGCATATTTTAAATAAAGTAAAAAAAATATTTGATTCACAACCATTGTCAATATTGGAAAACTAAACACATTGATTCGGTAAAGCAAACAGTACAGACGTAATTACCATCCGTTTATTTTCGTCATGCAATTTTAAAAACGTAAACAAAATAAATCTGGATTAATATTATGAACATCGCAACAGAAATATTGATATTAGGTCAGTGAATGAAACTTTTATTCATCAAAGCATCAAAGTAAGCGTATTCTCATACATTTCGAAATAGAATATCAAATTTGTTTGACAGTTACTGTCGAGTAAATCGAGTAAACCACCTGCAACAATTTTCTCTAAATAAAAATATCAGAAATAGTATCAATAGAGACTAAACAAAAAATTTTTATTCGAAGATATTTCAAGCAAGGCGAATAGATATATGATCATTTATTTTTTGAATTATTACTAGATTTGAAATCAATTGTTTAAATAACAAACATATGTCTACAAATTTGAATTTGCTTCACATGTGATGACAGGGGTTTGAGTTTCATTTATGCATTACCACATCCATATATTCCTCCCATTGGAATATTTATTATTCAATCTATAAGCCTTTAATTATTCCTTACTGATGGAATGTAAATAATATATTATTTAAAAAGTAGAAACATTATTTCTACTGCAATATTGCCTTTATAAAATAAATCAATTGCAAATAAATTACTTTAACAAGCATAAAAAAACAATTTTAATGATAGATAAAACGACAAACAATTTTAATGATCTACAAAACTATTTCATATCTGCTGATTTATGATATCATTTCCGTCTAGGAAATTATATTATATTATATATGATCAAAATTAATCACCCAAATGTGCTGATGAATTTCCTGCTGAGGAATTTTAGAAAGAAGATATCCTGAAGAAGAACTGCAATTAATATATATTTTTTACAGAGGTATACTTCAGTCAGACAACACTGAGAATCATATTTAAACTTCGATCATGAGATACTGGGAAAGGGAATAATATTTCCAATATTAACAACAATATTTCCAGTAAATCTTGCATGCTGTCAATATGGAAAACATCATAATGGTTTTTATAACCTTTAACCTTTAAAACCTAGTTAGACAAATTCGAAGTTTACGGCGCTAAAATAGATTATTTTAGAATCATCTTGAAATGTTCTCTATATAATATAATGAAAACTAGTATTCGTATTGTTAAATTGTTTTATTACAATATATCATACCCATAATAATAATGATTTGGTTGATATGCTGAAATCTACAACGAATGTAAGCAAAATGTTATACAACATCTATATATGGAATACATTTGCAATAATACATTGAGTATTGACAAGAGAAACCATTTTACATCATCTCCGTAGTTGTTATATGATCATACATCTTTGTCAAGAAAGTAAAGTTTGTTTCATCGCTATTTGCCAAATGAAAAATTTCAAAACATAACGTGGCTTGTTTTTATGGCTAGGCTCAGGTAAACTGTTCTGTTTATCGGTAAGATAAGAGAGTTTTTTATTTGGCAAATAGCCAGGAAATGAATAGTATATATTATTTTAGTTTTACCGTTTATTTTTTTACCATTGATTTTGTAATGCTTTATCACTTTTATTAGTTATTTATCATCAGCACTTTTATATACCAACAATGATATCATTCATCAATTCAACTATTAATAGATCCGTCATACTCTCTTCATGGAATCTCTTCTTGAGAGGAAAATCTAATGACGTATTTAAACTCTTTAAAATGAGCAATTAAATTAAATTATTTTTTAGTTCTATAATTTAGATTAGTTACAGGAACTATTGAAGGTATATCTTAGGAAATAAAGACGCCAATAAGTCATTTACGTTCAATGTAAATTATAATCTGAGATTAAGATAAAACGTTTCCAAATATTTTTAAAACACATTTCGATAATAACAACTAAAACACATGAATCATAATTTTATATGATCCATGTGTAAATAAATATTTTTGTCCCTGTACCTATGGAGATATTGTTGCATTTTATTTGGATTTTTTAGAGCCGTGTGCATAATAATGTAGGTATGTATGCGTAATTTGTGACATGCCTATATAAAGCACTTTTGTACCCTATATCTATACTAAATTTTAAAATATTCTTCTTTTATGGAAATGTATTATTTTTTATAAGATTATATAAGCAATAGTATGTTGTAATATATATATATATATATATATATATATATATATATATATATATATATATATATATATATATATATATATATATATATATATATATATATATATATTACAACATACTATTGCTTATATAATCTTATAAAAAATAATACATTTCCATAAAAGAAGAATATTTTAAAATTTAGTATAGATATAGGGTACAAAAGTGCTTTATATAGGCATGTCACAAATTACGCATACATACCTACATTATTATGCACACGGCTCTAAAAAATCCAAATAAAATGCAACAATATCTCCATAGGTACAGGGACAAAAATATTTATTTAAAAAGGTGGTCCAACAAAAACGCACGATGTTAATTCTATATAAAACAAAAAGTTTTCAGAGAATTATCTTAATATTTTTTATTATGATAAAAGGTTCTATGACAATTATGTGTGAAACAAAATATCGGCCAAATGCTCGCCACGGCTTCAGTGGCATACCTCTATCCGATGGTCCATATTTTCAATGACTCTGAGACATAATTGAGGTTCAATGTCGTTAATGTGCCGAATTATCTCATCCTTTAGCTCTTGAATTGTTCTTGGCTTATTGGCGTACACTTTTTAATTTAAATATTCCCAAAGAAAGAAGTCCAACGGTGTCAAATCACATGATCGTGGCGGCCAATTAACATCGCCATGGCGTGAGATAACACGGCCATTCAATTTCTCGCGCAAAAGTGCCATTGTTTCGTTGGCTGTGTGGCAAGTGGCACCATCCTGTTGGAACCACATATAGTCCAGGTCCATATCCTCAATTTCTGGCCACAAGAAGTCCGTTATCATCTCACGATAGCGAACACCATTCACGGTAACTGCTTGGCCGACCTCATTTTCGAAGAAGTACGGCCCGATGACGTCGCTAGCCCATAAACCGCACCAAACAGTCACTCTTTGTGGATGCATCGGCTTTTCAACAATCACTCGTGGACTCTCACTTGCCCAAATGCGGCAATTCTGCTTGTTAACGAATCCACTGAGGTGAAAGTGTGCCTCGTCGCTGAAGATGATTTTCTTTATAAAGTCACCATTCACTTCTGTCTGTTCAACCAACCATTCGGCGTATTGACGACGCTTGAAATGGTCAGTAGGCTTCAGCTCTTGAATCAATTGAACCTTGTAAGCGTGTAAATTCAAATCTTTATTCAAAATTCGCATCAGTGATGTTCGTGAGATGTTCAATTGTTGGGCACGACGACGAGTCGAAGTTGACGGCTCTTCTGCTAGACTATCGCAACTGACCTTCCGTTCGTTAGGAAATATTGATATTTAGGATGTTTATTGCATTTTAGAGAGTATAATAACACTTAATATCCATATCACGGACTGATTATCATCTTACGTTTTATTCGTGAATTTTTATCATCCAATAACGATAAAATAATTTCGCTGATTTAAAATTATTATAACATATGTGCAAACTTAAACATAACAATAACAAACAAAAAGTTAAGATATTATGTTTTATTTGCATTTGTCTCAAAAAACACCCTATTGAATGGTAAATAAAAAATTTCTAAAATAGGACAACTTTGTACTCGTTATGCTTTGGAATTCAATTTTGTTTAAAAAGGGGGAGCGAGAATATCTATTAATTGATTACGATGCCATGGTACAGTTCAAACATATGTATATTCTAAAAAAATACGTTTCCCCGTGACTTTTTAAATAATATGGTTGTGTTATTTCAGTTTTTACAAAATCGTTTAATACAAAATTACAATTATTTTGCGAAACTTTATAACCACGCTGTATAGTATTGTATGCGTAAAGTGTTTAATTACACATATTAGTTAGATGAGAATTTTGTATTTTTAGACTTCCTATCGATAACAAATCATACTCTTTGTTTCAGAGGCATCTAATTATACAACCCTTATGAAACATGCATCAAGGATATATTAAACTAATTGGTATGTACCTTTTTTTACCTTTTCTTTTCTATACATTTATATAGACATGTTAATATTCGATTATTAGTTTCAAATGTATAAACTTGGATGACAAATATAAAATTATTAGTTTTCTATGAACAGAGAAATTTAGATAAATATTTTAAAATCTAATTGTAAAATTTTAATAATCAATATAATATGATGTTAATATATTGCTTATTTGAATATAATTCGGTCTAGAGGATACAATTTTAAGCTTAAGAAAGCTTAAAAGCATAATTACGGATCTAGAGGACATAATTTTAAGCTTAAAAAAGAACATTTCTAAACGTCAGTATGACAGTATGTTTTTACTAACATACTAGCCGCCTATTAAGTTGTTAGAAATGTTGTTCATAATAGTCTATAATTCAGCTATCATATACAACACACACGTATATATTTTGTAACTCTATTACCATAATATATGTTATTGTTAGTGAATACAATAATTGTGAGATAATACAAATATACCCTGAAAGTTATGTCTTTCGTATAATCAAATAAAAAAAAATATCAATTACCACTGTAAACTGTGAATATCATGGACATCCTACTTGTTATGACTAGAGTTCATAAAAATTTTATTACGTTACATTATCGAGAAATCGATTAGTACCTACTTAGATATCCTACTAAGTTCCATTCTACAGTATACTTTTAACCAAACTTTACTACTACAAAAAGACTACAGAATGTACCGTTTTCTGAAATGGGCCTAGGGAAACAAACGGAGGAAGTTTCATATCCCTTTAACTACGTCGCTCTTCAGCCACAAACCCATTTTCATATATTGTATCTTTAGTGGCATATTATGTCACCGGAATCACGCCATTCAGTAGCTGAAAATTCACTTTGGTACGGAAAGGTGACTACCATAGATGATGGTAACATTGTTGCAATACTATAAGTGGCGTTTTACTGCTAAAGTGGTGTTTGCGTGAAATGTATTTAGAATTTTCTCAAAATTAGTTTCTCAATATTAAACTGACCGAATATAACTAATATATAGAAATGTTCCGATTTATTCAATCTGTAAATTATTGTTTTACCAAATTCGATATTCATTGCACTGCAGTGCATTCATGTAGTGCATCCACTGCACTACAGATAAAAATTTTCGTTAATTGTAGAGTGATTTATTCTGGTTAAACTATTGATTCCTAGAGAACAATATCCACAGCTATCTAGGGCATTATTTATATATTTAAAAATTGCAATTTTTTATTTAGGAATAACGGTCTATAATCTCTGTTAAACACAAAACCCTGTAAACGTTTGCTTAAACAAATAGAAAACGTGCTACGTGCATTGTTCTAGTTTTCAAGAATATGGAACAGTCAAGCGCACATAGCGCCCACGCTGAAATAAGTTCATCTGAAAACTTTGGCAAATATCACGTAACATCTCAACCGTGAAACCGCTAAAACGAAAACCACGTCTCGTATATGGAGTTTCATTTCTTAAGATGTATGGGAAAAACGGTGATTTATCTTCTAATATTCATTGTCCAAATTCTCTCAAAAGGTCGCTGTTGTACTATATTAACCACTCTATCGTAATTCTGTTTCTATTCAGAATAATTACACCATTATTGAAATCTTATGAAATACACCCCTAAATATTGTTTCAGATGTATTCACCACATACTGAAAATTTAGACTATAGAAAATGTAATTCTTATTTAATAATTTATAATTAACACGTAAACAGCGTTTAATATATTTATACGATATGTCAGTTTAAGATTTAACATTTACAGGAGAGTTTAGAAGAAATATATTTTTTTGGAAGATAATGTTATATTTTCAGTTTCAGAAGTAATAAGTGTATTCACAACAAGCATGGATTAATATTTTGTATATGTTCGTAGAACAGCCACTCCTGTATTTTACTTTTAACGATAAAAATAGGAGAAAGCGCTAAGAGTAGCATTACAGAGATTTGGATTTTGTTTTTTTCTTTTTGATATTGTGTCATAATTTCTACTGGGAACGAAATATTAATTTCACATTATATACTCGTTTTAAATTTAAAGTTCTTAATGCTGTTTCAATGTTTCTACATATCCGTTTTTCCAGTCTGAATATTCTCTTAAAAATATTTAGCATACAGTACTAATATTCTTCAATGTGCATTTCTTAAAGAATGGATCAGAAGACGCAATCGTTTTTATTCAATTAATGCGGGAAGATATCAGTACAACTACCAATCGGGTCAGTAAGGAAGATAATATGTAGGGATTTGCTCGTTAAATTTAGTCTCTGCATCTGAATTTTTCTATAAATTACGACTCCATAATTGAATATACAGGGTGGACCAGGTTTTTCGTGCTAAATTTTGACAGTCGATAGGAAACGTTTTTTTATGAAACAAAATTCATATAAACAAATTTACTAAATTGCTTTGTTTTCGATATACAAGGTGTTAAAGCTTAATTATTTTTAACAGTGTAGTAATAATCTGTATTTTAAGAATTAATAACTAATCTAAACAATAATTGAAAACATTAACAAAAACAGTTATAAGAATTGTTCAGTTAAACTGAGTGAAGGACCCAGTGACAAAAAAACATTTTTTTCTCTTCGCCTCCTGGATGTAGTAAGCCTTGAACAGATTGTAGGTGAAATGGACGCCTGTGATCCCGTATGAAGTACTTTGGATTTAGAGGTACGGAGAGTACGAGGAGCTATACGGGAACTCGTTGTTGGATCTCTGTCAAACTGTTTTAATATCCGTCGAGAAATTCTTCTTTGTCGTTGGATTTGGTTGGCATTATTTCGATCACCATGTAAACTTCCCAAACCTTTCTCTATTAATTGCTGGTGAACTCTTGTGAACACATTACGACTAGGATGTGTTCTCTGCGGATATATCCTTCTGTATTATATAGCGACCGCCTTTGAGTTTCCATTAGCAAATCCATACACAAAATGGATATCCGTCATTTCTCGATTTGAAAATCTAAACGGCATTTTGACACTACTCGACAAGTCTTATGTTAAAATTGTCAAAGGGTGTCATAAAAACCAATGCCAACCAGGCGTGGCAAATATTGATTATGTCGAAAAGTGACAGAAACAAATTTAGAAACCGAAAAGAAAATTAAACTTTAACACCTTGTATATCGAAAACAAAGCAATTTAGGACATTTGTTTATATGGATTTTTTTTTCATAAAAAAACGTTTTCTTCTATCGACTGATAAAGCTGGTCACGAAAAACTTGGTCCACCATGTAGATCTGTTTCTTATTATAATAGTAGTCCTAGATATCTTTCGAGTGAAATAGTTAGAATTAATACGTTTTAAATGATTACTTCTCTAATTTGCTCTATGTACGAGTATATACCTGCCAATATAACACAATTATATTTGAGGATCTGATTTACTACAGAAACCCATCCAGATCTAAAACTTACCACTGAATGAATATTCTAAAGGGTGGAAATAGTGTAACTATTTCCACCACTATGCTTTGGCTAGAAAGGTGAATATTTATTAGAATGTATTGTTATATGCTATACTACATGTATGTATACACCACCTTGGAACCAAATAATAAAAATAAACAAAAATATCGGGCAGATACATGAAGGGAAATTTATTTTAACCATATAATTACTAAAGCCTTTGTGTCTATTAATATTCCATTAATAAAAGTAAAAAACGTAATATAAAGTTGTTCTCAAAAAATAATTTATACGGCAATGCAATGAATAACATAAAATAGCAAATTATTGCTGATATGTAGTGCATTCTCTATGATAAGGGCTTGGTTTCAAGTCAAAATGCTGCTATGCACAATATCTCTGATATAATGCATCCTTTATGAAATCTTGAATTGTTGTAGAGAAAAAATACTTACATAGCTAATATTCATCTGAGAAATCTTGCACTCTGCCAATCGGAATATTATAATATGATTCCACTGAATATTGTGTCATACATTTTTAGAGTATTACTGCAAACTAGAGTAAAAGTATCACTCTTACTAAGTATCACCAATTTGTATATAATTACGTTGATCATTAACACTAAATTAATTTGAAAACTTTTGATTTGTCAACTAATATTTCACGAAGTCGAAATATTAGTCTTCTGCACTATATATATTACAATGCAGAAGACCCGCACTACTACCCGCACTAACTTGGGTATAAATCTAAATACTTAAAAGGTGGGTCATATTTATACATATGCCTGTTTAAATTAGAGATCTATTATATATGTATCATCTTTTAAATACACATATTACTACCTATTATATCCTTGAAGTAGGTTAGGATTATAAAGAACAGTAATACTGCAGCTAACTCGAGTTTACTATAAATACTTGCTAAATAGTAATAATATTCAGTACAATATTTTGTAATACTAAAATTATTTTATTAAGTAAACAAATTATTTGCTTGAAATGTAATTAGAAGCTATATATTCATATTTATGTAAACTTCATTAAGGATAAAATGAAATGACAATAAAATTTAATACAAAATCTATACTTTATTCTAGTCTAATATAAAGTCAATTCTTTATTACTTTATTTCTATAATATGATAAAGTATATCATATTACTTTACAAGTAAATACTACGTTAATGATAACTTTATATACAATATCCAAAATAGAATCACTTAAACAAAGATACTATTAATCAGCACCGAAGCATTTACATTTGAATCTGGTATCGAATTTGGTAATTATTTACAAAATGATCGAATATACTATATGACTGTATCAAAACATATTTCTTTTGATTTGATCAAAAGAAATGCTTTTTGATCAAAAGGCATTTCTTTCTTAACTATTGAATTTACCATTCGATATTAGAATCGAATAATAAGTATAATGAAAAAAAAACTTATTTTTTTACTGTGAAGAAATGACCACTTTTGGTGGATTTGTTATTGTTATATGCTTAATAAATTCGATATACTCTTTAAAGCTTTATTTAGATAAATCGACTAAGCAGTTTAAATTGTCAAATTGCCTAAATCATTGCTCAATTATTACCAAACGGTTACTCATATTTTGAAAATTTGTACCAAGTCTATTGGGATTCAGTCCTTAATCACACTCCATTTCATTTGCTCACGCCAGTGTAAAGCTGCATACGAAAATCATAAACATAATTTTCACATTTAACCAAATCTGCTGCGCCTAAAAGGCAATAAAATGAAGATATTTGACGCTAAGGCTGCCTACAATTCTTTTTTATTGCCACGATTCGGAATATAATGACTACACTTTCCAGAGAACAGAATTAGGTATGTGTTTAATAAATCTGCGACGTTGTTTGCTAAATATTTAAAGTGTATTATGTGGGTAGACCCTCTTATCCCGAAAGGGAAATGAAAAGCACAAAGCGATTACGAAGAGGAAAAAGTTGATAATAAACCTTTGTCATATTTCTCTACTTGCTGGTCTCCTAAAACATAAATCGATAGAAATGGAAACGTCCAGATAATCATTTCAGAAGACTTGTAGCATTACTTAGGAGCTTGTATAGAAATTCATATATTTATTTGAGATATTCTGTAATTTTAGTCTGTTTACGACACTTCAGACTTGCGTATGTATTTTGTAGCTCACGTTGCATTTTAACTAGTCTCTTCAAAATCACCTCCTTGAAATTGATGACACATTGACAATTTTTCGTAACACACTTATAGCACTAAGGCTCTCATTCAGCGATGGCACTGTAAATTGTTCTTCAGCCTGTTCTTCAGTTTCCTCTTGTTCGTCAGTTTGCTCTTGAATTTCAGCTACAATATCATCATCAGTAGCTGGTGCACAAATGGTAATAGAGTTGTCTATGTCAATAAAGTCCTCTACTTCAGGAGGTGAATGAAATACTTGGTCTACGATTCCGAGCTAATTGAGTCTGAAAAATATCGTCCTCTTCATCAGCATCACGATCTGCAAGTAGCATTTGCAAGTGTGAAAATGGAACAAGTGGCGGATTTACTAGCATACTGAGTAAGCTGGAGCCTAGGGCGGCAAATTTGGGGCCAAAAATATTTTTGTCTTACATAAATCAACAAGATTCATATTTATATACCTAAATATTATTAGGTATTCAAATTCAATTCAACATGTTTTACCACTTAGATAAATTTTTCTTCAATTTGTGTACTGGCGTTTGGTTGCAGCGTGGGAACGAGTGACATCACTTTTCCTAAGTGTGTCTGGCCGAATTCAGCCGACTTGGCTGCACGAGCGCGGCGAGGCCGCCGGCGCCAAAGCAGGGTCGTACTGTTGTAAGGTATACCAAAGAGGAGGGCGTACGCCGCGTGGGGCATTGAGTTCAAGAGAGATAGATATAGAGCGGCGATACAAAGGGGGAAGTACCGTCCTGTCTTTACTTCAAATGTAGGAAAGCCGCCTCGGTTGATTGAGTCCTGCAATTTCTAATATGTATTAATATTTCTCTGGCACATTTTTCTGTAATTTTTCAAACTTATAGTATGTAAGTAATCATAATGTAATATATATATATATATATATATATATATATATATATATATATATATATATATATATATATATATATATATATATATATATATACGCGAAACGAAGACAATACTTTTGAATTTAGAAAAATTGAAAACGGCGGTAATGGTCGTTGTGTGGAACGTTTTTTTTTTGAAAGAATAAACAAAATGAATGTTCAAATTCAGGCTTCTACCGTAGATTTGATCACTGTTGCAGATCTTTACGAATCCCTACAAGTTTTTCGTAGCTGAATGAGGAAATCTTACGCATTTCGAACAACAGGCGATGTAATTAAGCATGTTGAAGCAGTATACAAAAGACATGGGAAAAAGACAACCGAAAAGGAAACATTTTTATGATGTAACACCTGATGAAGAAATAAGAATGACTGCGAGTAATACTTTCAGGGTTAACACATGTCTCGTCCTCACTGATAAACTCATATCCGAATTACAAAAACGGCAGGCGTATAACAGATTCAATGAAAAATTTTCATTGCTGACCGAAATGCGTGAATTATCATCATCAACGCTTAGAGAAAAAGCCCTTTTTTGGAAAAAAAATTATCCTAATGATTTAGAGACTGATTTATTCCAAGAATGCATATATTCAGTGTCACCTTTCTTCTGAAAGAATTTTGGTGAAACCAGATTCTGGATCATTGGAAAGTCTATCTTCTTTCCTGCGAAAACAGAATTTGCAAAACGTTTATCCGAACTTGGATATATCAGTTCGCATGGCTCTATGTACATCAGTGGCAAATTGGTCGGGTGAGAGAAGCTTTTCTTGCTTAAAACTGGTGAAAAATTATCTAAGATCTACCTTAAGCCAAGAAAAGCTAAACGCCTTAGCTCTTTTGTGCATATAGTCAGAACTAATGAACAAGGTGTCATATAACGAGATAATTGATGATTTTGCGAATAGAAAATCGCGCAAAAAGTTATTATAAGACTTTTATCACTTAATTATATTGTCATGAACGCCTCGAGCGATCCCGAACGCCGGGAATATTCGAAACCATTAAGAGCGTGTGGAGTTGACTTCCAGTGCGTTCTATACTAGAAGGTTCGCCAAAGTTCTTTATCTAGAAACGTCTGGAGAGACGTCCTACTGCCTATATAAGAATTGTGTCGTCCAGCCAGGAGTTAGTTAAATCTGGACCGCGATAGTGAGCGATACGGTGCGAAGAAAGTGACATTGTGTAATACAGTGCGAAAGTTAGTTTATAAAGTTAAGTAGAATGAAAGTTAGTTAGTTAGTTGGACGTGTAAATAGTTGATTTGTAAATAAGTGTTCGAAATAAAGAACTTTCTAGTAATTTCGTTACAATATATTGTTTTTATTCTGTAAGTAAACGCAATAAAAATTCATAGCAACAAAATACAAACAGGCGTTAAATTTGTCAGTTTTCCAGTTAAATTTATAGCCTCTTGTCTAGGACCCTCTTTTTTACAATATTTAGCGGCTACTTACTAGTATAATAACTTTTTATGGAAATAATATGTTTTGTCCAATCAGAATGGATAATTGAGGCGTTAAAAGTTATTAGCGGCATAAGTTACAGAATTACCCCTCTTAATGCATACCTTACACCGCCCTGTTAGTAGTACATGATTGAGCTTTTATTAACTCAGAAATATACTTAAAAACTATTTCTTGTGCAATCTTAACTAAACCGTTGGGTTAAAAATAATGTAGGAACTGAAACACCAATTTGCTAGTTCACAATCCATATATTACGGAAAAAAGTGGTGTAATTAGGGCGATAGTGCACAAAACATAAAGTTAAAGTTTCATTGACAACAAAAATTGTAATTAATATGATTGTGAACTAAGGTATCGAATGACAGAGGTCAGTAGGAGAGACAACATTTGGATAGCCTACTGGCGGCAAAAGTGTAAATCCGCTACTGAATGGAACATCGACATTGTCTTACAATGTTGTTGAGAGATATTTAAATCCTGCATGTCTAAAACAATTGGCGATAGCTTTTTGTGTGACATTTTACCATGCTTCTAAAATCATCAAGATAGCATCAAGAACACTAAAGCTTTTATATTTATAATTGCTATCAAGGTTTTCTATCATTTTTAACACTTGCAGCGTTCTATAACGAGTTTTCAAGCATCTTATAACGCCTTGATGTATTAGTTGCAGTAGAGATGTAACATTTGGTAATAAAAATACAAGCTTTACGCACTATAAGTTAGTGACAACTGGATGAGCAGGGCAATTATCAACCAAAAGTAAAATTTTCTTTTTGTTTACCTTTAGTTCAGCATCCCAGTTACGTAACCATTTTCCAAAAATCTCCGATGTCATCCACGATTTTATATTGTTTTCATAAATCACAGGCAGTGAATGTACGTCTTTAAAGCATCTTGCCGTCTGAGACTTGCCAATAACTAATTTTTTTTTAGTAGATCCTGTCATGTTTGTTGCAACCCTGATCGTTAGTCTCGTCTTTGATATTTTCCCACCAGAGCACTGTTTACCTTTAAACTTCAATGTTTTATCTGGTGTCATATTATAAAAGAGTCTGGTTTCGTCGGTATTAAATATGGCATCTGGTATGTAACCTTCGAATAATATTGGCCGCTTCCGCATTAGCCAGTCTTCTACAACTCCATCAGAAACACTAGCAGCTTCACCACAAATTTTTCCGCCGACGATATTATGATGAACTCAGAAGCGCTGAATCCAACTTGAAGAACATACGAAATCTTGATCTCCCAGGCGCCGAGCAAATTCCTTGGCCTTCTGTTGAACAATGGGTCCACTTAATGGCACATTATTTGTCCTCTGATATTTAAACCACTTTAACAAAACTTTTTCAACATCTATATGTTTAGTTGTCCTTGCCCGCCTCATTTTGAAAAAATTGCTGTCAAAAAGAGATTTAATTTTTTCTCTTTCCTTCAAAATGGTTGAAATCGTCGAATGTGAAACTTCGTTTGCCAAATCTTTATTGGTTGGTCCATTCTTCAATTTCGATATGATACGAGATTTTTCTTCAATATTAAAATATTTTCTTTTTATTGATGGCATTATTTGCTTCATTCCTTGATTTCACCAATATGTCGATTCATAATACCACAAAATAGACCGATGCATGTAGTGTACCGCAAGCAACAAACTGAAAAAAAAATAGGGAACGTCTATATTCGACTGTGTTGGCTGCACGTGTGCCCATGACCATAATAAACTTTTTTCTTAGAATCGACCTAAGCATGCTATTATTGTAATGAACCAGATGTGGATATTAATATTGGTGCTACCTACTACTTTTTGTTTAAATGGAAACAAGGAACGGTCCGTCGTTAAACTGATAAAATTCCCCAAAAATATTGTAAACAGAAAAACAGAAAAAAAAAAAATATATATATATATATATATATATATATATATATATATATATATATATATATATATATATATATATTCTATTTTACAGAACTAAATAGAAATAATGCTTTAATTTGATTGTCACCTAAAATTGTGTACTCTTATTTCAATATTTGTTACCTAATATTGAAACACACCATATCCCCACTCTCATATTTTATACTTTTTGAAGTATAAACTACAAACCTCTCGCGAGAACGTTTCACTTTAGAGGTTATATTGACATCACACCTGCAGAATACGATACCAACGAACCCCTGCTATCCCTAGTTAACCGTCTCCAAGAGAGTGGACATACAAGTTCGAAGATTCGGCCTGATCGTTTGATTTTGTCTAGTGGTAGAAACCTTGCTATGTTGTGTTCTAACTCTTATTCCCTAAATTCTTTATATAAAGTTTAGTATTACTTGTTCTAATTTTCTTACTTATGATCTGCTCTGGCTAGTTTATTTCAGGAATTTATTTATCTGAATTTTAGTCTTATTTACTTTACTTCATTTAATGTTAGAAGGAGACAATAAAAAAGAAGCTCAGAATCCACGTTAACTTACATTTATTATCCAAACTGGGATATGTGGAAATAATGTTCTTGACAAACAACAAAACTCTGACAGAACGGAATTTTGTAACGGAAACTTTCGTTTATTATAAATAATGGTTTACATACGCAGACCTCTGCAATATGCCAAGAGGAACTCCTCTTGCCAAACACTCTGTGAGTTTCCTCAGTGGAGAGACATTAAAAAACTTTAGCCCAACCACGAAGTCGCAGTTAGCGAATAGTTTGTTGCCGTAGGTTGTGTACAATTACCTTCAGGAAAGGAATTATATGTGAGACACTGTCTCTGTATTGGCATTGTGTCATGTACCCACTCGCTCTGAAATACCTAGGTAGAGACAACTAGCCCTATGCGGTGTTTTACCCTTCTGTAATAGACAAAGTAGGCACCCTAAAGCCCGCTACAGACTATGCATGTATTCGCGAATCGTTATGCGCGATGCGTGCTTTGTCCAGTTCGCTGTAGTTCTTAGCGATTCGCAAATTAGAGCTTACAAACTATGCGTTTGTTCACGATATGTCATGCGCGTTGGCATGATTCATCATATTCGGAGTAATTCGCGAAAATTTATGAGCAAATCCTACACACTATTTTTATTATTTCATTATATAAATTTACGTTAGGTATAAAATTTCTACTCTGATAATATGGAAAGCAACGATGATCTGGTAATAGCTAGTGCTATTTTTATTATCATGGCGCAGAAGAAGAAGAAGCAAACTAGCGCGCACCAAGACGAATAGACGAATTACATAGTATGCATCACAGCCCGAATTTCGTAAAATCAGCGGTTCGTGTTAATGCGTAGCCTTTGGTACTCGTCAATTTACCGCCTCCAAGAGCAAATCACTGCGAACACATGAACAATGTTGTTTACGAATCGATTTTCGGCGAACAAGCCCCTACACACTATTCGCAAACTGTCCGCGAATCGCGAATACATGCATAGTCTGTATTAAGACGTTAAGCACTAAATGTCATAATCATTTTAAACAACAGGTAAACATCACTGATGATATTAAATCACCGAAGAAATTTCACTTGTAGTAACTGCTAATATAATTTTAAGAGTTGCGGTCATATGTCATATGTCAATTCTTCCGTATGGAGATGCTCACATCTGTTTTACAAAATGCGATACATTATGAACAGAGGGTTGTACATTTTCTACATTTCTACATTTACATTGGCGTCAATTAGGTGAATACGTAAGACGTAAGCCCCATATAAAAAATATAACTGTAAATGGATAACAAGCTCCGGCGACAGCCGGTTGGCATAATTTACCTAAATAATACTAAATTATAATTGGGTCCCAGAGTGAAACAGTCTCGTAAATATTGGGTTATTAATTAAATAAATTCCCCTTTTTCTGGTAAAGTGTCTTCGCGATAATTTGACTATTAACAGAAATACGAGTGATTACATAACCCTCACCTAGCAAGGAGCAGGTCGTTGTCCTCATGGGTATCTCCCCCAGATTGTCTATCCCCACCATCGGGGACATCCATGACAGAGGACCCCGGACAACTCGACGGACGACTGGATTGTCGTCCGGAGTGTACGGAAATCCGGTCTCGTAAGTTTCAATAGGACAGCGTGGTTCTAGCGACGGAACCCTCCTGAGGTGGCAAAGTAGTAGATATGAACTACCGGAGCTTATATTAGTCTTCGGATTTTTCTTTCTATCTTCTGGTCGGCGGTTCTTATGGGCTTCCTATCTTCGGTTACTCTAGTCCTCGGACCTTCAGTTCTTCCAGCTCTCGGATCTTTGGTTTTTTTGGTCTTCTTACGGCTTCCTCTCCCCGGATTAACTTGGAACTGCTTCTTCTCGTATTAATTTTAGCAAAATCGTGGTTCCTTGTGAGAAGGATAACAGATGCCTGAAACCCTGGGCGTGGCAGAAATAACTAGCACGCGGCGAAACATCGTACGCGATCTCGCCATTTTGATGGCATTTTTAATGTTTATAAATATTTGATCCAGTTTTCTGGACTTTATTTGCATATAAAACGTTGACATAAAACGGCCGATAATGGTGATCAAACAGAAATGTCACGCTCGATTTGTTTGTATTACTCATACAGCGCCGCTGTTAATTGCCTAGAGTTTGAAACTTCGTGTTTTAACGCAAAGTTTGCAATATGATTATCTTGATATTTTATTTGGATATTCCAAACTGTCTTTGATCTCTGAGTTTAAAACGCGGTTAATTACATTGACTGAATATTAAATGAAAATAAAAATAATTTAGATCATATTTTATAAGCCAAATTGGTTTAATGTTACGAAAAATAAAAAATACCGCGTGATCTTATAGCCCGGGTACGGAACGTTTCAATATACTGCACTTACTTTTTTGAATATCTGTCATTGTCCACTATTTTCTTGTGTTTACATGACTAAAGATGAAATCAGATAAATAGTTATTATTAAAAACATAAATTAAATACAAAACTAAATATTATACATTATTCTATTCTTACATTACAAACCAGCAAATTCAAATATAGGAAGTCCATCTTTACACTAGCGATCATATATATCCTTTCTCATTTAAAGTCCATTAGTCTACCCCATTTTCGTGTTTGTGACAAATAGTAACATTTTAATATTTCGTTTTATGTTACAAGAAGTAAAAGACTGGCGAGATGAACGAGGTGATTCGAAACCTCTATCCTATTGGGATAGTATGTTAATGGATATATAACTCTAAAATATGTTTTTACAGTATACGCTTTGTTTAATAATGGTTTCAGAAAAGTGACCCTATCCCTCGCTCGTATTACGAAATATGTATGTACGAAATACCAGCTTCTACAGTACATACCTACTATTCCTATTATTTTGTAATGAGGTAAAACAATTTATAGTAGTTTCATTAAATAATAAGTATTATGACTAGATTAGATTTAGAATTATAAATATATATTTAATAATTATATAAAACAGAATGTAGATGAAATAATATATGAAATTTTGCCAAACATTATCTTCGCCTCACGTAATCATGAAATGCATTTGGCAGCATTTCTAGCCTTATAACTGTATAGCATAACCCATTTTTGCACAAATTATTTTGTTGTGAATTTTTTGTGATATTCTACTTAGTTAGAGTTAATATAAAACTGTTACAGCATTTTAGTCAAAAGTATTGTGATTGTTTTTGTGTTACAGTATGTTCCAGTAATGGAACACCGAGCCCACAAAATCTTAAATGCGACAGTAATACTCCATTCATTTTTATGAAAGAAAAATCATATAAACATATATGGAATAATGATTTATTTCTAATAATTTGATAAACAATAAAATTAACGAACATGGAAGGCTTTAAAACACCCTTTCTGTAAATTTACCCCACATTTCTCGCATTGCTTGGTCGAATTTTCTTTACACACTGCGCAATTATTTTACCTTTACAGCAGGTATCATCCGGTGATCCATACGGTCAAGATATTCCATAGCACTATTAGCATTTTTTCGGTGAACTGGTCAAGCATTATGAATACCTGCATGGAGAGTGAAGGCAAATACTGCCCACCACCATTTCTTTGATCGGATGGAAACTCTGTGTCTATCGATGTTTTCGTCCATCCGATCAACACCAACCATGTACTTATAATATTTGCCAATTACATTGGGCTGACTTGTAGGAATCTTATTTTTTTTTCACTGGATGCCCATCTATTCACATGACCAATCGGTTCAACAGTATCACAAGAACTGACAGTTACAACTCTGTTACCGTTCCAAGCTGTGACAGCAATACCTGTACTTACATCTGTTTGGTAGTCATAACCTCCCCTCACCCTCTTTTCCAAAGTTTTAACCGCTGTTATTGAACACTTTTCTATTCTATTTGCTATTATTGCGCCTGTATAGCCATAACCATCTAAGCGCTTTAGAGACTTTAGAGACGAGAGATACCTATCATTAATGTAGCACTTTAGGTCCCCAATACTTATTTAGAAATTGTGATCACTTTTGGATTGGGCATAGAATCTATGCCCAATCTATTCCATAGATTATAAACATATTTCGCAAAAATGATCATATTTCATCATCAAAAAATAATTCGAAACATCCTATTGGGTCAGATATTGATGTACTTTGTTTTTTACGACAGATACATGCTGCAAAGTTGGGTATAATATTCTTTTTTGTCCACTGCCTTTTCACAACTCTATTCTTTTGAATTTCCTTCATTAGCTCTAAAAGAGGTATATTGTATTCTTTATCTTCACTTCACTCACTCTTCACCCCAAGCAATGGTATCATCTCTGTAATGAATTGTTTCAGTAGCTTCTGTTTGGAGCTGGCTTCCACTAAGATGATCTATATGCCGATTTTCATCCCCATCTCCACTATCCTCTTCACTATCATCTCCGTCATTTGGAGGAGTTATAAAGATATCAGCCTGCTCAATTTGGGATCAAAATTTTTCGCCTTCTGCAATTTCTAATAGCTCTGCGGTCGTTAATGCCCTAAAATTAAAATTTTCTATTAGGTACACTAATGTGACTACTCGGTGTTCCAATAATGGAACAAATTAATTTTATTATAAATAAAATTTTTGTTTTAGTTTCGAAACTTTGTGTACTTTTGAAAGTACAATGCATTTTACATAATTCACATATACATAAGAATAATTTGTATTGCACATAAATGAAAAATATATAGAAATTTCCTAGATTATCCTCTAATCTTAAAATAACAACCAATCATTGACAATGTTTCAATATTGGAACACCGGGCAAACATGCTTTAAACGACTATTTGATTCGACTTCGATTTCGATTTAAAATGACTATTGTTCTTGTAAATTGACTACAGGAGTTCTGAAAATACCCACTTTTAAGTTGAAATGAATCTATAAATCCTCATAATAAGCCTTAATGGTCGAAACAAAGTGGTCGTGGGAGAAATTCAACAAGTGTACTCAAATCATTTGGTTAAAAACAGATGGTAATCATGTAATTGCCAAAATAAGTAAAATTATTGTTTCTGTACCGTTCCCCATTAATAATGAAATTAAAAATATTCATGTACGATGAACTGCCATCAAAACACTAATTTTGTGATGACATTGTGAGGATTCATCGAAATATATGGGTTACGTTATCAGTGCGCTACATTCACATCTGAGAATTGACGTCCCCTGAGAGAAATAATAACGTTTTACAAGAAAATATATTTGATTTAGCGTCGTTCATTAATTTATTAAAAAATTATTGAAGTCCGTATGATTACGTGGCAGATAGTCTGCCGCCAAGGAAACTTGATATGATTGCATCTTATATGGATGGATATCCAAATTTTTGTTTATAAATATTTGACATGTTCCATAAAAACGTTCAATTTCTTGAGATAGACGTCAGTGGTTTTGCAGACTTTCGCTTCATGCATTGATGAACATTATTAATAAATTCTTCTATACGAATGCTTGGTTACACGCGTTCTTTTTTTATTTTTCGTACTTGTAGAGTTATATCTATGAGTTATTTTATATTCAAATGTATAACACTGTCCTATATAACATTAGATAGTAATATTAACTAAATAATGTAAAGTTACAACCAAAATGTTGTAAAATTTTACCAATTTAATAAATTTTGTAAAAAGTTATAAAATTTTGCTACATGTTCATTGTGAGTGACTAAAATTGGTTTTCTCATCCCATTAAAATTGAATTTCACCATAGGTAACATTTTAACTGAGTCTCGCATTTTTAATTACTGTTAATTACGTAAGAATTTTAAAATTACTTTAATTCAAGGTAATGTGCAAAAAAACACAGGAGACATACATACTTTGTAATGATACCGTTTGATGTATCGAAATTCATCGCTCACTTACCTCTACCTAGCGTTAACTGTTTTTAAAATATTATAAGAGAGACACTGAATTATTTTAATAATATTTTCTCATGTCTCATTACTGATACCCCTTTTCTGTTCTGGGTAAAACAATCGCTAACTGGATTATGTTGTCTAGGTAGTATGTTTATACATTTTATTTCAATGTACAGTAAATAAGAAAATAGTAAAATTACAACATCATGACGATTACACACTAATGTACCCTACCTTCTTTTTAATCTGTGGTTTTAGATGCAGTACTTAGTATAAAATTATATAAGGATCTAAAATAGATGTTTTATAATACTAACTCAACTTCTTTATTCTCTACTTGTGTTTTATAATATAATTAGTTCAGGTACAATTAAAATCACAATTAGTTGCACGATATGAATTTAAGTGCATTAATTAATTCACACGTCGCCTATAAAATACAGCTTTTTTGGATTAATGAACCAAATCCCGTTGTATAAAATATGCACAGCGATGAAATATTCAAAAGATAAATCCCACATAAAAATAACATTGTCTATTATAAGGCCGCTAAAACAAAATTATACAATAACATAGCTGTGCTGAAATGTATTCAGCTTTTGTCAGATTATTTAAATCAAAGGTAAACGAGGGTTCAACAGATGGTTGCCTTCGGATAAAAATATTATTCTGGTTAAATGGAACTTCTATCGCGTGATAGAAATAAAAAACAATCTCTTTCAGCTTGGCTTTACGTTTCATCATTTCATTAATGTTAGAACCCGATACGAGTATATGTATACACATATACTTGTAAATTATGCTTTAATGCGATCGTAAAAGAAATCCTGTATATTAAAAATGAATTTTGTAAGAAACAAACTAAATGAAATAGTGGTGTAATAAAGTAAATAAAACATACATATAGTGTCATCAAATAAAATCTCTCAGAAAAGATATTACATCAATGCATACGTGACGAGGTTGTTTAAAGATGAGCCAATATATTAATAGAACTGTATGAGTAAAATTGAATAAGTAGTTTCATAAAAATCTATTATTTTCTATTTATATAAGAGAACCGTGAAATTGTAAAATAAAAATATAATGTAAAACAATAAAGAAACTGATAAAATATCATACACTGAAAAACGGTTTACTATTTGCTAATGAATGACATTTATTATACATACATAAATTATGATTTTGGAAACGGCGAAATAAATATAATTTTATACAAATAATTATTGTGTATACATCAGCAAACATTATCAATGAAGATATGTTAAATAGTACTTAATATTCTCATTTATAATATAATAAACACATTTCTTATATAAGACACATGTTAACATTGCAGTCAAACTAATGGTTATTAATTAACATATCAAGTAGTCATACATAAATGAATTAATTGTTTATGTGAAAAATCCTATCTTCAGAACATTTTTAGATTGATGTTAAATATATTAAAAGATAGTACATATATATCAAATAAATTAACCTATTAAAAGCCATTCACTCCTGTTGCCGGACCCTATATATATATATATATATATATATATATATATATATATATATATATATATATATATATATATATATATATATATATATATATATATATATATATATATATATATATATATATATAGGGTCCGGCAACAGGAGTGAATGGCTTTTAATAGGCCACTGTTCAGAAGCAAAGAATATATTTGGACTAATTATTATTATAACTAAAAACACAATTCTGAAAATTTCTAGAAAGTTTGCAAAGATCACAACCCTAAGATGTCCACCATCTTATTCTATACATTACTGCAATCTGTTTCTGAAACTGAACATAACGCGTCTGAGTAAATCTTCGTTTATCGAATTTATGTCTTCACGAATCCCTTATTTGAGTCCCAGAAGTGTTTGGGGACGGGTAGAGTACAGTTTGGACTTGTAGGATCTCCACAGACAAGAATCCGGGATCGTCAGGTCCAGTGATTTTGCGGGTATATGCAAAGTCACGGAACTTTGAAATTCAGAGACTTAGGAACATACGCTGTAAAACAGCAACAGACCGTTTAGTTGTATGCGATGTGGCGCCATGCTGTTGGAATCATACTTCATCTTAGTCCATTCTTTAAAGTTCCACATCCACAAATGTTTCCAACATCTCAACGTACCGAAGTGAATTGACTGTAACGGTGTGGCCGTTTTCTTCAGAAAGGTATGGCTCAATCTCACCAAATCTGCACACTCCACACCACACCGTTACCTTTTGGTCATAAAGTGGGTGTTCATGCACTTCTATTGGGTTGTGTTCTAATAGAGAAAGTTCTGCTTATTAACGTACCCACTGAGATGGAAGTGAGCTTCGTGAGACATTATCAGCTTATCAGGAATTCCTGCATTGTTGTTCAATGTTTCAAGAAATTGTCTGCAGAAATTGAGGCGATTAATATTATCAACAGTGTTCAGCCTCTCAATTATCTGTACTTTATACGGATGAAATCTAGATTTAAAATTCGTCACATACTTTGCTCTGAAATTCGCAGTGCAACTGATTGCTGAATTGCAGAACGTTGTGGACTTTGTTCAACGGCTATTCTGGTTCTTTCAATATTACCTTGTGTACGAAGTGTACGTGTACCTCCGACAAATGTTGAGGTTACACTGCCCTTTTCGTCGAAATCTCTATCCCATCTTAAAATTGCATTTATTGATGGGACTTCAGTGCGCACTAGCAAACTAAATTCATGGCGAAAACGCCTCTGGGTTTGTGCGTTGGACTGGGTCAGTATAAATGATTTAACAGCATTTGATTACTTTGCCAATTTGCCATGTAACACAAAACTTTCGATAATAGAATACAATTTTATCACTATTTGACGTTTGTCAAAACATAAACAGTATTTCCACAGCAACCCATTCAAAACCATTCAATTCTGTTGCCGGATCCGGTATATATATATATATATATATATATATATATATATATATATATATATATATATATATATATATATATATATATATATATATATATATATATATATATATATATATTGCTACGCCCCAGGAAAGGGGTTGTGCCGTAGCAAGGGTTGTACGGGTGCAAGTCTGGAAAAGTAAGTCCTGAATTCTCTTTTGTGATTTCTCTCCTTCACTTTGGCTACCCGCTAGCTCCAGTGGAGGTGGGAGTGGATGACAAGGAGCGCCACCCGTTTTCAGCCGCGGTTAAGGGAGAGAAACTTTAATTATACAAACACACGGGAAATGTACCTATATTAGCAATGAAACTACAGTACTAACCTTTCTATCCTTACATGCATATACATATCACAGAGCAACCTAACTGTAACCTAATTCTATGTTTCCCAATCACACTGATCCGTCAATTTCTTACACGTGCTACTTTCTGTGTTGCGAACTTCCGTGGTAACCGATTGAAATGGTTGACCTGTGTACGGCTATAGTGGTCGTACTGCCGGGTACGGCTCGACAAGGTTGATCCTGCTACCTGGTCCCTCGCCTCTAACAGGCATTCAGAGGCACCTTAACCTCAAAATCACGTACCTGGCACAGCAATGGGAACAGATAAAGAACAAAACCCCCAAAAGAAAAAAAGAAAGAAAGGGGCCTGAAATAAGAGGCAATTCTTATTCTCTGACTGTTATTACAGACCTTAATCGATTTTATGGGCACAAAGTCTAAAATATCATACCTTCGTTATTAGGCGGCCTTCGATGATGACTATTTTTAAAGAAAATCCACCAAAATGGGTGAATGAACACTATTTCATACTATAATTGCAGAAATATGTATATTTACAAAATAATCTTTACTAAAGGACACTGTTTCTACCAATCAACTAAGATGTCTGACCTCTTTTTTCCCTCTTGCTAACAAAAACCCTCAAATACGCAGCAGTTTTAGATAGTACGGGACCACAACCGCATAAATAGATAGGAAAGTATTGTACGCGGGCCTATTTATTTAAAACCGTAACAATATATATGAAGGGTACAGGGGAAAAAGGATGAATGTCCAAAAACTGCAATTTTGAGATAAATCGGTTAAAAGGTGTAGAAGGTCAAATGATTTCTGAAGAATGAATCGTACAGGCCAAAAGGGATAAGGCTCACAAGTTACAGCGAAATGAAAATATGCCGTACAGGGAAAGAAAGATAAAGGTCCTAGCGATGTATAAAACAACGATGAATGTCCAACTGCTCCCGCGCATCGTCAACGTTCTAGACAGCATGATGTAGACTTGAACGTTTAGTTGGCGTAAAATAGGTGTTTACACTACATCATATTGTACCGCTTTGTTGTACTCGTGTCTTTGGCTTGTAACCTGGTAAGTAATAGCAACCAAGAAGCGTCTTATTTATTTAATTAATTATTATTTTGAAATTGGTAAAAAGAAGTACAGTGCAATGAGTGACGAAGAATGTGGCCACTTGCCATCAGCTTCCAAAAAGAGAGTCAAGCATGGCCGTATGAGTGATGTATCAAAACGACTAAAACTAAGTAGTTACGAAACTTGTGCTAGATGTGCTTGTACTAGGCTTAAATGCTTTGAGAATGTCACAAAGGAAGAGAGAAAGACAATAATAAAACATTTTAATCAACTCAAAACACATGATGAACAAAGTCTGCATCTAGCCGGATTAATTACACATCGCTTTGTCAAAAGGCATCGAAGGCGAAAAACTAATAATGATGAAGATGTTAACTATTATTCATTCTCATACATCTACAATGTTCGTGTTCAGCGTAATGATTGTTCCGTTGAAATTCCGATATGTTACAAAGCAATGCTTTCTTTACATGGTATATCGGCCAAACGTCTTCAAAATATTCAACATCAATTAGTCACTGTTGGACATGTTGAAAATGATAAACGTGGTCGTCACTCTAATCGGCGTCACAAACTGCAAGATGATAAGGCAAAGGCAGTTTATGAACATATCGCATCATTTAAAGGCAGAAAATCCCACTACAGCCTTCGTGATTCGACACGGACCTATTTGCCAGAAGATGTGAAGAAGATGTATAGAATGTTTTTGGAGGACCATTCTGATAAGAAAATTTCTTATGAAACCTATAGATGTATGTTTGTAACAAAATTCAAGTTTCGGTTATCCTCGAACAGGCACATGCAGCTATTGCGATGAATATAAGGCAAAAAGGGTTGGCATGGAAAACGATCGTTCACAAAAAGATAATCTATTGCGTCTGGAAACAAAGTATAAAGTGCATCTTTTAAAAGCTGATACATTTTACAAAAGAAAGCGCACAGCGCTTCTGACATCACAGAAGCATACTAACATCGAAGCTATAGCTATGGACTTTCAGAAAAACCTGCCGGTGCCCAATATAAGCACTAACGATGTTTATTACAAAAGGCAATTGTCATTTTATTCTTTTAATATCCACGTGCTATCTACTGGCGAGTCTTTTTTTTACACATATACAGAAGCGGCTGCCAATAAAGGATCCGACGAAGTGACATCTATGTTATTTGACTTTATCTTTAATCCCTTGGACGACACCGTGGAAAAACTTGAAATCTTTCGCGATTCGTGTTGCGACCAGAACAAGAATTACACGTTATTTCGTCATTGCATTTTATTGTCCACAGAACAAACCGATTACACAGCATTCAAATGACGTTTACAATTCGTGGCCACAGCTATTTGGAGTGCGACCGAAACATGGGACTAATCAATCAAAAAGCCATAGTAGAGCTTCCACACTGTTGGAATGAACAGATTATGAATGCAAGAGTAAAGCCTAGTCCATTTAGAGTAATAAGTTGCGAAGACCAGCAAATATTTCGATCCTGGACTAGCCACCTAGCCAAGTACTTCCTGAAAAAATGTCCATTTGAAAGCAGACCAGTTAAAAACCTTCTAATAGTTAAGGAGTTGCCAATAATTATGCAGTTTCGCGATACCTATAATGGATCCTACATTACATCAGTAGTAGTACCACCCAAACGAAAACAGGAGAAGTCTGCAGAGCTACCTACTGGAGAATTTATATTACCTAATCTAAAATACCATGAACGAATCCCTATATATGAAAAAAAGTATGGAGATCTTCAACAACTTATACAGTTTTGTCAAGATCCTACTGCAAAATTGTTTTTTGAGAATCTACCTTGCAGCCAAACTACAAGAGAAGATGGTGACTAAGCTTACGAAAAAAATGCTTTGTATTTCATTAATTTTTTATTTTATATCAGTGTTGCAGTTTCTAATATAATCATTATTATTATTATTAATAAAAGTTTTGGTTTTTCTGAGCTCTATATTAAATTATTGTTTCAGCCTTAATTTACATATGCAAAACAACTAAGTTCTAAATAAGTTTGATGTTGATTCTCTTTCGCTTATTTACTTTTTCCCAGTGCACCTTCCGTGACATTCATCTTTTTTCACCTGAATGTTCTGTTTCAACTCTATCTTTTATTTTTTTTCTACTTCTATTTTGGAAACAAGATGGCGGTAGTAGTATAAAATTAAATTCTATATTCATAGGTAACTTTCAAACAATACTTCAAAGAAATATGTTTCTAAGCCGCAAACATACAGCGTTATAAATTTTAAAATCCGTTTATCTCACAAACTGTATTTTGTGACATTCATCTTTTTTCCCCTGCACCCTTCATATATATATATATATATATATATATATATATATATATATATATATATATTAGTTTACTTGCTATAATTACTATTAGCTTTTCTTGTTGAAAGATACAATATAAAAGAAAAACACTTTTGATGGAATATATTTTATTGTACTTTATTTTCTTATTTTAATTATATTTTACAGGCAGTATGTAATGCATTTGTTTTAATAATTGTATTAAAAATAAAAGAATACCGGTAACCGGTAATATATATATTAGAAAAGCAAGTACATAAGTAACAACATTACCTCAAATAAGCACTTAAATGAATAATTACATGCGTTACATAAGTCAGGTAACATACAGGATTTCGGTTTCAGCATAGTTTATGGCATAATTGTTGCAAGATGATGACCCCATTAACAGAGACCTCATTGTAAGGCAATGCAATAAAACATAAAAAACGTCCTGTCCCCTACGCCATAACATCTCTCTGATGAATTGCTAATTTCAGGCCAAGTACGGTTAGCGCAGTTAATGTTGATATTCGGTGTACTATCGACCATTGTTTTACACATTATCTTTCACTCTCTCTAATCAGGATAATTTTTACGTGGAAACAAACAAATAATCCAAACACAGATTAAATCAATCTAAGATCAAATCTAGCTCTAGAAATCCTATTGCATATTGCCGTCGTACAGCTATACTATTTTCATTACATAATCCATAAACAAACATCATCTGTGCGTATTTTTGGTGAGTAAAGTGTGACATTTTTTATACTGCCAAATTTGTGTTGTTATGATAACGCGTGCGGCTGTAATATAATTCCAGACAAAGTAAACTCATTAAACTTGTTTTATGTTTAAGCATTCGACACGATAAACAATGTGCACCACGAACAAGGGATGAAATTTATAAACCTGAATTTCCCATTATAAAATGCAATAACCTATCTAACTACTCACTGTATGTTATGTTAAGTATATCACTATGAATTACTACACTATATTTTACTACACTCTTCTACACTATATTTTTATTAGTGTAGAAGAGAGACAAAACATGTTGATGCAACTTCTTTTTATTTTTGTGTTGATATATAAATAAATTATGCCAGAATCTATCATGTAACGCTGTATATGACATAGAACTTCAGACGCTTAATTTATTTGAATTAACAAAATTTAAGGATGGGATTATACAAGGAATAGTACTTTTTTATTAAGATAAGCCATAATTGTACAATGAAAAATTGTAATTCTAATAAAAATAATTTCCCATGTAAAGAATGTATTGTTGACTAATCTTGCAATAATTTTATAGTAACGTGCATTAAATGTATTACAATTTAGCGTATTTGCATTTAACAAATTAAATATAAATAAATGCGTCTCATTAGGAATAAACTTGCTTTAGATCCAGATCAAACAAACCTGTCTGTACCTGAACCTTATCGCGCAATTTAATCCCTTTAATTTTTCTATAATATTGACATAATACAAAACTGTACATATTTTCAAATTTTAATGGTTTTTCTTTGCACTATTTAAATTTATTTGCGTCGTAGTTTATAAATCATGACATTAAATAAAATATGAGTTATTCAAGCCAATAACAATATGTTAACTATACCATCTAACAAAAACCATTTACTATTCTAACACAAAAAGGACCATTCCATATAATAATTAGCATACTTCGATTGAAGTTTTTATGTGTACATGTATAAACACACAATATTTCAACATTCAAGCTTTATGCAGTATTCCTATGTGTTAACAGCCTATTCCAAGGAAAGGAAAAAAAACTTCGAAATAACCCACGATATATCGATTTGCTGTCGACAATATCTCAAATAATGGGAAGAGCCATTAACATCGAGCTAGTAAAATACACGGAAAGTGGGGTAATCAACGCCCAACAATGTGGCTTCTATTTTACCAAAGAGGGGCTATTATGAGGGACGTCCTAACTTATGTATTGTATGTGTATAAGAATGCACCACATACTGTTTAGTGGTATATTAAGTCAATGTTACGTATAATATGGCATCATATTTTCTCTCTCTGACTTTGATATGTAGGATTTTGTGTAACATTATATAGCTTCAGATATATTCCTTTAAGAGATGGATGTATTTAATGGATTTAATAAGTATACAACTCACAATAAAATTTCTATAAATCGGTTGAAAAAGTTTTGTCAGATATCACCTTCCCTTTATAATGACCTTAAGTCACAGCCACGGAAGACGATTGTATGTCTATGAATCGCTGCTTTATCTCTAGCGTGTCCTGCCCAGATGGCGGGGGATGAATTAAATCAAAATTAATGTATATTTACTAGAATTAGTTTACTAAATAAAAAAATATGTAAAAGAGCCAACTTTTTACTTTTACCCAAATTTAAAAGAAATAAAATGCCAATGAATATGGTCTATTGAATAGACCATATTTCGAATAGAATAATAAAATAGAAGAATAGACTCTATTCGGTTAAATAATTTACTGATTATAAACATAAGGATTGTTACATAAGATATGAAGGTAAACACCAAATCATTAGTAATAAATTGATGCAAAATATCACCTAAAGTCAACATACATTTTAAGGGGTAGGAGAACGTTAGTTAAAAACTTAATAGAATGTTATGCTAATTGCTGTGAAATTTATTTGGAAATGAGATTATGTACGTTCAAGATATATTAAGATCGTTAAGGTAGAAACACACTGCTGTCACGTCGTGTGAGCTCACGTGCCGTCATGTGCCGTATCACGTCACGTGATATCATGCTTAGATGCACACTGGTACCACGGTTTTCCAAAAATACTTATCATGCATGTAGATAGGATCTGAAACCAGCAGTGTTTTTTCGAGAAGATGGCCTCGTTAAGTAGTGATTCGGAGTGGGAAGAAAAAATATTGGCTAGTTTCCTCGTAATTGAAGGGGAGAGTTCGAAACGGTTACGTGATATAAATAAACAGAGGGAGCAATTAGGGGAACTTCATACATTGTATCCTGAGCTATTAAAAGACTCGAAGATGCTTAGTGTTGTATAAACATTCATGCCCCCTCACTTTTTCTATAAGGAGTTCATTAACCATTTTTACTCTTCCGCACTCCACTATACTAGCGGAAAAGTAATGTAATCGTGTAAAGAAAAAGTTAAAATAAATTTTTTGGGTTTATTTTTCGGTTTTCGGCCTAAAAACAAAAAAAATGGTTTTTAAAAATTAGTTGCTGTGTGTGTATGTCGTCGTTGTCGTCGGCATTAAAAATTTTTGTTAGCACGATAAGTCAACTAAATCGTATCGGATCGATCGGGTCTCGACAGATTCTGATTAGGGACGTCTACCAGATGACATCTATTGATTTTGAGGTGGATAGGACACACCCCACCCTGTTCAGTGGTCCTGAAAAAGCACGAGGGTGAACTATTTGAAAAAAGTAAAACTGTCGCATAAAACAGATATTCTGCATTTATGTGTTGGTTTATTTTTTCTCGGTTACTCAATTTCGAGATAAAGTTGTTTTACGTGCGGAAAAGTCCGTATTAAGGTTTTAAAACTGTTTATTTTAGACGGCTTGGACTTGTTGATGTATTGAAACGTTAACTCACGCCGCGTCGAGAATGTGTTCGTCAAGACTTATGTTTACGTGATATCACGTATGCTACCCGTGACGTGAGGTTGAGAGCATGAGGTGACATCAGTGTAGTTCTGGTGAACTAAAATACATGGAAGAACTTGGACCACACTTTTGTGACGTGACAGCAATGTGTCTCTGCCATTAGATACTTTATTGTTACAAGTAAAACGTCACACACACACACACACACACACAAACACACACAAACACACACACACACATATATATATATATATATATATATATATATATATATATATATATATATATATATATATATATATATATATATATATATATATATATGTATATATATATATATATATATATATATAGTTGTTTCCTAGAGCGATTATGTAATAGCTTTGCTATTCGGGAACTACTTTGATAGCCGCTTGGCGGCTTGGTGGTTCCTTTCTCGATTTCCGACTTATAAGTTACTGACAGAGATCGTATCGATAAAGATGTATAGGCCATAAAGTTCATTCGGCATTTGTCCTGAATCGGTGTACCGTATGCGGCACTGATGAGAACTAACAAGTTCGAAACAGCTGTATGTCGTTCGGTTCCGATCCGGGACAAATGTCGAATCCTACCTGTGGCTGGTTTTATTTTCTGAGAATATAAGCTTAAAAAAAGAAAACAAATTATTAAAGGTACTAATGGATGAAATGCAAGATAAAAACAAAGTACTGAAAGAACAAATAGAGTTAATGAAAAAAGAAAAAATTAAAACTTATGCACAAGTAATTAATACAGACATTACTGCTCCAAAGCGGGTTTCAAGATTAGTAGTAAAAAAGAAAAACCGAGCAGATGGAAATGATCTCAAGAAATTTGTGACGCATTACCTAAATAAAGAAAAAACCATTCAAACAAAAAAAGTGATTTTCAAAAATGACAACGAAATAATTATAAGCTGTTTAAATGAAACAAGTGTTATTGATGCAGAAAAAATATTATCCAATAAATTATCTAGTGTGTGCAATATTGTAAAGGAAGATGTTAAAAAACCGAGAGTAAAAGTGGTTGGAATAGATAATTTGAAGACATGGATCTAAAAGCACTAGAAGAAGATATCAATACAAGAAACTTTAAGATGTTTGAAAGTAAGTGCACAGTTGTTCACCCATTCATAAACAGAAAAACACAATTACAAAGTGTAATCTTAGAGGTTACATCTGAATTATATAAACACATAAGAGAAAATAAAAGCAAACTTTTTGTTGGTTATCAAAACTGTAAAGTTTATGATGATCTGAATCTACAACCGTGCTTTAATTGTGGTAGATTTGGACATAATGGGAATAAGTGTCATAATGACACAGTATGCCTAAAATGCTCGGATAACCATAGTACTGTCAATTGCAGAAATACAACGGAGATATGTTGTGTTAATTGTAATTTTAGTAATAATAAATATAATACGAATTATGATACAAAGCACGTGGCAAATGATAGTAAAAATTGTACGGTATTGATAAAGAAGATTAAAAAATACGTAGTAGACATTGATTATCCCATGAGACCAATTATCAATAGATTCATCGGTAAAATAGATATTATCAGAACGGAAGGTAATAAACAAAAGAATTCAAGACTGATGTGGGCGTCATCAATATTGTCTCTCTCACCAAGAAGCGGAATCAGCAGTAATCAGAAGACAGTCAGCGCGGCGAATTTGAAGAAATGAAGCTAAATAAAGAAATGGAGGAGATTCAAAGTGAGATATTTCAACAGGAAAGTAGGTTTAGTAGCCTGATTTCACTCAATAAATATATAAAAAAAAAAAAAAACGGAAGAATTTATACTGTATCTAAACATTCGAAGCCTAAATGCAAAATTTTTAAAACTTCAAACATTTATTGAAGGATTAGTTACCAAGCCTACCGTAAAAATATGTGTGGAAACGTGGATTCTTGAACACAGTAACTATTTTTCGCTACCTGGGTATAAAATGTACTATAATAATAGTTAAATTAATAGATCAGATGGTGTAGTAATATACCTGGAAGATGGTATTATAGAGAACACTGAAGTAATTGAAATAGGAAAAATAAAAATTTTGAACTCGATCATTACAACAAGTAACGGGAATGTTGAGATATCTGCTGTCTACAGATCTCATGAAATACCAAAAACTAATTTTATTTCGAACATTAAAGAATTATTAAAAATAAAACAAAGGGCTAAGAATCACATAATTATTGGGGATTTTAATATTAATTTACTAGAAATAGATGGGTATAGTCAAGAACTATTGATGAATTTTCTAGACAAAGGGTATAAACCGGGTTTCAGTGGAATTACTAGACCATCTGATAATCATACTGGCAATGTATGTACAGAAGGAACTTGTATTGACAACATGTTTACGAAGGCAGAAACAATTATAAACAAGCATTTTAAACTTATAAGCTCGTTAACGGATCACTATCCTTTATTTATGTCATTAAGTAAGGTCAAGAAAGGGAGATCGGATTACCAATTGAAATTTGTAAACTATAAAAAATTAGATAATTTAGCTAGAAAAGAAAATTGGGACATGATTTTAAAAATATCTGATCCTGATCTGGCAATTGAAGAATTAGTAAGAAAATTGAACAACTGTGTAATAATGGCAACTGTTAGCAGTAACTCTAATAAAAAGATAGGTAAATATATTCCTAGAAATAAATGGATTACAAAAGCGATTTTAAATTCATGTGAACAGAAAGAGCTTCTGTATGAAATTTGGAGAAAGGATCCAAGTAATGAGACATTGGAAACAGAATACAAAAATTATACGAAAATTCTAAATAAAGTAATAAAAGAGGCCAAAATTTTACATGAGCGTAAGCAAGTTGAAGAAAACTGTAATAAGCCAAGGAATCTTTGGAAACTAATTAATCAAAAGCTAGGTAAAAATAATAAAAAAGAGAATTTTATAAATCAACTACATGATGAAAAAAACAACATAATAACTGACGACAAAAAAATAGCTAAATATATGAATGAATACTTTACCATGGGTAAAAAATTGAGTGACAATATCTCACAATCAAATAATGAAAGAATTCAATTGCCAAAAATGAATCAAAAATCAATCTTTATATATCCAACCAATATTACAGAAGTAAATAAAATAATTGAAGAAATGAAGCTAACAAACGGAGGAGTTGACAACATAAATTCAAAGACACTCAAAGCATTGAAAAAATATATTATTGAGCCGATTGTCTATATAATTAATTTGAGCATTCAACAATCTGTTTGGCCAAATAAACTAAAGGAAGCTGAAATAATACCAATACACAAGGCTGGTAGTAAAAAATCAGCATCAAATTATAGACCTATATCATTAATCTCTAATTTAGCTAAAATATTTGAAAAAGTTATATACACTAGATTTTGGAATTTTTTTGACATGTGTAATATAATATCAAATAAACAGTTTGGTTTTGTGAAAAATAAAGGAACCAAAGATGCAATTACGTTAATTACAAAATTGATTTATGAAAATTTAGATAAGAGCAAACCGATTGCAGTTACTTTTCTTGACCTTGCTAAAGCGTTTGATACAGTCAATCATAGAATTTTATTAGATAAATTATATAACTATGGAATTAGTGGAACAGCAAACAAACTGATCACTAGTTACCTAGAAAATAAACACCAAAGTGTAAAGATTAATAATTGTAAAAGCGAAAGATTATGACATAAGTACCTCAAGGTACAGTTTTAGGCCCGTTACTATTTATTATATATGTTAATGATCTTTTAAAGGAAATTCCAGATAATTCAATAGTCTTATATGCAGATGATACAGCGATAATATCTACTGAGAATACATGGTCTGGGGTGGAAACAAAAATGAATCAATACCTGCACAAAATATATATATGGCTAACACTAAATAAACTATCTTTGAATGTTAATAAAACAGTATTCATGACTTTTGGAAATTACTGTAACAGTGTTCCAAAAGAAATAAATATAAGTATTAATGGAAACAATTTAAATAGAGTTCAAAACTCAAAATATTTAGGTATAATCTTCGATTATAATATGACATGGTTACAACATATACAATATATAATTAATAAGACAAAATATTTAATTTTTATTTTAAGAAAATTGAAAAGTTACATGGATGCTAGAACATTGAGAATGTTGTATTATACACTCTTTCATAGTATTATAAGTTATGGCATTATTGCCTGGGGAGGTGCATATTCGAATACTTTGAATTTACTACAATCGTTACAAAATAGAATTTTAAAAATTATAAATAAGAATCAATTTATAACTGAGGATAACCCAATGAATATAAGGCAATTATTTGAGTATTAATCCCTTGTCTATCACTACAAGCTACTGAAGAATAAATATATTAACTCAAGTAGTAAAACTAGAAACAAATGTATACAGTTACCGATTAGTCACAAAGCTATAAGTAATAAAAATAGTTATATTAAAGCAGTTAAGGTATATAATGATCTTCCAAATGAATTAAAGGTTATCAATACTAAGAATTATAAATCAATTTTGAAAAGATGGATCAAAAGTAATACATAAAAGTATTTATTCAAACTTTCAATTGTTTATTGTAATTTGTATGGAAAATAAAAATAAAAATTTTTAGTCTATGTTAAGACCATAAGGGTCATAGTTTTAGTTTAGATTATTATTATTTTATTAGTTTTAAGTAAAGTGGTGTTGCGAACAGATAACTGTGTTTATCTCTGCAATAATTTACTGTTATGTTATATAACTATATGTAAATTTTACTGGTAAATAAATAAATAAAATATATATAAGTTACGTCATCCCACTGCACCGCAGCATATAAGAATAAGATGATAATATATTGCTGACTATTAAATTTCATTATACTTTTGTTCTAGTTCCGTAGGTTACACAGTCAGTCTGTATTATACTCTCTTGTAATTAACATAAAATATATATTGTATAATTAATCCAGAAATAAAGTTCGTTCTGTTCGTTTTAAATCAAATTGTAAAAGTTTTTAAAAACCGTTCGGTTGTTACACGAAACGTAACTGGCGCAGTCGGTAGGATTTCCAAAAAGACATCCATACCGGATAACTTGTGAAGTGTTATCTTCTTAATTGGAAAGAACACAGCATTCCATCGAGGAATTGGTCCATCGAGGATCTGGCGAAAAAGACGAACTTCAGAACCATCACACAGAGAGCAGTATCCACGAGAAGAGAGAAAGGAATGAAGAAAGTAGTGTAAGTCACTTGCTTTCCTTTTAATTTCCTTGTATGACAGACTCACAAAGAAATCAGGAACTGCCAAACTCTAGTGTCGATATTGATTCGGAAATAATCGAATTAACAGATAAAATATTTAAACTCTTTCTAACGACAGAAAAGTCACAAAAATCTAATAAATCAATATTACCTATTAGTAATATTCAAACTAATTTAATAAATTTTAATTCAAGTAATTTAAATATCACAATGGCAAGGCCAAGAATCGAGGTAAAACCATTAGAGTTAGTACCTGAATTTGACGGGTCGCCATGTCGCTTATTTAGATTTATATCAATGGCATCAGATCTATTAAATACATATTGGGATTCCACACCAGAAAATGAAAATTGTCCACAAAATCGTTTCATTTTTAATAGTATCATATCAAAATTAAAAGGACGTGCTGAAGAGGTTATCTCTATCAGTGGCGCACAAAATTGGGAGGAAATTAAAAATACTCTGATCACTAATTTTGGGGATCAACGTGATGAAAATAGTCTTTTGGCAGATTTAATTGGCTTAAGACAAAAACCAAACGAAGATTGTGCACAATTTTATTATCGAATTATTGCAAATTTAAACACATTGCATAATTATATTAGCTTACATGAGATTGACGAAAATATTCGTAAAAGTAAATTACTTACTTATAACAACCAGGCTTTGAGAACTTTATTTGTCGGCTTGCGAGAACCTCAACAATCAATGATACGGTCATTGAAACCAACAAATTTGACAGAAGCTTTAAAATATATGATAGAAGATAATAATATTAGATATATGTCCCGCCAGCAAAATTTCCAAAAACCATCGACAAATAAACCTAATCATAATAACAATATTAGACCAAATTTTCAGCAACAAAATTTTAATCAAAATGTAAGATTACCATTTAATTCACACATGGGTTCAAATATTAACATACCAACACACTCTCAATTTCCAAGAGGGCCGATTCAAATTCAGCCTAGACAAAATTTGCCCCCTCAAAGATTCTTAACTAATCGACACGTTTTCGGAAAACAAATAATAATGTTTGGAAACCAGGTCAAAATAATAATAACGTTCAGTACAAACCAATCCCTATGAGTACAACTACTCGTATTAGTACTCCTAATCGTTAACAAAATTTTAGATCAAATAATTTTCAATCAGCTGGTCCTTCTAATTTTGTTTCGGAAGAATTATTTAATGTCGATCAAGAAGAAAATTACGATGAAAATTCTTTTTATGAAGTACCAACTTGTGACGAAAATAATTACTCTAACGAAAATACAGATGTGTATGAAAATGATACCGAAAATTTTCAAAATTTTCATATGACCCAGGAACCGAACACGGACACGTAGTAGAATTGCATGTTGTTTCAGATAAG
The DNA here is from genome assembly GCA_037954035.1 of Rosalia funebris. Lineage (NCBI taxonomy): Eukaryota > Metazoa > Arthropoda > Insecta > Coleoptera > Cerambycidae > Rosalia > Rosalia funebris. The sequence goes on along the minus strand of JAZFAV010000007.1, from coordinate 23,546,641 downwards.
AGAGAATTGCCATATATTGAAATTAAAAACCCGCCTTTAAAATTACTCATCGACACGGGCGCAACAAAATCTTTACTTAATCCTAATATAGCACAAAAATATTTTTCTAACGAAATTTATACTGAACATTTATCTCTTAGTACAGTTTTCAAAAAATATAATTGTAAATCTTGGGCAAATATTCCATATTTTCCAGAATTCAAAAAACAAGGATATATTAAATTTCATTTGTTTAGATTTCACGATTATTTTGATGGATTGATTGGATTTGATACAATGAAAAATTTAGGTGCATAAATTGATATTGCTAATCATTGTATTATAACACCAAATTCAATAATTAAACTTAAATATAGAGAGACACCAAGAATTCTTACGTCATGTCACGAAATTAATTCTCATGAAATTGCGAGAATAAAAATTCCTGTTAGTATCGAAAGTGGCGATATACTGGTACCGCCAACTACTATTCAAAATTGCGAATTTAAAGAGACATTAACGACAGCAATTAATGGATATGCTTGGACCGAAGTAGTGAATAAAACTGATAATGATGAACTAATTAAAATCAATGAACCTATAAAAGTAATTTCGTTTGAACAACCAATTGCGGATCAATATGAAATTTTTAATATCGAATTTAAATATAACCCTTCAAAACTGAATAACATACAACAACTTATTAGGACCTCTCACATGAACGAGGAAGAAAAATCCCACATTTTTAATCTTTGTAAAAAATATAGTGATATTTTCTTTTATGAAGGTGATCAATTGACTTTTACCAATAAAGTCAAACACCAAATTAAAACTTATGACGAAATTCCAGTTCATTCCAAAACTTATAGGTATCCCTTTGTACATAAAAGTGAGGTACAAAATCAAATTGACAAAATGTTAACTGATGGTATAATAAGACCAAGCAATTCTCCATGGGCATCACCCATCTGGATTGTCCCTAAAAAAGCGGATGCTTCCGGAAAGAAAAAATGGCGAATTGTCGTCGACTACCGGAAGTTAAATGAGAAAACGATCGATGATCGGTATCCATTGCCAAATATCACAGACATATTAGATAAACTCGGGCGTTGTCAATATTTTTCAACTTTAGACCTTGCGAGTGGATTCCACCAAATAGAGATGGAACCAAAAGACATATAAAAAGCTGCGTTCACCGTAGAGAATGGCCATTACGAGTACATGCGTATGCCATTTGGATTAAAAAACGTACCTCCAACATTTCAACGCGTTATGGATAATATATTAAAAGGTTTACAGGGTGATATTTGTTTTGTCTATATGGATGATATAGTAATATATTCCACTTCATTACAAGAACATATGGTGAATTTACAAAAAGTATTTCAAAGACTTAGAGAAAGTAATTTTAAAATTCAACTCGACAAATCAGAGTTTTTAAGAAAAGAAGTACAATTTTTAGGTCATATTATCACTAATGATGGCGTTAAGCCAAACCCAGAAAAAATCAAAGCTATTTTAAATTATCCAATTCCGAAGTCTACAAAAGAAATAAAAGGATTTTTAGGACTTTTAGGTTATTACCGAAAATTTATAAAAGATTTCGCTAAATTAACGAAACCGCTTACTAATTGTTTGAAAAAGGGTGCTAAAATTGAGCATAATGAAACATTTTTGAAAACATTTGAAGATTGCAAAAATTTATTAACAAATGATCCGATACTTCAATATCCTGATTTTGAAAAACCATTCAATTTAACTTGTGATGCAAGCAATTTTGCTTTAGGAGCAATACTATCGCAGGGACCAATTGGTAGTGATAAACCTGTAGCGTATGCATCGCGAACATTAAATCAAGCAGAGCAAAACTATTCGACAATTGAAAAAGAGCTTTTGGCAATAGTCTGGTCCACGAAATATTTTAGGCCGATTTGTATGGTCGAAAATTCAAAATTATTACTGATCATAAACCATTACAGTGGCTATTTTCACTCAAAGAGCCGCAATCACGTCTCGTACGTTGGCGCCTCAAGCTAGAGGAGTACGACTACGAAATTTGTTATAAAAAGGGTAAAAAGAATACCAATGCCGATGCTCTCTCTCGTATCGAAATTCATACTAAAGATATTTCAGAAAACCAAAATTTAAATAAGAATTTAGGCAAAACTCCCTTTGAAGAATTCATGGATAGTTTTAACAAAATGTTATCAACTGGTGACAATCAATCAATTGATATTAATAATACACCTGAAACTAACAATAATCTTAATGATGATCAATTACCTGACAATGACAATTTATCAATGATAGCAAACATTAGCGAACCACCAAATCAAAACAATGGTGAAACTACAGAAACAGCTTTAGATGAAAGTACTGAAACCGCTCACAGTAGTACTGAAAATCCTGTACAACTTATTGAAATTTCAGAAAAACCTTTAAACTATTATCAAAATCAAATTATTATAAAGACAGTGAATATGCCTGTAGGAGAACCTATTATACAAAAATTATTTTCTCAGACAAAAACCAGAACCATTGTAAATTTTGTTAAAAGTCAAATTGAAACCAATACAATTAATTTCTTTAAAAATTATATTGAACCGAACAAAACTTACGCAATTTTTATTGAAAATGAAAATATCATACCAACCTTTGTAACGTAATTAAAAATACATTTAAAAATTCCACTTTTAAATTAGTACGATGTACCTGTCTTTTAGAAGATATTCAGGACTCAGAACGACAAAAAGAGTTAGTACAATATATACATGATGGCAAAAGAAACCACAGAGGTATAACCGAAACCGAACTACAGATTCGCAGAAAATATTACTGGCCGAATATAAAAAATGATGTTCAAAATCATATCAACAATTGTGACATTTGCCAAACAACAAAATATGAAAGAAATCCTCATCGTATTATTTTACAACTTACACCTACAGCAAACAAACCATTTGAAGTCGTACATTTAGACACACTTCAAATTAAAAATCAAAAATTTTTAACAATCGTGGATTCATTTTCTAAATATGGTCAAGCTTATCCAATGACAAGTGCTAACATGATACATACTATACAGTGTATTGTAAAATATATGTCTCACCACGGACTACCAATAAGTTTCGTATCTGATAATGGTACTGAATTTAAAAATAAAGTTATGAATGATTTTATTAAATTACATAAAATCAATATTCATCACATTACGCCACAGAATCCTAATAGTAATGGTGTAATCGAACGTTTTCATTCGACCATTTTGGAACATTTAAGAGTTTTAAACATAAAAATGCCAAATTCCAATATTATAGATTTAATGCCATATGCAATTTGGGGATATAATCATTCAATACATTCTGTTACAAAATTAAAACCAATTGAAATTATTAATGGTCACTTAGATACCAATGATCCTTTCCATATTGATCTTAATAAGGCACTTATCACAAATTATATAGAATTACACAAAGAAAAAGCACACTTAATGTATGATCACATACATAATATCTCGCAAACACACAAAGAGAATATAATAAGTAAACAAAACGAAAAGCGCATTGAACCTCCTACGTATACTTTGGAGAAACCTGCTTACAAAATTTTACCAAATCGTGATAAAATTGAACCCAGATATAGAAAAGAGATAGCTACAGGACAAGATGGTATTAAATTAACAACAAAAAAGCGAACATTGCATAAGCATAACGATCTGTTTATCGGAGTATAATTCCGTTAATCTTGATATTACGTCTCTAAGTCATGGATTGGTAGAACGAATGGGTGTATCGTATTTAAATTTCCAAAAGCAACAGATGTTTGCAAATTATCTAAGTATTCTAGTATAGTCTCTAAGGTATCGATAATGTGTTGACATAGCATAAATGTTTCTAATACATCTACTCTTTTACCTATGAATTCTATTATGTCTTTTATGTTCTTTTCGTTATTCGATATTATAGTTAAAGTTTCGTTTGTCTCTTCGATAAAGTTAGTAAGCAACGACATGCGGTAGTTAATTTGGGTAGCAAGATTTTGTTCGTTCTTTAGCAATGTGTTAAATTTCGCGTTTATTGTTTTTAGATCATTTTCGTCTAAAGTTCCGAATAGGTATTTAGATGTAGATCCAACAATATTAAATAATCCTCTTTTTGTTCTTTGTAATGGCTGCAAGTTAATTAACTTTTGTCTTATTCTTATTATGAGGGTTTTGGCTTGTGTTATGAATATATCTCTGACATTTAATTTATCTAAGTAGATTTCAATATTGTATGTTTTTGTATGATATGTTTTAAGTTAATTATATTGATTAGGGTGTGATGATGACTAATAAGTTTGGTCTGTTTTTCGAGTTTAAGTGAATATACTGGGTGATTAATGTTTTCGAAGGAAATATCCATGGCGTGGGGGTTTATCGTTAGTGATAAGAGTAGTAGAAACAGAAGGACAGTTGTCTTCATTGTCTATGTCTGTCGTGTTGTCAGTTATTGTTTCCTGTAGAGGAAAGATTTTATGTAACTTCCTTTTTCTTTTTATTATATTTTTATGGTAATGACCATGATTAGTTATTAGAGTGGGACCTCTATCTTGGACAACTTTTGATTTTTTGAATTTAGGTTTAGTTTTGTACCTATAGTTGCGTGATTTGATGTATAAAGTTTCATTTTCTGCATTATCTACGGGGTCTTCGCGTTGTTCGCTTCTCTTTGATATAATATTGTCTTTGTTAGTTGTAAGTTTGTCTTTTATAGAGTTGTATATATGTAGTGTTAATTCGTTGTGTTCTTGAACATAACTGGATATGATTGCATTCTCGTTTAATTCAAATGGCGTTTCTTTGTTTAAATGTCCTAAGACTATTTCGAATGGAGTGAATTTTGTTACGTTATGAATTGAATTATTATAGAGCATGACAGCTAGAGTAATGATGTAAGATATGGGTTTATTTGCGTGTTCTGTTTTCAAGCACCTTATAGAATCTAATAATGTGGAATGGAATCTTTCGACGGGGACATTTGAATTAGAATTTCGTGGTGTTGTTATATGTAGTTCAATTTTATGTAGGAGGCAAAAGTGTTTAAGGAGTTGATTGTTAAATTCTGGACCGTTATCTGCAATTATTTTGTTGGGTATGCCGAAATGGGATATAAACAGTAATAACTTGTTTTGTATCTCGATGGCAGTTTTGTTAGGGATGTGGTACGCTTGTCCGAATTTGGAGAAAGGATCGAATGAGGTTAGAAAATATTCTTTTTCGGCTTGGAATACGTAGATATGTATTGTTTGAAATGGTTTGTGAGGTGTAGGACTTATCTGAAATTTAATTTTGTGGGGATGTCATTCGTATTTGGATATTTGACATGTGTTACAAGTGTTGATGAAGTTTGTAACATCTTTCGATAGGTTCGGCCAATAATATCGTTTAAGTAACGAGTTTGTAGTTTCGTTAATTCCACGATGGCAGGTCTTTCCTTGATGGTGGTATTTTATTAGTTCTTATCATCCAAGCAAAATATTTGATATGAAAATTTTTATTTTGTTATTTAAATTTGTTTGTAGTATACGAATAATTTTCTTTTCTAGTTCTTTGGTTTTAAAGTATAAGCAGTTTGTTTATTTAAAGTTTATAAATGGTTTGACAAATTTAAAGGTGTCTTCGTCACTAAGATGAGTGCGGATTGTAATATAATGTCTGATTTTTGATGAACTGAAAATGTCTTCAGAACTAGTGATTTCTCGGGGTGTATTATTGCTTTCTGTTAGAATTACTTGATTTTTATAGTGGTTTATGGATTGCTCGGTATAGGGTATGTTTAGTATCGGATTTTCGATAGAAGAGTGTACCGTGTTATTGTCTAAATCGTTATCTATCATCGGCGTGTCTTGTGCAATTTGCTTAGGTTGTTTTTGTGTGGGTTCAATGGTTACTGGATTTTTCGGAAAGACGTTTTCTAGATTTTCTATGATTCTATCTAGGTCCTCGGGGTCAGGTTCGGTTCCGTTCTGTAAGTTATTTTTAAGGATTTCGTTGATGTCGTCGTTAATAGTGCCGGGGTTCGTCATCATCGATTGTCGGTCTATTTGGTCGCCTTGGCTATCAAACGTATTAATTTCATTTTTAATTTTTATTCCAGATAAACCGTCCGCTACGACGTTGGTCTTACCCTTCTTATATCGAATTTCGTAGTCAAATTCTTCTAGTTTTAACCGCCATCTTACTAATCTGGAGTTTGGTTCTTTTAGAGAAAAAAGCCATTGTAACGGTTGGTGGTCTGCGAAAATTGTGAATCCTTGTCCGAAAAGGTATGGTCTAAAATTTTTGCAAGACCAAACAATACTTAGTAGCTCTTTCGCTATACTCGAGTAGTTAATTTCTGCAGGATTTAATGGACGAGATGCGTAACAGATGGGTCGTCCTTTTTGGCTGAGAACTGAACCTATGGCGTAGTTGCTAGCGTCTGTGGTCAATTCGAATGGTTCGTTAAAGTCGGGGTATGCTAGAATGGGGTCGTTACATAAAAGATTTTTGCATGTCTCAAAACAATTTAGAAAATCGGGTGAATGGATGATTTTTTCATCTTTTTTGAGACATTTTGTCATAGGTTTCGTAATCTTCGCGAAATTTGGAATAAAAAACTAATTTTAAATTTTGAATATGCTCTTGTAATGAAGATGAAAATATTACTACGTCGTCCATGTAAACAAAACAGATTTTATTTTGGAGTTCCTTAAGAACATAGTCCATGACTCTTTGGAAAGTCACAGGCGCGTTCTTTAAACCGAAGGGTAAACATAGAAACTCGTAGTGTCCATGTTCTGTATTAAATGCAGTTTTTTGTATACTATCTGGATGCATCTGTATTTGACGAAATCCTGACGCAAGGTCTAATGTACTAAAATATTGGCATCTACCGAGTTTGTCTAATATGTCGTCAATATTGGGTATTGGGCAGCGATCTGCTATCGTCTTGTCATTTACTTTTCGGTAATCAATAACGATTCTATATTTTCGTTTGCCTGAGGCATCTAACTTTTTTGGTACAATCCATAAAGGGCTTGACCAACTACTTTCAGAGGGTCGAATAATATTTTCGTCTAACATTTTATTTATTTGTAACTGCACTTCTTTTTTGTGGACGTGTGGATATCGATATGATTTAGTGTAAACGGGGTCCTCGTCTGTCGTTTTAATTTCGTGTGCAACTGTGTTAAAGAACGTTAGTTTGTCGTCAGGGATAAGAAATATATCGTTATAATCTTGACATAATTTTAAAAGATTATTTTTCTCTTCGGTATTAAGATGATTTGTACGCAGGAGATTTGGAATTTGTTGTCTGCGGGGTGAGTGGTTAGATAGATAAGAGATTTGTGGGTAGTAACAGTCGAAAGAAGATAAGGGTTGTGTTCCGATATTCTTATCGAATCGGACGGTAGTCGGGTTATCACTTATGTTGTGTATCTCTGTATACGCGAGTCCTTGATTAGCGATAGTAATGGTTCCGGGATAACGCAATTGTGAGAAATTTGTTTTGGTATATATATTTCAACGTTGTCGGGGGCGTCGACGGGAATTTGTCTGATAATAATTTCTTTAACGTTAATAGAGTATGATATCGATGTCTCGGACGGGTCACGGAAGTGGAGAGGAATTATGAAAGTAGGGTTATAGATAATTTTCTCTGAGAATATTATAGAGAGATTGAATTTACAAAGGTCTTCGAAGCCAATTAGACCGCCGAAATAATTATGGAAATCGTAGACTAGAACATCGATAGTGTTATTAGAATGAAGTTCTTCAAATGCGGGGATTTTTGCTCGAAATTGGATTTTGGCTTTGCCTGTGCAGGCTTTAATTTCGGTCTGATGATTATACATGAATTCAGGGTAGAATTTTTTCATTTATTGAAGGGCGAATAATGCTTTTCGAACAACAAGTGTCGACTAAGAGTTTTAGAGGGGGATTTTGTATTTTTATGTATGGAAGGCTACAAGGGAAAGAAACTGAATTATATTCATGTTTTATGTTTGCTCGTTGAGGGGCTGGTTGTCGTCGAAAAAATGTTCGTCGGAAGTTTCGTAATTCTGTGTCATATCGTCCTGCGGGGTTTCCGTGTAATCGGTTGTTGAGGCGTCAAGTTGGTCTTGTCGCCGAAGCTCATAAAAGTTGTACATGTTACTTGATGGGTACGGGGTGCCTGAATAGGAATTAGTTCGTGAGGGCGGTGTTCCGTCTGTTTCAGCATTCAATATTTCTTCTGAATGGAATGGGGGTTTCGATTGTTGATTTGATCTAGAATTTTGTGGGTGTGGAAATTGACGTATGGGTATTACGGATACACCTAACATGGGTGTTGGCAACTAAAAAAACAAAGTATTGACAACTTGTCCGGGTTTGAAAACATTCTGGGGTTTCCAAAATGGTTGATTTGCGTTTGGAAATTGAGGTTTGTTTTGATATGGAAAATTTCGTAATTGAGAGTTGGGGAATGTTGAATATACAGGTGGTTGTTTAAGAGGTTATTGCGAGATATTTTGGGGGTTGAAATTTGAGAATGTACTTGCGAATTGTGGGAAACTAGATTGGGGTTTATTTATTGATTTTTCATTTTTGTTTTGTGATGTTGGAAGTTTCTGGTTTATTGACAGTCTATATTGATTAAACTGTTCTTCTTTATGAATGAAGGCAATAGCATTCTCTAAGGTATCTTGTTCTCGTGTTCTCAACATTTGTTGATAATGGAACGGTAAATTCCTAACATATGTGTCTAACACGAGTTGTTGATAGACGGTGGCTAAAGCTTCTTTTACCATTTGTGGATGGGCACTTTGTTGTGATTTTGACATTAGAAGACTCTGAAATTGTTGTATACGAGCGCCAAATTGTAATAGATTTTCTTTCGTTTTGTCGTAAGTTAAATGTAAAAGGTCTTGTTGTAAACAAGGTAGGTCTCGTGGGTCTCCAAAGTTGGTGATTAATAATTCCTTAATTTTCTCCCACCTATTTAATTCTAAACGAGTTGAAACCATAATTTGGGCTTGACCGTTCAGTTTAGATTTGATTGCTCTTAACATAAAATATTACGCCGCTTGATCGTTAGTAGGGAAACTATTCAATAATTCTTGCGAGCTACTTATAAAGTCGTTTAAAAGGCTGGGTGAGCCGTCAAAGTGAGGAATAATATCGATGTACATTTTCATTAACTGATAATTTACAGCCATTTCGTTGTTTTGATTAGTTTGAATCGTATTACTAGAGAATGAATCAATATTGTTAGAAATTTGGTTATCGTTTATGTTTTGCTCTTCGTTTACTATTGACAAGCTATGAACCTTTTGGTATGGTAGGAAATGTTGAAAATTTGTTTTACTTCTTTTTCGTTCTGCCAGCTTGGCCTATATTACATTTATAGTCTAATGATGAATTTATCTTAATATGAATTATTCAATGCTAGTTTTATTATTTTAGCAAAAAGATATCTTAACCTAACCTATATAATCGCACAAGGTCAACGAAATATAGGGTTCCTTCAGACAAAATCACACAGAGTCAGTGATTGCATGAAGTTTCTATTTATATCAATTGCACACTTTGAAAAAAGGGTAAGTAAGGAAAAACAGATGGGTAAGAAAATACTTGGTACTTACTAGTCTTCCGAAGTCGCTGCTCGTACCTCTGGTTTAGTGCTTAAGGGTTGAGACCACAAGAAGAATTCTGACTAGACCTGTTGGCTTTGGTTCAGGAAAGGTGCCGCTGAACATGGTAGTCTTCGGGTGTTATTTTCAGGATCTTCTGCACTATCCTACCGACTGCGCCAAACATGTTTAGGGTTCGAAGAACAGCAAAACAATTATCGTATTACACTTTTACTTACTTCTGAATGACAAATTATGTAGTACTAACTCTAACGAATAACAAGTATAATCTGACTTACAATTCGAGGGGTTACACTTTTATATATGAAATGATATCAACGCTGAGGGCGTCTGAGGGCAGCCTTATCGGTGGGTTTGCGATAAAGCTGTATCTTTAACAATTATTATAATGTGAAAGACCCACACAGTGGTTAAAAATAAATATACGGAGTGTTCTGGCTATCCATGTAACTCGCCGACCCGGTGCCGCGCTGCCTTGATGATAATCTCCTGTTTTCGCCCTAATAGATTCTGTCGGTATTGTGTCGTTTGACATAGCTCTACTGTCAAATAGATTGATATTGTAACCAATAGATTATTATTTCTAAATGAAAGATAATTTATAACTGGATATAAAATTATCAGTTATAAATTGAAAAAATATAAATGTTTTTGATAAATACTATCACTCGTATCACTCGTAAGAAAATCTGATGTGTGTAGCAATTTTAAATTTGATAAATGATTGAAGTATTCAATCCTACGCAGCAGTGGGAGTTTTTTTAATTTCAGAATAATATTTGCGATGGTGTATATTATGCTCCACATCCATTACACAATACACTTTGAAAATCACACACACACACACACATGCATACACATTAGGGCGTCAGGCAATATGCTAGATATTAAAGAAAAGCATAACGTCGCACCGCCAACCGATATAAAGAAAATTTAATAATAATGGGTTCTCGCTGCCTTCCAATAAAGATCTCGTGCTCTGCTCTGTCACGCTTTCAGCGGGCTAACTTATCGAAATGATTTTCGGCTTTCTGGGAAAATGTGTTTGGAACTGCGGAAACTTTCTTAAATTTATTATTATTACAAGACATAATTCGAAAACAACTTGGCTAAGCTACATATTTTCTTCAATTTTACTTCCTCGAGTTTAAAAAACGATATTTGTGTCCTTGACACAATTAGGGTTCGTCTAAGTTTCCGCTCAGAGAAAACTGTATAATTTTTACGAATTCGAAGATATACATACATATTTATTGCTAAGTACCTTTGAGAAATGATGTAATGAAACACTTTCGATACCTTCTTCTAATATATAGACAATTCTGAATTAATTTTATAGTTAGTTACACTCCTAGTGAGTAGAGAGCACTATTTCAAGACTAGGAACTTAATTAACATTAAGGATAATTAAGTGTTTTCTTTATTTCAGGGGAACTTATAGAATATATTTCATTACTTTAATAAAAACTAATCTGTTACAATAAAAATAAGTTAATATGTTGCTATCGCTAATGAGAACTATAGAAGAGATACTCTAGATTATTGTCACCTAATATTTAACTAAGAAGATATTCCATGTAGATTTATCCGCAGTACAGTACGTTAATAACATATCTTTGAGTTAATTTTCGCAATAGTTGTAATTTATGTAATATGTAATAATTATTTTCTTCCTTCTTTTTTTACTTCCTCCTTTCCTTCCAGAAGGGGGAACGTTTTTCTTTTTCCTTCTGGCGGTTAAATTTAAATACAATAATCCATATTCTTTATTTTTATTAAACGACTGTGTTACCCAAGAAGAACACTAATAATATTTAAATTTCATGACGCCGTAGCTAATGCAAAAAATATATGTTTGTGCATGTTAATGGAAGATGAATACATGCTTCTACGTATGTTTAAATTTACGTACTGAAATTTGTTGAAGTAAATATTTAATTTAGTTGCATGAGAATTCTCCTGATGTAGCCTAGCATTTTGTTTGTTTAACAAAGTGACTTGAGCAATGTTCTCGACTTGTATTTTGGGGAAAGTTTTAAAGCGGTTGACTTATTTGTTCTACTCCAATAATTTATTACTCAGCCAGAAAACCTATTTGTCTTTATTATTATTATATATTTTTGAATTAGTATTGATGGTTTAGCATAAATATATATATATATATATATATATATATATATATATATATATATATATATATATATATATATATATACATATATATATATATATATATATATACTTAACAATCTATATATTTAGTATATACATCCTTACATATTTGTAGTAATTCTCTACATTACCAAGGAAGTTTATTTCAGTTGCAGTTTGCAACCAGAGTTATAAATATAGTGGTTAGCATATAATTTAAGATCAATTTCATATAATCGGGGACAAAAGTGAATTGGAAAAAATCTGAATTGACTTTTATTAATGAGAAAATAATATGCACGTGCATTTATTGATTGCAATTTTTTATATTACATAGAAAGTGATAAATTAGAACATAACATAAATTAGTCATTCCATATCATTAAAATACTTAGTTTTAAAGTATAAACTTACTGTTAAATAATATTCTGACAATATTACCATATTTATCCCTACTGATAATTCATTAATGAATGCAAATCATTTTATATCCCCTACATTACAATATATTTATATCCAGCGTGGAAACCTTAAGTGAAATGAATTCCGTATCTTGAATATTGAGGATTTAAGGAAATATTCTTGAAATAAGTGGAGTTTTTATTTTGGCTGGTCGCACTTAAAGAGTTACAGTTTTAGTTATCTTCATGCTAGAGGAAGCAATCGACCTTTTTTTATATCAAGTGATCATTTGAATAAGTGAACAAATTTTGGATCCTATTAAGGTCATGGATCTACCCTGGCTAGTTCATTAGTCGTTTTATTATTCTCACATGCCGCGAGTCACTTTATTTTTTCTACTTTCTATTTTATTACTTTCGAAATAAATATCTCTGCGAGGGTATTTATATAACACCATACTAGTCTTGAAGCGGGCGTGGAATTGATTGATTTCAACTGTCGGAGAAAATGGTTATTGACTGATAAACAGTTCTATGTCTTATTGATTTTTTATATTTCTCTGTCATGAATGTATTATTATGTTTTAGTTTCTGGGAAAGTTATATCTTGGGACTATTTCAACTATGGAATCTGCCAATATTGAACTTACCTTCAAGTCTCTTGATACATCCTGATGTTTTAATCCGCGCTATAGGTATTTACCCCTGTATTAGTCTATGCCAATTATTGCGTGAGCAATAATTTTTCTTGAATAAATTTGTGGAATGGGGATAGGTCTAATAAAACTTCTATTGTAGTTGTGAAGCAGTCCTTATGCCCCTGGGACGCACGAGCAAGCAGGCTATTAAATGGAATTTTTACGTTATTTTATAGCTAGTTAATAGTCATTGCTTGATGTTTGCGGCAAAGTTTACAGAATAAATAATTATTTATTCTGTAAACTTTGTTTGCGGTGTTTTTGTATACCATACTAGAACTTGTATTTACCATTAAATTATCATATATTTTATTACCCTAGTGTATATTCATAGTTATTTTTAGGTTTAGTCCGCAAGATAATTGTCACTTCCTGTGCGACTTTCTGTATGAGAATTGTGTGAAGTATGTCTGCTTTTGATCACATATGAAGTGTTGGTCGTACATGGTCGTTAGTCAAGTGGTGTTGTGAACAACGCTTCGGCGCACAGTGGGACGAATGACCAACCTAGGTGAAAAAATTCATTGTATAAACAATATTGTGGGGCATTTATATTTCAGAGTTAAGATCTAATTAGCCCAGAATGAGTGTTTTTCTTTAATAGGAACAAATATTGAAAGTGTACAGAGCTACATAAATACTGACTTGTATACCCCGCTCATTACATATTACTTATTTAGTTCATCCAATGCTTCTGTCGCCACCATATCACTGATTTTTTCAGATTTTCTTTCTGTGCTAACTAGTGGAATGAATTTTTTCCTGAACAAAAAGTTATGAAAGTCGTATAATATGTCTGAAAACTGACTCATTTTTTTACTTAGGATATAGTTCTTTTTTGCATAATATAGCAGAGACTATCTAAAAAGTATAAAAAAGTATATCTGTGAAATTTTTACTGAACATTGTTTAAGATGTCTACTGAACATAAATTTTCTATTTATGTTCAGTATGATGAAACTGAAATTATGGTATAATCTCAGTTTAGTTGCTTTCCGTTGCTATTTGGGCTGTACAATACAATTTAGTATTATGGTGTCTTAGCTTGGAGTTTCATTCTTGAGGATTTTGATTGGTATATTCTGATTCGATGTTGTGGTTATATTCCAGGTAAACGAATAGCGATCCCCAAAATGGAAATATTTGATTTGTGGTAATATCGGAATTTGAATAAAATGTACACCATATTATTTGAAAAATATGAATTATCAAATATCGTGAAAAATTCGGCAGCTAACTTGAAACACCTCGTAAAACTGAATATTGTTCAAATTCGGAAAAGATGATCTGTTGGAAGGTACTCAAATAAATTTTTAGAATGAAACCGTGTTCGGCTGAACCAGGAATTGAAAATTGCTTGCATATGTGAACAGGTTTTTCAAGGTAAATCAACAGTGTTCTAAAATAACTATTTTTGACTTGTAATAAGCTACTTCCTATACACTTCAATTAATTCATTTTGATCTATTTAATATTTTTTCAAACAGATACCGGTGTTGTCGGTCGACCCGTGAAATAATTCGTCGAGTGTTCTTATCGAGGAAAAAAAGAATAAGGTCCAGGAACTCTTAACTAATCGAACTTCTGATTAAGTAATGTTATCCGCGGAAGTAGTTACTAGAGAAGCTGGAAAACGCAAAGCTGCAAATATTATTAAAGAATTAGCGTCCTTCACATCGGAAGTAGCCATTCAAATTAAAAAAGTAAGTTGAGCAACACTAATGCTAAAGGTTTTTCTAATGAAGAGGCATTGGCGTTTTTTCTAGATTGTAAGTTAATGAAGCACACTTACAATTTGGCGCGAAAGCGAGTTTTAGGATCAGGTCATAATATTTATCCTTCTTATTACGAAATCACAAAAAGTAAAAATGCATGCTATCCTTTGGACCCTAATGAAGTGGTTGTGGTAGAAAAAGGTGTTAGTATAACGGTTCAAAGTATTGCAAATTTAACATGTACAAGACTCTTTTTAGCTAACAAGGAAATATTCAAGCGTTTCCCTCACGGTACGAATTTAATTTTGATTTCTAAATGGGGGTGTGATGGTAGCAGCGGTCACAATAGATATAAGCAACGTTTTGAAAGCAGTTACAATGCAGATTACGAATATTTATTTGCATTTTCTTTTGTTCCTTTACAATTTAAGTGAATTAGAAAACAGAAACAAAGTAATATGTAGAAATTCTTCATCTACTCGGCTTTGTAGACCTTTTATGATTTAGTTCACAAAAGAAAGAGCGGATTTCAGTAAAACTGAAACTGAAAAAATTTAACGGGAAATTGAAGAGCTGCAACCTACTAAAGTTATTGTAAATAATAAAGAGATTTTTGTTCATTGTTAATTTTTGTTGACTATGTTAGATGGGAAAATAATCAATGTTGTCACTGACAATAAATCGAGTCAGACATATTATTTTTGCGGTGGTACACCGAAGATAATGAATAATATCCCCTCTTCGTTAAGCGTTAGAACAATAATCTATATAGTTTTGGTTTGTCGATATTACATGCTTGGCTACGTTCCTTGAAGTGTTTCGTTAATATGGCTTATAGGCTAAACATAAAAAAATGAGCTATTAAACTGAATGTAGAAAAGGAAGAAGTAAAAAACAGGAAACCACAAATTCATGCCCAATTTAAAAGTGAAATGTGTTTGATACTCGATAAGCCAAAACTCTATTTTGGATGCACTAACGACGAAAACTCGGCGAGAAGGTTTTTCAAAAATCATGTTGTAGTGCATCCATATGCGGATTGAATGAAGCACTTCTCGAAATGTTTTACATTATATTGAGTACAATATCATCAGTTTACGACATCGACATGGACAAATTTGCTCTGTACGTCGATGAAATTAGATTATTGTTCATGAGTCTTTATTCGTGGTATTTTATGCCAGTACCAATTCACAAATTGTTACTGCACAGCACTGAAATCATAACAAATTGCATAGTACCAATTGGTATGATCTCAGAAGAGGTACAGGAAGCAAGAAATAAAGACTCAAGGAGATTTCAAGAAACGCACACTAGGAAGTGCTCATGAATAACCACGAATAAAGACCTATTTGTTAGGTTATTACTCACCTCAGATCCTATCATCAATGCTCATAGAGAAAACTTAATGACAAGTAGGCAATCTCTGCCAAAACAAGTGGTTGCTCTTTTGAAACCTCCAGAAATCGTAAACAATTCGACCTGTTTCACTAGCGATTCCAGCAATTATGATGATGGGTGTTGACAGCATCGACAGCACTGTAATCAATTAATATTTTATGTTATATGTAATCCTACATTTTATGTTGTTTTCTTTTTAATTTTCTCTTACCTACATTTAACAAAAGAAGTGTTTTTCTTTTTTCTCACATTCTTAATTTTATCTCAAATAATACAAGTTTGTCAATGAAAAATTATTGTTTACAAAACTACGTTTTAAACGCAACCTGTGACTATGGTCACCCTGTATAACTCTGTAATGGTTCGCAAACCACTGCCATTAATTAATTGATTTTATCCAAAACCTCTAATAACGAGGAATACTTTTTTTTTTTGTTAAAAAATGCTGAACGAATAATGCGCTGCCCCTAATATGAGTTCATAATCAGAGCCAGATTCCCAATAAGGCTCAGTTCTCAAATAATTTGTTTCACCTAGAGTGGTTCAATGACCACTCTAGGTGGAAAACATTATTTGAGACCTGACTTGAACCCAGAACCCCTGAATTGTTTGAGACCAGGAATTGACTTGAACCCAGGACGCCGCACAGTAGCACGCTGTGCGGTGTCCTGGGTTCAATTCCGAATGGCAGCAACAATTAGTCGAATTTTTTCACATGACTACTTGACTTTTAATTTGAATCCGAATTGACATGGACGTTTATAGATATATCCAGATCTTCTGCAAATAAATTATATCATATATACCTCGCAAAAATATTCCTCGTATAGAAGTATAGGCCTTGAAGTTCCTTGAATTAATCTGGGGGTAATGATACTAATCGCTTGATGGTGACCTAGAGTGTTAGCTTCTCGTAATTCGGGCGAGGGTTCTATTCCCACATAAGTCAGTTAAATGTATCTATGTGTGTCCATCTGAATGTCTGGGATTATATGGAGAAATAGCATTAAACTAAACCTCACCCCCATAAAAAACAAATTACTTTTACAAAATATACAATTACTTTTACAAAATATACTAGCACAATTTTTTATTAATTTATCGTTAACTCCTCTCCTTTTTAGATTACTCTATAGTGTTTTCTTTTCTATACTATTGAACACTTTTTCGTTAATGAATGCTATCTGTGTGTATAGTATATTGTGATTCTAGTCTTCTTCTATCGTTTGTATGATGGTGAATATATGATCTTGTACTCCTCTTCCTTGTCTAAAACGGCTTCGTTATTCTTCTAGCTGTATATTTATTATATCTTCCGGACTATTATTTAATTGACTAAACCTGTAATAAGTATAAAATTCAGTCTATATAGACACGTAACAATATGTGGTGATTTTATAATATGACTGCTTTTATTATTGGGGAAATTCCAAAAGCTGTTTGATCACCGGTTATTACTTTTTTCTTAAACATTGATTTTTTTATTACTAATGCCTCTGATAAATCTAATCTTCTGCCTTTACATTCATTATATAAAAGTTTTATTTCTTGGAAGTCAGGAAAATTATTGTTTGTGATACGATACTCTGCAAAACCAGTGCATTTTTTATCATTTAAAATAGATTTTTTATATTTGTCATAACGCTTTCTTATATAATGATCTTAATGGCCGATACAAATAACACCACAATCATTACATTCTATTTCACAAACGCCACTTTTTTGTGATTTGTCATCTTTTTCTAATTTATTATTTACTAATAAAGAGCTTAAATTATTTGAATTTACACATATATAGTTCATTTTATGGTAATTTGCCAAATAAAGAATCATAAAACACACCGTAGCTTGTGTTTATGGCTAGGCTCAGGTAGACTGTTTCGTTCATCAGCAAGATAAGAGAGTTTTTATTTGGTAAATAGTGATGAAATGAATAGTACATAAGTCGTTTTCTTAATCTATTACCTACATATTGTATTACTAACATTTGAAGTAAAGTTTATATAGTGATATTGTTTCTTATCTTTTTCATTTGGAACCGAATATAAATGCGTTAAATGATTTTTTTCACATTTTGTATACAAAATAATCTGATAAACAACAGACAAAAGAAACTTATCTTACATTTCCTGTGTTATTTCATTTTGACCTGCTGCGTTGCCTCTTTTTAGTAATTTCACTTATTTTACTACTTGTCCTATTTTAAATTCCTCTTGTTAATTTATCCCTGCTTTATATTCTATGTATTCGTCTTCTACTATATAGTGCATGTATTCTATATTCAACATGCCCTCAAAATATTGCCTAACATTCTTTTACAAACAACTTATAATCCGAGTAATTTTTTTAAATATAATTTTTTAAATACATATAATTTTATATATACATTTTCAATAGAATCATACCAGTTCAAATAAATTCTACGAAACTGCTAGTAGGCTATAAGGAACTGGAATCGATATATTTAAATGAATGTGCCTTCGCTGACTATGTGATAACATCTACTAAAAATCAAAAAGATTTACAACAAAACTTAGTACTATAGAATACGACACATAAGAGAAATTTAAAGATAAATATAGGCAAAACCAAAGCAATGGTGATTGAGTAAAATAATGTTTAAGCAATAATACAGTTAAATAATAAAATTATTTAATAGAAATTTTAGGTATTTAGAAAAATTAAGCACAAATAAATAACACAGTAGAAAACGCAACAAAATCATATTATTTGTTAAATAATATCCTCATTAGGAAAATATTTCAACAAAAATAAAGATAATTGTGTATAAAACTATATTGAACGAAAAAATATATTAAATAAACATTTAATATGTTGATGTGGAAGCTAGACACTTACAAAGCAACAAGGAACAAGCCATTGAAATTAAATTCACAAGAAGTATAAAAGATATAACAAAAAAAAAAAAAGAAGTGAGAGTGAGTTAGAAATGAAATAGTGAAAAAAGAACTAAAAGTTGAACCAAAAAGTAAAAAGGATCTATTTTTTCAAAATATGAAATTAGAAAATTTTTAACCAATACCGACATAATATAAATTAATGTTAACGTCAATTTATAACAATTATTTGTTATCAAGTGATGACCACTCATCATTTTCTAAAGGTACTCATATTTTTGCTTATTTTTGAATATCTAATGGTTGTTAAGACACCTGCATAATCATTATGCCAACGCTTTTAAAAATAATATTTAGATAAAAATTAGTTGTATATTATGCAAAATATATTTTGTTATTACCTAAAATAAAATAAATAATTCTGTTATTATTACCGCTGCGAAAACAGTCTCTTAGAGATATTAGTATGGCTGTGTAGAACAATTTTGTTTCAAACCCAATACATTTTGAACATATTTATTTTATATAGACTCTTAATATGAAGTCGTCGGTCTAGATTCTCATAATCCATTCTCATCAGCTTTACTCAACTGCGTCGTAGGATATCTGTGGTATGCCTAAAATTTCACGTCATTTGAAACCAATAGTCTGAATATTAAGTAGTACGAGTATGAATGGTGATTCAGATAAACATAACTGGTAGCTTTATTGTATACTGAATATTGTGAACAGACGGTATTGAATTAATAATTTTCCGATATCGGCAGTTAAAGTTGAAGGTGTTAAAAGATGTTGAAGAAGTCCAGACTTTCTGCATATATTATATACTAATAGTGTGGAGTTAATTACAACTTTTTCAATCTACTAAACAAATACCTTGACGAATATATCACAAATCATTTACGTTGGTAATCACGTGCGGATAATTGCTTATTTTTAAAAAATTTTTGGCTTATGCTGTCTACATAATCTATCATAATTCACAGATATTCGGCTGGATAGTTTTACTAGTAATTAATAAAAATATCTAATAAGAGACCCATCTTTCAGAACAAGTTATTATATCGGTATAATTGTAAGCAAGCCGTTGTTATGGGTCCTATATTTTAGATATAGATGTAAATATAAATATTCCAGTATAAAAGATATTCATATTTAATTTCAGATATACCCCACATTAGACAATTTCGAATAAAATACGTTAACAAAGTAATTCGATATTGCTTTAGCACTTCTTGGAGATTTACTTTATCGAGCACCGGTAGGATCTACAAAAAGATATAGTCAATTAAGCATCACTATCGTCATTCATACCTTATATGCGAGTACATATAACCACGAAAGCAGAATTACCATAAATAACCAGAAGCAAGAGACAGCAATATTAGTCTTTGGATTTCTTCTGAAGAACTCGACAAGATGGTCAGCGGAATTTCAAAGATTAATTCAACGACGACAATGGCATAACTCGGAGGAATTACTTCAGTGGATTACGGCAGTAACAGCCTACTTTGTGTCTATTCTATATCACCACAAAATATACATAGATTTGTAGTATAATAGTTAATGTGACTTTTATGTACATTTAAGAACCAAAAATTAATAGCAATCTCAGAATTTATTCTGATACGAGTTAATGCATAATTTTAACAGATGTTAATTTCAAACGACATAAATATATTGAGAAGGAAATCGTTATTAATACTATTCATTATATAGTTACTATTAAGCTGTCTAAGCGCTCCAAAATACAATGTTTTGTATTTTTTATATGGATAGATTTATGACAAAGTGAATATCATCTTTTGGGGGCTATATACAACAATAATACTTTACTTCTATTGAAATTGACGGTAATTACAATAATAATTTCGCCGTTATAAATATAATTTTTGTTAGCATCTTATATGAAATACATTTGTCGTACTTCTTTAATGGAATGATAGCTAGAATATATATCTCAAGGATGGATCTTTGTACAATGTAAAATGGGAACGGGAAAACAAAGGAATGTCATTTAAATTGTATTTTTTTAAGGGAGTAATATATAGTTACGTTCAATATGTGTCTTATCGCGTTGCCTAGCCTTCGTCTAGCTTTTAAAAAGATTAGATTTATTTCTTCTATACCTGTATATATGAAAATGAAGGAAAGAAAATAACTCTCTTATCTGGCCGATCAATGGA
Source organism: Rosalia funebris (assembly GCA_037954035.1). Taxonomy (NCBI): domain Eukaryota; kingdom Metazoa; phylum Arthropoda; class Insecta; order Coleoptera; family Cerambycidae; genus Rosalia; species Rosalia funebris. The sequence continues at coordinate 23,525,595 of JAZFAV010000007.1, read as the reverse complement.
ACAGTTTACCTGAGCCTAGCCATAAATACAAGCCACGGTATGAGATAAGAGCCGTTTGGTATTTTTTATTTGGCAAACAGCGATGAAATAAACAATAATCATTAATACGTGAAAGTAATTATATTTATTTTAACAAAACAACCTCGCCCATAAGTGTGGTGAGATAAGAGTGGACCAAAAGCGTACACCTGAACTTAACTGAAAATTTAAGAAAACCCTTAAAATGCTCAGAAATTTCTGTACACATTTTTGCTCACATAAGAGCCTTATCCAAACATCTTATTCCAATGCAAATTAAGGTTAAGCTCTAGAGAAAAACCTGCGTCTGGTTTGGTGTTGCATTCATAGTATTAATAAGGAAATTGTTGTTTTTCAATAATTTGAATTTTGAACATTTTGACAACCTCACTTTGGAAAGTCTAATCAAAGGGAAATAAAAATGGATCTACTATCATTTCCATTTAACTAGATCCCACTTTATTTGCACATTATTAGTATTTTGTTATCACGTTAATAGAACTAATGGTTAGGTTATTCTGAATTGTCTAATTGCATTAAGGGTAGGTTATGGTGCAGATTTTTTTACTTAATCAGTTTAATACCAGTATGAGGATTATGAGGCAATTCTCAAACCTAGACTGACGTATGCAGCACTGGTCTGGTGGGAGAGGGTATGTTTAAAGTCGGAAGCCAACCGACTTAACAAGTTAAGAGGATTTATTCTTAGAAGTATAACCGGAGCCCCAAGATCAACACCGATCGAGGCGATGGGGATACTGACGGGGATACCACCTCTTGATGTCATCCTGAAAGCGGAAGCCGCAAAGGCAATGCACAGGGTGGGAAACATGAATAGGAAGGTAAGGGACCTGAATAGACTCTCAAGAGAGCTAGCTGAGGAGGGACTCCTATGGATGCCCTCTGACAGTACGGGGTATCCACTTCCTGTTTGACAAAGATATAAGATCACCCTCACCAGTAAGACCGACTGGATGGAGGGTCGAGCTGGATTGCTGCTCAATGAAGACATCTGGTACACGGATGGAGCCAAGAGTGGGAACAGAGCTGGTGCGGAGGTGTATAGGAGACGCAACGGGATAGGTAAAACTTTCCCCTTGGGCAAATACACTACCACACTCCAGGCCGAGCTAGTTGGAATTACATACGGTGTTCTGGGGACCGACCAAAATCGGACCCAGGAGAAGGTATGCATCTGCTGGGATAGCAGGGCGGCGTTGGCAGCCCTGAATTCAGCAACGACAAAGTCGAAGCTGGTCTATAATTGCTATGAAGCATTGAACCACTTGGCAGGGAAGGGACCGGTGGAACTCTTATGGATACCTGAGCATAATGGCATTAAGGGAAATCTAATTGCAAATGATCTTGCCAGACTAGGGACCAGGGAAAACCTCTATGGACCAGAACCTGTAGTGGGAAGAAGTCGGAATCTGATCAGAGACCGCATCAATGGCTGGGCAAGAGACCAGCACAATAAGAGATGGAGAGGAGTAACGGGATGTCGAATAACCAAACTTTTCATCGAATACTCGATTGAGAAATGGGCCCAAGAATTCATTCAATTGAACAGGCACAAAGCCAGAACCCTGGTGGGAATCATAACGGGCCACCATAGTAGCCTGAATGCATATAAGCACAAGCTGAGGCTGACTGATAGCCCGGCCTGCAGATACTGTAAAGAAGGCGAGGAAACCTCGATTCATCTTCTTTATACCTGCCCCGCACTGGAGGAGAAGAGGTATCTTATATTAGGGACTCCTGTTATCCTAGAGGAGGCGAGGCTTAAGGTGGAGGACGTGCCTAAATTGCTCCTTTTATGGGATATCATTTTTGGATAATGACCCTGATAAGAGGGGATCGCCAAGGGATTACCCATGTGATCAGTGGCTGATGAGGCCCAAACCTATATAATATAATAATATATAATACCAGTACAGTGTCTTTCCGCTTATTTCTGGTAGTTTCATTATCACGCAGAATAGCATTAGAAAAACATAAATAATCAGAATAGGTACCTAAGTAAAATTCTCGTAAAATTGTAAAATATTTCCAATTTTCAAACCAAAAAGGCTTTATTATATCACTTGTTATTGAAATTTTCCAGATCATTTCTGTATCGTCCAGATCTTGTCGTTATTTCGTATTCTGTGTCAACCATTAATGATATACTTGATGTATTAATAGACGTTCGCTATAGATATACTTAGTTAAACGGCTATTTAAGTTAATCATCTAATCTCCCTCTGAAACTTTTGCAGTTAATTAAACATGAAATACATGGCACTTCTCAAAGTATAAGTGAGGGGAGAATATGACAATTTGCAAATGGCTGCGGTATTAAACGTCGAGTTTACGAAAGTAATGTAACTAAGAGGTGCAAAGTGGTGTATAATAATTATGTATATCAACGGGCTATGTGGCTAATAGCAGTAGAGAAATTAATGAAATTGAATGTGGTAGTATGATAATATACGGGTATATTACACGTATACTAGTTAAGATCATTAAGATTGCCAGAAATCATGAAATCTGTGAGATGAATGAATGGAAATTAATATTTTGAATTTAATTATGTTATATTTAGCTAAACGTGTATACTGATAACATGGATTTTTATAATCCATTTATCAGTATAAACACAACTTTTTATTATAAGTAACTTAATTAGCAGTCAGAATAATTCAATAAATTATATAAACTGCCATGATATGGAGGCTTATACTCCAATCCATCTGTAAGTTCCTTAAACATTAAGGATTAATCCTTAGGACTAAGGATTAATTAATGACTAATCCTTAAACATTAAGGAGTAATCCTTAATGTTTAAGGAACTTACATGGATTGGAGTATAAGCCTCCATATCACGGCAGTTTATAGAACTACCATCTGAACACTTTTCCTTATAGACAATAAATTATAGAAACTAATTTATTATATTCTTGGCAAAACTGCCCTATAATATCATTATGGCGTGGTCTCCTCCAACAACGAGTTTGTTTCTAAGCTCTCTACAACTCTGAATATAGACAGACCAGTAATAAGCGAATTATATTAATTTTGAAATTTATCTTGCATAAAAGATATACTATGCTATACTTCTTGAATACTATAGATTGCTTGATAATATATTTGCAATATTGTAATAATATATACAAATTGAGGTTGAGAAAAAAATTTGCTGTTATTTGTGTAGGTGAAATACCTTCGTTAAAATATATTTACAAAAAATATTTTATTGTAGGTATTATATTTATATAAATAATTAAATATGTTATAATTTTATTTTGAAAAGCTGCCTTTTATTTTCTATAGTAGGACGGATAAAATAGCTAGATCGGTGGTGTGACCTCCTATACTTCCATAAATTAAACCGAGATGTTAATTCTCTACGGAACGTATTATAATAAAAAAAGAACTTCTGAAGAACTTCTGGTCCTTTTAAAAAGACAATAATTGTCCACATTAGCCTAGTAACATATAAGTCGGAAGTTGAGAAAGGAACTACCAAACCGCCACGTGGTTATCAAAGTAGTTCCCGAATAGCAAAGCTATTACATAATCGCTATAGGAAACAACTACTCCTCGGGCTAAAGCCTCGCCAGGCATCGAATTATACCTAAAAGCGATCCTCGACCCTTTTCTCGTCTTTCTGCACGATCAGATAAGGTTCCAAAAAATAAAACCCGCTTCAAATAGGATTTGACATCTGTTCCAGATTGGAGCCGAACGACATACAGCTGTTTCGAACTTATTAGTTGTCATCAGTGCCGTACACGGTACGCCGATCCAGGACAAATGCCGAATGAAATCGTGGGGTATACATATTTATCGATACGATCTATGTCAGTACAATATAAGTCCGAATTCGAGAAAGGAACTACCAAACCGCCACGCGGTTATCAAAGTAGTTCCCGAATAGCAAGGCTATTCGCAAATGTGTTATTCACTTATAACAGTTAAATCTAGTACGAACCCAAAATCACATGAGTTCGCCCGTTAGATATTTTCACGTCCAAGCAGTACAAACGGTAAGGTAGGAATAGACTACGCTAATGAATACAACATATTTTATTCGTACTTGAGAAATATAAGAATTGTACACATTTATTCACAATAACGAGAAAACTAGTGACAAAGGAAAGCATAAAAACATAAAGTAGTTAAATCTTAAATTTTCAGTACCTAGTTACATTGAATTGTAAAGTCTGCGGTTTTTCTACCAGCACGTGCCTTTCCAACTGTGGAACCTACAACTTTATTCAAACGCACAGTGTATCTAACAGTATAATGGGACAATTCTAATTCTTTTGTAATCTAGTAGGCACTTTTGCCCTGATGGTGCAGTTTTATCAAAACTGTCCGTAAATCTTGCGATAATGCTTTTTCACGTGCCATTTCGACTAGTAGGGCTTTTTCACATGGAGAGCCGCAAGACTCGTCCTCGCGAGCGGGAGCTTTTGCCGCTGCTACCTTGCACTCTTTCACATGGAGAGCCCTTCGGTCAGGACTCTAGTCATTGCGTCAAGTCGCAAAGTACGCATCGCGATGAATCGTATACATGGTGTGGCCATATATCTTCTCTACCGTCCGTAGACGCCGTCCTCGATGACAAAAACGCCAACGTTCTAGAACGTACTGGGTCCATCCTATCAACCAAATGACTTCCAAATGACATCCTATCTACAAAATGACAACGCTGGGGAGCGAGAGCCATTATCGACCTTCTCGTGTGAATGTCCCACTCCTCGTTTTTAATTTCGAGCAAGAGATGCGGCTCCCTTCCAAGCGCCCGGCTCGAGATGCACGAGCCGTACCGCCTCTCGCTCGCGCTCCTTAAAGTCGCGCGCTCCCCATGTGAGGCTAGGCGCAAATTGAGGCGCGTATAGCGCGTGTGAAGTGACGTGGCGCGATCGGTGCGACGAGCACGTGCCACTCGAGTAGAGTGGTGATCCGCATGTTGAACCACAGTTTTGATGTTGACTCGCGTACCGCCCGCATCTAAAGAGCTATTGCTCAACAATTTGCGACACGTGTGGGGCATTAAACTGTGCCACGACCACAGTTCCGCTCGAGTGAGAGCAGACGCGAACTGCACCACCACGCGTCATACCTAAAATTTGCGTTGTTTCATTGAATCCTATAAGTTACAAAAACACGCGCTGTGCTGTGTCGCGTCACACGCGTTATACGCATCTCAATTTGCGCCTAGTCTGAAAGCTCCATTGTACTCTTTGCATTTCAGTCTTCCGCGCCTGCCTCTCGCTCGCGAGGTCGAGCCTTGCGGCTCTTCGTGTGGAGGAGCCCTAACTATCAACGAGGTCGTTTACAAGACAAAAAAGACCATCGGCAGAGGTATCGTTATATAGTTTCATACAAAATAATAGTTTGATGCTAATGTTTACGCTTCGACTTCGTCGACGAGATTTACTCAATTCAGACATTTAAACACAAATTATATTTTCTAAGGCGATGTTTTTGTTTATTATTATAAGAATTACTCAAATTGATTCTATTTGGCATTAGGAATGAGAATTATTATAATAGTCTTCTTGTGTTAAAATGTTTATAGCTCATTTAACTAAAAAGTCAGTACGGGCGAACTCATGTGATTTTGGGCTCGTATATGGGACCTGGTATCTCACCGTTCGTAAGACCTTTCACTATCTTTTCGGTAATACTGGTATGTTTTAATAACCTCATATTCTATATTTTTACAGTTCCATAAATAACAGTCATTGAAAATGGCTTGATTTCATTTTTTTTTTGACGTATGGTGTATGAAGACATCTTCAGAATTAACCACTCATCTATTTCATTATATATAAGACGATATTTTGTATTTAATGTTGACATTAATTATGAGCGAAATATTATTAGCATTTACGTGCTCCCAACATTATAGATTAGACACAACATTTGCATATTCAGTTAGTTGCTTACTAACTTAATGGTTACTGACAGCAATAAAACGAATTAGTTTGCATTTATACGGTAGATGTGCGTAGTGCCGCAATATGGTAACGTAATAAACAAAATTAACGGAAGCATTTGGCAGCGCAATACACATATAACATCGATAATAGCTGCATAAAGTTAAATATAAAAAATATATGTACCAATATGTAGTAAATAAAAACAAGTATCAATATATTGCCTTGTCAATCAAGTTTTACTAATTGAATACAGATGCTAATTACCTCCAAACTGAGTACACAGTCATGAGTGTACTCTCTTTAAACTGTTTTTAATATTTATATATTATAGGTGCCTATATATTTATACATTTTAATATACATTATAGTGTCTCATCTATTTTTATAATTTACATTTAATTTATTTTCCTCTTGTACTTTATTAATAAAAAATGTTCCATCAAATATATTTAAAATTTACAAACGAAATGATGCAAATAGGAGAAAGGAAAACGATAGAATAACACTACGACTATGTGTAAAGTTAAATAAACCTCATTCCACTCGAAATAACGGCTTAAATTCAATATTATCATCTAACCCCCAGTTAATTGGCTTAGGTACATACTTTATACCACGTAGGATAAAAACTGATAATTATGGTCAAAGTACTTTGCAAAGGGACCACGGTATAAGAACGTTCACAAAGATTCTTAAACATAGCTGATAAAAACAAGACACGTAAATCTTCACAAAATCATAGTAACCTCTTCTACACGCAGAAGAGTACTAAGAGTCTAAATACATTAATATATAATGGAATAGAAATTCCATATATCTATTCAGAATATCTGAGAGTCATATTTAACTAGAAATAAATATGGAGTGCCCATATATAAAAAGTTGTACAGAAATCAAATTTAGAGCATACTAATTAATCTTAATAATATGGACATACACTTGCATAATAAGACTTATAATATATATGTAGAGATGTAGTATGGTGAATAAAAAGACAGCAAAGGGTTAATTCGGTGCACAGGCTAATTAATGCAGGGTCTAATGCCCATAAGACAACCACATGAATTAGAGCACCAGGAAACACACGCAGTGCTAAAGATAGATCCCTTATTGGGAATCCCGATGGACGCAATGGTTTCAATGTATAACTATAGCAACATAATAATATATATCACGGAGGAATTTGGAAAAGTATGACGGAGGAGTTTTTCCACCTGTTCTGACTCAAAGGGTGTGCTATACAAATGGCTCCTGGACGGTAGCTGGAATCGGGATTTACGGAAAAGGCACAATACTGAAATTCAATGAAGCCTAGAGGAATACATAACAACATTTAAAGTCCAAGTGAACTCAAATATACGATAACAAAATAATGAGGCATATAATTGATTTCATTCAATAGCCATTTTTCCGACAACGATGCGGCGCTAAACGCAATTAATTCCACACTGCTTACCTCAAAAGTAGTGTGGGACCGTATAAATACACTACACAGATATACCGGGTGTAACAGGATCATGGTATACCCCCCTTTTCTCCTTTAGTTTTGAAGATAATTGATTGAAATTTGGGATATCCTATACACATAATAAGCGACACTTTCTGACATACAACTGATTTTTATTTCTCTTCCGGTTGCGCCAGAAGTGACACCAACTTTCGATTTTTAAATGGAATATCCTGTATATTATTTCATTTTTGAATTGTGCATAGTTTTGTGAATCCAACGATACCAAATAAGTGGCATTTCAAAAGTTAACATTTTTTATACTTAATCTAATTTTTACTTTTCGATTTAAGTGTGCTATGATGGTTCCGATTTATTCTAAATGACCCGTGTAATGCTACAAAAATCGAAATCCCGTCAAAATACTAAATCACGTGATTTATGAACAAATAAAGGTGTTCAAAATAGTTTTTGGGGCAAAACTCAATTTTTTCAAATGGAACCATATTGGTACCGTGGTATCATTTATTTGTAGTGTTAATAAGGAATTTATTCATACGTCGTATTAAAATGTGCAATATATACAAACAAAATTACAGCTAAAAGAAAATAAGAAAATACTGTAGTAATTAAATGTTAAGACGTAACTAAGGTGGCTTTGAAAACAATGAAATATTTAGCTTGTCAAACATTTATTGGTTTAGCGGTATTTTTATTGTCTTTAAAAATGGTTTAAAACTCTTGTTAATTGTGTTCAAAATGCCGCAAATTTATACAAGAGATGAGAAAGTGGACATGTTAATTATTTATGGGGAATGTAGAAAACATGCCGTAGCGGCTACACACCTTTATGCCAGACGATATCCTGATAGACAATGTCCAGCGGAAAATTATTTTAAACGTGTTGAAAGCAAGTTGGGTTTGAATTGGATATCAGTCACCAAACAGTAAGTCGAATTTTGCACAAATACCACTATAAATCTTTTAAATACAATTGCACCAGCACTTGTATGAAAGTGATTACGAACGTAGGATGGAATATTGCAATTGGATTTTGTATAATAACGTGCAGCCAAATAATGATTTTTTGGGAATGATTTTGTTTTCGGACGAGTGTAGGTTTACAAATTTGAGATTATTTAACTGACAAAATACAAAATATTGGTCACAACAAAATCAACATTTATTACGGGAGGGTAATTTTCAAGTGCGATTCTGTTTCAATGTTTGGCTTGGAATAATCGGTAGTAGAATCATTAGTCCAATAATATTCTGAAGGACCTCTGACTGGTGCCAGATACTTGAGATTCCTGCAGAATAAGATCGAGGACATTTTAGATCAGTTACCTTTAGATTTACGACAGGGAATGTATTTCCAACAAGATGACGCTCCTCCCCATAATTCAAGGATAATATTTAATTACCTTCAACGGAGATTCGGAGAAAACGTAATTTCGACGAATAGTCCTGTGAGGTGGCCTCCAAGGTCACCTGATTTAATGCCCCTTAATTTCTTTGTTTGGGGTCATTTAAAAAATATTGTGTATGCAACCGCCGTTATAACCCGTGAAGACCTTGAGTTACGAGTAAGACGCGCAATTAATAGCATAACGGACTAACAATTGTTGAATGTTCTCTGAGAAACAGCTATGCGAGTTCAGAGGTACATAGACGTTAATGGACAGCATTTTGAACAACTGTTGTAATGTTTTTTGTTGATTTTTTGTATTCCACAGCCACCTTATGTGTAACAAGATAATTAGAATAAAATTGTATTTTCTTTTAGCTGTTATTTTGTTTGTATTTATTGCACATTTTAATACGACATATGAATAAATTCCTTATAACAGTACTAATAAATGGTACCCTGGTACTAATATGGTTCCATTTGAAAAAATTGAGTTTTGCCCCAAAAACTATTTTGATGAACTTTATTTGTTCATAAATCACGTAATTTAGTATTTTTGACGGGATTTCGATTTTTGTAGCATTACATGGGTCTAGTATTATTCTAAATGACGACTCGGAACCGACATGGTCCACTTAAATGGAAAACTAAAAATTAGATTATAAGAAAATGTTGACTTTTGAAATGTCACTTATTTGGTATCGTTGGAGTCAGAATATTATGCAGAATAAAAAAATGTAATAATATACAGGGTATTCCATTTAAAAATCCAAAATTAGTGTCACTTCCGGCGAAACCGGACGTGAAAAAAAATTAATTGTATGTCAAAAAGTGCCACTTATTATATATATATAGGATGTGTATAGGATATGAAATTTCAATCAATTATCTTCAAAACTAAAGAAGAATAGGAGGGTATACCATTATCCTGTTACACCCGGTATAGGTGACAAAAGGCCAATGAATTAGCCAGAGAGAACTCATCAATGGTTTTAAGACGAGCCGAACCTTTTTATGACATGGCGTAATAGTCACGCACCAGAACATATATTAGAATAATAGTATCTATGTCTTCTAACTTACTGTCTCGTAATAGACAAAAGGCAGATGAGGTCACATAGACTTTTTCATCAAGAATTGTTTTTCCAATATTTAGTTCAGATACTATGAATAGTAATATGAACAGTATATATCAGTATAAATATACAGTATATATCACTGGTATAAATAGAAATTTAATATAAAATTGATATGATCTCTGATTGAAAATATTATAACTATAATATCATTTGAATCATCATTAGAACCGATAAGAACTTCGTCTCCGAAGAGAATTCTTCTTCTGAGAAAGAAAAAAAAAGATTTGAAAAGAAGACAATTTTTCTCCTTCTCTTCAAACTGATAGAAAGGGAGATGGATGGCATTAAGGAGGCATTACAATCTTGCTTACAAGCATGCTTAATGCCAAATATTTCTGAACTACTTTTTTACTGCTGCACTATTATTGAATTGTTTAGGACTCTTTGCATTTGATTTCAAAGTAGATCAAGTTACTCCATGTAATGATAACTCCTGATATAGACGTTAATATTCTCATGGTACTATACAGGCTGCGGCATTTAAGTTGTCAAACATTTGAAAGAAAAATATTTAGACGAAAGTGTAACTATTTTTTAAGCGAGATGTAATAATTATTATAATTTTAGTTTGGTAAAGAATTTCACAGTTATTTGAAGGTGTTATTTGATTTTTTAAGTAGAAACCCCAATTATTTTAACGGAGATTCATATTCGGCGTACAAAAGTTAAAGTATTTTTAATTATTCCAGATATTCTACTTCGACGCTCCATGTCTAGTTATCTACAAAGACTGATTCAAAATATAATTACAGAAGTTTCATTAAAAAAAACATAATTTGGCATTCAAATAGTAATGAAATCCTCTACCAAATTAAAAATAATAATATCTGTTAGATAGGCGCTTGTAAAATGATGATACTTCTATCTAAAATAGTTTTCTCAACAAAGTTGTTTTTCAAATCGTTTTACTTGAAACATACACATTTGTCAACTTAAATGCCAACACTCTTTAAGCAAATAGCTATTTGATGTTTATTAATCAAATCACTGAATTTTCGCGGGTTGTCAAGGAATATTTTTCATTTTAAATTGGGAGAACTGCATCACCGAGTGCAAGAACTAACTGTTCTTAATACCGGATTTTGAACGATTTTAATTGCTTCTTTATCATTTATCACACCGCGAAAACTGTAAGAAGAGGTATAAATCATTAACTACGTCTAACGAAGCAAAAACGATAATACTGGTTAATATTTGAGCAAAGTTAATAATTACTGCAGTAAGTCTGAACACTAAGTATATTTTGCTGTTTAGTAAATTTACAGCTTTTAGCTATCCATCCATTAACATTGGTTAAGCTATGAATATACTTTTTTGCGGAGATTTTAGCGTAGATAATGAATATATCCTTAAAGTTGGGGTAAAACCCATATCAAGTTAAAATCTAGGGTGGACAAGAGAAAGAAATAATAAAAAAATGTCGTTTCAACTAGGCATCAAATAAAGTTTCAGTATAGTGGATACATATGTGGGTGGTGGAAATATGATAACGTCAAGCTGAAAGGATGAGTGGCACGAGTATAGGGGCCTAATTTAACTTTTAAAGACTTGGTGACGTTTTAACAGGTTGAAGAAAAATTATATTTTAAATACTAATACGACCCAGTCAGGTACATTTTAGTATGTAGAATATAAATTTTTACCACCATTTGAATTTTCTATTTAAAGGTATGGCAACCCATACCTATAAATGATTTGACAAAATTATAAATTGTTAGGCGAAGGATTAACAAAAACATCAGAAAAATTACTTGTATCTAATACTGAAAATTATATATATTTACTGAACTATTTAAATAACAATTAACCTGAAAGTAAAATAAGAAACACATAACAAAGAAATTTTCATGAAAAACGATCTAGTCTTATACAACGATGAGCCTTTGCTTTCTTGTATTGCAATTAGGAGATCTTGAAGTTACTTATTCAACTTTCAGAGTAGACATATCAGGAACAAGCGATAAAAGTAAATATTTGGTTAATACGTAATTAAAAAGTAATCTCATAAATATGAATATCTCACATATTGGAGTCTATTTTAAATGTTATTAATAATTAATTAAATAAATTTAGTAATTGTAGTATCTTAAAAGAAAAGTGCAATTGAAGTTTATGTACACTTAAATATATTGTTACCTTATTACAATTATGTTCGGAATCCTAATGCTTCATATTCGTTTTCATTTCACTATTTATTTAGTATACATAAATGAGTAATTGAAGCGAATGAATACAGGAAATAGAGAACCTCAATATAAAATTGTTTATAGTCTACTTAGTTTTATTTTCTGTAATTGTATTCACAAATCTTGGTTTACAACATTTCGTTAACGCTGACATGTAAATGTTGATTGTATCGTAAATTATAAAAAAGTAGTTTGGCCCTTAATTAATTAGGATTTAACTGAGAATTTCCATAACTTAGCCCTAGCCTAACTTAGACCTAGCCTCACTTTTGTAATAATCATAGGTAATTAGAATTCCTAGGCATAGATGCAAGGCTGTATTATACCCGTATCTAGATTTAGCTACACGTTTATAGGACTCTAGAGTGAGACTTAACCTTACATTTAAAAAGCCAAGTCCCTATTATTCCCATCTAATATAGATACATAGCCAAAATGACTTTTATATTGCAATATAGTTTTGTTTAAAACGCAATGTGAAGATTCCATTTTCCTTTATATTATTTATTATTATTTCTATTCTTTTATGTTTCCCTAAAGGGTCCCTTATAGGAATCTTATAGGTGGAAAAAAATATGTTCGGTTACTTATTTCCTTAGTTTCTGTCACCGTTTTTTTATTTTTTTACAGGGCGTTTATTGACAATATCGCTCAGTATTTGAGATATATTATCTTTATTATCAGTATGATCCCTTATTCGTATGATATGTCCTATTCATTCACCGCTATTTTCCAAATAAAGAACTCTCTTATCTTGCCTATAAGCGGTCTACCTGAGCCTAGCCATAAAAACACGCCACGGTATGTTTTGAGATTTTTTATTTGGTAAATAGCGATGAAATAAACAATATACACATAAACTTATTATTTATTCTTTGCCACTCTTACTCTAACTATGTTCTGCGTGTTTCTCATTATTCTATCACTAAGTTATATCCTTACATCAGTTTTGGCTGTATAGGTACAAAATAACCATCAGTTATTAAACTAAATTGAATTAACTAATAAATGTTTTAAAACTTAAAATATCCAGGTGTGTCAGGCCTCTAGTAATAATTAATTAGTCGTGCCATGGCGAATAATAAACAAACTACTTGGCTTATTGTGTGCGAGAAACATCTGAGTCCTATAATGGCACTGTCACCCTCGTATTTGGTTTTGTTGCAAGTTGGAACATAGCTTGTTGTTTGTGGTCTACCACAATTCATGTTTCGAAATACGTGCAAATTGTCAGATGCATTATGAGATACATTTTCTGTACGAATTGTTGAACTGAAACACGAAATGTTTCGGTTCATTGTAGCGTACAGTATTAACCCATATATGTGCTGAATTCCAGATATCATTTTTTTTTTTGTTCATTAATTAAACGAAATTATTTTTGTCAATGTAAATGTGAGATGGTTTGAATAGAGGGGGAAAAATAAATCCATATGTCCAATACTCAAAACATCAAGATTCAATATTGTTCAGTAAACTAATATGATAATTGACTTTATCTGATGATGACTCGAAAATGACTGAATTTAATTAATGAAAATCAGCGGTGATATTGATCCCCGGCGATGCTAGCGTTAGCTTTGATAACCACTTACATAATTTTGTAAGTGGTTATTATAATTGCAAAACAGATTGACATATAGGAAAGTTATTGCGGTTGTCAATAGGACATAACTTGCTTCAATTGTGTCATCGTGTCACCAAGTAGAAAATTGTCCAATTTCGATGGCATATAGTGTAAAATAAGATTCTGTTGCAAGGCAAAGTTATCTTGCATTTTGTGCAATTTTTCAATAACCTCGGCTGCCGATCACTGACTTTTTTACTTTCTGTATCTTAAGTATTGGTTTCTCGCTGACGATCTAGCTTCTATGCCAAAACCGTTATGGAAGTTAGTTTTCTTGGAATAAAATCGCGCATCTCACGATTTTTAGAAAGGGCTGAAAGCCTTGTGACAAGCCACAGTTTTCCATGGCTTGGTTTAACTTATTGTAACTAGCATCTGTTATGCTGCATGCATTAGCATGGTGTTAGTCGCAGAAAGTATGTGTAACTTCATTAGAATGAGAAATTAATGCAGTATATGAAAAACTGATAATTAGCAAATAAGTATTAAATTTGAAGAACGAATTACTTTCGTTTTGGTCCTTTATTGATAACATTGTGAAATTTTTATTCATACCATATTATAGCAACAAAAAATTAAGAAAAGGTAGCTCTTCGGTGAAAAGTTGTAATACTATACTTCCCATAATATTTATACCATTCTACTATCTCTAGTAGTATTATATTATTGAAAAGGTACTACTGCATTCAATAACTGTAAAAATATCATATTTCGATACAAAATGGTCCATAATGTTTGTTTCCTTAAGAACCATAAAACCTGATAAAGAACTTGTTATACTCAAATCTTGAGTATTATATTGAAAATAAGTTTAGAAGCCACTCTTCTGCTTATCGTATAACTAGGAAGTATTTCGCACATTATGGAACCTGACACAACCTGATGTACATTAGATTCAAGTAAACTTGCCAAATTAACAAACAACTTACCTAAAACATGCCTGATATTGATAAATAGGTAGTTATAAGACAGATATACTGTGAATATAACAATACTAACAATACTACTTCGTCTCGTACTCTCGTACTATTTATTTTATCGCTATTTGCCAAATAAAAAACTCTCTTACCTTGCCGATAAATGGAACAATCTACCTGAGCCTAGCCATAGAAACAAGCCACGGTATCTTTTAAGATTTTTTATTTGGCAAATAGCGATGAAATAAACTATACAATATTAACCTACAGTTTCAAAAATTCAGCTGATCCAAATAAGACCAACAATGATACTATTAAAATAACTACGATGTATTGATATAAGAAAATTCCGTTAATAAACTAGAATGTGGTTCTGGGTGTTGATTTTAATCGTGGGTCATATAAATGTTGTAATATAAGAAAAATTTATTAAGCCTTCAAGCATCAATATCACCTGATGAAATATAAAAATAGAATTAATTTAACACTTAATTATTTATATTAATAGTTCGACATATATTCTACCCTTTCTCTTGTTTTTATTCCAGTAGTTTGGTTAAAAATATCTGCAATGTGGGTTTATGCACATCTACCTGTGGGTTTATGTATTTGCATAGGCCGAGATCCAACATAACAACAACAGAAAAACAGAATTTGGGGAAAGTGAAGAGAGAAGTTAATTATAATAAATACTCAAATAGCCCCCCTGAGCTAATCCATCCATTTTAAAAACTTTGTCTAACATGCGAAAACCTATTAGGGCTAATCTTTTCGAACACGTTTGTTATTTTTCGTCCAGAAGATACATTGAAGAAAGAATAAAGAAGTCATTTGAGGTCTGTTGGGAAATCTCGCTGAATACAGGATGATACCACATCTATTTAATAAACGGTTTGTTAAATTATAAGTTATTGTTCAGGTATTTTTACACTAAAATACTATTATAACTAGGATACCCATCTTATTGGAACTTACAAAATCTAAGCCGTATAATTCGCCTAATTTCTAGAGTGAAATTTACTGACGTACAAGATGCAAGTACTTCGCACCGGTCAGTTTCCCTAATAAAAAAATGAACCGATCATCATCCTTTAACATCTTACTCCATATATTTACTTTCTGGTGCTCCTCAGTAGACCAATGACGCTAACTGAGAGGTTACGTTATAAACAGGTTGGCTCATTCGTAAAAACAATATTCCTGATGAGATTATTACTTAGTGAATATATTTCATATTCGCATATGTCCATTACACGTTCGTAAAACTTTCTAGAGAAATTTTTATTAACCACATATAATAATCTGCTAACCCTCAAAAAACATCTGCATTAAATAGTCTCCAAATAGGCTCCGAAATTACCACAATCAAAATAATATTGCTAAGAGGTTTTGCTAACTGTTAAAAAATTTACCGTTTTTCACTAATCACGGCGCAATTTAAAAATAAATATAATTCCCAATGTCAGTAGGTACCTTTTTTATTGTACTGCGTATCACGTTTTTCATGCAAATATCTTGTAGTTAGTAATGACTTTAAGACCACTATATATGGGTGTAATAATCACAGCAAATGCATCTGTTTGCTTTGCTTTTACATCACTTCTCACTTATGGTTCGCTTTGGTGGTGCCAGGTATACCCCACATCGTTGGGTCTGCTCTTGGAGGGATTCCTCTATATGTACCGTTTTACTACTCGAGCCCCCTCGTTTGGCGGTACACCGGACAATAGCTAAGCCTCTAGGGTCATCCTTCGTAGCAGCGAAAAACTATTCTCCCGCCCTATCGCTACCACCTCTCATCGTATGGAAGGCGTTGCTTCTTCTTGGAATGTCGGAGCTGGCGTCTGCGTCGGCAGGTGTGTCCTACATTCCATTATTATCTTACACGTTTGCTGCCGGAGTCTGTATCTTGTCCCTTCGTAGGTGTGTAGATAGAAGAGAGAGAAATACAGCAGTGGAAGCACGACTTTCCACGACGGCCCACGTCTTAGAGGATACGGCCTCCGCCCTAACACCTGGCGCCCCTGTAAAATAAACACCATTTCCTGACCAATTGATGTCTTCCAGTAATCACTTCAGAAAGCTACAGGTCCAACGATGCGGAAGAGCTTAACCGTCGATGGGTGGTCCCTAGGAGAACCGACTTAATATAATGTTATACTAATTCCTAGTCTTCTTCCTAGTTTTACCCTGGAATAAAGTAAACACAGGTTAAAACTAAAAAGGGTGATATACACTATATCACTGTATCTAATGGTGTTCTTTTAATTTTCGCGCTTGTTCTTCAATTTGTACTCCGATTTTTTAGTTTGAGCAATTTATGGTGGAGTTCGAGCACCAAACTTGCTCAGGGCTCTAGGCGATTTGAAATTAAGCTAGTACCTTTTAATTAAGGTAGTACCTTCCTTGACTGCTAAATGAAATGAGGCATCGAGCGCGGTGTTTATCGGATTTTTATAGACTGCAAAATAATCGTTAGAAGTCGGTACGTCCTGAAGGTGGCGTAATTTCTAGCGCCAAATACCGTAATGAGCGTTCTGTAAAGTGGGCGGAGTAAAACCGTTCTGCTGTTGTAAAATAAAACTGGTTTCGCGACAGTTCATTAATTTTGTCGCATTTTGATAGGAATGAAGCTGTCGTGTACAACTACACTATAGTTTCAGTGTAGTTGTACACGAACTCTCCGAATCTATATATAATTTTCCTCACATTCTAAGATTCGTAAAATTTGTGATAAACAATTTATAGTAATTGTGTATATGATTTTTATTAAATTTTCTAGAATTCCCACTAACACATAGCTACTAATATAATTTATTAGATTCGAGTCTTGAAAACTGGTTAGTATAAAATATTTTTTATACTAACTTAAATTGTTTAAAAAATATGTGCAATTTCTTCTTGTTTCCCTTTACATAAAATATTTTATTTTACGTTGTCTTTAATATGAATAAACTTTATCCTTAAATCTCAATATCATTTATTTTTTTATGATTTATATGATGAGTAATGCGCTTATTAAATCTTATAATTTAAAATTATTTAAAAATATAAATATAATGAGAAGGAATTACCTTCTATACTATTTAATTATTTCAGAATCTTCTTCAGCTACTTCAGACACTACTACGAGTATATATTGGAATTATTATAATAACGAAATATACTATTGATTACCAAAAGCTGGGCTATTGGAACCTTAAGGCTATCACAATAAGCACGATTTTCTGGCCAGTGAGGAAAATAATAAAAATTAAATAATAATAAATTTTAGTCAAAACTGTCCATTTTTGCTATGCGAACCTCCGTTAATATGTGGCTATTGTAATGTTACAATTTAAAATGAATCTATATTATTAATTTTATTGCAGTTTTTGTATTGTCTCTTAGTAGCTACTCTTTTCTCTGGTTATCCATGTTCTAAACTTAGGACACGTGTTGAAAATGGCCTTACAGTGACCTGATTTTCTTACTAAATGTTTATTTTTCCCTAATATACTTTTTTAAAGTATTTATGTATGTTACTGTATATCATACTTATATATCATTCTTATTATATGGTTTTATTTTCACAAGAATTTCTCATTCATAGTTTTCTCATTTTATAAAGTTATATTATCATTGTAACAACGCAAATATTAATATAAATATGTGATTTATTTTGAATGTCATAAAATTTTGTTACTTAAAAGTTCATATTCCAGTCATTCTTCTTTCTTTAAATATGTTCGGTTAGTTTCATTTAAACATTTTGTAACATCTAACATGCAAAATGATGAAATAATCATAAATAGCCCAAATGCGTCGTCGTGCAAAATAATTTTATATAATGCGAATTTTTGTTTCATTTCTGCGCAAGTTCTGCGTTTGTGTGAATACTCTGTAAAATTCTTCAAATACAATGCTAATATTTCATTTCCATTTTATGAAAATAGATGCACCATGTAGGGGCTATCGATCTGTGCAATATACGTTGCTTTGAATTTTTAATATAATATAATTTTAATATAATTTCTTCTAATAATTTGCACATATTCAGTATATATATATATATATATATATATATATATATATATATATATATATATATATATATATATATATATATATATATATATTAATACTTAATTTTCGTGCTTAATTGTAGTGAATTATAAATATCTCAAGGCATCTAATTAGATTATTGATATTCCGTTTACGTAGGCCGTTACCCAATAAGTTTACGAGATACTTTATTTGATATTTTCCCAGGAGGTTACACTAAGGATTACGTTGTAGGTATATATTTATTTATAGTCATTAAATTATGGGTAGTAACAGAAATATTTTATAGCTTTCTATAACTAGAATATGATAACTTGTTGTCTCAACTAGTCTGGATCGTGAGTTTGAATAATAAAAAACCAAGTTAATTGGAATCATTCAGTAAATTTCTCACTATGTATTGTTTTGTTTAGTACGTATATACATACGTACATACGCACATACTCACATACGTCCACACGTACATACGTACATACCGAGACTACCGAGTGATGGCGCTGGGTACGTTTGCTACGGTAGAACGTAACGGTGCCTACAAGATGTGACCCTCGTTTTGTCGAAGGTATACATACTCGCCTACACTGCACTGACGAGACCCAAAATAAGGTTGAAACCGGTCTGCAGTTAGCGGTATATATATATATATATATATATATATATATATATATATATATATATATATATATATATATATATAGATATATATATATATATATATATATATATATATATATATATATATATAATATATATATATATATATATATATATATATATATATATATATATATATATATATATCTACAAGGTGACTGGAAGAGGTGACCTACAGACAATTTGCAATCAATTGAACCATAATATGCATAATACCATTGTTGATGGTTTTCGAGATATTTAGAAATGTACTACCTAATACTATTAGTTGTAAAATTAAAAAAAAGATCGTTGTTTCTGTAATTTTTTCTGGTTCTACCATTAATACATACAGTAGTTCTGTTCTGGAACAAAAATTATGTTAAATATTTTGATATGAGAAAAATACAGGAGCTAAAACCTGCAAGAGTTGTTAGAAACTTTAACTTAATTATACAGTCACCAGGATTTATTTCAAAAATTTGTGAATACATTAATCGCACAAATTATTTTAAAAGCGTCTATGCTTCATCACCTTTCGAATGAGGTATAAAGTTTTAAGAAATTTCCTATTACTTCCAGGAATAATACAAAAATGGTAGGCACAGATGCAATTTAGTCTTCATACAAAATTGGGAAAGTAAATAAAAGTCCATAAATTTATTTTACATATTATTTGATCACATTTATAATAGATTTTCGACGGGACTACCTCTACTCCTTATACAAAAACCAGACCGTATCCTTATTTCAGTTCTAGTAATGTTGGTGGAAAAATTATTTCGTACTGTTATTGCTGCTTCTTGTATCCTATGTATTAATTGTTCCCGCATTGTAATCTCGGTCCCATACACGAGTTCTTTCGTGTGCCCCCATACATAAAAATCCTGAAGGGTAAGGTCGGAATTCCTAACAGGCCATGGTATAGGCTCTCCTCTCCCAATCCACCTGTCTGGGAATCATTGATAATAATAATGCGCAGGTCAACTTTTTTTTTCTTGTTTTTTTGCATAAAAATGAATATTAATGAAAAATGTATTGAAATATATTGCTATTCTTTTTTTTATTTTGCAATTAGTAATATTAGGTAGCAAATTTCTAAGAAAACACGAAAATTGAAGTATCTCGAAAATTATCGACAATGGTATTATGCATATTATAGTTCAATTGTCTGCATATTGCCTCTACATCTCTTCAAGTACTATCTACTCTCAGTCACCCTGTATATATATATATATATATATATATATATATATATATATATATATATATATATATATATAGGACCGATCGATAGGACTTGAACCTTGACGAAGTTCTAGTGCAAACTGGAACGGGTGGGTCGGCTTGCGCGTTTTAATGATTTAAGGAGCCGTACCATAGGTTTAACCATAGTGGGGGGGTCCTTATTGAAAAACCAGACTAAGACAAGTCCCTGAAGGAGGGCAGCAGCTCTTTCAGTAGTCATAGTGGCAGAAACGTGGGGGTTGGTATGGTGCTATGACACACACGACTGCGATGTGGAAGGCAAGAGGAAACCACCACATTATAATCCTCAGAACAGCTAGCAGAAAGCTTATCCTAAATTAATGATGGCGTCTCTTGGGACAAAAAACTCCGGAGGTAAAATAGTACTCCGTTCGGATCTCCGGGTGAGGACTGTTCCGGGAGACGTGATCGAGTGCAATAATAATAAAAAGTGTAGCATTTCACGACTCGGAGCGTGGAATGTCAGAAGCATGAGACAGGCAGGGAAGCCAGAAAATCTGAAGATAGAAATGGATAGGTTAGGATTAGATATAGTAGGTATAAGTGAGATGCGCTGGCCGGAAGTAGGAGATTTTTAGAGCGGTGACTATAGGGTAATACACACAGGATCGGTAAATGGAAACGCGGGAGTAGGGATCGTTATGCGGAAGAACGCAGGACAGTGTGTAGATAGCTACCTACAATACAGCGAGAGAGTAATGATGGTTAGGTTAGATTCGTAGCCAGTGGAAACAGTAATAGTGCAAGTATACATGCCTACTTCTAGCGACAGCGAGGAAGAGTTAGAAGCCGTTTATTCGGACATAGAGCAGGTAATAGGATTTGTGAAGGGTCATGAAAATTTAATAATAGTAGGAGATTTTAACGCAGTCGTAGGTGAGGGGAAAGAAGGAGAATTTGTAGGGCCTTATGGATTAGGAAACAGAAACGAGAGAGGTAGTAGACTGATAGAATTCTGTGAGAAGCACAAGATGGTAGTCGCGAACACATTGTTCAAGAATCACGTTAGGAGGCGGTACACATGGAAAATGCCAGGAGGGATAGACAGGTATCAGATAGACTACATTCTGGTTAGGAAGAGATTTAGAAATCAAGTAAAAGACTGTAAGAGTTATCCAGGAGCAGATGTAGACAGCGATCACAACTTGGTAGTCATGAAAACTAGATTAAAGTTCAAAAATCTGAAAACCCGGAAGGATAAGAAACGTATAAATGTAGACATATTGAGGGATCAGAATATGAAAGATAAGTTTCAGGAGAAAACAGATCAATTAATAAATAAAACGAGTAAGGACGAAATCAAGAACGCAGAAACTGAGTGGGAGGGTATCAAGAATAGTCTAGCTTCCGCGGCTACGGACGTTTTAGGACACGATAAAAGGGAAGCTAGGAAGCCCTGGATAACGGACGAAATCTTAAACTTAATGCAAAGGAGAAGAGGCTACAAAAACAGACGAGACGAAGAAGGACTGAAAACGTATAAGGCAATAAAGTGGGAAATCATTAGAAAATGTAAAAAAGCGAAAGAACAATGGATAGAGGAGAAATGCAAAGAAGTAGAATATAAGTTGCAAGTAGGTAAGACCGATGAGGCTTACAAAATAATTAAGAGGAACTTCAGGGATATAGGACCAGTAACTAGAAACGTTAGGAGTCAATCGGGGGACATACTGATCGGAAGAGAGGAGAAAGCGGATAGATGGAAGCAGTACTTAAGAAATTTATACGAGGGTCAGGAATTAGGAGAGATATTAGAGGAAGAATCTAGCATCGATAGGGAAGATGTAGGAAAACCTATATTGAGAGAGGAATTTGAAATAGCACTAAGGGGGCTAAAGAATAATAGAGCGCCGGGTGTAGATAAAATACAGGCGGAAATTTTGAAATGTGCGGGACAGAAAGTAGTAAATAGGATGTTTGAACTGGTAAAATACATATACGAAACGGGCGAGATGCCGGAGGATTATAAGAGGAACATTATCGTTACTATACCGAAAAAGAGAGGAGCCGACAAATGCGAGAACTTTAGAACGATTAGCCTAACTTCCCACGCGTCAAAAATCTTAACTAGAATAGTGCAGAAGAGGATGGAAAATAGAGCGGAGGAAATACTAGGAGAAGACCAATTCGGGTTTAGGCGAAATAGGGGAACTCGCGAAGCTATTCTGGCGCTAAGAGTAATGTTAGAGAAAACAATAGAAAAAGGAAAGAACGCTTATATAGGATTTGTAGATTTAGAAAAAGCTTTTGATAACGTAAGATGGGAAAAAATGTTCGAGATACTAAAGAGCGCGGGAATGAAGTATAGAGATAGGAGAGTAGTACACAATCTATACATAGAGCAAACTGCTGTTATAGAAGTAGAAGGGGAGGAAAGGGAAGTAGGTATTAGGAAAGGAGTAAGACAAGGATGTACGCTATCACCACTAATTTTTAATCTGTACATCGAAGAGGCGATTAATGTGGTAAAAGATAGAGTGGATTTCTTGATTAAAGTACAGGGACAGAAACTAAAAATGCTGAGATTCGCGGATGATATAGCAGTATTAGCATCTAGTAAGGAGGAACTAGAATCAGCATTGAACGAAATGGAGGCAGTGTTGACAGAGGAATACGGAATGAGGGTGAATAAAAACAAAACTAAAGTGTTAGTGTGCAGAGGGCGCGAGAGCAGAGCAAAAACGAAAGTACAAATTAATAATGAAAGATTGGAGGAAGTTAAAGACTTCATTTATTTAGGAAGTAAAATAAATTGGGATGGAGGAAGCGATAAAGACATAAAACAAAGAATAGCGCAGGGTCGAGTAGCTTTTAACAAAAAGAAAGCACTTTTATGCTCGGGGATAATAAACTTAGAAACAAGGAAGAGATTTTTGAAAACATATGTATGGAGCACGGCACTTTACGGCTGCGATACCTGGACGGTAGGGGAAGCAAGTAGGAAGAAATTAGAAGCTTTTGAGATGTGGTGTTACCGAAGAATGATGAAAATACCATGGACTGATAGGGTTAGAAACGAAGAAGTATTGGAGAAAGTCGGCGAGAAAAGGAGTATGTGGAAAAACTTAAAGAAAAGAAGAGATAGAATGGTAGGCCACTTGCTGAGACATGGGGGAATAGTCCGCGATATTTTGGAGGCAGAAATAGGAGTGAAGAAAGGCAGAGGTAGGCCTAGATTAGACTACTGCTCACAAATAGTAAGGGATGTAGGTTGTAGCACAATTAGCGAAATGCGTAGGTTAGCGCAAGATAGGAGAAGCTGGAGGTTAGCGTCCAACCAGTCTTAGGACTGATGACCTAATGATGATGATGATGATATATATATATATATATATATATATATATATATATATACATATATATATATATATATATATATATATATATATATATATATATATGTATAATTTTCAATGAGATACATTATATCTTATTGAAAATTATTTCAGCTGCATGTAGGTTGCTTTCAGTATTATATAGCCAATAATTAGAATCGCATTAACTTTTTATTGTAAAATTTCTATGTTATTAGAAGCGATCAAACGTAAACACACAATAATATTCGAATACGATTAAGCAAATTGCAATAATATTGCGCCGCCCCCTCGTTCACATCGAAGGCACCTCTGGAGCATTCTTCTATAGGCTTCGGATAAAAAAACAAAAGTTATCGCGTTGTTCGCAAGGGTTAATTTACTACAATTTTTTGTCAAAATGCCGAAATTTGATCAAAAAGCATTTCGTACATCGACCTAAAAATTTCGTGACACGAAAACATCCGTTTAGTAAATATAGACGAGTAAGAAAATCGAAATAATATTGCGCCGCCCCCTCGCTCGTATCGAAGGCACCTCCTTAGCATGCCTCTAGAGGCTTCGGATAAAAAAATAAAAGTTACCACGTTGTTCACAAGGGTCGATTTACTATATTGATTTTGTCAAAATGCCGAAACTCGAACGAAAAGCATTTCGGACATCGACCTAAAAATTTCATGACACACACGAAAACAACCGTTTAGTAAATATAGAAGACGAGTAAGCAAATCGCAATAATATTACGCCGCCCACTCGCTCATATCGAAAGCACCTCCGGAACATGCCTCTAAAGGCTTTGGATCAGAAAATAAAAGTTGCCACGTTGTTCTCAAGGGTCGATTTACTATTTTGTATTCATCAAAATGTCGAAATCACACGAAAAGAATTTCGTATATCGACCTAAATATTTCGTGACACACACACGAAAACAGCCGTTTAATAAATAGAGATGTAAAAACGTCTAAGTGACACATAACATTTACATAACATTTACAGGAAGGCTGCTTAAAATGTTTAATACTCTAAATGCCAGTAATAAACTTAATTGACTATTTTAAAAATCAAGACATATGTCAAAATAAAAATATCTGAATAGGTATTTAAAGAAACGTCTATATATACTGTCACACGCATAATTTTTCCATTTAATATTAATTCGCAAAGTGGTATAACGACGCTTTGTTTAAGATTTTTTCACTATTTATTAACTAAAACTATTATTATATTTTTATACTTTAATGTACATATACCAAGTTTTGTTCTTTACGTTTAATTTCTCACTTCTAAAGTTAACGGAGGGGAAGTAACTTTAAACGTGCACTGTATATATGTTTCAAGGGTAGCTTAAATATGCAGATGAAGTTCTAACATTGATGAAAACATGAAATTATACAACCAAACCTATTCTACCATTGATGAGACAACTATCATCAGGATGACAACATAATTCAATTATCTGTTCAATCAATTTTACGCTAATAGCAATATCCCCAAGACACAATTTCCCGTGACATACGCAATATCTTCATGCTCATTTCAGTCTAATGTTTGATATTTGATATATATATATATATATATATATATATATATATATATATATATATATATATATATATATATATATATAAATTAAAATTATTAAAATTGAACTCAGCATCCATTTCAACTTTAGTCATAATATTAAGGCCTGCCTTTGCATATTAAATAGTTCCTGTCAGAATTCTGGTGCTTAAATAATGGCGTATTAATGAAGTTACTAATACAGACACTATCAGATTGTGGTCTTATTGTTATAGGAATGCCCTACGGTCACTCCAATCTAGCTTACGTGCTTATGAAGTTTCAAAATGCCCGAGGTGTAAATAGAATAATGTACTTCACTGATATGGTTACTAAATTATTCTGCTTCTCAAAGGATTCTCCACTATGAGGGTTATCCAATAATTATATATTATAAGGGTTTCTATAAAAATATTTTCTATTTTCTTTTCATATAATGTGTAACAAACTATATTGCTCAGGAATGAGTCATTATTGAGATCTGTTAATTTTAATTCACATACATTATTTCAAATAATGAATTAATTATCGACGTCACAGATGTGTTAAATTATTTTGTACGTAAGAGTATTTCTTAGCAGCTACTGTATAAATATATAATTCAACAGCTGATGATAAAAAAATAGGTAAGAATCATTATTGGAATATATATGTATGTATGTTGATGATTTAGAGTCATTGCCTTCAAAACACAGTTTTCGTCATCAACCTTATTTACATTATAATTTTGAAACTATTTTCAATTGAAGTCAAAAAAAGTACTTTAAGTAATTTCCTAACAGTTAGAAAATACGTTCATTCGAATTATACATAAAGAAATTGATGTGTGCGTGCGTGGGTGGGTGGGTGCGTCCATATTTAAATATAGAAAAACTTTTGACTTTTTTTTATAGAGGACGGTAAGGGGAAATTCTTTTTACATCTATAACCTCGTTTTCCATTGTAATGTATTTTTATGTACACCTGAAATACTTTCCTTGTAAAACAAATATGAAACGGTACATTTAAATATGTATTTAAATAGCTCTTCAAAAAATTCTGAATGACATGAATCTTCTTTATTCATATCTCGCAAAAATCTAGCCTGTAGTAAAATTCCCTTAATTTAACTAAAGATAATTAAAAAACATTCTTTAAAACTTGAGACGAAATATCCCAATTTCTGTTTCTGTTCCCTTTGTATCATATTATTTAGCTTTTTTCATATACTTTATTCTTAAGATAACCCTATAGAATAAAGTCAAGGTATAATGCGTGGTGTAAGTGACCCCTCAATAGCAACCTTTCACACAATATATTTAGTGCGAAAGGTTTCGTTTAAGTACTCCATTATAATTACAACATAACAGGGCATCGATCTATCCTGCTGAAACCAACAGATTAATTCAGTGGAGTCAGGTTTGATGCATTTAAATATAAATTCCATTCAATAACAATTATACCAATAATATGGTTACTGATGATACCTACCGAAACGTTAACATTCTAAGAACATTGTATATGTCTCACGCCTCCAATAAGTATTATCTATTCCATTATTACCAATACCTACACTTTTATCAAAAGTTGATTATTCCGAAGAAAAAATAGAACAAGGTGCTACATTTTTTCCGGCCTGTTCATTACTTTTCCGTAAAAATAAGTGATATGAATCATCTTCTATTAGTTCTTAAGTTTTTTATAAGTACTTCAAAGCAGTTGTATTACACAATTTTTACGAGACTTGTTTTCTTTTCAACGGTTTAACTTATTCAACTACCCTATTGTATAAAAATGTATATAAATTTTTAGAGTTTATTTAAGTTCCTTATGAGATATTGAGAAAAATGGAACATGTCTAATTAAATACGTTAACAATTCCCACTTAACATCTACTTCTTCATATATCCCCGTAATTGGTCATCAAAATTTCAATTCAGCGAGTTTATCCTAAATGTCGCATTGTTTATTAAACGTAAAATTACTTTTTAAGAGACAATTTACTAAAATATCACTATCTCTACATATATACAGTTACTGACTTTCTTTTATTGTTAGTAGATGCTTATGTTGTTTTTAAGAGGACTCTGGAAGGATTTCTTTCAGCGAATACGCAAATTAATTAAGGTAAAAGATAATTTTACAAACTTATCTAATAGTTGGATAGATGAATCAGCATCATTCTTTGGTCGGTGAATATACAATGGTATAGGAGGAAAGGTTCAGACACTTCTGATATTTCAATAGAAATTAAATGAATAACAAAATTTAACAGTCAATCACTTCTACTCGAAAAATAAATTAACTTCCTCAAATCATTGCCTTACCTTTTCTTTTGTCAAAATAGTCTAAAAATGTTTTATCGTGAACTTAAGATTAACTAAAAATTAAACTAATTACCTTTATAGTCAGTGATTTAACTAGTTTTTGATTCAGCGGCAAAACATGGGTAACCAATGTTTAGACTCAGTTTGTTGTTGGTACATAATTGAATACCATTATGGGACTAGAAAAGTCATTTTGATATTAAGAATTTACATTTAATCTTTTCGTTTTGAGGAGCCTTATTTATTTATTTGTCATGTTTTATACGTTGTTGAAATCGGCTTTTCAAATTCACTCATATATAATAAGTAATTATAAAAATAAAACAATTCAGTCAATCATATTAAGGTGTATAATAAGTATCTATATCCTTCCTGTATAAGAATAATCGATGACTAATATTCCTAATACTCTATTTTGGATTTTTAGAATTAATTACAATTAACTTCCCTCGGTTTTCATTTACACAGAAAGACAAAATCGTCACCTCGCTTATTATGTTTTAAAACGGTGATACTTTGTAACATATCAGTAAGATATTCAACATTCAAATAAACAATTATATTTTTTCCGACGATAATATCTGAACTTTGGTGTTGATGAATGTTTTGATTTTATACGACTAACATTGAAAAATCCATGGTGAATATCAAACAAATCTCTCGCATTAGACTGAAATGAGCATGAAGATATTGCGTATGTCACGGGAAATTGTGTCTTGGGGATATTGCTATTAGCGTAAAATTGATTGAACAGATAATTGAATTATGTTGTCATCCTGATGATAGTTGTCTCATCAATGGTAGAATAGGTTTGTTTGTATAATTTCATGTTTTCATCAATGTTAGAACTTCATCTGCATATTTAAGCTACCCTTGAAACATATATACAGTGCACGTTTAAAGTTACTTCCCCTCCGTTAACTTTAGAAGTGAGAAATTAAACGTAAAGAACAAAACTTGGTATATGTACATTAAAGTATAAAAATATAATAATAGTTTTAGTTAATAAATAGTGAAAAAATCTTAAACAAAGCGTCGTTATACCACTTTGCGAATTAATATTAAATGGAAAAATTATGCGTGTGACAGCATATATAGACGTTTCTTTAAATACCTATTCAGATATTTTTATTTTGACATATGTCTTGATTTTTAAAATAGTCAATTAAGTTTATTACTGGCATTTAGAGTATTAAACATTTTAAGCAGCCTTCCTGTAAATGTTATGTAAATGTTATGTGTCACTTAGACGTTTTTACATCTCTATTTATTAAACGGCTGTTTTCGTGTGTGTGTCACGAAATATTTAGGTCGATATACGAAATTCTTTTCGTGTGATTTCGACATTTTGATGAATACAAAATAGTAAATCGACCCTTGAGAACAACGTGGCAACTTTTATTTTCTGATCCAAAGCCTTTAGAGGCATGTTCCGGAGGTGCTTTCGATATGAGCGAGTGGGCGGCGTAATATTATTGCGATTTGCTTACTCGTCTTCTATATTTACTAAACGGTTGTTTTCGTGTGTGTCATGAAATTTTTAGGTCGATGTCCGAAATGCTTTTCGTTCGAGTTTCGGCATTTTGACAAAATCAATATAGTAAATCGACCCTTGTGAACAACGTGGTAACTTTTATTTTTTTATCCGAAGCCTCTAGAGGCATGCTAAGGAGGTGCCTTCGATACGAGCGAGGGGGCGGCGCAATATTATTGCGATTTTCTTACTCGTCTATATTTACTAAACGGATGTTTTCGTGTCACGAAATTTTTAGGTCGATGTACGAAATGCTTTTTGATCAAATTTCGGCATTTTGACAAAAAATTGTAGTAAATTAACCCTTGCGAACAACGCGATAACTTTTGTTTTTTTATCCGAAGCCTATAGAAGAATGCTCCAGATGTGCCTTCGATATGAACGAGGGGGCGGCGCAATATTATTGCAATTTGCTTAATCGTATTCGAATATTATTGTGTGTTTACGTTTGATCGCTTCTAATAACATAGAAATTTTACAATAAAAAGTTAATGCGATTCTAATTATTGGCTATATAATACTGAAAGCAACCTACATGCAGCTGAAATAATTTTCAATAAGATATAATGTATCTCATTGAAAATTATACTATAGATATACCCTAAAGACACGACGATCGAGATATTGTCTCGATCGCCGTGTCTTTAGAGTATATTTATTTACGATGGATACTGCAGAAGTTTCAGAGAACAGGTAGTAATGAGGATGAAAAAAGGATTGATATATCAGACATTGCAGAAAGCCAAAAAATAAATCTACATTGGGGTTTAAACTAACAAAAATGTCACCCCTACAATTGATAAAGGGTTCACTAGTTCACAGAACATTATTCCGATCGGAGAAATTTTGTGAATTGGTATCAGAAAAAATAGTTTGCGAACCTAAGTGTTCAAAAAAAAAAAAATACCGATGAACACCACACCTTCCCTAAGTGGTAATATGAATATTCAGAAAATATGGTACTGAAATAATATAAATTCTCATAACTTTCCTGAGTGACAATCACTCATTCCTCGACATGTCCAAATACACCTCGAACATGTCGCGGAATGATTTCGAGCCGTTAATTCTGGAGATTATAGACGAAAATCCTGATAAATTTCGAAATGTGGAAATAATTTTTCAACAGAATGATATTCCCCCACACTATTATGGTTCAATAAGAGTTTATCTCAATGAACAGCAATCCAATAGGTGGATTGGACGCCGGGGTATAATAAAGTAACTTGCGCGGTCTCCAGATTTAACTACCATAGATATACTTTTATGGTGCTACTTGAAATTTAAGGTATACGCTATGAAATCCGCTAACATCCAGGTTTTGAAGAAGAGAATCACTAAAAAGATAAGTTCCTTTCAAATACTTGAACGGGTGAGAGAAAAGGTTTATAACAAGATGTTGGTCTATGAGTAAGAGGGGGGAGTAACATTTTGAGTATTTATCTTAAAATTCTTTAAAAATATCTAGTAATACTTTTTACTTTTATCATTTTGTTATTTATGAATTACATTTACTATTTTCTATTAACCTAGAATTTATTTTTAATGTAAATACAAAATATAATTGGGATATAACAACGTCTGGATGACCTTTTGTGTGAAAAAACTGATACTTAGCTTTTAATAGGGAGGCATTGCTTAAAAAGGTTGCTGGTATGCCAATATTAAATTTAATAGATTATTTTAAGAATCAAAAGACAAAGAATTAAAGATATCAAAATAAAGATAACGTTTTAATATAAATAATTTAAACAGCTTCCAGACGAGCTGTTACTCGCATACTTTTACTATTTAAAAACGGTTTTCAAAATGGCCCCGTTATGTCATCTTTGATGATAAGATCGCTATTTATTAATTGATATAATATTCTTACACTTTAGTATATGCCAGTTTTCGTTCTTTTAGGCCTCTCACTACACTAATATGAGCGATATGTTTTCATAGTATATAGGTAAGTAGACATTTCTATAACTATTATTGAAAAGATTCATTAGCAATATATTGCTATTACTTAAAATAAAATAAAACCAAATGCATTGAAAAGTTGAATATCTGGACGTATATTAAGAATAATGTGTGTAATAAATTTTGTGTTTTGTATATGTTGTACTCAATAGCCGAATTCGGCCACTGACCGAAATTTATACCCAGAACGCGTTATGGATAAATTAGAAAGATTCACAATGCGAAATTACGACGACCATCGGAAATACACGACGATTTTCGCGTTATGAATGTTATAAATACTCACAAAACAAAACTTTGTTTCTAAACAAAATTCTTCGAAATAATTTCTATAAAACAATGTAAAATATAAATACTTAACATTATTTAACATTTGAGTTTTATTTATGTATTAAAGAAATATCAAAAACAACTACACTTCTTCATTTGTTCTTGCATGTTAGCGATCATTGACACTTTGAGTTACATTTTTTGTTCCACTGTTTACAGAAGTGTTTATTATCACCACAGAATCTTTTACAGTTGCACCTGAGAAATCATTGACCAGAACCTTTAGGTGACAGATTTGCTGCAGTTCGCAAGGGTACTTCCTTGCTTAATATCATTTGATTCAGATATGAACTGCGAATCTGTTTGAGGAAGTTCATTTCTTGAAAATAATCTATCCATTCTCAGTACTGAGTTTGTACAAACCATCATTATTAATTTCAGAAACAATGGATAATACGTTTCTTGGGGTTAATCGATCTTTATCAACATCCGGAACTGGAATCAAAACATTAGTTCCTTTTTGTAAAGGAGCATATCTTTTATTTGACTCACATAGCATCTTTGTTGCTTGAATTTTTATCATTTTATGCGATTCTTCCCTTTTATCCAATATTATTTTGTTTCTTTGGGTTAACTGATAATTCAAATTGCTGTAAACTTTGCCTTCCTCTTCACCAGTACCATTTTCATCATTAAATACATTGTTAGTATTATCTGCAATTTCCATAGTTTCATTTACATCATTGTTTTGGTTGTCTGAATTCTCTTGGCATTGTTTTTTAGTTTTGCTTTCAACATGTTCTCCATATCGTAAATTATTATCATCGTGTTCATTTTCCATGCTATTTATTAATTCTTTCAAGTTTCTTCATTTTGTAATTTATTAAGGAACATCTCTCTGCATCTCCTGAACCATTCATTTGTCTACCAAACATAGCCTCAAAAGGACTTCTGCTAATTCCTTTATGAAAAGATCTATTCTTCTCTGACTGTATGAATCTCAACCCTTCTGACAATTTTATATTATTATTATTATCGTTTATCAAGATAATCAACATGTTTTGGACATTTTTATATCTTTTATAGTCACCGTCTAAGAGTAATGGACTCTAATAAAGTTTATTCAAACCATCCTCAAATTCTTTTTAAAGGTTTTCGATTGATTCACCCATTTTATTAGAAACTAAGCTAAGAATAAATAAACACTTGTTACCCGTTAGATTCCTTTACACAATACCGTTAGGTTATGCGATTTCTGGTTTTCGATTTGTAGGTATTTATATTACCCATAACGCGAAAAACATCGTGTGTCTCCAATGTTCGTCGTAATTTTGCATTGTGGGTCTTTCTAATTTATATGGGCGTTCTGTGTATATAAAAAGTACCTGAAACGCGATGTGAGAAATTATCGAAGTTCACAACGCGTTTAATTATATAATGAAATTAACAGTTTCATTATATATATATATATATATATATATATATATATATATACATAATGAATGCGCAACCACTAATTCAATGATACTTCTTGAAGAATACTTTTATCACCAATAATTTTGTAATCACATCATAAACATTATGCTAAGGGGAATAAAATGTCATGATTAATAGATTAGGTAATTTCAAAAGTTTAGTTTGAATATAAAGCCAAATTCTCCTCGTGGTTTAGTGCTACTAATTTAGTAAAATCAATTTTGGCAATAGATTCCTACACAAACACGATAAAATTCCCTCGGGCAATATGGTATAATTGTTTAATTGAGTTTTAGCCGACATTTGCTTCACTGCTGTCTGTATTAATTTTACACCGTGCATTGTTAAGGTTTACTCCGAGCAAATTTGAAACTGTTTTTATCAGAATAAAATTAAAACAACATTTGGAATAACAGGGGTTTGGTCATGAAAATATATTTTAATTGTGAATATAAAGTCTTGTGCTTGTTTTGAAGATTTTCTTACTTCACACCAATCTTGAAGTGCTTTTTCAGTTAGGGAAAAGTATGTTAGTTTTTAGAAGTTAATAAACCATGTTTTTACGTGTTTGTGCTTTACGATTACAAAAATTCATTATTCATATAGCACTACATGTGTAATAAAGCTTAAGGAGAAATATATTTTAGAGTATTAGTAACAAAAAGGAAACAATCGAGATTTTTAAGGAAGGATATAGAAGACTTGCAACGTTCGAAAACTATAACAAGTGAATATTAAATTATGAAATTTCATATTATCAATAAAAATTAAATTCATATTTATATCGATGACAAAATTAATGGTTAAAATTATCATCAACATGCGACACCAGGAAAGGGTTAGTAACATAGCGACTACTTGCAATAAGAGGAAGGGATCTATTTCAGTTGTTACACACTTCAACTGTGGAATGTAATGAGTGCTCGTTGACGTATACTTTATGATAAATTGAATTAACATCAATATTAGCCTTATAAATTTGACCTAAACTTCTTCCTTCGCGTGTTACAGTGGAAAATTGCGTCAATGATTTTCTCGAGCTAGATTTTGGCGACACAGCTACGGTGTAATGTATGTGTTACACTAATATAGGATGTAACAGTATTATAGAGTGTAAAAACTCGCGTTATTCAACATATCGCGAAGAAAATCATAAAATTTATCTCAGTGGCCAATCTGCGTGTTAAGGATAATTATAAACAATTTAATATAGATTTAGTTAACATGTTGATAAGTTGTAACACACCATGGAACACGATGGCCAGTTCAATGTTTGAGCAATAAAATTGCTACAAAGTTGTATCAAGGGACAATACAACAATGATATTGTGTCTGCCGTGTCAACCTTAACAACTAGTTACATAGCGCCAACGTGCGCAAAAATTCAAAGAAAAATAATTTCTGAGCTACGTGACAATACGTAGGTGACTATGGGCAAAACCACCGATAATATGGGCCGAAACATCCCACACGTATTTGTTGGAGGGGTGCACGAGAACAGACCCTGACCACGGTCATTTGGCTTACAAATGAATATGACAAATTCAGAGATAGTAGATAAATTTGTGAGGATTAGTCTAAGAAAAATATGGAGCGACAACTTGGAGTACAATAAAGGACATGTGTTACTCGGCAATTGATGCGGCTTCCTGTATGAGCATCTGTAGTGTGCTATAAAAACATACATATATCAGTTCATTTCACGTAAGATGTTTAGCACACGAACTCCATTGTCTTGCAGAAACTATTAAAGACTCCAACCCACAATCGACAAATTAATAGCCAATGTGAAGAGAACATTTTTATAATGATGAAAAAAAACGACAAAAGTACTCTCTATCTCACATACTCAACGGGTTTTCAATGGCTCAGCTGTTCGGAAATATTGAATGTACATCTACAGTGATTTTGCAAGAATACATTTGCATATAATTAACCTTCAGTGTATACCTACTTCTCTTGGATACACGAATTAACACAGTAAACGTTATGTTTAACCTCCACCAGTTCCTTTTTCCGTTAACAGCATTCTTTTCTAAACGCATGAAAACTAAATGTAGCTCCGTTTACCGTCCTTGAAAATCTTCATATATTTTAAATATGCTCTCGTTATCTATGTGATATATATCTCCATGAAAGATATTTTTCGCATATAAATGAATTTTGAGTGATTTTTAACGTTTCATTCCTGAACATTTACAACATACTCGAAACAGAACAATTGTTTTGAGTTTCCTTGTGTATCAACTGAATTACTGAAACATTAAAAATTTATAGAAAAAGAGGTTTAATATATGCGATTCAAAGTTTTTTAGTATTTGCTTATAGTCATTTCGATTATTAGAACTACTAAAATATGGATAATTATATCTAACATTTGAATATATTGCAATGCATTTATTAAAATATTCTGCAGATCACTGAATATTGCCTTAATTAAAATATCAAAGCAAATATGTACATGCGAGTTTTCTCTTTCATATCTGTTAAAAGAACTTTCATAATAATAAT
Organism: Rosalia funebris; assembly: GCA_037954035.1. Lineage (NCBI taxonomy): Eukaryota > Metazoa > Arthropoda > Insecta > Coleoptera > Cerambycidae > Rosalia > Rosalia funebris. The sequence goes on along the minus strand of JAZFAV010000007.1, from coordinate 23,490,038 downwards.
AATTATTATTATGTTTTCTGGGTTTGGGCCTCATCATCCACTGATCGCATGGGTAGTTCCTTGGCGATCCCCTCTTATCCGAGTCATTATCCAAAAATGCTATCCCATAGAAGGAGAAATTTGAGCACGTCCCTCGCCTTAAGCCTCGCCTCTTCTAAGATAGCAGGGGTCCCTAATATAAGGCACCTCCTCTCCTCCAGTGTGGAGCAGGTGTAAAAAAGACGAATCGAGGCTTCCTCGTCTTCTCTGCGGTATCTGCATGTCGGGGTGTCAGTCAGCCTCAGCATTCATTATATGCATTCAGGCTACTATGGTGGCCCGTTATGATTCCTACTAGGGTTCTGGCTTTGTGCCTGTTCAATTTAATGAATTCTTGGACCCATTTCTCAATCTCTGAGTATTCGATGAAGAGTTTGGCTATTCGACAACCCGTTACTCCTCTCCATCTTTCTCTATGCTGGTCTCTTGCCCAGTCATTGATGCGGTCTTTGATTAGATTCCGACTTATTCCCACTGCAGGTTCTGGTCCATAGAGGTTTTCCCTGGTCCCTAGTCTGGCAAGGTCATCTGCAATTAGATTTCCCTTAATGCCATTTGCATATATATCCATAAGAGTTCCACCGGTCCCTTCCCTGCCAAGTGGTTCAATGCTTCATAGCAACTATAGACCAGATTCGGTTTTGTCGTTGCTGAATTCAGGGCTATCAACGCCGCCCTGCTATCCGAGCAGATACATACCCTCTCCTGGGTCCGATTTTAATCAGCCCCCAGAACACCGTATGTAATTGCAACTAGCTCGGCCTGGAGTGCGGTAGTGTATTTACCCAGGGGGAAAGTTTTACCTATCCCAGCGCGTCGCCTATATACCCCTGCGCCCGCTCTGTTCTCACTCTTGGCTCCATCCGTGTACCAGATGTCGCCATTGAGCGGTAATCTAGCTCGACCCTCTATCCAGTCGATCTTGCTGGTGAGGGTGATCTTATATTTCTTGTCAAACAGGAAGTGAACACCCGTACTGTCAGAGGGCATCCATAGGAGCCCCTCCTCAGGATTTTCATAATTAGAATATCTTATTTTATTTTCATTTCCATTATACTATTATATAATAAACAATTTTGGTGCATTAAATTTTCCATACAATTTTCCAATGTAGACGATATAACATCATACTCATCAATTTTCATTATGACTTCATCTCCGTAACATAATATAAGGGTACACCATTATGAATACTATGCGTGTGCCTTTTGTAATTTTTCTTTCATTGTATTATACAGAATCATGTGTTAATATCAGTTACGTATATCGTAGACATTAAAAGGAATAGAATGCCGTGAATATAAAATGGAAGCAAAGAGACAAAAACAAAAACAATTTTATCGTCTGTAGAAAAGAAACAAATTTGATTAAGAGGCTCTATTTATTTCGAAAGGTTTTTTATTAAAGTAGACAACACAAATAAGTTCGTCAGTTAAGTGTTATAAATAAAGTTTCAGTAATTAATTATTTTTTCTGTTAAGATTTGTTTTCTTTTATTAAATGCATTAAAACTCTTTTCAAATGGAAATACTTAAGACCAAGCTAAAATGTTGAAAATTAATTTCACTCAATAAATGCTTAATTTATAAGGTATTTCTGATATAGTGGAACGCAGCACAATAATTAGTTTATAAATTTTTCCTCTAAAAATGAGAGCTGCCTTTATGTACACTACTAAAAAAGGTAATTTTTATTATTTCTAGAGATACGCCTTTTTATCGATTTATGAAATTTATAACATTTAAAATTCTAAGGTTATGTAAAGTCTCAGTAAATTATTCCGTTTGGCCAAACATAACGAGATGACTTTTTCAAGGTATTAGCCATAAATTATCCTGATATAGAGAGGGCGAGAAATATTTCACAGGGGATTGTAAAAAATAACGTGAAAATGTTTGTGTTACTCTAAATAAAAGACATAAACTACGAGCCCAGGCACATAATAGTTCGGCCGGACATTATTTTACAATTAACGTATTTAAATAAAACTAATAACAATAACACTCTTAAAACTCTTCCTTATTTAAGAAAATTTTAGTAACAGAAACAAAGTATAAACTTTTAACTTAAATACGATGATGTATTTACTATGTTATGATGTGTCAATGACAAGTTCCTTAATAAAAAAAATTAATATTCTCGGTTGAGAATAGTTCGGCCAGTTGCTGAAATGTATAACAGAGTAAACGTTTGTAGCGTTTTGAAACGAAATAGAATCTCAATTGTTATCAAAGTGAAATGAATATTATAATGCGTGGTTTGGACGGGTCTGCGCGTCCAAAAATATTGTAAAAATGGCATGTGGCGTGGCATTAAGTGACGGTAAGCGAAAATCAATTGTTATTGCTTATAAGCGGGGAATTTCGGCTCGGGAAATATTTTGCTACGTATTCGCTGCCTAAATCTACAGTGCAAGGCATTATCAACTTGTATAAAAAAAACTGGATGCACAGCCCAAAGGAAGCAACTGTTGATCATCCCATATTTAAGGCTTAAATCAACATGCTCTGAAGAGAATTGTAACGATAAACCCATGATCCAGTGCAAAAGAAATTATTGTACTATGGGAGCAAATCATTGGAAAACATATTTCTACATTCACAATTAAATGCTCAATAAAGAAAATAGGATACAAACTGTACAAGGTAAGGTTTGGTTCTTTACATTTTACTTTTAAACTTACGGATTTTTCTGTTCCTTCCGAAAAGAAAGCCGTTATTAACCAAACGACAGAAAATCAATCGGTTACGGTAGGCCAGAGAATATATAGGCATTGGACTTTACAACAATGGCATCAGGTAATTTGGAGTGACGAATCCAATTTTGACACCTGTTCGGGCGATACTAGAAAACATGTACTAAGAACCCACAGGAAATTTATCATATCCTGACTGTTTGGTTAAGAAAGTGAGGTTCCTTGTTTCTCTTATTATTTGGGGGTGTATGAGTGGTATGGGCGTAGGATAATTAGGCGTATTTTGTAGATGGTACTCTGACAGCAGAGAAATATAAACAAATTTTGACAGACAGTTTATTGCCGTCAATACCAATATGTCAAGGCACTGACGCGTAGTACATCTTCCAGTAGGATAGTGCTGTGTCTCACACAGCAAAAACTGTCAAGGCTTGGTTTACAGAACATAATGTCCCTGTTATGGAATGGCCCTCTAGCAGTTCAGACCTCCCGCCAATAAAAACATTATGACATAAAATGAAAAAACGATTTGCGCAAACAGCCAGCCCGTTCAGCTAACAGTTTATGCGCCAAATTTCAAGAAATTTGGGACATCACGGTTCCTGAAGAGTGAGCTAAGTTGGTAGGTAGAATGCCTGCCAGAATTAAAGCTGTTATTGTTAATAAATGTGATGTGACACAGTTTTGACGAAGCGGCCAAACTGTTATGAACCACGAATCTTAATTTTTTTAATTAAGAAGCTTGTTACTGACACAGGATAACGTAGTAATATTTCATTGTATTCAAGTTAAAAGTTTATACTTATTCAATATTTATCTTTAATAAAATAGTTTTTAGAATGTTATAACTTTTATTTAAATATATCAGTTGTAAAATTATGCCTGGCCGAACAATTTTGAGCCTAGGCCGTATATAAGAATACCATGAGATGCGTTATTGAGCGGTCTACAAAATTCTTTAGTAATTATTGTTAGTCCTTTTCTGGACTAACAATAATTTTTCTGAAATGGCAACTACAATTTAAATAGAACCATACTTGTCTTGTATACAAGACATCTTGTATACGTATCAAGTATTTATATATTTAAAACAAAGCAAAAAACGTTAACATTAAAAGCAGGAGACTATTTTTCCACAGACCCCGAAAGATTGTACGTTACTTAACGCAAGCAATCAAGTTTGGCATCAACTATAACTAAAACTAACTAAAACTCTGATAACTAAATTGATGATTAGTTTTAATCATCTTTTAATGATACCAACTTGTTACGAAGCGAAACGTGCGACATTTAAGGCTACATTTTAAAGAACCATATAATTATCTGGTTTCTTAACAGATGCACTAACTTCCGCATATTAGTTAGATACGCTATATTACATTAATTTCTGCGTATTAGCTAGAAACGGTATATATGCGTCGCGTCGTCGCTGAGGATTTTGCACGCACATGAATTGTATCCATTTCCTTAGATCCTCAGGCTACGGAAAGGAAAAGAATGTCCATCGTATTTCAAAAAGATAGAAACACTGTTTGGAAGAAAAGAAACACTTTTCTCTTACAAATCAAAATATAATATTTTTTTACTCACATATAAAGCTACAGTATTGAGAAGAAAAATACATATGTATTAAAAACTATAGTTAGTTGAAATAAAAATACAATAACTGATAAAATTAAATGTTTGTAAACTATACTTAACTTTTGAATACAATGAATTCCTCACAGTACACGTTTAATTCACGTTCCCTAATTATGGGAACTGCGATCATATAACCCCAAAGGGATAAGAGTATATTAAAGGGGTTAATAATGAACAGTCATATTTTTCTAATCAGAGCCGGTTTATCTCGTTTATGTATTAATCATTCTTTTTTTCGTTTATTGTCATATAGTTTTTTACTTTGATTGGTATTAAAATATGGTTTGAGGTTTGACTTAATACTAAAAATACATATGTATATAGCTCAGGCAAATTAACTTTTAACTAGGAAAAAGGCCGTGCTTCCCGAAAAATTACACAAATCTGGAAATGACTTTAATCCACTTTGAGCAAATGACTTTTTTTCATGTATTTGTGCGAATAAATGAGCAAATTTTTAAAATCGTTAGCTCATTTTTCGCAGAATTTGATGCTCTACAACTTTCATAAATTGACATTTTTCATTTGGAGTAGCCGCTTTTGAGTTACAGGGGTTTGAATATGAACATAACCCACTTTTCAGCCAAGTTAAGGTAAAAATTTCCGATTTTTAACGATCGATTTCGGCTAAACTGCTAAGCCAAACTTGACGTTGAATAACATATTGGACGCGAAATTTGTGGTCTTTAATTATGGGAAGAGTACAATTTGCTGTAAAATGTTTTCGAGTTTCGAGAAATAACTAAAAAAAGTGCCAAAATTTCGCGGTTTTTCGGCTCTCAAAAGTTAACCTCGCCTCAGGAACCCGCGCAAAATCATATGACTTATAAATGGTGCCCAAAGTGGATTAAAATCAAGCTTTGTGTTATTTTTCGGGAAACAAAAGTCTAATTTGCCTGGGCTAATACCATTACAGCATATCTTCCTCCTCGATTCGTAAACTGTAAATAATATTCCACTTGAAATTGAGAACCATCAATCAACTCATTCTCTTAAAAACGAGTCTATCATAATGAGTTGCCTTATCATATCTGTATATTATCTACAATCATTTGTTTAACTCTTAGTAAGTAAATGTGATAGCTATTATTGTCACTTTTACAAAAAATTTAAATTTGGAAATTTAACATAATTGGGAAATCTTTATACTTTCTATACTATAATTGTATAACTTTATAGTATAGAAAGTTATACAATTGTAGGAAGTTTCTTCCCATAAGTCAATAATTTTTTGAACAACTAATAAAATTTCACAGAAATTTTATAGTACTCTCTAGTTCAAACTTTGCTTGGGATAATATTTCTGTTTTATTTTTATTAAGATTAAAATTTGATAAGGAGTATAGTATTTCTTAGTTCGGAGTTGCCCGATACTAATGTTAGTTGTTAACCTAGGTTAATCACACGAAAGACCATTGAATAATAGTCATTAAACAGGAAGAAATGTTGAATTAGAAGGTCATTATCTGAATGGTGATTTGACGGGATGAACTGGATAGGCTTAGTTAAAATTTTTAATTAAATTTTAAAATTTTAAAATAAAAGAGTTTTGAGTTATTTTATAAATTATAAGACATGGTATACATAATTCATTTAGTGCTAGGTGTTGGTGATATTGGGGCAATCTAATCGTGAGCAGACGCCATGTGCCAGTTAGAAGGGAAGATTCTAATCTTGTAAATTATATGGTAAATATCTGCAGCAGTTGACATAATTTGGTGAATGGTAACAAAATGAGGATCTAGGACCGACATTAAGGTATGATTATTGTGTGGGCTGGAAATCTGTTATTGAGAATTTGTCTCTCTCGGAGATTGTTTCTCTTAAAATTCAAATGTTTACCCCACGGTTGGTCCAATTTCATTTACAAATGTTTATTTACAATATTAACATTTAATGTTATATTATTTGCTAATGTTATAGATTATAGTGTTACCATGTGTCGAGTACTTTCCATAGAAGAATACACAGGTAATTTATAATTTCTATATTTTTAGCGAAAGCATTAATACCGGGGAAGGTGGCCTTAATATCGAGATGGTATTGTATAACATAAGGCATCTAGAAGGGGTGCCTGTGTGTTCATTGATCGAGACTTTATAGAGGAAAACACAAAAAAGGACGATGTGACATTGATAAATCGGTCCACATACACGGAAAAATACACTACACGCACTACGGCTTAAACGAAAATAATTGAGTTATATTTATTGTAAGAAAATCAATTCGATACCTCTAATCTAAAACTACTGTTTCACATCACAGTTTTTATTTTGGCTTATTTCTGTTGTGGGCGATTATGGAGAAAAGTTTAAGGTTTTCTTATTAATCAAATAATTAAGAGCGAAATAAATGTAAATTAATTTTTCGTATTAATTGTTAATATACAGTACATTCATTAACTGATGGAAACACGATTTTTGAGTAAAGTATTAGCTTTGATATAAAATGCGCCTCGAATTACTATGCGTCTGAACTTATTTTAGCTTTTAGTTTAACTCTTTCAGGAGCAAATAATTCTCATAAAAAAAGTCATAGAGGGGCAAAACATTTATATTTACTTTTTTGACTAAAACAGGTTTGAATATTAACAACATTGGTAGAAAACAAGGTAAAAAATTAAAGTTTGGCACTTCTTATATAAGATTTTTTCGTAAATAGGTGGTACACATAATGAACCAATGCACAAATACAGATTTAATGTTCATTGTGAAAATCTTGAAAACATATTTTGTTTTTTCCTAAGCAGAGGCGCACATTGCATATAGAACATATCCAGTCTGTTCGAACTTGTTTTTTGGAGGTACTACAATTAGCACAACGGCGTCTCGTGTCCCGTTTTGGTTGATGAGCGCTCTGAGATACACGTATTTCAAATGGCACATACGGTTTTGATGTTTTGATTGCAATAACCTCAGAACTTAGAGATGGTCTTTTTTGCTTGACGACAGTTTCAGCTACGAGATAATTTATTACTTCTCGTCTGAAGTCTTTCATTGACAATTTTTCTAAATTTAACTCTATATACAGAATGAAGGCATTTACAACTGCTGCGTCCACCAGATAAAAGAAAATGCGGTGCCACCATTTTTTCGACTTTCGATCTATTTTATAGACATTGAGATTTTGGTAAAATTTATCTACTAAATTCATATTTTGGTTATAATCCACCAAAGTTGTTGGACAAGGAACTTTTTCAACGGTTCCATTATTACCTTTTCTATCAAGTTCAGTCATACTGCTGGGGTCATGAAAATTTGACAATAAATGAATACTTCGTTTGTCTCGCCATTTGATGGCGACCAGCTGAGTATCAGAGGTGAGGATTTGAGAATCGCCACGTTTTAAGCTCTTATCAGGTTTAAAATTTGGGAGCAACTTTCGGCTGGGGTTAACGGTGCCACAAGCATGAATGTCTTTGGACTTAAGATATTCTAACAGTTCTACCCCAGTAAAAAAATTGTCGAAGTACATAATGTGATTTTTCCCTCCATGCCCTCCAACAGATTTTTTACCACTCGAGCACCCAAGCCTTTTTCTGAATCTTCCGATTTTCCAGTGTATATTTGAAATTTTTGGCAATATCTATTTTTATTGGCTAATATCCACATTTTGTAACCCCTCTTTATGGGTTTTCTTATGTGGGTAGATACTGCTTGAGGCTACTCCTCCCTTTAAATTTTATCATCGATTCATCGATGGCCACTACTCTGGAAGGAGCCATGCAACTCTCAAAATTTTTAGATAACTCATTCAAGAGGGGTCTGATTTTGTATAGTTTATCATACCCTTGCTCACCTTTCTTGGGCATTAGAGTATTGTCGTTCAAGTGTATATTGGAAAAAAGCCAACTGAATCGTTTGACTGGCATCAATGAACTTATGAAAGGATCGTTCATATCTGGGGAGCTACTCCAATGATCCCTATAACTAGAAAGTTTTTTTAATCCCATTAGCAAGTTTATACCCAAGAACACTTTTATTTCTGAAAGATTAGTGACTTTAGGCCTGTTAGATACTTGTTGGCTATATAAATTGGTCTGAAAAACTATATATTCTAACAGCTCGTCGGTAAAAAATAGCTGAAATAGTTTCCCAGGTATGGCAAAGTTTAAGTTTTTTACTGTATCCTTTATCCCCGTTTCCTCAATGAAGTCTCCTGAATTTTTGGGTACTGTGTTCCTGGACCAATCACATGTCTTTCGATTCTCTGCTAGAGATGTCTTAATATTGGCTTGTAAAACGGAGAGAGGCATATCAAATTCCGGATCGCTGCCGGATTCCAAAATATTAAAATCATCATTAATATTTTGTAATGGTGATATTTCATCGTCTGACTGATCTACGATTGATTCGGGGTCTGAGGGTATAGCCTCAGCATCAATATTTTCTAATTCTTCCATAAATTCATCATAGGCTATATCTACTAAATTGAATGGTAACTCATCCATTGTTAATCCCTAAAAAGAAAAAAACGCGTTATTGGGCAGTGGTACAAATAAAATACCTTAACAGTTTATGCAATAACGAAAAAAAAATTTGCAAGTTTTTTTAATGGTTATCAAAAAACCTATTCTACAAGCCTTCTTGCAACATATTTCTTAGAAAGTTGAATGTAGATCGTCGTTTTTACTTACTTTTAGAAGTATTTCGGTAACCAAATGTAGAATTCGCCGTTCACGACAATAAACATAACCTAAAACAGGCAATAAGTCAGAAATCGCGACGGCGATACATTGCCACTTCTTCTACCACCTAATAGAACATCACAACACTGGTCGATAGTTTAAACCATCGCGCGATAAACTATATGCTCTTAAATGCTTGGTACATTTTGTGTACCACCACCTCACTACATGCGTTTTTTTCTGGGTACATTTTATATACCAACGCCCCTAAAAGAGTTAAACAAATTATCAATATAGAACCAATAAAATGTGGATTACTTTCTTTTATTAATTATTCACATATACTATATTTATAAACAATTTCTTTATAGATAAATAATATCCTGCATGCAGTGTAAAGAATTATTTTGACTATGGATTTACTATCGTTTTATATTACATAAATTCAATTGCTGATGGTTTCTTTCATCTAGATATTCAATGTTGTGTTGAGAGGAGTATAGTTTTTAACCAGTTGGCGAATTTTCCTCAATAGAATTTAAACTCATAGGTTAAATTTTCATCGAAGTTCTATTTATGACATTATTGACAATATAGTTCTTAAATTTCTTTGTTAAAAAGTAATAAAAAATAGAAAATGAGAATGTATTTAACATTTTTTCTAACCTGGGCAAAGAGTAGATACATTTGTATTTCATTTCTACATATTGTTTCCAATTACTTGTAATGATTTAAAATATTACAAAGAAAAGAAAAAGGAACTTCACATGAATTGAGACGATTTAAAACTTGTAATTATAATTCAAAACTAAAAAAAATTATCAATCGTCAATTTAACTTTGTGAACCACTACTAATATAGATTCTACCTCTTTGAAAAGATACAAATGTTCTTAAAATTAAATCAACATTTTGTCATCGTAGTAGTACATATACAAATAGTCTCTTCTGTCCATTTGTTTATAATATAGAATTTTTTTAAAACAAATCCAAATTAGTATTAATTTCATTTAACAGAAATTATGTAGAACTAATTTAGTATAACGTCGAGTTATATCCGAACAGATCAGGTGTACACGGAGTTAATGAGTAGGCCTGCATATTTCATCACGCCTTAGTAACGTACAACATTCATACAAAGACATGTATATAAGGCATATAGACAATCATAATTTAAATGCATTTACGTTTTACTGTTAAAATGGATGCTGCCGAAGTCGCATTGTAAAACAGGGACATACACTGTATAACTCTAATATTGCTTTCATTAAGTATTCTCTTAAACTTCTGCGAAATGGTGAAAATACGCATTTGCAGTAGGAAAATGAGCACTTTGTGTCTAACGAAGTAATTTGTGAATTTAAGATATTACTTCGCATTCTGTTTGTTATTTAGACATGAGTTTATAATTAAAATTTTTTCTGGATTTTTACTAAGATGTTTAGGAACGTTTTTAAGTTACCAACGACAGTAAGTGCTTTTGCTAAGGATAACGCATTGTTTTGTAATTGTTGAATAGATGCTGTAGCCATAGAATACGTCTCACAAATTTCTGCTATATCTGTATCAACTTAAGGATCCGAAAATAGTTCTTAACTTCATTTAATTGCTTCAGACTCGAGCGATTTCAATTTCATAATGAGGGATTTCATAGTCTTCATAGATAATTCTTGTTTCTAATATACCACTGCATTATGTCACGTGCCCTATCTGGTTAATATCGGTTCAGGTGGTGATGGCAGTTCTGAACAATATACATCCCCATATACCGGGTGATGTATTTAAAGAGAAACACCTCTCTATCTCTTTTAAATCGATTTGCGATATAGATTCTTCATAACTTTTTTATATTGGTATAAGCTACAGCAAGGCTAACAGAAAGATTTAGTGTCACTTTCAGCTTCTCCGGAAATAGCTTTAGCTTTCGAATTTTAAATGGGATACTCTATTTCTTTGCAGTTTTATAGAATGATTAACTGTAAACAATTTTTGAAATACAACCATATATTTAAAGTCAAATGTAACGCAGCTATAATCAAAAAAGTTTTTAATGTATTTGATCTATCTAATTATAATTTAACAAAACAAAAACGCCGTTGAAATATTATATACTGTTATGTTTCGATAATTTTAATTTGATATTTGTTTTTGTTATTAGAACATACTACTGCCATAAATACGATTTTAGTAAAATGGGCATGGGTATGTTTGTCCTAGTCTGTACTTGTAACCTTCCTTCTAAACCTGAGCCTTTAGTGGAAGTAAGTTAAAATTACAAATATGAACATTTACAGTCTTCTAATATTTTAAGTGATCCATATATGTATTAGTAAAAACTAATTACCTATGCTCTCTTGTCCGCCCAATATATGTACTGTTAATTACGATCTTTTTAATTACGAACTTAGAAACTAATTTTATAAATCTCCGACATTTCTTTGTTTCTTATTTAATTTTTGAGATTTCCCAAAACGTTTTGTTGTCAGAGGAGCACACTACTGTCACTCCCAAATCTCGAAGTTTCAAAGAATTGCCCTGTATACTTCAACCTACTTCAAAATCTTTTGCAAAACCAAATTTTTAAGTTATGATTATATTAAATTAATTTGGTTTATTAAATTATATTATCCGATGTGTTAAGACAATACATTTTTAGTTACTGTTTTTAGTACAAAAACAATTTCTTTTCTTACATTTTATTTTATCGCAATATTCATGTTTGCCCATTTCGACTACGCTTATAATTACTGCCTAATATACATTAGGCTCTTAAAAGCAGTGAAGTATAGCACAGGCAGTGCTCGTAGTTTATTCAAGATTTGGGAGCTTTCCTGCAATTTCATTAAGAGGGACCTGCTTCTGGGTCAGAGGCACGTCACCTCATTATTTTATACTGTTGGGCTGCAGGAATTATCAAGGTAGACGAATATTAATTCATTACAAATATTGTTTTCTTTTAATCGTATTTTCTTGTATATTATATTCGCAATTAATTAATTGAGCCCTGTAATATAACCAAAATCGTGAACACAATGTTTATGACGAATATGCACTTCACCAACGTTTCGTGAATAATCACCAATAATTGTCAGCAAATAATTTATTGTAACACAAAAATTAAGAAATTGTGAGTACTCCACAATAACCCACAAACTTAATCGACATAAACAAGGTCATGATTTATAATTTTTATAAAAATCTAAAATAGATTTATAGTTTATTTTTTAGAAAATTTAAAATAGATTTTTTACGGAAATCCAAAATTCTTCAGACTTAGGAAAACACGAGATAAACTTGCGTCATTTATATGATTAGTTTTCAGTATTAGTTTTTAATATGACTATCTAACTAAAATTATACTGGTTAATTCCCATGTGGAAAAAGAAATTATTTATTTACTAATTTCGTTTAATGTCGATATAGACCGAATTTATTTGATGACAACGGTGTAAATTGATTGGCAAACACGTGGCATCTTAGAGGCCGACTTGTAAATACACTAGTATAATAATTAGCAATAACGCGTTAACATGTCGGTAGAAAACATGCCTTCCTCACAACAATTTTTGTATACTAATAGTGATATTTTTGCTGTAAGGTAAGTTATTTATTGGTTGTAATTAAAGTAATATAATTCGATCCTTACACAGACAATCTCACAATGAGTAGTGAAACTATATAGGAGTATTTAACCTTTAAGCAGATTCATATGAACACTTATTATTTATTATTGTTGCTACATTTATTATGGCAAAGCAATCTATTTAGTATTTTTTCTTAAGTGTAAAAGCGTGTTATCGCAATGTACATATTTTCTAATTTCCTGTCCAAATAAAATTACAAATAGAACGTTTTCCTTACTCCATAGAAAGATTCTGTGATTTTCCAATGTAAATTTTTAATAATTTTGATAATTATTACAATGTATTCATTTAATTTACATTAATCCAAGTGATTATGAGTAATTGTAAACTGATACCAGTCAAAGTTCAATAGTCAATTTGGAAGATGAGAGCAAAAATAATTATTGAAACTTTTCAAGGTATCAACTAACAGATATATTATTCTATATTTGTTATAGTTCTAGTATTTGTATCCTATAATTTATATAAATAATGTTGCCTATATTTCTAGTGTATTAAAATGTACGCACAATAACTATTTTGTCTCAAGTGCTGCCTTTTTCTTCTTACCAAGTAAATTGCTTATAATAGGTCATCTCACTTAAATATGCTTATAAAAAGGTGACTTGCCTTTCAGGTACGCCTTAATTTATTATTCGCGCTAGTTTGCGTAATAGTGTCAGTGCAGCCAATCGATAAGAGTTGCGGTATTGAGCTCATTGAGCTCGCAATTACATAAACATTAGTGTGCTACTCAATAAGAGCGTTGGTGAAAACGTTTAGATAGATCTACATGTTCCTCAAAAATAATATATCATTCTTAGGTGAAAATATTTCGCGAAGATAGGATAAATAGTATTGAGGATCATATATATAACGACTGAATTGCTGCAGTGAAATATCCTGGAACCTATTGCAACTTACACCGAGTTTTAACGAAATAGACCAATATTAAGAAGTTATTGAATAGTGGATACACTGTTTTCTTATGGAATACTTATTCGAGCAGAGATGTGATGTGATTTCTAAGAAATTCTGTTTATTAATCCATGAAAATTAAAGGAGCAATATTGTCAGATTCTGATTAATATAGTATAGAATTTCAAAAGATAGAAGAATATTAACAACATCTTTTTATCCATTATAATTCTAGGCTCTATAAATCCTCCGTTATTTAAGATTTTTCTTTGATGAAAAATCATACCTTTTACTTAGAGTTCTTTTGTTTTCCTGATATTAACTGTAGCTGTAGCCATAGGTCCATTAAGTGCCAATGAGTTTTCGGGCAGTCTGGTTTTATATACAGCATTAAGAGCTTACGTTTAATGAATTATTAAGAGACATTTCAGAATGTATGTCAGTTTATTAGATCAATAGAATATATAAAGAATATGAGGGAATGTAAACTGCCAATAGGCAGTAATGGCGCCTAAAGGAAGTTTCCTTATGCCGACCACATCTGGTTAAAGTTTTCCTGAAGTATCTATTTAACTATATAACTAACTCATAAATTATCTCTGATGGTCAATATCTCGGTTGCTTAATTTTACTGCTAATTTATTAAATGGCACCTGTTATTTGTTAAAAAAGTATAACAGGTCTTGGAAATTGATTTACAAAACATAGTATACTACAATGAATACTACCTAATTAGAGAATAACCTTGTAGATTATTTATAAGTGTAAATATAAATTATTCATAAAAATTCTTTTAAGGTAAAGTAATCAAGATTATTGCAGCCCTATACAAAATAATAAGGATAAATACAATGAAAGAATTTTTTATGAATTTACGATCGGCATCGGCCAGCGGACAACGTTCAATCCCGCCAATACTGCCAGCGTCGCCGTCGGCGCCGGCTGGCCGGCTGGATTCAAATTAAAGACATAGTCATGTCATAAGCTAGGTATATTCAACATAAAGTACTCTAATCAACTGTTTTCTTTCTAGTTTTTGTACTTTCAAGTATGAAGTTGGAAGTACGTAGAAATAAAGTAAGATTTTTATCTTATAATAAGAACTTACAATATAGAAATGTGTTTTTTTTTAATTGAATACTGTATATTGTTAAATATTTGTATTGTTTTCTTAATTTTTAGAATGTATAGGCTTGATAAATGTATTTTCAACACTTTTTAATTATACTTTTATTTGACATTTAAGAGAACGTTATAATTAAACAACATGCCAACTTGTATAGTATATAGGGAATCTTCAATTAACACAAATGCTTTGTATAAATTTTAATTAACCTGTTATGCGGATTCCGATCATTACAAGGCAGTATTATAGAAAGGTATACTATCCAATTGCTAAAATTTCCTCGATAGTTCCATCTAAAAATTTTTGTGTTATTTATTTTATTTGTTAGATAAACTTTTTCAAATAGGCGTTTGATATTAAAAATAGAAAATATTGCTTTTAACGAAAAATAAATGAAATAGCGAGCAATCAGCGCAAAAATATTAGAAATTCTGTGTATGTTTAATGTCGAACATCCCTTTTGTTCGACATTACTCATAAAATACATCCTTATAAAATATAATAATAATACAAACTACATACACAATAATTACTCTCTTCAACGAGAAACACGAACTAGACAATAAGTAAAAATATTTTATAAAAACGAAAAAGTTATAATACGAATAAGTTATATAAGTATAATTTATTAACCTCGATAGTTACTCCAAATATGTCTTTCACAAACATTGTATATCATACCGAAAAACAACATTATACATTATGTATCTAAATAAATGAAAATGGTTTCAAATAGTAAATAAAGGAAAAGTTTCAAATATTTATACCTTTTCAAATACAATGTTCTACAAGAGATACCAAAACCTCTCATTATTAACAGTTATTGAAGTGTTGAAGCTGAAACGTGATGGAAATTTATAGTTGCATCGTATTGTATTGAATATATAGCGTATTTCATACTTATAATGAAAAATATTTTGACTATGTTGGTATATTACTGCGATGAACTTCGTCTAATATTTTTTCTCGAATGTATTAAACCTAATTATTGAGTATATGAAACTTTATTATCATTAGATTTTTCTTTAATCTAGCAATAAATATTCTTCCTTAAAACTTATCATATCACCCGTAAAAGGTATCGAGGATATAAAATTTATGCCAGTAACCTCTCCAAGTAAAACAATTGTAACAATTACGAATATATTTTAAAAACCTTAATCTTTATTTTTTCGGAGGCGATTATTAACTTTGATCCTAATCCTAATCGACCGTAATTTCTATTCCTGACCTGTCGTATTTTCTAAAGGATTAACATTGTTGTAAATGAACTATTCGCGTTGGGTACAGTTCAAACTCAATATTAGGGGTATTATTGCATAGTTCGATTTAGTCCTAATGGGAGAATTTGGCACCTCTCCGTGAGCATGGATGTGTTTGTCCTCGTTTCTATGTGTCCCTCTCCAGTCCAAGAATTTAGAGGAAGGAGAGCCAATTTTTATGTATGTATGTAAAAGTTCTAAACTTAAAATTATCATTCCTATACTTATTTCTATTATACGTATTTTCCTTTTATATTCAGCATAATCGTTACTACTATATATAAAACATATGTAGTATGTAATGGTTGCACAATCATTAAGAGCATTTTATTATTGATTCAGTGGATGTAATCATATAAACATATATAGGAATCCAGCTCCGTTCTTTTATTACATAAAAAATAAAATATACTTTAACAACTTTATTGTATTGTTGTAATAGTTCGTTAAATTATTATTCAAACCAATAAAAGTATGCAAGACATTTAGAGTGCTCAGCAGTTAAAAATATGGATATGATTTCATCTTACATGAATACATACACAGAAAACCAACTATTAGATCAGCTTGAATGCTCCCGAAACCAGAGTGACACCAGAAGATTATATCAGGGACTAAACGCATCAAGAAAAGTTTTCAAGCCGAGAACTAATATCCGTAGAGACAAAGAAGGAAAACTAATAAACAATAAAAAAGATATCCTATCCAGATAGACAGAGCATTTTCAAAAGATTCTGGCAGGTGAACCAAATGAACTCTTAGAGTTTCAGTTCCTGAACCAAGAACAAGTAGAACCCCCAAAAATGGATGAAGTGGCAGCCGCCATAAAGAAGCTGAATAATAACAAGTCCTCTGGCAGTGATAACATCCCAACAAAACTCTTCAAACACGGTGGTAAAAACTAGTTGAGTACATGTATAACATCATCTGTAAAATCTGGGAAGAGGAACACATGCCAGCAGAATGGAGGTTAGGACTCATATGCCCACTGCATAAAAAAGGAAATCAGTTAGATTACCAAAACTATAGGGGAATAACTCTCCTCAATACGTCATACAAGATTCTGTCTAACATCCTAAATGAAAGACTGAAACCATTCACCGAAGCCCACATCGAGGAATATCAGTCAGGGTTCAGACCAGGCCGTTCAACCACAGACCAAATATTCACTCTGCGACAAATCCTAGAGAAGTCTAGAGAATTTAACATTGAAATGCACCACCTTTTCATCGATTTTAAAGCAGCGTATGATAACATCATTAGGTCGAAACTCTACGGAGCCATGAACGACCTCGGAATACCAAGGAAGCTAATATATCTGACTAAAATGACCATGGTTGACACCATGTCCGCAACGAAAATTCAGAACGACATATCGGAAGCATTCGAAATACACAAAGGGCTGCGACAGGGAGATGCGCTGGCGTGTCAGCTGTTTAATATGGCCCTGGAGAAAATCATTAGAGACGCCAATATTGAGATTAGGGGAACAATAGTCACTAAGTCAGTCCAGACCTTGACATATGCAGACGATGTCGACATAATAACAAGAACGGTAAGAAAGTCTGCAGAAACTTTCTTAGACCTAGCAACGGCAGCGGGGGCCATGAGACTACAGGCAAACGACGAAAAGACAAAATACATGTCAACTACTTTGCAGACAGGAGCTGGTAACGCAGGACAAAACTTAGTAACTGATAATCACAACTTTGAAGCAGTCAGGGAAGTCACCTATCTAGGTACTCAAGTCGATTCAAACAATAACATCTCGGGAGAAATTAAGCGGCGCATAGTAACGGCAAGCAGATGTTACTATGGCCTTTCCGGGCATTTCTCCAATAAGCGACTGTCACAAACAACAAAGCTGAGAATATACAAGACCCTAGTAATCTCTATACTGCTATGTGGATCAGAAGCGTGGACCATCACAAAGGCCGACGAAACCTCCCTACTTTATTTCGAGCGGAAAATACTGCGAAAAATTTTCGGGGTCGTATTGGAAAATGGGTCATGGAGGCGCAGGTATAATTTCGAGCTATATAACCTGTAAAAAAACAAAGCGAAGGGAAGAGATATTGTCACAGCGGCCAAACTAAACAGACTGCGCTGGACAGGACATGTGGCCCGAGTCAGTGAAGTGAACCCCGTTAAAAAAGTGCTTAGCATAGAACCTGTAGAAAGCAGGAAGGGAGGTAGGCCAAAGTTTAGATGGACCGATGGTGTAACACAGGATGCCAGAAGTATCGGTGCCACCAACTGAAGAGCAGGAGCACAATATCGTCAGGAATGGTGGAGGACGCTTGAAAAGGTCGAGGCCCTTGCAGGGCTATAGCACTAATGATGATGAATATATGTTCAAATTCTTGTTTCTGATATTTAAGCATATACCATAAGAAAGTCAAAGTATTTGAGACATACGTTGCATAAGTATAGCTAACTGTTAGCTATATTTCCGTATCCACTAAGGGCATCGATATCCATACACCAACATGGCTTTATGATATAGATCAACTACTAGTAATTTAATTAATATTACTCAGTTTATATCAGAAGCACTACATAGTAGATATCAAGTAGATGTGATCTATGCTGACTTTTGAAAAACTTTTGGGTCAGTATCTAAAAAATTTCTGCTCTGTAAACATGAATTCGTATTTTAATGAAAATTTACCGAAACTCTTTACAATATAGAAGGCAACACATTTGTTAACGGATTTTGATTAAATAAATTTAATGCATTGTCTGAAGTTTCTCAGGGTTAAAACTTTGACAGTTATTGTTCATTATCTTTACTAACGGGTAATGTTATGCAAATCAAATACCCAGTTACCTATTTTATGTAGATAACCTAAAAGTGTATATCAAAATTGAAAACAATATAGATTGTTCTAAACTCCAGAATGACTTGAATAACATTTATCAGTTTTCACTTCAAAATAAATAAATGGTTAATAATATTAACGAATATTTTATTATGCCGTATACTAGGAAAGTTAACCCGATTATATGTGATTATAAAGTAAGTGAGTTTTAAGTGAGAGTGAGTTTAAAATAATTTTGGCTAGAATTGAGACCATGAGGAGCTTATCACCCATTAATTTATAATCCTTTACAACTTTATATTCAACAGCCATATATACTCTATAATAAATAAATCTATCTACAATTTTGTAATTCATAAAACAAGAATGTTTACCAATATAAATATTATTAGATAATTATATATTTATTGTATTAGATCTCATTTGAAGTATTGTTCTATAATATCACTTTGATAGAGACAGTATATAAACGGTGCAGCATAAATTTTAAAATAAATAAATAAATAAATAAAGCCTAATAAGTACTCTCGAATGTTGTCCAGGTATTAACTCAACTTTACGTCGCTTTATTTCACATATCAAGTACATTACACCTCATTATAGTATCATTGTTTAATACAATTTTTGCTCGTCATAAAATATAAAAATTATTCAAAATACTCGTATATCCGTAATTTTCTATACACTTTATTGCCTGTCCTTATATTGGCTGCCTTCCTATATGAACTTGTCATTCTTTCGCGGTATATCTGGTACTGAATAAATTAGTTGTTTTGTATAACCTGTAAAAAAAATATATATGGATAATAATCGATCTACAGTACTTATTGAAAACAAAAATTTAATATTTGTCATAAATCTTTTATGAACGCACCGATTTTACAGTAACAATACAACTATTTTAAATAATTAACATATATTTATGTTCTTGAGTACTGTGTGTTACCTATGGTCTGGCACGTATGCAACCAAATAAATATTACACTCAAATGATTTCAACGTCCCTCCATTCTTATTGATTAATAAGATGTGATTTAATATGAAAAGATAATATCAGTATTTATAAGCACTTAGTTGTTTTGAACTTGTTTTGATTAAATATACCATCTTTACGGTGGTCAATGTTCGTGGAAGTTTATGGCTGAAATTAATAACTACGAATTTCTACGCCATAAAAAAGTTTTTTATCTTATGAAGAAAGATACGAATCAATAATTACAATACAAATCGTTCTGAAACGAGAATATTCTCATACAGGTGTTGGGAGCACTTGAGAGCAGAAATCAGTTAGACTAGTCAATTGATTTAAAGATGCCACTAAAAATGCCACAAAAAATTGATAATGTAGTCTATACTATCATGAAATTCATACAAATAGTTACTTGGAATTCAACACTATTGGGTAACCAAAAACAACCACAATTAGCCTGCTCCCCTGTACTTGCTACTGAGTGTATTGTAAACTACTAGAAAAACAGATGAATCTGAAAATAATGGCAAAAAAATCGAACACCTAAAAACAAAGAACTTTAAATAAAACAATTAAACAATTTAAAAAACTTCAAATAAAATATGCAGGTGTACAAAACTATTTGAAGTAGCTGACATCCAACGATACGAATCATTAACAATTGGCCAAAGCCACAAAAAAGGCCAAGAGACCTTAGTTAAAAATTGCACCAATAAGAGACAGATAAGGACTATATACAAAAAGTAATATCCATAGTAACTAGTAACCCTTTATTAGTGAAATATCACAGGAAGAAGAAGAGAAAATACGTCAAAGTTTAAAAACACTTTACCAAATGTCGCTATCAATGAGAAGAATCACTAACTCCGAAGGTAGGTATGTTATCAGAAATGATATAAATCATTACAGGATTTATCAGGAATTATTAAACCATACAAGTAAAGCAATTACTTAAATTTTTAATGCCGCAATTAGGATTGGATACTTTTCAGGTGAATGGAAGATAGCTAAAATTTTTATGATTGCAAAACATAGCAAACACACTACTGAAATGACTTGTTACATAGCAATCACCTTACTTTCTGTCCTAGCGAATGTTTTTGAAAAAATACTCATCAAACGAATGTTGATAGAATAGTAACGAATCAAACGAAGTGGTAGAAGACAAAGAGTATTAATACCTGATCATCAGTTTGGCCTCCGACGTAAACACGATACGATTTAACAAGTGTACAGAGTTGTAAACAAGATAAATAAGAACATCGAGGGAAGTCGATACTGTTCTCCTGCATTTTTAGACGTGCATTAGACAAGATGAAATAGCATCTCCCATACTACATGTACATACTACTAAGATTCTATTTAATGGATAGATACTGTCTGGTTGAACAGATCACAATGAATATACGAGTACTTTTGAATGAAAGAATATATATTCCTTCCGCTGTATGAAAAGGTAGTGTACTGTAACTAATTATGTACCTTTTATGTTTACAGTTGATATGCCTAAACTCAAATTAACAAATAGACAGTTTCAGAATATGCAGAAGAGACTACGGCACTATCTTCACATCCAAATACAGAAATTGCCTCTAGAAATTTACAAAATTATTTAAGCAAAATACATCTATAGTTTAAACAGTGGCGAATAAAAGCGAATGATACGAAATCGACATTACATTTACTATAAGAAAGGGAAAATGTCTCGCCGTTTCCTTCAATGACCAGCAGTTTGAACATGTCGATAGTATCAAATATTTGGGGATGCGTCTGAACAAAAAAATAACCTGGCAAAAACATATTTTTATAAAAAGGAAAGAACTCAAATTACAATATACAAAATACACTGGATAATAGGATCTACTAATAACAAACTGTTTAATCAGCCCATTGCTTATATAAAGCCATACTGAAGCCCATCTGAACGTATGGAATTCACTTCTGGTGTACTAGTCAACAATTTCAGAATAAAGTGTTCTGTACAATAGTTAAGGCTCCTTGTTACCTGCCAAATTACGTCATTCACAGCGATCTAAAAGTATCCACAGTAGAAGAAGAAAGCACAAAGTCCAAAATAAATTTCAGCCTACCGCAATGTGCTCCCGAGAGAGCTTGTTCATGAAACCGATAAAACAAACCGGTTAAAGAGATTCAAGCCAATGGGCCTATCCGCTAAATTTAAATAAGACGTTATAGTTACGTATTAGCATAATTTTCATAGATAAATTAGTAGATTGAAAAAAATAGGTATTGTTCAGTGGAATATTTCCTTTCATGTCAGTAAAAAGCTAAACCAATGTATTCATTGTTCTTCGAGAATAAATAATGTCCTTCGACAATAAATATTAATTGAATGAATGTCCGTATGAAAAATATCTCCTATTATGTACCTTGTATGAATTTTTCAATCAGTTTATTTGAAATAAAATTAATTTTGACCATCTTGAATTCTGCCAGTTTTTGTGTAGATTTGATAATAACCTTAAACAAGTATATACTGGATTCAGTAGAACAAACATCTTCACAGTGTTAAGTATGCATATCTAAACTTTTATTTAAAATTCCATAATTCATTTAACGATAACGATCTCCAAAAATTGATTTCAATAATTATTATAGTATTAGTATCATGGACATCATAACTCAAGGCTCGTCTTGTAGCAACATCGGTAGTAGATATTGATAAACATGAAGTTATTATATAGGAACATCCCCATTATATGTTATCTGGGATATTGATATATTTCATATATTTGGGAAGTATAAATAATGTGGGAAGTGTAAACAATTTGGGGAATGTGAAGTGTAGTATCAATTTTAAATAGATGGTGCATCTTTGAAAAAAAGGCATTGATATACCTGACTTCTACTTCACATTTATTGTACATTAGCGGGCATTATTGTTTAAGAAAATATACTAGGTATATATTTACTGTTATATATTCTTAATAATAACTCCAATCAAAAGATACTAAACACTTATCAGCTTTAATCATTTCTAGATGATGCCAAATTTGTTGGCGAAATGCGAGTCGAGTGTAGTGTATGTTGTGGTGTTTTGTGGAAAACTAAGTCAGTGTTAACTCCACGATTGTATTTCACTGTGTCAGATACATGTTATAAAGATACATATGCATGAAACATTCTCTATTAAGTAACACTGTGGACAGTGTAGCTAAACTAAAAGAAAAATAAATATACACAAATGTCAAATGAACAAAGTCCCTCGACAGAATTGATGTTAGATATACGATACCTATGTCTAATAACTGAATGAATTACCGTCGTTTAATTATAATTTTTGGAATGTAACCCCTTTATAACTACTTTAAGTTTGTTAAGGGAGGTGTTAATTTTTCACATTTCAGATTTGTAATTACACATAACTTAATTACTACCACGTTATTATCAGTGTTGCTTTGATCCCATGTTAATTACAATCTACTTTTTTTAATAGATTTTATCGCAGATAAAATTAACTGGAATTTTCTTTATACGTGCAGAACCTAAATCTGATTTTAAATATAAGAAAGTTTGGCGTGCTTGATTACAGATTCTTCGTACCCACATAAAAGAAAGTTTTCACCTCCTTTTACGCCCATAATGCGTCTCTAAATAATTATAAACGATAGTAAGAATCATAAATGATTCATACAATTATATTATATTAGACGAGATCAGATGACATTAAAATAATCTGATAGTCTGATGGGTATGAGTTGTTGCCAGTTACGTCTTGTCAGGATAGGTCGGTGAGGCATTACCTCATCGATCCATCTAACAGAATAAGACCAGAAACAGGAAACAAAATACGAAATTGTTTTTAGTTGGTTCATTATTTCAATATTGAGTTTTAATTACTTACAATCCTAATTTGATACAGTGAATGATAAAGAAATTAGTAGTATACATTTAACTACCACGCTGTTTTAAATTCATATATTAAAATTCCCTTTTATCTATGGAAGGATATAGGGCAAATGAAAGAAAAATGGACGATTGCGAATTCTGTTGAGGATGTAGGTTACATATTCCTGGTAGATTGTATAAATAATGCATGCCTAACTCATTTTATTATAAAATATCAGTTGTCTGCTATTTCATCTGAACACTCATATCTAAATTTTAGTTTATACATAATGTAAATGATTATTATAGAATTACTTCCGTATATATTAAATAAGTGATATTTATTCTTGACTTTTTGCATACCTGGACTACCTGGTACACAAAATAATCTCTGGATAATAAAATCAAATGAGATATTTTCTCATATACACATGTCTCATAAATATGCTGTTTAACCTGATAATAGAGGAATGTTTCTGGACTAAAAACAGCTAATATTCTTCCTATGTATAAATAGATCCTATTGCTATCGCCCCCATGATTTCTAAAATATATGAAACTCTTTAAAAAGAGTATTCTTTCGCCTTTAGAAAATCAATACGTTTTATCGCCCTTGTAATTCTGATTTAGAAAATATTTATCCACAATAAAAGCTTTATTAGCATTAGTTAATGACGTTTTGAAATATGTAGTTGGTTGTAAGACTAAGCACATATGCAACTGGATGCAATTTAACCAAGACTGTTATTGTATAAGTTTAGATGTCTTAATATTAAAGCTTGAATACTATACAATTCGTAGTAAAGAATTCAAACTTTTTCATTCCTACTTGAGTAATAGTCAAGAATATAATATCAGGTTGAATATATTGAGGTTTCGACTCTCCTTTGTTGCCTGTAGAATAAAATGTACCCCAAGGATATATTTTAGGTTCAGTACCCTTTCTTATTTACGAGTATGTAAACAACTTATCAGGCGCAATGAGGATAGTTTGTACAAAAGGCTTGGCTTCTACAAATACCTGGTTTTTAGTTAACAAATTAAAATTGAACGTCAACAAAACAAAAAATATAACATTTACATCCAATAAAACTGCATTTACATTCTGAAATACAGCTGAAAATATATTTACATTAGAGGAGTTTGCAGTTCGTTTCAATCGAGTGCAACGAACCTTACTCCTAGCAGAGAATTGTGTAGATAATATAAGGTTCTACCCCTAGTATGCTTATTCTTACTATAGCCCCTTCGCTAGATCCCAAAAATTTGCACAATCTAAAAACAAATCCCAATGTACACAACACACTCGTTACTGCTAGAATATATTTTTTGTTTCAATAATATTTTATATTGTAAGAAATAAACTATGAATAGAAACTTACTGTGGTTAAAAATCTTTTTACCATTTCTGTAATTTTATTCTATAATATTCGCCTTTCTCCTAACATCTAGAACCATATATCTATTATTTATAAGGTATACACGTATACATATATACAAGTATAACAGGGATTATCAACATATCAACGTTTACGCCCGTTTCTACCCTCGCCGTACCCTAGAATTTCATACAATGTAAATTTTAGAGAATGTAAACTTCATTTTACCTATGTAATTACAAGGCTCGAGATTCATAATATTATCATCCCAGAGTACGGGTATATTACTGGTTTAATTAAATATGTCTGAAAGTACTTACATGAAGCAATTCTCATTATGAAAAATAAATTTTTTAATAGAACATGAAATATTTCTTTCATTCTGAATATATCCCTTTCCAAAGAAAACTATCGTAACTTTATCGACTCGATTTGCAACTTTAATTGTAACAGTATGCAGCAAGTTAGGTATAGTCAATTAATATACCAAAAACACAGTTTTTCGTACCTTGTAAAGACATATCATATTTACTTTTGACATTGTGCCATCATATTGATAAGTTCCAACTTACCAAATTATGTATTTCATTTGTTACGCTTGTTTTTTCTTAATAGTAATTCAGTCTTGAATTATATTAATCTATTGGAATTTTCTGAAAATAATTCTATTG
This sequence comes from Rosalia funebris, assembly GCA_037954035.1. Lineage (NCBI taxonomy): Eukaryota > Metazoa > Arthropoda > Insecta > Coleoptera > Cerambycidae > Rosalia > Rosalia funebris. The sequence continues at coordinate 23,464,417 of JAZFAV010000007.1, read as the reverse complement.
TAAATTAGCACTATCGCAAATTATATAGCAAAATATTGCTGCATGATCACAATCACATGTATAGTATGAATAGACCAGTCGCCAACATGATACTTTTTGATATTAAAATCGGTATTTAATTTATTTATATAGTGCATGATTTATTATATCAAAATATATTTACATTTGAATATATAAAAAATCCTAAACATTCAGCTATATTCCTTTGGAATGTAAAACAATTTTATTGGAAAAGCGAAAGAACTATATTCACGATATTTATTGCAATTACTTTCATGTTATTTTATTCTAAAATGCAAATATTGTTCATTATAATAATATACAATAATGTTGTAATATCTCGATTGATTATAATTAATATTAAACTTTTACAAGATACTACAATAAATTCAGCTTGCTTAAATGGTACAATAAATTCTAGTTTTTGTTTTCTTGATTGACAAATTTAATTTCAATAATCTAATCAGCTTAAAAGTATTTGATTATTTTGGATATACGGTGCAAGCAGTCAAAGCCAAATGGAAAGAAAGTATTTTTACTGCCAATTTCAATTCGTATGAAGGATATTGAATTGGATTTCACCTGTCCCGATTTTTTATAGCGGCCATAAAACTTGGCTTTTGATGTGAAACATGGAATTTTATTAATATACTGGAAAGGGAATATCTACTACTAAATTTATCAATGCGTTGAGACAAACCATAACAAGAGCAATAATTTGCTTATGGACATTATTTGTTATTATTCCCGTGTCGCTAACTTACAGAAGTTATTTGCTGTCTGTATAGTTCACAAGATTAAATACCACACGGACGTAGCATCTTGGTTATATAACAAAATATACAATTTTTAGCACCTGTTATAAAATTGTATGTAGAAACTTTGGTTGATAAATTATGGTCGTCTAGTTCTACTGGGTATAACAATATATCAAGTAACTTGATTACAAACTGTAAAAGATACATCCGTGACCTTTGGCTTTTGTATTGAATTTTTGTTCCCAATAGAGAATATTTTCTCAAAAATATCTTTATACCATGAGCTCATTTCATATTGTATATTCAACTATATATCACCTCGATAAGTTCTTCGGCTATACACCAGAATTGAATATAGTCCTAGCTTAAGACTGAAAGCTTATTACTCATTGATATTTGAAAATATTATTGAGATGATGTAATAGATTAGCCATAGTATTAGAATATTGGTTAATAATTTTTATAAATGAAGGAAATTTATTGAGCTGAAAGGCATGCTATATCTTAGATATATCTTAGATCATGCTTATTATAGGCTAGGAATTAAGAAAAATGTATCCTCTATTCAAGAATCCATTTAAGGTAGTTTCTCTGGTACCGTCCGGTCCATAAATAAAGGCGCATGTAAACGTAAAATATATGGAATATTAATAGTCTAATGTTCATTATTTTTGTTCAGAGACTGTACTCTACCTAAACACTGCATGTATACGTATACGTATAAGTACAATTACATGTTTATTCGTTGAAACTAAAGACATGGCAACGTTGCATTCTATCTTATACTTAACCTAACATTAAATTTTTTCGAAGAAAAATTATAGAAAAATTGAAAATGAGTTTTTATCGTGATCAGTTGCGGGACAATAAAGAAAAATTTTCAAAGCGGAAAGTAATACAGAAACGTTTAAATTGTATTGCAATTTGTGTAATGAATCTTTCAAAAAGTAAACAGAGTAACTAACCTAAGCATTGGACGACGTACTGTTGAATTGAGCGAGCTTGACAAAAATTCAAGATGTGAATATAAAAATGTTATTTCACTTGAAAAAATAGAAAAGGAAAGTTGTTTAGGACTAAATTCAATTTTAGATGTTGTTTGTGACGAATGTTTAGTAACAACATATGTGGCGACTGGTAAAATTCATACCGCTGCGTTGCCAAACGCAGAGAGTCGAGAATTTTCCAACTAGCGAAAATTCTCGACTTCCCGAGCAAAGCTTAAAACTTATATTCGTAATAAACTAATCTATAGATGAATTATTTTTGGAAAAGGTGTATAGAAAAGTTTTCAAGTTGTGATGTAAAATGTGTAACTTTTAGTAAAATGGTACATTCAAACCATGCAAAAAGTTCCAACTTTGATGATGAATATCTCTTTACTTTATTATACGGAAAAACATTTTTTATTTAAGCAATCTACTTCGGGAAATTTATTCTTCATGTGTACCCGATATTTGATGAAATTCTATAAAAAAAAAGTGGGTTTTCGGAGAAACTGCCTTAAGGGATACGTTATTAATCATGAAATAGGTCATAGCATGAAAAGCCACTTGCTGAAAACCATGTTCTATGAAAATGAACTGTTTAGAAGATGGACATTTACATTTACAGGTTGATTACTACCTCAGCTGCAGAAGGGCATCTTGTCACATTTTCCCTAATTTACGCATTCTTTAAAACATATCTTGGCTATTCCCATCTTCACTTTGAACTTTGATAATAGTTTGATAACTGACAGCCACTTAGGGAACGTTTTAAATCATGGAAACATTCATAGTTCAGAAGCTAATTTCCGAAAAACAAATGAGTGCCTCATTATATCAAAATTTTGATACAATGCGGTATAACATCAACCAGGTCATCAATTAGAAGAATGTGGCTGATGTTTTTCTTAATTCTGAAATTTTGCACTATGTTAGTCAGATACTGAAGATTTTGCTCTGATAATATTTTCATAATCGTCCAGATATTGACATGTAATGGCATCGAGAGCCATTGCGATGATTAATACACGCGTATAATCTACTCTTTGTCGATGAGAAATTTGTAGTGGTTGCTCTTCTAGTAAAAGTTTCTAGTAAAATCTTTCCTGCCTTTGTTCCGGATAAGTACACTTTCCATGAATACAATGGAGAGACTCTTAATAAACATAAAATAACCGCGAGATGCTCATTTTTTTAAGAATTTTCACGTTGTTGAATCATATTTCGCGATTCTATAATAGTGCACATGCTATGTGTAGTACAAAAGACCCATTACAGACTACACCAGAGTACATTGTAATGTAATGTACGAAACGTCTTATGTATTTGCATGTCTAAACGACATGCTCTACTATTAAAAAGGATATACATATATTTAAATTTAACAGGGTTTTTAGGCTGACAATGAGAAGGGAATAGAGCCTTTGATGTGGCAACAAAAACAGGAAACCAGTTTTGTTTTTAAGTGTACATACATAGTTGAATCAAAAATTTGTTAAGTGTCTCAACTGTGATTTACGATTATGCCACATTTGATATGGTATTTTATTGATCTTTATCGCTTTTGTAGGAGTCCTATTTAGTAAATAGGACCTTAATACTTAATACTTAAGACTGTTTCTCCCCAGAACGATATATCAAGACCTGCAGAACAGCATCGCACGACTTTTTCCGATGAGTGTGCGATTCATGCGTTCTGCTATACCATTCTGTTGTGGCTTATGGGAAACTGTTGAATGGAACGTCATCCTTTATTCAAGTAAAATTCCTTAAACTCATTTGACAAGATTCACGTCCATTATTACAATATATAAGTTTTAAATTAAAGTGGGCTGCACTTTTAGTTACATTCATAATCTATAAAGACAGTAAAGACTTCTGACTTACGAGTGAATAAATATGTAACTGTATAGTGTGTGAAATCGTCAATATAAGTAACATAGTAGTTCTGATCAAGTATGGTTGCAGGTGTGATTGGTCCTCAAACATCTGTAAGAATAATATACAAAGACCGATTAACATGGTCTTTATTTTTACATTTATTAAATGGAAGTTTGGTTTGTTTACCAAACACACACACGTCACAAAGGTCATTTGTAATTATTTGTAACTTAGGTAAGTCATGAACGTTCTCCGCCATATTATGATTTATTAGCTGTTTTAACTTATTTTTCCTGATATGATCAAGACGTTTATGCCATAAATGAAAATTATTATTTGTATTTAAAGATCTACTTACAACATTCGCCATGTTTTTCTTTTAATGACACTAAAGGTTATAGCAACTAGGCTATTCTTTGGCATACCTGACATAATGATATGTTTATCATCAGTTTATTCTTCAACCCCTGATTTACCAAATATAATCATCAATTCACTATGTGATCAGCAACCTACTAGTTGTAAGATTCGTTTTCACAGGTTGTTGATTTTCGTACATACGTTTATAATAAAAACAATCAACCTTATTGCGATTATATGTTCCACAATGATCATATTTCACATTGGACAATTTATATTTGTCCTTAGTTTTTGCTTCTCTTGGGAATCGGACTGTTTTCTCGGCTTCGAGTTCTTCTCCTTTCATTTCATCTTGTGCTTATTATTGGTTTCACTTGGTCCGGGCATCATGGAAAATGCTGTAGTGTTCAACATTTTTAGACTATTAGTTTCGCTGTTGGATTGCAACTTTACTTCGTGATCAAGCAATCAAGTTTTTTATAAACGCAAGATTTAACTGACTTTCTCCCAATGTTTCTCCCAGTGGTCACTCCATCATACAGGTAGCGTTAATAGGAGATGAAATTTTTCCCATTTCTGCTGTGACGTTATCAGGGACTGATCTATTACATTTAGCACTTCGAGTTCAGCTAGCAACGCACGACAGCGATATTTCCAAACACTATATTTATCACCAGTAAATGGTTGTATACATATTTCTTTTGGATCTGTCCATTGTGCTTGACGTAATGTACACAACGAATACACACTACTGTATAACTTATAACGCACGCACCTGGGCCCATGACCTATTGGAGATTTGGGTAAATAAAACACGGAGTGAGGGGAGAAATGTTCTATTCAGTATGCGAACCAGACGACAACTAACTATTTCTTTTTCTGTTACAAAAATAGAAATAAATAGCGTATTAGGATCAAAGTAGTTTACAGTAATAAATCGTCATTAAAGACGCCGCTAAAAATCAAAACGTACTAACTAATGGATCGACCTTTAAACCAGTTACACATTTTGCTGATATCCAACACCAGTTTTTCGCGAATATCGAATACCGAACATTATACGTTTATTGACACGCGTTTCGCTAACCAAGCTGGCATCACTGGAAGATGATTAAGACAGTTTGTCATATCCCAATACTACCAACTTAGCTGGCGAAATGGGCGTTGAGAAACGTGTAAACCTTCGGTGTTCACGAAAAACTGTTTTCCTGTTTTTTTTTTGTAGGTTTTTTAGATACACTTATTCAACACTATGAACAAAATTCCTGATAGAAATTTAAATTTGGTTATGTTTCATATGGTTCCTCTGTCAACGTTAGTCCTCTAATTGTAAGAATAAATTGGCACCTCTCTTAAGATATGAGTATTTATCCGTGCATGTATAACTAACCCTCTAGAACTTCATAGAAGAGAATATATATGTATACGAATTTTATACAGATACCATAAACTTAAAACTAGTTCTTAAAAAATTGTAACTCACTGATATTAGCTTTATTTTTTTAAATATGCGTATGCTAATATAAGTATTTATGATATACCTTACTTGTTCCGATCATGATGTTATTGACATTACCATAAATGGCAAAGTTTATTATTGAGAACACCGTTTCAAGTAGCACATTTTTCTGAACACAAACCTTTTGTGTTATAAAACAAGTCATAAATTTAAATGGAGATTAAAAATTATTTTATGCCATAAATATCATAAATTTGCATTACTTATTGTATTGTAAGAGTTCAGCAATGTGAAGGATTCTATTAAAAAGTTCGTTGTTTTAGGTGTTAGAGGTAGTAGTACACTAAACTGAAGCATATTATTCCCCCATAGTTCACTATCTAGGAAGAAAAATATTGTAGTTACATAGAATTAAGTTTTTAGTGGACGGGTAGAAAGTTATTCGTAACGACTAACTGAATTTAAACCAATCTTATAAATAGAAAATAGAGGATGTTGTTTGGAAGCCAATTTAAAAACGAGACATGGATCAAGTGAAGGATATTTGGCTATAGCAAGGATAAAGAGTGTTTATGTCTTGACCGGGAATCGAACCCGGCTCTCCCAATTTCCGGTTGGTTGCTCTGACCGCTGAGCTATCGAGGCACACTTATTATTCTTGCTAATGCGCCAATTTAATGTGTCACTACAGTACTCCCCCCCCCCCTAGAGACATGGTTTGTCTCTAGGGGGGGAGTACAATTAACAGAATGTGATCGCGTTCGCCATTTTTACGAACCGTTGTTCGGTAACCCCCAGACTATAGGGCGATGGATAGGACGGGAATCGAATCCGCGAATTTGAGATGTAAGGGAGGTTGGATATACTGGAACGAATCACATCACGTCGGGGTCACCACTTTGGCGATAGCAAGGATAAAAGTGCATTTTGCCTTGACCGGGAATCGAACCCGGCTCTACCAATTGCCGGTTGGTTGCTCTGACCGCTGAGCTATCGAGGCACACTCATTATCCTTGCTAATGCGCCAATTTAATGCGTCACTACAGTTAAAGACATGGTTTGTCTCGATACAATTTAACGGAATGTGACCGCGTTCGCCATTCTTACGAACCGTTGTTCGGTAACCCCCGGACTATAGGGCGATGGATAGGACGGGAATCAAATCCGCGAATTTTAGATGTAAGGGAGGTTGCATATACTGGAATGAATCACATTACGTCGGGGTCACCACTTTGGCTATAGCAAGGATAAAGAGTGCTCACGCCTTGACCGGGAATCGAACCCGGCTCTCCCAATTTCCGGTTGGTTGCTCTGACCGCTGAGCTATCGAGGCACACTCATTATCCTTGCTAATGCGCCAGTTTAATGCGTCACTACAGATATTTTTTCAGTGTTGGTAAAAAACTGGTTTCCAGTTTTTATGTTGTAAATTATAATATTCTATATTATAATTTACAACAAATTCTATCCGTGGGTGTATAATTACGCGACGATTGCTATTGCGAAAATTACGAATTCAGTGACGCAAGTACATCTAAGAACTGAACATAACAAGTTACAAAATGCCACTTTAAAAACAAAGGATAATTAAGAAATACATAAAACTGTTTCATTTCATAAAAGCGTAAATGTTACACATAATTTCCCATAAAATTACCTTGTAATCAACCAAACAGCAACTAATAGTTAAAATTGCAGAGAATCGTCCTTTACTGTCAACTTGAAAACGAGCAGTAATATTTTCATTTGATACGAACATTTGAGCATTTATTTCAGTACTCGCCGGTAAAAAACCTACGGATATAACATTTTATCCAGATAAAGCATTTAATTTTCCTTATTTCTTTTATCTACATCAAGCAAACTCAAGTTTTAATAGAAAATTACTCATACACTTGCCAGTTTTACAGTTGTGTTTGACAATTTTTCTTTTTATTGTCCGAAAATTCCATTGTAATATACTGACATATAAACAGTTATTTAATAAATATATTATGCGTATACAGTGAGTACGCAGAATTTAATATAAATTCGATAAAAAGTTTTGAGATAAGGATGCTTGTTTTTTACATGAATTAAAAGAAATATCAAATGTTTTTTATATGGTGATATGTAACAAACAGCATATAAACATATCAAATGTTTCTTACATGGACATGAAAAAAATCGTATTAGTTAATTCTAGATTTTTAATATGTATAGGTTGACAATATTTGTTGAGGTTAAAACCATTGTAATTATAACAGCGCTAACAATTTTTTATATAGCCATATACTTATTTCTGATAAGGACATTTGAAAGAACTCATTTCGCTATAAGTGCTGTAAATACAATATATATACCGGGTGTATCAAGAAAAACGCCCCAGCCTATAACTTTTTAATTATTGACGCTAGAAACGCCATTTTTGGACTTCGGTGTTAAAATAGGTTTTTTACAAGTTCTACATATACTATATAACATGTCGCTTCCGTAAGTGACCGGAAGTTATATCAACTTTTTTATTTTAAATGGAACACCCTGTATATTTTTACGGTATTAAATGGCACATTTTATTCTGAATCCATTGATATAATATTATTTCTATTACTGTCAACGGTTAGTAAAATACAGACCTTTGTACATTGCAGTACATTGTAACACTAGGGAGCTGTGAGACATATCTTGAATAATGAATATCATAATACCACATTTTTTTTTTAGAAGAATGTGTGTTAATAGTTTGAGAATGACGGTAAATAAAATAAGAATATCTAGGTATAAACAAAACTATTTAATGAAAAACAGCAGCAAAACCAACAAATCAATAACAAAAATAATCTAAGGAATTTAGAAAAAACACATAAAACGTTTCATTAAGAAAACTAACGAATAATAATGTACCTGGTAGTTCAAAATCTGTTAGTATTTATTAATTTATTAATTTAAATATTGTTCAAATTGCCAACCTTCATTTTCAATGCATAACTGACACCTTCGTATTACCCCATTTACGGTATTTTGGACAAATTGAGGTGATATTTTGTCAACAGCCACTCTAATCCTTTGCTTGAGGTCTTCAAGGTTTTGCAGAATTGTTAGGTACATCTGATCCTTTAAATGGCCCCATAAGAAAAAATCTAATGGGTTGAGATCAGGTGACCTAGCTGGCCATCTTGTTGGGCCATTCGTTCCGATCCACCAAAAGTTTTCTCCAAATCGCCCATTTAAATAGTTTACATTTATACGGGCATTATGGCTAGGGGCCCCGTCTTGATGGAAAATCACATTCGCGTATTCATTGACAGGCAATTGTTCTAAATAATTCTCCAAATCGTTTCTTAAAAAGTCATTATAAATAATAACATTTAAATGTTCATTAAAAAAGTGAGGCCCTATTATTTTATTGCCTTTCATTCCGCACCAAACATTTACACTGAAACGCTGCTGAAAATTTGTAGTTCTAGTGTGTCTAGGATTCTCATCACTCCAGTAGTAATGAACATTCCTGTTAAAAATACCATTGTTATAAATAGTACTTTCATCCGACCATAGTATGTTATTTAAAAATAAATAATCGTCATTTACCCTTTGCAGAAAAGTATTAAAAAATGAATTCTTCTAGGAGCATCAACTTCCTGTAGATATTGAACTAAATTAGATTTGAAAGGCTGCATTTTATACTTTCTTAATATTTTGTGCACCATTAAATGCGACATATTTAAATTATTTCCAATTTGCCGAGTTGAAGTTTGAGGATTTTCCTCAATTGCCAGTAAAACGTCCAACTGTTTCATTTCATTTGCTATTGTTGGATTTTCTTTCTTAATTTTCTTCAGTGATCCAGTTCTTCTGAATTTCTCATGTAAATGACTAAATTTTCTTCTAGGTGGGACTTGTCTGTCAGGAAATTTTTCAACGTACCTTCTTAAGGCCTCACCACTATTTTTATTGAGACATAATGTACTTCCAACATATCTGATAGAACTATAATTTCATCATCCATTATTCCGAAAGATTTTTAAATTAATTCTATTCGTTTACTTTGTGACAATAAACAGAAAGATCAGTTTAAACAGAATACTTGTAACTATTGTTTTAAAATTGTAGTCATAGGCCCTCTTAGATTATAGTGTACTATATTTATTAGTAATTACCGCAGTATGGTACATGTATAACCGTTGATAGCTAACCGTTGATAGTAAGCACAAACAATATTATATCAATGGATTCAGACTAAAGTGTGCCATCTAATACTGTAAAAATATACAGGGTGTTCCATTTAAAATTAAAAAGTTGATATGACTTCCGGTCACTTACGGAAGCGACATGTTACATATATGCATAGCTTGTGAAAAACCTACTTTAACACCAAATCCCAAAAATGGCGTTTCTGGCGTCGATAACTAAAAAGTTATAGGCTAGGGCGTTTTTCTTGATACACCCGATATATATATATATATATATATATATATATATATATATATATATATATATATATATATATATATATATATATATATATATATATATATATATATATATATATATACATGAAAAAAGTGAAAGAAATGATTATGAACGATCGCCGAATCACAATCAGAGAAGTCTCTGATAATGTTAGCATATCAATTGGCTCATTATTGGGTATGAAATGCGCAACAGCAAAAATTTATTCCAAAACTGGTGAATTTAGAACAAAAACAGCGGCAACTGGAAGTGGGTCAGGGCTTTGCGTTAACCAATTTGAAGAAAACGCCCGGATTTGTGGCGAAACAATTCATGGTTTTTGCACCACAATGCATGTTTGTTCATGAATTTTTGGCCAAAAACAACACGGTAATGATGCCCCAGCCTCCGTATATAACAGACATGGATGGCTTCGTGTCACTTTTTTCTGTTCCCAAAGATAATGAAAACCCTAAAGGGCCATCGTCTTGCAGGCGTAGATGACATTAAAAGCACATCGCTGATAGAGCTTAACACTATCCCAAAGATCGAGTTCCAGAAGTGTTTCGGGTATTAGAAGAAGCGCTGGCATAAATGTATAATAAATACCTAGTGAGGATTATTTTGAAGGGGATAACATTCATATAGATGAAGCTAAAAGTAAAAAACATAGAATTTCGTTAATTGGAACAATTAAAAAATTTTAGAGCGTAAAGAAATGGGTTTTGTTGATATTAATTGAAAATAATATTTACTAGGCATCTTCTAAGATTCGTTATGAAAGCATTTTGTGCGTAATAGGCAGACTTCTGAAACAAGGCAATTTTGTTTATGAAAGTGGCTTTGGTTTAGAAATTTACTAATGCTGCTTAAAAAAACAAATTATTCTCTCCATAAAATACTTTAAATATCTTGAGAAATTTCATCATAACATTGTTTTCAACAAAAATTACCAATATAATAATTTTCAAAAAATAAAACTCGCCATGAGTAGGATTCGACATTTGTCCCGGATGGGAACCGAACGACATACAGCTGTTTTGAACTTATTAGTTCTCATCAGTGCCGTACACGGTACGCCGATCCAGGACAAATGCCGATTAAAACTCAAGCGGTATACATCTATATCGATAGGATCTATGTCAGTAACATATAAGTTGGAAATCGAGAAAGGAACTACCAAAACCGCCAAGCGGTTATCAAGTAGTTCCCGAATAGCAAGGCTATTACATAATCGCTATAGGAAACAACTTCTTTTGTCGGAAGCTCCATTCTCGATTTCCGACTTATATGTTACTGACATAGATCGTATTGATATACATGTATACCGCTTGAGTTTTAATTGACATTTGTCCTGGATCGGCGTACCGTGTACGGCACTGATGGGAACTAATAAGTTCGAAACAGCTGTATATCGTTCGGTCCCCATCCGGGACAAATGTTGAATCCTACCCATGAGGGGTTTTATTTTTTGAAACCTTGTCTGATCGTGCAGAAACACGAGGAAGGGGTCGAGGGTCGTTTTTAGGTATAATTCAACGCCTGGCGGGGCTTTAGCCCGAGGAGTAGTTGTTTCCTATAGCGATTATGTAATAGCCTTGCTAGTCGGGGACTACTTGATAACCGCTTGGCGGTTTTGATAGTTCCTTTCTCGATTTCCGACTTATATGTTACTGACCAATATAATAAAACAAAAATATAACACATATAAATAATCACGTAAAAGATAAAAGAATGCACCATTGTAACAGCTAAAAATTTTAAAACATTTTCTGCGAAAATGGATCAGATTTAGAAATTTACGCAAAATAAATTCTAAATCTTGGTTTGTAGGAATAGTTGAGGTATTTCTAGTATTAAAGTATTTCTTCCTCAAGAAGTAGAGAATTTCCTCAGAAATTTTAAATATATTTGATAGATTTACTGACCGTCTGTAATATTCATACTCTTAGAGTGGACATTCTAGTAAGAGATATCTTACTACTGAGATGGCATTATAATTATAATAAACAGTTCTAAATCTAAAAACGGACTATTCCGCACGTAGAATATCTTTATCTCGAAATTGATTGGCCGAGAAAAAATAAACCGACACATAAATGCAGAATATGTGTTTTATGCGACAGTTTTACTTTTTTCAAATAGTCCACCATCGTGCTTTCTTTACCCATGTCGTCTGGTAGATGTTCCTAATCAGAATCAGTCGACGAAACTCGATCGATTCGACACGATTTATTTGAGTGATCGTGCTAACAAAAAAGTTTCTCAAATAGTCCACCATTGTGCTTGGTAGAGTGTGTTCTATCCACTTCAAAATCAATAAGTGTCGTCTGGGAGACGTCTCCTATCAGAGTCAGTCAAAACTCGATCGATCCGACACGATTTAGTTGAGTTATCGTGTTAATAAAAAAAAATCTCAAACAGTCCACCGTCGTGCTTTCTCATGACCCATGGACAGGATGGGGTGTATCCTATCTACCTTAAAATCAATAAATATCGTCTAATAGATGTCCCCGATCAGAATCAGTCAAACCCCGATCGATCCGACATGATTTAATTGAGTTATCATGTTAACAAGAAAAATTTTTCAAATAGTCCACCGTCGTGTTTTCTCATGACCCATGGACAGGGTGAGGTGTATCCTATCCACCTCAAAATTAATAGGTGTCATCTGGGAGACATTCCCGATCAGAATCAGTCAAAACTCGATCGATCCGACACGATTTAGTTGAGTTATCGTGCTAATAAGAAATTTTAATGCCGATGACAACGACGACACACACACAGACAAAATTCTTTTAAAACCGTTTTTTTTTTTTTGTTTTTAGGCCGAAAAGCAAAAAATAAACGAAATTTTTTTTCCATTTTTCTTTACACGATCACATTACTTTTCCGCTAGTATAGTTGAGTGCGGAAAAGTAAAAATTTTTTGGTCAGTCTCCTGCCAACATATTTACCTACCTCGTTTGAATTACCTACTTCCAATCTGGATATCATAGATATTTTTCTTCTATTTACTTTTGCTAGTACCTAATGCCGAATTCCATCTGGTAATATGTTTTTTTATTATCTTTAGTTTTTCCTTTATTATTTTCTATTCTTCTTGCCATTGATCCATAGGGGCTTGATTAATTTTAATTTCCCTTATTTTTTCCCAATTCATTACTAGAAAGAGGTATATCGTCTGGTGAACCATTATTCTTGCCATTAATCCATAGGGGTTTTATTAAATTTAATTTCCCTTATTTTTTCACAAATCATTACTGGAAAGAGGTATGTATATTGACAAATTTATTTCCTGGAATTCCTACATGACTTGATACTAGACACAATTTAAAATTATAGTTTTACCTTGACTTTATAGCAAGCGGATCAGTTCAAGATTATTAATGGATCGTATTTATTTAACATGAATGCTGAACATGAAAAAAATTAAGGCGGGTTTGAATTTCGACGAACCATTTTTCTTAATCTCTTATCTACACGAGTTTCATCCCTGGTAAGTTTTTTACCACTGCCAGCAAGACAAATACACATAGTGACAATTTGGTTTAAGATGACGACAATTAGAACAAAATGGAATCGAACATAATTTATTTAAAATAGCTTTTACAATAATTAATAAAAAAAATTGAAAGCTAGTTCTTCTTGCATTTAATGATATTCATGTATTTAGACAGACGTTGTATGCTTTTATCCATGACTATTAGAAACATTATACACCGATCCACCGATCCACACTGATTAACTCACCTTGAAATACCTGAACATACACCCTGTTTCTGTAGGCCATATACTTACTATTCCAACCTTTTAACCACGGTGATATTATTTTACTCATATAATCAAAATAATTTATATTGAAAGTTTAATTAACAGGTAAAGAAACAAAAGTTACTTTACATATTGTTTATATACCGTAGCAAATCCGAAACATGTTATTAGTGACACTCAATTTAAAACTGTCCGTAGCAAAATACTGTACCAAAGTCCTGGATGATTTATAAAGAAAGAAGTTTGCATGTTGAAATATATTTAGGGTGCTTCTGCCATAAGTATATCACCTATATAAATCTCCCTAAACAAACTTTTCATGTCCTTTGAAACTCGTTTCGCTTCTTTGTCTGCTAAAATCCCCCAGAAGGCACTAACCTGGATGGATAAAATTTAGAATGAAATATAAACCATAAATAAGAAACATAATTCGGTTAATTTACTTTAAATCAATATAGAAGTAGTTTATAAACTTATTTACCGTTAATGAGAGCTACGTTCTGACATAACCAAATTATAGGGTTTGGAAAATAAGGCTTAGAAATATTTAAAATCCAAAACATTTATTTGAAGAAAAGGCATAGGATTGCTATCTGAGTATCAAGAATGAGATTTCCGAGTGCAGTAATCTAATGATAGGTATCAGTATTAAGTTTCTAATAGATTACTAACATTTATCACCCACTTTTTTTGCTAGTGAAATTGTGAAATAATTGTGGAAGTCACGACGAAGTAACAATACTAGAATCTCTGGCACACTAACTGTAGTGCAGATAACGTTAATATTGTTGCATTAACAATAATAACTTGATAATTATTATTATTGGATGAAGAAATATGTTTATATTAAAGATTTTGATTATAAAGAAATCAATCCAGATTTTAATGTCTATGTAGCAAAATCTTTTACGTATAAAATGAGCATGTAAATGTTTAAACAAATTCGATAAAATAATTATCAAGTAATTAGGAAAAAAATTGTTCGGACAAGTCAATTTTATTCTAAATTCATATTCAATGGTATACAGTAATGTCTCACTTATACGAAACATGCAATTATACGAAGAATTTCTTATTCCCCGGCGAAACCCCCATAAGTCCTGCGTTATTCACTTATGCGAAATATTCACTTATACGAATAATTTTTGGTTCCCCCTCATATTCGTATAAGTGAGACTTCACTGTACATATATATTTATTGACGTCACTGTTGAAGTTGCAACGTCATCAAGAATTGTCGATTACGTCATAACTAAAATTTTGATGACGTCAAAAAATATAAAAAATGCGTCTCTAAATGAATTTAAGCATTGTTTTTACTTAGTCGGTAACAAATTTATCGAATTTCTTTCGACCTTTACATGGTCACTGTATTCTTAAATATATAAAGTAGGTAAATACAAATTTTAGTTGTAATAATTCGACAAATGACAAGATTTTATTGTTAATGGAAACAAAATTAGTGTAATTTTTAACAATCCTGATTAATGTTTTCGGATTATTTTTATAATATTTTTAATTAATATGTTAATATTCTTAAATAAATACTATATCTAAACAAACATAATTTATACTTTTTCTCATTGACATCCAATAGTATTGGGAGTACTGTAAGATGCATACCTTTTATTGATCTTGATTTCTTAAACTCGGTGTTAATAAAAAATGATGCTATAACGCCATACTTTAATTTTGACTACAAGTGATATAAAATGCCGATATGTTTCGTTATTAGTGTTATTACTGTTGTAACTGTAAATGGTCAGGTTATTTGTTACCTTTGGGATAAGATAATAATAAGCTCAATATCATACTAATAATATTTTTTTATTTCTCCCTGTTAGTGATTTCACACTTTACACACAAGTTTATTCTCAATACCTGTTAAACTAACTTTCTTCTGATTAGAAAAGTAAATGGTTTTGGTTACTCTCAACGGCGCATAAATAAGATTTTACTTATTCCTCTGTGCACTTTTCCAAATGATGAGTGAATCTTCTAAAATATCCAATTTTATACTACTTTTGCTTCACTCTCATAGTTCTAAAGCTTTGACACTACAGATTTCTAATGTTTCCCAATTGTTGTCCTAGAACTTATTGGTTCATCAAGTAAATGGTAATTTGATTAATATGGCTTATTTTTCTACATTAAATTCCAGTGGCCAAAATTAACAGAAATTTGTGTATACTGTTTTCTTTATTAGTGTACTAAATTATTTTAGACCATGTTATTCTTTAGAGTTAATAACTAGGCCGTAATTGAAGGTACGACTCATTGGTGTGAATTTTACTTTTCCGCACTCAACTATACCAGAGCGGAAATCGTGTAAAGAAAAATGGAAAAAAAATTTCTAGCGTTTATTTTTCGTTTGTCAGCCTAAAAACAAAAAGAAAATGGTTTTTAAAAATACTGTCTGTATGTGTGGCGTTGTCATCGGCATTTTAAAATTTCTAGCACGATAACTCAATTAAGTCGTGTCCGATGGATCGGGTTTTAACTGATTCTGATCGGGAACATCTCCCAGACGACACCTATTGATTTTGAGGTCGATTGAACACACTATACCATGTTAATAGGTCATGAGAAAACACAATGGTGGACTATTTAAGAATTTTTTTTGTTAGCACGATCACTCAATTAAATCGTGTCGGATCGATCGGGTTTAGACCGATTCTGATTAGGGACGTCTACCAGACGACATCTATCGACTTTGAGGTGGATAGGACACACCTCACACTGTCCATGGGTCATGAGAAAGCACAATGGTGGACTATTTGAAAAAAGTAAAACTATCGCATAAAACACATGTGTGCGTATAGTGGAGTGCGGAAAATTAAAAATATAAAGGGTGCCCTATAAAATCACAAAGTAAATGTAACTTCGACATTAGCGACGTTAATAGTACGTAAATATTAGAATGAAGATCGTTAAAGTGAAAATGTAAACTTATATAACTACCATACTTAAATAAAACCTATAATTTATATTTCAAACTAATTTTTAGAGATGCCCAGTGATTTACCTCTCCTGTGGTGGCGCCATATATGAGCAACTACGTATACGGTATAATAATTGATATAATATATATATGGTATAATAATTGATATAATGTGTAAAATCTGAAAATCCGGAAGGATAAGAAACGTATAAATGTAGACTATTGAGGGATCAGAATATGAAAGATAAGTTCCAGGAGAAAACAGATCAATTAATAAATAAAACGAGTAAGGACGAAATGAAGAACGCAGAAACTGAGTGGGAGGGTATCAAGAATAGTCTAGCTTCCGCGGCTACGGACGTTTTAGGACACGATAAATGGGAAGCTAGGAAGCCCTGGATAACGGACGAAATCTTAAACTTAATGCAAAAGAGACGAGGCTACAAAAACAGACGAGACGAAGAAGGACTGAAAACTTATAAGTCAATAAAGTGGGAAATCATTAGAAAATGTAGAAAAGCGAAAGAACAATGGATAGAGGATAAATGCAAAGAAGTAGAAGATAAGTTGCAAGTAGGTAAGACCGATGAGGCTTACAAAATAATTAAGAGGAACTTCAGGGATATAGGAACAATAAGTAGAAACGTTAGGAGTCAATCGGGGGACATACTGATCGGAAGAGAGGAGAAAGCGGATAGATGGAAGCAGTACTTAGGAAATTTATACGAGGGTCAGGAATTAGGAGAGATATTAGAGGAAGAATCTAGCATCGATAGGGAAGATGTAGGAAAACCTATATTGAGAGAGGAATTTGAAATAGCACTAAGAGGGCTAAAGAATAATAGAGCGCCGGGTGTAGATAAAATACAGGCGGAATTTTTGAAATGTGCGGGACAGAAAGTAGTAAATAGGATGTTTGAACTGGTAAAATACATATATGAAACGGGCGAGATGCCGGAGGATTATAAGAGGAACATTATCGTTACTATACCGAAAAAGAGATGAGCCGACAAATGCGAGAACTTTAGAACGATTAGCCTAACTTCCCACGCGTCAAAAATCTTAACTAGAATAGTGCAGAAGAGGATGGAAAATAGAGCGGAGGAAATACTAGGAGAAGACCAATTCGGCTTTAGGCGAAATAGGGGAACTCGCGAAGCTATTCTGGCGCTAAGAGTAATGTTAGAGAAAACAATAGAAAAAGGAAAGAACGCTTATATAGGATTTGTAGATTTAGAAAAAGCTTTTGATAACGTAAGATGGGAAAAAATGTTCGTAAAGAGCGCGGAAATGAAGTATAGAGATAGGAGAGTAGTACACAATCTATACAAAGAGCAAACTGCTGTTATAGAAGTAGAAGGGGAAAAAAGGGAAGTAGGTATTAGGAAAGGAGTAAGACAAGGATGTACGCTATCACCACTAATTTTTAATCTGTACATCGAAGAGGCGATTAATGTGGTAAAAGAAAGAGTGGATTTCGGGATTAAAGTACAGGGACAGAAACTAAAAATGCTGAGATTCGCGGATGATATAGCAGTATTAGCATCTAGTAAGGAGGAATTAGAATCAGCATTGAACGAAATGGAGGCAGTGTTGACAGAGGAATACGGAATGAGGGTGAATAAAAACAAAACTAAAGTGTTAGTGTGCAGAGGGCGCGAGAGCAGAGCAAAAACGAAAGTACAAATTAATAATGAAAGGTTGGAGGAAGTTAAAGACTTCACTTATTTAGGAAGTAAAATAAATTGGGATGGAAGAAGCGATAAAGACACAAAACAAAGAATAGCGCAGGGTCGAGTAGCTTTTAACAAAAAGAAAGCACTTTTATGCTCGAGGGTAATAAACTTAGAAACAAGGAAGAGATTTTTGAAAACATATGTATGGGCACGGCACTATACGGCTGCGAAACCTGGACGGTAGGGGAAGCAAGTAGGAAGAAATTAGAAGCTTTTGAGATGTGGTGTTACCGAAGAATGATGAAAATACCATGGACTGATAGGGTTAGAAACGAAGAAGTATTGGAGAAAGTCGGCGAGAAAAGAAGTATGTGGAAAAACTTAAAGAAGAGAAGAGATAGAATGGTAGGCCACTTGCTGAGACATGGGGGAATAGTCCGCGATATTTTGGAGGCAGAAATAGGAGTGAAGAAAGGCAGAGGTAGGCCGAGATTAGACTACTGCTCGCAAATAGTAAGGGATGTAGGTTGTAGCACAATTAGCGAAATGCGTAGGTTAGCACAAGATAGGAGAAGCTGGAGGTTAGCGTCCAACCAGTCTTAGGACTGATGACCTAATGATGATGATAATATATAATACTTACAATTAGCATTAAAAATCTGGATATAATTGACTAAACATCTACATCATGTCTCTAAAGTCATATCATATCATAACTCATAAAGTCAATATCTCTAAAGTTATTTTATGAGCGATGTCCGCTCACAGAACGACTAAATGTATATGTCAATGCGACGAAATAAGACTTTTTTAATTATCAAATTTTTCTCTAACGTGAATATTCTCTTGTAATTTAAAGTATGTAGCACTCTTGTCACATTACATGCTATTTGCAATGGTTCATGTAAAAATAATGAATTGAATGTCACGAAATATTATCTGCGACTCCATAATAGAATTTCTTAATGCAATGGTTCTCAATCGGTGGTATGCGTACCCCTTAAGGGTACGCGAAAATCTGTAAGGGGTTCGCGGTTAACTACCAAAAAGTATACAAAATTATATTGATACATGCTAGAATATAATTGTGACAAAAGTTTGAGTAATGATTTAAAACTGAAAACTATCAGTAAACCAGCAAGCAAACACGTCGCTCGTTACTACTGTATTTGTGGCTGGAGTAATAATTGGAATAGTAGTAGTATGGATGGTGAACGACTGTATTTGACCAAGCTGGAGCCAAAGATTGATGAACATTGTAATCCAAAATGCCCCGCATTTCCATTAATTATCTTCTGAGACTTTTTTTATTTTATATCTAATTATTAGAAACTTTATAATAAAATGTCTATTAAAATAAAATTTCTTGTTTTTAATTTAAATTACCTATTCGTAATTAAACTTTTACAGTTTAACAGTTAAACTTTAACTCGACTAATATAACACAGTTTAATAAAACAAAGTGTTTCTGTTGGGGCTAAGCATAGTTAATGATACACAAAAAGGGGTACGTGGGTTGAAAAAGGTTGAGAACCCCTGCCCTAATGGAATAATGGATAATTCTTTGGCATCGTACTGAATTTTATTTTGTGAAAATTGCAAATAGTAAAACGCTTTCAATTCTGTTACCTATTGTATAAGAATATACTATGAAGGTACTGAAATACTAGGATACTGTTTATGAAATTCTCTAGTGCGTGTATACACGTAACATATATTAAATTGGGATACATATTTCTGTTAATATCAGGATTGCTCTCACGCACAGATGGTAATTGTCATTGCAGCGTACTTCGACTAGGCAAATTCTATATTAAAGATTATATTTGTTCTAAAACTAGCGATATGTTACATATTATATCGAAGGTAGATTAGGTATAATGTCTTCCCTTCATATTTAAGATATTCCCTTCATATATATTAGGTATGATTTAAGGTATTACCCTTCATATTTTAAATCAGGAAATTCCCATATAAATCTTCTTGCATCGTATGTAAACAATCGCGTGTTACTGCAAATTTTTAGCATATCTAGGCTATATGAAAATCATAAAGAAGAGATAAAAATATACGCATTTACCCTGCCATAACAAACAAAACAATAGGTGATCTAACACAACGCCAAAGCTAAACTAAATTACTTCTACCTACATGGATTCACATATTTCAGATCTGGGTGACGTATTATTGGCTGCCGCGGAGTTACCTGAGTGTAAGTACACTACCAATGCAGTACTCATGGTAGTCAGTTTTGCGAATTTATCAGTCTACGACTGTGAACCTGAAAGTAAAAACTGGAGATAAGGAACTTTGTTTGCATTACATGAGATGGTGTCTCATATATTAGGCCTCACTTCACCACAACAAAGTTTAGACAATAACATTCACCACTTAAGATTTCTTAGAACATGAGGTAAGGAAATTAGAATCTGCACAAAGTAACCCAAACTCAAAAGCTTCTAACATATTATCAGTATAAAGGAACTGAATTATGTGACACCATGTAAAAGTAACAAAATCCTGTTGATCTTCAAATTTCAGTTTTTGTTGACAAGGCTGTGTTTTCTCTAAATCATCTAAATGGTAATATAGATTCTGAGAGAATTATATTTAAACAAGATGAATATTTTCAAACATGACCCTGAAACAATACATGTATAATATCGGCAAAGTGGGTTAAGCTATTTTCTGATCCGTCTATATTTTTATTTTTGCGGGAACGAGGTTTAGTTTAGTGCTACTCGTCCACGTAATAGACACAGAGATACACCCAGCCGATTGATGTGGGAATCAAACTCATGCCCAAATTACTCCGAGTTGGCAATTTTGGCCAGTTTCGATTGTCATCGTTACCTCGGATCAATCCAGGGACTTCTTAGGTAAAAAAAATACCCTCAGATCTGGCCATACCCCTAAACATCCACGCCAATACGGATTTGAGCCAAGAGTCAACTGGTCATGTAAAAAGAAACCGACCGATTCATGCCGCCACTCAGCACTGAATTCAGGATGCCAGCGGGAAAGCTCAAGTCGTTGTCTACAGCACTTGACTGACCTACAACGTATCAAATTATAGAATGAAATAATGGGCAATATGTTGACTGGCCGAAAGTCAATGCAAGAATAATGATGACTGAGTCCTTATTTCTAAATGTATACTTTCTAAAACCAATATCATGTGTATCACTCAATGCAATATGAAAATTAGTATCGCCATTTGTGATATTTTCAAGTAGATAAATATTCTATGAATACTCTGTACATTCTCAAAACGAGAATTAATATGTGTCTATAATTTGGTCAATTATAATTACAGCCACGAGTTACAAGTATAAGGTACAATATGTTTTGTGAACTGTTACCAAATGTTATGTTAACTATTACATTAAGCAGTTTTATACCTTGAACTTACATGATCTAACAAAAGCTTGTTGTTTCCTATTATTGTCAAGTTTAAAAGAGTAAAGACTGGTTCAATTTTAGAAATTCAGTAGAACTAATTGTAAATGTAGAACTATCATATTTCCATTAAAATAAAATTTAAATATAAAAAAAAATAAAAAACAATTAATTGATTTAACTAAGTGCTAACGCTTTGCGGTTACACACATTTATTTGATATCCCAATCAAACGTTAAAGCCGTAGAATCAAAGAACAATCATCAATAAGTCCCACGTTTTATTGAAGTGAATCTAATAATGTTAAATTCAGTTCAGTGAATTATTAGGTAACACGTTCGTATGAGAGAGCTGGAACAAAGATTACTATTACACTTTGTAGGTATTTTTTTAGAGAATTTTATAGCTGATGTTCATAAAATGGCATTTTCAGTTCAAGATTGTGATTGGCAATATATATCTTGTACTATATATCTTATATTGGTTGAGTTCTCTTTTTATAATACATACATAAATTGTAGTTGTGTTATTATTATGTAGCAGCGTTTAAGACCTACGTCTCATTGATTCTTAAAGATACTGTTCAGATAAACAGTCGGCAATAGAACTAACAATATTGCTAATGTATTTTAAAATAGACAGTTTTACAACTTCAAAACGAATTTTTCGATACGTAGAACATCTCTATCTCGAAATTGAGTGGCCGAGAAATAATAAACCAAAACATAAATGCAGAATATGTGTTTTATGCGACATTTTTACTTTTTGGGACCCATGGATAGGGTGGGGTGTGTCCTATCCACCTCAAAATCAATAGGTGTTATCTGGGAGACGTTTCCGATCAGAATCAGTCCAAACCCGATCGATCCGACACACACACACACACACACACACACACACACACACACACACACACACACACACACACACACACACACACACACACACACACACACACACACACACACACACACACACACACACACACACACACACACACACACACACACACACACACACACACACACACACACACACACACACACACACACACACACACACACACACACACACACACACACACATACACACACACACACACACACACACACACACACACACACACACACACAAAATGGTTTAAGAACCATTGTTTTTTTGATTTTAGGCCGAAGTAATAATATATTATTAATGTATCAAACATAATCGTCAAGGATAATCGTGGATTTTAAAATAATTATCAAATATTGTATATTTATGTCACCTGTTATTAACACTTTTTAAGCAGATATATGGACTAATGTTCTGAAAACAAAATTTACATTTCAAAGCATTTTTGATTTAGTGAGGTGGTTAATGAAATTTAGGAATACAGTGTTTATTGTTAGGCAACTTTCCAAAACATTTCCTAGACTTAGTAATAACATAAACACATACCATAACATAAAGACGTATTACGCATATTTTCAGTATTGTGTGGGTGTATTTCATAAAACTGGCTAATTAACTCTTTGAAGAAATTGAACTTTTTTATGGTACATGACAAACAATTGTGTTGAAAAACTTGGATCTGGATCCTGAAATCATATCAAGCGTTTTTACCGATAGACCACCCCAGGCGTCTTGGATACTATAAGTATTTTGTTAATAATTTAACAAGCGACGATTTGCCAAACATAACATTTTCTTCATGGAAACGAATATTTTCGTCTTCCGAAATATGTCAAAATGTCTCAAAATATATAAATAAGCCCTGATATCTGCGTATTTTGTATATGCGGATTATACATATAATATACCATTACAAAATTTGTATTTGGCAAAATTTGGCAGTTGTTCGCGAGAGAATAATTGGTCCCGTTTTTTTCTGACTTAACTGTCAGTTATGTAGAGGGGTCGAATAACATTTTGACTGAATTTGTTCAATGACTACAGGGTGATGATGATCATCGGCAGCATGTCTGTTTCCAGGAAGATGGTACACGGCACATACGATACGAAACACATACGATAGTTTTTCTCCATAAGTTGTTTCATGACCGACTCATAAGTTTGCATACATAAGTTGACTTTTCTGCTGAAGTCATCTTGTTTGACCATTGGGGGCTATTTTTGTTTTATTATTTAAGAAATATAATTTTCTGAATCCCTTTTTCTAATTTTCAAGAAATGAAATAAATAATTGTTAAAGAATATGCATCCGATACAGATTGCTCGAGATACGGCAAAAGGATTTTTGTGACTAACAAGTTGAACGTCCGACGCTTCCTTCTCCGATTTCAATGACATTTTGTCTGGTGATTCTAATGGTGTTCTTAAAACAGCTAGTGCTCCCTGAATGGATTTTAATGAAATTGTCAAGATGTTTTTATATTAAAAAATATCAGACACGTGTATAGGGTTTATCAAAATATTCCCGGTCAAAGAAATACTAACTGCAGGTTGAAAATCAATATCAGCGTACGTTCTTGGAACGGCTCACGTCCTGATAAGACAAACAGAAACAAACAGTGATTTTCCTTTTGTATTATTATTAGGTTATTCGTATACAATTCAATTTTCTCCCAAAAAAGAAGAATATTGCTTTTTCGTCAAAAAAATCGTTATTCCCGTTAATCGTTAAGTACAGATAAGACACGAATGTATACGAATACCTAATAATAATACAAAGGAAACAACTGTCCTGTTTCTTGTTTGTCTTTCAGGACGTGAGCAGTTCCAAGAACGACGATGATATTGATTTTCAAATGCAATAGTATTTCTTTGACCGGGCCATATTTTGATAAACCCCTATACACGTGTCTGATATTTTTTAATATAAAAACATCTTTGAATATTAAAATCAATTCAGGGAGCTAGAAGCAATATTTATTTCGAGAACCCCATTTTAACCATTTTTCGATCTAAACATTTTTTCCTGAGGTTCCTGATGCCCATTCTGAAGAACGGCCGGACAGATGCCGACTCATTTTCGACCTAGAGTCACCAGACAAAATTTAATTGAAATCGAAGAGGAAAGCGTTGGACGTTCCCCTTGTAAGACTTCAAATTTGTGCATTGAACAAGGATATATTTCCAGCAATTACTTTGATGTGACCCTTTTATTAATAAAAACGTTATAATTCTTTCATTTTAATTTTTTTAACTTGTGGTTCAATATCGTATCTCTAGACACTGCATGCAATATGTTGTATGTTAATAATTTCAGTATTATACACAACCTTAATATCTCCGCATATGCGGTTAAAGGACCATAATTTTCTCAAAGGAACATTGAATTATGCTATTTATAGCAATTTCTACTTTACTGTACCCACGTACTGAATAAGTGGGTAAACTAAAATCGATGAAATGTATAAATACAAATCACTATGGTCAATTTCATGAACTCCTTCTGATAATACAAAAACTGATACAAGGAAAGTATTGATGTATGCTTAAGGTAGTACTAGCATGTAGGTATTTCGATTACAAAAGTTTGGCCACTATCTGCTGACTTTTACATAGGTCGCTGCACTGCGATACACTACATATTTTTGAGTATGATTGTATCGATTTTCTTCACATCACAGCTGTGTTTACAGCGTGGCAATGCTGCGAGCGCAGAACTCGGTATCTACCGTATCGCGATGTAGTAATTTTTTTATTCATGAGCCTTTTGCGATCGTATTGTTCTTCAATGTTGCATCGAATATGCTAAAAGTGAAACATAGAGCAGTTTGGAGGCGGAAAAGAGATGTTAAATGACGTCTGAAAGTGGTAAAAGCAATAAATGACGCGAAAAAAGCTTCAAATCTAACCGCGAAAAAATTCAATTTGGAACAGGGATCATCGATTTAGATGAATTGTAGCAGAATTTGAAGTGTTATTCATTTAAAACGTTATTGTCATTATAAAACGCCGAGAGTAAGTAAGAAGTGGTTTACAATCCATTTTGGCAGTGCGATGTAATTCCTGCGATAAAGTTACATCAGTTGATAGTGGAAACCATCACTTCCCAGAAAATTCTGTCAAGAGGTGCTATGATGTCAACTCTTCTGCCGTACTTGGTATTATTTTCATTTTTGGTGTTTTTAATTTTAAAATAGAGTTGAACAAGAATTTTTATTTTATTAGGCGCTATTCATGTACATCGGATGTACAGCTCTCAATATATCGCTGGCATGTTTGAATGTACCAACTATTTCAGAATCATTATTCACACGTTACGAAAGGGAAGTCGGACCAGTCGTTGAGTTGCATCTAAGAGTTGTACACGAGCTGCTGAAGAGGAATGACGTCTCCTATTGGAAAATATAGATTGTTTATGTGGAGAGTTGTAAGCTTTTTTTGGCGGGTTTTTTTTAGTTTAGTAAAAAATTTGTTTAATTAGAATGAGAAAAGTGTTGAATTGAAGAAAAGTTGAATTTTTTTATGTATAAAATGAGAAGTAAAGTCCCTTTACTTCTCATGTTAACAAGGTTAACTTTGGGTTTAATTATTGAGAAGACGGTGTAGATGAACGTTTCTAAAATTTACAAAAGTATTTAATAACTGTTCATTTAATAAATATAAAAATTTCAGCGAATTCTTAAGAAATCGGGAAACTACTAATACTATATTAAATATACTTTAATCAAATTTTAAGAAACCAACATGAAGAGTTTAATATATAGTGATTTATGAAATAGGTACCACCTTTCTATGCAAGGTTCTTGTTTATTTAGGACAAATTTCTAAAAAAAAAAGTTTGCTTCTGGAAAGGGTGAATACATAAATTTATAAAATTTAGATGTACAACGAAATTCCAAGTTGTTACGTGCAATAGGAATCGGATGCGTTAAATATAAGGAATATTATATCCCCTTGTAAATATTTTCAATACTTGGGGTTTAAGTTTATTAGTTTTAGTTTTATAAACAATTGAAAAATTTCGAAAAATATCTCAAACTACTTTAATTTCCCTAACTTTCTATGTGTTGTCATAACTCTCTCGCCTTCAGCGACAACCCCTTTGTAACTGGAATAATATGATTCACATTATGATACCTCACTAAATACTAATTCTAACTTTAATTAATGCAGCAGTATGTTTTATTGTACGATTTTTGTTTAATTTTCGCAATTTATTTAATTGAATTTGTTTAATTGATTTTTTTAAATATAAGAAAGTCCTGCCTCATCGGTTGAAATGTTTCTCTAGAAATACTATTACGCGAGTTATCCCTTGTCCTATATCCAATACACTCGCTAGTTTACTTTTGAAGATTAAAATAGTTGACCCCAGAGAGAACTCGATCTTATATTGTTTATAATTTCAATATTTCAACTTTATCTCACTAAACCTGATCAGAGAGAGAAGTTCCTGGAGAGAAGATATGTGTTTCTTTCGCAAATAAAATGGATATGTGTTAGGAATTTATCCTTAATAAACAAGAACTTATTTATATAAAATGGTTCATTTTCAAAAAGGCAGTGGATAGCTCTACAAAATTCGGATATTTAACGTCTACGCTAAATCTCCGACAGTCGGATGTTTAACGTTTATGCTTACATCTACGAAAGTTTTTATGTATGTCACTAGCGGTTCCTTAGTGTTTATGTTTAAAGCTACCAAAGTTAGGTTAGGTTGCTAGAAATACTAGGTACTTCATTATAAGTTTTTAATTAAATTTAAAGTTACTAGAATAGCAGATATGGCTATTTTGGAAAATGGCAGGACCTCTAAACCTTACAATAACTTGAAGAATTGATAAAGGATGTTGAAAATTGACATATACAATTATTTTAGCTTTAATAGTTTTAGCTTTAAAACTTCACTTTTTTCTTCTTGATTTAGTTTTTGTCGTTTAGAAGGTAATGTGAAAATTGTTTCGTCCACATCATGGTTATGTACATTTTCAACATTAGATAATACCAACTTCTATCCACCTGAGGACAATATGAATGTCAATTTGATAGGACAATCATCATTGTGACAAGCATCAACAAGATTGTAATATGAAAATTAGTAGATAATTTACACTGCTACACTTCTTTGGACAGGCTTTGATCATCGATTTAAGTTTTTTTCGAGTCCTTCTTATATAACTGTATAAACTATTTATTTTCAATATCCTTTATGAACTCTTTAAGTTCTTGTAAATGTCCTGCCTTTTTCCAAAACGGGAATTTCTGCTATTGCACTAATTTTAAACTTAATTACAAATTTATGATAACATACTGTTTCTAGCAACCTAACCTAATTTTCGTAGATTTAAACGTAAACGTTAAATATCCAAGTGTCGGAGATATAGCGCGGATGTTGTATCTCCGACTTTCGTAGAGCTATCCATGGCCTTTCAAGCAATCACCATGTATTCCAATTATTGTATCATATATCATTACTTAAATCGAAAAAAGGCTTTCAGATGCATTAAGAAATAGAAAAAGAGATAGTTTAACACCAAATTACCCATATTACACTAGTCTCTTCTCCCATCCTGCGTAAATGGACAGGCGTCAGGGTTGATATAATCACAATAGGGAACGTGCTACATGCATTGTAAGGTATTCTAGACTGTACACATATTCTGGAACACCATTCATAATTAACGAGCATAAAGTATGATTACATTAATTTAGCGAATAAATATCTTTATTGTATTACACATACATATATCTATGAATATATTTAATAACTGTTGTTGTAATTTCGTTAACACCATTATCGTTAACAAATATTTACACTCATCTATTGATTGGATATTCATATCAATACGTAGAGCAAGAACTATTTGCAGATGTGCTTCTTATACTGAGAAAGTTTTGTTCTCAATTTAAAGTTTCCTAAAAGCTTTAAAACTAAAAAGCTTTTATAAAACTTCCGATCAAGGTTTCCGGCCTGGTTGATTGAATAAGGCTTGGCTAAGATTAGATAAAACTTTTAGGGCTTGGACACGTGTAAAATGATGTTGATATATTATATGGTAGGTAGCCTGTTGCTATATTATATGTTAACTTATTGATCTGATTGATTCTATATTAATAGAGGGTTTATATTATTCGTTTATCATTGAAGAATTATAAAAATACCATAGTGTATTAACTACTAGAGGTAATTCTTCCGTTTTAACTCCGGTAATTCCGTTTATTTTTACGTACATGATGTCTTTAAACCTAATTTTCAAAATATCGTTTTATTGTATTATTCAATACCTAAATTATATAGCATGTTAAAATATATGCGCCTACAGCAATGTTAATATGTCCTGAAACGAGACCCTTTAAATTCGGTTATACGGGTAAGGGCTAAAGCTAGACGTAAGACCTTTTCGACATCCCAAATAAGGACACTCTTCAGTAAATCAATGACAATCCTGAATGGACCGAAATAAATATTTATGTGTATATCCATAAAAAAGTATATGACGATAATGCCACTTATATACTTTGATAGAGAACAATCAATTGAAATGTATCTTATTTGTCGGCATCTTATTTTGTTTAAAAACAAACATAGTTTTAATATAGTGCATACCATACAATTACATAATTAATTCTAAAGCAGATTATTTTAGTAATTTAACATAGTATAATTTGAACTTTTGAAAACGAATTTTTTAAATCTGCTGTATTTGGAATATTTTTTGTTCATACAAAAACATGATGAATAAATGACATTTTTTAGAGAGTAACTAATAGAAATCCATATGGCCCTAGAGTTAATTACGGAAGATAAATTAATGTAATTATGAAAGCTGCTACATCAGTGTCGTTATATTCAGGTAACTCCGTGGCAGCCGAAACGCCATCGTCTAGACGTGAAATACTTGTATCGAAGGTACAAGATAATTATTTTAGGTTTAGTGTCTTGTTTCACTATCTGTTAAGCTGTAAGTCTTGTTTAAGCTGTTTTGTGCAATGTGGTATTGTAACTACTTATATTTCTATATCATTTCTATGGCTTTCGCATAATGTAAATATACCGAAAGTTTTCACTAACACGTAAACGTTTCATACATAATTCACCTCAATCGTAATTATTGTTATTGTCCAAGTTAACAAAATATGTTAAAATGTGAAAACAAAAATGAATCAAAATGAACAAAAATGGTATCATTGGATTAGACAGACCATCACAAAATTATAATAATATACAGGGCGTATTACTTCAAATTTTGAAGTTGATATCACGTGATCGGAAATATTCAGGTGAAATAAAGTCCTTTTATGCCATAAATGGGCAACGCCTTCGACTGTTTAAAATTTCCAATGTACAAAATTATTGTTTAAATAGATTTTGAGATATCTACTGGCTAAAACTTCGTGGGCCATCCGGTATAATATACTTAACATATCACAAAGAATTGAATAAAGGAATTGTCATAGTTTTACAATAAATAGCACAGAGATCAATCAAGTACGAGGTAGGCTATATGTGTCATAGTGAGTTTTTATTACTGTTTTTTTTTTCTGTTCATGCCACGAGAAGTCACTGATCATAGTAATGATGCCCCTACTTTCACAAATGAAATAAGAACACAGAATGATTAAGGATCTCATAATATAACGCTTTTACACAGATTATAAACCCATATGAAAAAAACTATGCTTTTGAAGTATTATATTATCACTATGCCACTGTGTCTCTCAGCGGCGCTTACGGCATTACGAATTGAATGAATATCATAAAACTGTTCAATAAAATAAGATATCAAATACCAAATTTAATATAAACATACGGCCAAACAAACTTGTTGTGGCATGCTTTCTTTACAACCATTCATATAATTTAGGTAAGTATACAGTAATAGCATATCCGTCTCTTGAAATTCATACCCACGAGAAAAGTATATCCGACTTCATGCCAATTTTGTGGAGCATTAGTGTCAAAGTTCAATGTAATATTTTTTATGAAAATGCTTTCATGCTAGGGAATGTGAGATCGATATCGTTTATTATATCATACATTATATTTGGAATACATTAACAGACGTTAATGACTAAGGACGGCTATAAATATGTTTTCAAAAAGTTACACAGAGAAAAACAAATCTACCAAAGTTACAATTATAATCATGTATATATATATATATATATATATATATATATATATATATATATATATATATATATATATATATATATATATAATTTAATTATATAATCATTTTCACATCGTATGAAAATCATTAACTAATTAAACATTTATTGTTTAAAGAAACGTTGCTGTACAAGAACATATAGTAGCAGACATTATAGTTAATCTGCTGAAGCCTCTCTAAAATACGTTCCAGAAGACACCTTATTTATTATAAAGAATGTTTGAGGAAAATATAACAAATTGTCTAGAACAGAGGTCCCTAAACTTTTTGTCCCGTAGACCACGTGCCGATTTTTCACTGTTTCGGGTAAACCCCTTGCTTTCCTAATATTGATTTATCTACAAATTCTTCAACTTACGTAAATGTGTTTTTGAAGCTGATAAGCTGATATTTTGATAGAGTTTACTGTAAAGTGACAAATTTTAAAGTAGAAAAATATATTAAGTAAAACAAAATAAAAATCTAGTAAAATTATATTAAACAAAAAGAAAATAATTTATTTAATGAGATGGATGAGCCTGATGTTTTGATATAAAGTTTTTAATGTTTGAATTCAATTTATTTAGGTTTAACCTTAAATCTCCTCGGTGTGTGATTTCCAATCAGTTTATTAGTCGGATTCTATATTTTTTTATTTTAACGTTAAGTGTCAAAAGTCTTATTCTATCATAATGTTTCATAATGTTTGACAACTTAATATTTTGTATTTCAAAACTAGATGCCGTACCATACATATGTGGCTACAAAACACAAATTATCTATTTAAATTTTTGAAAATATTTGCTTAACACATTTCTACTCAAAATTCGGGAAACAGATGATCAATGTTTGTCTCAGACATTCGTATTGATAAATGAAGAATTAAACAAGTTCGTGCAAGTAGAATTGGTTCAAGTTTGCGCCATCCTTGCAAAGCTCTAGTACAAGTTTGGACAAGCGCTGCTGTTGAGCGTCACCCATACGCTATTGGTATCAAATGTGTAAAATTTTACAAGTTACATGTACTTTGACCACAAAGCCAATAGTCTGCTTACATAATTTTATGAAATATACATATAATAATTAGGAAATTTATATATTTATTATAAGAAAATATTACGTAAGTACCTACATAGGTAGTGCCTATGTAATCGACTGCGTTAGGTCGATTAATACATTTACGGGAAACCAAAATTATGGTGATGGCCTGCCTAAATGAAATACATTCTCGTGGACCCCATTTACGTCTTATGCACCCCTAATTTTTTTCATTAACATGGACCCGCTGCAGGTCGAAATCGACTCCCTGGGGGGTCGATATAGACCATTTTGGGAATTATTTATCTAGAAGGACTAGGATGTCGAAAACAAGTACCTACTAAATACTATTATTTGAGAAAATAATTAATTACATAATACTGAAATTCTACTAACAAATAAAATAGAAAATGAATACTTATGTAATACTAAAATTTTCCTAAAAAATAAAATTTCTTTTTATTTTTTTAACTTGTTTATATCATGGATATGTCGCTGGCCAAAGTGTGACCCTCAATAATGAATACAAGACGGAAATAGACACAATATTATTTTTAAGAATCCTATAATGCAAAATGTGTAAACAGATATAATTAACTCTCATAACCCCAGATAATCTCTTTAAATAAAACTCGTATCGCTTTCTCGTGTCTAGTAAATCATGCTTAAGAAATTGTGGAAATGGTAATAAATCGAGAATAACCCTCGATGAAAGAAAGACGATGAAACCCTCAATGCTTGCTGCATCGAAGGGACTGGATCCTTCGATGCAGCAATACAAATAGTGGACCAGTCTTCCACAAACACCGGAAGATTATAGGATTCGCGGCACGCATTTCGTCAACCAAGTTGGCATAATTGGTAAATGATTGAAACTGAGTTACAGTTTTAAATAGGAAGTTGAAAACTAACTCAGTTTTAATCATTTTCTAATGAAGCTAACTCGGTTTGCGAAACGGGCGTCGAGAAGCGTGTAATGTTTCAGTGTTAGTGGAAAACTGTCGAAAAGTCGAAGCTGGTCTATAATTGCTATGAAGCATTGAACCACTTCGCAGGGAAGGGACCCATAGGACTCTTATGGATACCTGGGCATAACGGCAATAAGATAAATATAATTGCAGATGACCTTGAACCTTGTAGACTAGGGACCAGGGAAAACCTCTATGGACCAGAACCTGCAGTGGGAATTAGTCGGAATCTGATCAGAGACCGCATCAATGGCTGGGCAAGAGACCAGCACAATAAAAGATGGAGAGGAGTAACGGGTTGTCGAATAACCAAACTCTTCATCGAATACTCAGATATTGAGAAATGAGTCCAAGAATTCATTAAATTGAACAGGCACAAAGCCAGAACCCTGGTGGAAATCATAACGGGCCACCATAATAGCCTGATCCGGGTTATCAGTCAGCCTCAGCCTGTGCATATAAGCACACGCTGAGGCTGACTGATAGCTCTACCTGCAGATACTGTAAAGAAGACGAGGTAACCTCGATTCATCTTCGTTACACCTGCCCCGCACTGGAGGAGAAGAGGTATCTTATATTAGGGACCCCTGTTATCCTAGAGGAGGCGAGGCGAGGGACGTGCCTAAATTGCTCCTTTTATGGGATAGCATTTTTGGATAATGATCCGGATAAGAGGGGATCGCCAAGGGACTACCCATGCGATCAGTGGCTGATGAGGCCCAAACCTATATAATATAATAATAATAATAGTGGAAAACTGATCTCCTGTTCTTGAGAATAACCCTAGTAACTTTAATCTAGTTACTTTAAGTAATTCAGTATTTCGAAACCATCCCTGAAACCGCGAAAACCATCGTCTGATTAAATATTAATGGTTAATATTATTTTTATTATAGTTCGTCTACAGAGACAAAGCCAATTTGAATTAGTTTTAATATCACAATCCATTTATTTACTTACCATTTACATATTTGTAATATGATACCCATGCTTATACCATTCCTTTTATTTTCGATAACATATCTCTTGGCAATATTACGCTTAACGTAATATAATTATTTGAATCATTTATCTCAACAGAAGCTGACACAGCCCTTAGATAAGAAACTTTATAAATACTCATTTCTGTCCTTCATTACTAACAGTGAATCTTGTAAGCTTGAAATAAACGTTTTGTTGTGTCAACCCCGTGTCTCACTTGTATTACTGGCGCAGTTGGTAGTGGATAGTGGTTCAACGTTTCTGCTGTGTATCGAGCACTCTTCAATTTCCCGAAGAATCAGAAGTCGCTGATCGTCCGTCTCAACGGTTCAACTATCCAGAATCTTCAAAACGTAATCCCAGAGCACAACGGCACCAAACGTAAGTAAACTTGCATTATTCCTGTTCACCCGTCCCTATTTTTGCACTGACAATTTTCAGGCTACTTTTGGAAAGTGTGTAATTTTAGTGACAACCTCTTGGAGTCCCGCATCGTGCGATATTCTAAGGGAAGCTTTTTATTTTTTGTATCGTACAAATTAAAAAGATTAGGTTAAGATTTCAAAAAACAAGAAATTAAATTTATTAAAACATTTTAATAATTTTAAAGATAACTTCAGTAGAGATTAAATAATTACCATTTATTTTACTGTTTAAAGAATTTTTAATTTTATTTTTATTTTTTATTTACATTGCTAATAAATTACCAGTTGAATTTTTATTTGTTATTCTATTTTTATTTACATTGCTAAAAAAAAATCACCAGTTGAATTTTATGACAAGTTTATACTCTTCAGAAGACGAAGAATATTCTCACACTTTAAGTAAAGACGAGATTTCGGATATTTCTGATCTTTTGAATAACACTCTTTCATTTAACACGATGTCTGAATTAGATTTGCATAAACTTAAGAACATTTCTGAATTTGTTTCCGATTTTTTCTGGCGAAGAAACGGAAATAAGTAATTTCTTTGATGCTGTTGAAAATCTAATGGAAGTGTGCAATTCAAATGTTCCCCTACATATTAGAATTGTAGTAAGCTGCATAAAAACTAAAATTAAGGGCAAAGCTCTTCAACTTTTGAACAGTAGGCCTGATATTCAAACATGGCCTGAAATAAGAAATCTTTTCTCCACTAACTTTTCAGATCATAAAAGTTTAGAAACATTACAGCTAGAGTTACAAAATTGTAGATTAAAACCAAACGAACCTTTGATTAATTTTGGCAATCGTTTAATTGAACTTAAATCTAAAATAATTTCAAAAATTCAGTTATCAAACATACGAATAAATGAAAAGGCTGGGTCTATAGCGTTTTATAAGAACCAAGTTTTTAATATTTACAAAATGAATATGCCCCTTAATTATGAAAACATGCTTAGGTATAATACCGCCATTACTGAATTAGAACACGCCATTACTTTTATCGACGAGCAGGTTAAATACGATGAGTTCAAACGCTTCGCGTTCGGACGACAGAGTACAACACCTCGATATCCGATGTTACCAATGCCTAAACCACGCCAACAAACGAATCAACCGGTGCGATTACCAATATGTCAGTCTCAACCTAACAATTATGCAAACAATTTTAATAACCCTGATAATTTTAAAAACCATAATATACAACAACAACGCCCCTTTGGCACCCAAATACAACAAAACCAAAATAATAGATCCAACGTAAATGTGTGGAGACCAAACCCGAACCAAAAATTCGCTAGACCTACCCCAATGTCTGGAATCAGTGGAACGAATGCAACTAGACAACAGCCTAGTACATCAAGAATTCAGAACGCCCCAAACCACAACTGGCAACCAAGATACAACCAGCCGAAGTACATGGTAGAAGAACTTTTTAATCAAGAAACGGATCCTACATCGCAGAATCCCTGCTGGATGGACAATACCCCACTGACACCTTACGACGAACCCTCAACAAGTCAAATGGACCTCCCAGAAGAAAATCCACAAGGAGAAGAATGGGTATACTTAAACGACGGAAATGGAAACGAAGAGAATATACCGAATGATTATGAAGAAAGTCAAGAACAAAATTTTCCTGCAGCCCCGAATATAAACAACCGGACATAGTAGAACTAAACTCTGCCAATACACCGTGTTCGCTTCCATATATTAATATTCGAGAACCCCCTTTAAAATAACTGATCGATACTGGATCATCAAAGGCCATAATTCGTCCTGAAATAATTCAAAAATATTACCCCAACCATATTTTCTCTCATGAAACACTTATCAAAACTTCAACCGGCAAATCGACTTGTCAATTCCAGGCAAACATCCCTTTATTTAAAGAATTTAATATAGACTTCGATTTAAACGTACTTCTGTATGATTTCCATGATTTCTATGATGGTATTTTCGGTTTCGAAGACCTACAAACGTTAGGTATCCAAATAGATTTCCAAAATCATCTTATCTATAATGACTACTTCCAGATTCCAATTTCTATTCGACAACCCGAAGAAATCTCACGTACTTATTCTTTAAACCCCGTCCAATGTATTGTTCGAGAAATCCCTGTCTCTATTGACAACGGCGAAATTGTCATCCCATTTCAAAAAACCGACAATTATCTTATTCCTTCTGGTATAAGCAAAGCCAAAAATGGCCTAGCTCAAGTCGAAATATTTAACACCAACACTTACCCTATCATGGCTCAATTCGATACCCCAATTGATGTCCAACTCTATTCCGAGTATACTGGTTTTGAACCGAAAATTTCAAAAAACGATAAGCCAACTCATAATTCTCTCAATTTCACCAATCAACACATACAAAATCTTCTACGCACTGACCATCTCAATGAAGAGGAACGTTTTAACCTTCTTGAACTCTGTAAAAATTACTCACACGTATTTCACTTCCCTAGTGACAAATTAACCTTCACAAACGAAGTCAAACACCAGATAAAAACTACCGATGACACCCCCGTTCACGCAAAATCATATAGGTATCCTTATGTCCACCAAGAAGAAGTACAATTGCAAATTGATAAAATGTTACAAGATGGGATCATTCGACCTAGCTCCAGCGCTTATAGCTCCCCCATTTGGATCGTGCCGAAAACACTCGACGCGAGCGGCAAACAAAAATGGAGGCTTGTGGTCGACTACAGGAAGCTAAACGACAAAACCAAGACTGATAGATACCCGTTACCTAACATAGCGGATATACTGGACAAACTGGGCAGATGCCAATATTTCACGACTCTCGACCTCGCTTCAGGGTTCCACCAGATTGAGATGCACCCTGACAGCATAGAAAAAACTGCTTTCAACATAGAGAATGGCCACTTCGAATACGTACGGATGCCATTTGGCCTCAAGAATGCGCCTGCAACGTTCCAGAGGGTGATGGATAATATATTAAAAGATCTGCAGAATAAAATATGCTTCGTATACATGGACGACATCATAATATTCAGCACGTCGTTACAAGAACTCCTACAAAACCTGGAACTGGTATTTAAAACCCTCGAAAAGGCCAACCTGAAGATTCAATTGGACAAATCGGAATTCCTCTGTAAACACGTGGAATTTCTTGGCCACATTATAACCCAAGATGGTATCAAGCCAAACCCGAAGAAGATAAAAGCCATTAAAGAATTTCCAATCCCAAAAACGGCGAAGCAAATCAAGAGTTTCTTAGGATTGCTCGGATTTTACCGCAAATTTGTCCCCAATTTCGCTCGTGTAACTAAACCCCTTACCAATTGCCTCAAAAAGGACCAAAAAATCGAGTTAACCCAAGACTACCGCAATTGCTTTGAAACTTGCAAGGATTTACTCTGCAATGAGCCTATCCTAGCTTACCCCGACTTTAATAAAACATTTACTCTCACTTGCGACGCATCCGCGTATGCAATAGAAAGCGTACTTTCACAAGATGGACCCCCATCAGTTATTATTCCAGGACATTGAACCCTGCTGAATGTAATTATAGCACAATTGAGAAGGAGTTGCTAGCCATCGTAAATTCCGTTAAATACTTCCGACCTTACTTGTTTGGCGTTAAATTTATAATTGAAACCGACCATCAGCCTTTGCAGTGGCTGTTCAACCTAAAGGACCCTAACTCGCGACTAGTAAGATGGCGTCTAAAATTGGAAGAATACCAATACGAAATAAAGTACAAAAAAGGAAAAACAAACCAAGTTGACCCGC
This sequence comes from Rosalia funebris, assembly GCA_037954035.1. Taxonomy (NCBI): domain Eukaryota; kingdom Metazoa; phylum Arthropoda; class Insecta; order Coleoptera; family Cerambycidae; genus Rosalia; species Rosalia funebris. The sequence goes on along the minus strand of JAZFAV010000007.1, from coordinate 23,426,535 downwards.
TCTCGCGTATCAAAATTGATGAACTTAACGCAATAGAAGAAGACAATATGTCAATGATAAATAACGCCCCCGATGTAAGTACTTTACTCGATAATCTACCAGCACCAGACCCAGAAAAGTTCCAAGAAGTTTTAGACGACTTAAATTCAATAGACGACCCGAATCGCGCACCGCCCTCAAGAACTAACCAGACTATTCACTCTAGTCACGAAAACCCCATTCTAGAAGTCAAATACTCCGAAACACCCTTAAATAGGTATAACAACCGATGGATCCTCCTGGAAAAGGATAGTAATAAAGTTAATTCGCATTATGCAATACAGCCTTTCCCCAAAGTTAAAGACCATCACTTCAACTTAAAATCACGCTCATCCGACGAAGAAATTTTTAAATTTTTATCTCCATTCGTTCAAAGTAACACCACCATACATGCTCTATACTTCGAGCAACCAGAGTTAGAAAATACGATCATCAGAATCCTTCAAAACCACTTATCTCATTGGCTCAAGTTTTTAATTTGCAAGAAGAAAGTAGAAGACGTAACATCAGAACAAGAACAACTGAAGATACGTTATAATCACGAAGGCAAAGTTACACACAAAGGAGTAACGGCTACCCACCAAGCTTTAATTAAGAAATATTTCTGGCCTAACATGTTTGATCACGTACGGGACTTCATCGCCAAATGCAAAACATGCAAAACGTGTAAAACTGACCGGCACCCGGTGAAACCAATCTTTCAATATACTGAAACGCCTACGAAATCCTTTGAAACCATAAACATTGATACTCTAGATATCCAAGGACAAAAATTTATAACGATCATTGACACCTTTTCGAAAATAGCTCAAGCCTACCCCGTCGAAACTAAGACAGGCATGTCAATACAACGTGCGCTACTGAAATTTATCGAACATCATGGACTACCCTATGGAATCCTGGTGGATACTGGCCTAGAGTTTAACAACGCGATGATGAAAGATTTCTGCAATCTGCACAAAATAAAACTAACCTTTACTTCAATACAAGGACATAGTAGCAACGGCAACATCGAACGATTCCACTGTACTTTATTAGACAGCGTCCGATGTCTTAAACATGAAAACCCAAATGCACCCTTAGACTATCTAGTACAAATCGCAGTTATAAATTACAATCATACAATTCATTCAAGCACCAAAATGTGTCCTATCGATATAACTCGTGGAGACGAACGCCCTGACCCTTTCGATATTAATGAAGAACGGATACTCTCAGAGTACATTAACACCCATAAAAATGTTCTAAAGAACCTTTACAATCAAATAAAAACCAAGTTAGACAAATCTAAAATGCGAGTCAGAAAAAGCCAATGAAACACGCGAACTACCGGAAACTTTTGAACCCAACGAAGACGTATATATTGCAAATCCAGCACGCGGGAAACTAAACGAAAAATTCATTCCAACTAAAGTAGTAGAAGACTTAGGTCCCACTCTAAAACTGTTTCAACGTAAGGCACATGCTGAAGGCAAATATCATAAAGCCTATATCAAACGAAAACCCAGGCTTAAGAAAAAGAAAAGCGAACAAAAGGTTAATACCGAACCTTCTTTGCAGGAAAAACCCCCAGAGGAAATTCAACCTATTGAACTAAGCAGCGAGACAGATGAAGGTGTTGACTTTGAAGATAAAATCCCTCCAATTACAATTAAGTACCAACCTGGTCCTTCTCACTCTTATTCACTACGCCTCCGCGATCCGAATAGAGACTATACGAAACTCCATTCACATAAATCGCCTAACATGTGAAACTAAAATAATACGATCACAACATGACTTTATTCACATTATCGATTTAAAGGACGTAACGAACAATTTATACAAATTAAAATCCGACCTAAGCTTTTTCCAAAACAAACATAAATATTCTAATAGTACTATTAATCAACAGTTAAAATACCTCGTAAACTGAAGTCAGACTTATACGTGGACTTATAAACGCTATAGGTTCCGTTTAAAAAATATTATTTGGTACTGCCGATGACAATGATGTGCAAGAACTCCATTCTAAAATGGATACATTAATGTCCAATCAGGAAACTCTAACGCACGAAATTAATTTAGACTGGTCATACTTTGAAACTGGTGTCACTATAAAAAACGAATTTAATATATTTTTAGAATTATTAGACACTTTAGAGAATGCAGTCGCCATGGCTCAGCATAATATCATTCACACCTATTTTTGCCAGTCCCAAATATACAAATTATTTTCTAACTAAACTCTCGAGTCTATATAAACGAGATCAACTGATACATCTTAGTAATATGCATAGTTACCTTAATCTTTTTCATATCTCAGCAACGGTTAAAGATCTTAAAATCTACATAAAATTGTCAGTGCCAATAGCCACCCAAGCACCTTACTATACTTACCATTTGATTCCCACGCCTTACCAATCCAAAGTTCTTATACCAACAAAACCCTATCTCATTGCAAGTTTACGAACCAAACTCACCTTTTGGAAAGAGGACTCCTGTCCACGGCTAGAAAATGTATGCCTATGTAGAAAGATAGCCCATACAACCACGACGAGTGCTACCTTCCTATTCTACAAGGAGAAAATCCACGATGTAATCTAACCAGCGTACGACTCGGAGCTACCATAGTTGAACAAATTGCAGAGACACAACTCATAGTCGTCCCAATACAAAGGACCAGAATCGAAGAAAGTTGTAACACCCCCATGGACCACTTTATCGAGCAGCCCTCAATTGTTACTTTAGAGAGCTGCCCCGTAATTATCAACGACGACATCTTCAACGCCAATCACGAGCTTCCCGACGAAACGTCCCTGACGTTACCTACCTTCAAATTGAACTCAACCCCAACCGCAGAACTCCACCTTCAGGACATCAAACTACAGGACCTAGCAGACCTTTCCACCCAACTTGGCAGCCTACACCCTGTGCGGATTAAAGACTTTGGAAAAAACAATTCTCAGAATACTATGTTTTATATTTTATTATCTATACTGTTCATGGGCTTGCTTATTTATATATACCTCAAGTTTTGCCACCAAAAGGTAAAAATATTACTTCTTAAGAAGCCTACAGGTCCTTCAGAACCTGATAGCCTTCCACCTAGGGAAGGAGGTGTAATATGATACCCATGCTTATACCATTCCTTTTATTTTCGATAACATATCTCTTGGCAATATTACGCTTAACGTAATATAATTATTTGAATCATTTATCTCAACAGAAGCTGACACAGCCCTTAGATAAGAAACTTTATAAATACTCATTTCTGTCCTTCATTACTAACAGTGAATCTTGTAAGCTTGAAATAAACGTTTTGTTGTGTCAACCCCGTGTCTCACTTGTATTACTTATTATTATTTATTTGAGAGGAATAACCTAATAGTTTTATGTAATTCTAGACAACAAAGTTGCAAGTTTGGTGACATTTGCTTCTCGTCTGATATACTGTTTTGGAAAATGGGAAAATGTTATTTTAGGCTTTGCTCGTGTACAAGAATGTAACGTTGTATATCATCATTGTATTTATATATACGTATTTATTATACTGGCTAGAGCAATCCTCCAAAAGTTGAAAAGATATATTTGACCAGAAACTGAAATATATTTCTGTATTTTAACATTAATAAACTTGTGATAATCTTTTAAACATTATCTGGTGTAGCCACCTTTATGTAAATCTATTAGATGTTCTAAATATTCTAGAGATTGTGACAATTTATATGGGATATTTATTACTTTGGCAGTTATTTTATCGTAGTTTAGGTTTCAGATTTTAATATTTTATTGGCATTCCAAGCTCAATATTATTTCGGTATTATGTAGGGTATATAATAAATATGCTTATAAATAAATATGGTAATTTTAACGGAGAGTTTGCTTGAACTTCTCCTGAAAAATTCTATATGTTGCTAATATGTTCTATATTAGGAGCATCCATATATATTTGAAAGATATGTTGTCGAACATATTGTACTAATAAATCCAAAATAAGAACAAAGTAATCAGTCATACCACTAATATGGAAGAACAGAACAGGCATGAAGAACAAGAAGAGAGATGGAAACCAGAGATGGAAACCTTTCAGAAATTTATGAAGTATGATAAAAAAGAGGGTTAATGTCTTTTTTACGAATGATGAAGTTCAATGTATTTTACTGTTTTTCAAAAAATCATTTATTAACAAAATTACGAATATTTTGCAAAACTTTATCACCACGCTGTATATTTAGTTTAATACATATTTCAAGAACAATCAATTAAAATTCAATAAATATACAAACTCTAGGTGCTATCCTCAATTACATATGTACATGAACTACCAAAGTTTTTACATGCTATTTTATAGGGCTTAATCCTGTATTTGGTATTACGAAAGCTTCTGTTGGAATACCATGTATACATAAATGGGTAACGAGTATACATCAGATAAATTAGACCCAAGTGTCGGGGCATTGAGAACATACATAATAACATGATGATGAATAAATTATCCCAGTCAGTAGCAAACGAAATAGATTAGATGTACTTCATCTGAATGTATTACTGGGTTATTACCTCGGCATGGCGGTCTAAGAAAACACCTGTATACCACATATAATCATTGTAAAATTAGGAATAAGAAATGTCTCTTGTCTTTTATGATATGACTAGAGTAATTAACATTGTCGCCTACAAAAACATCTGTATAAAATATTTATATATTGTGTAATAAGGAAGAAGAAGTTGTCAAATAACCTCTCCTTATGAAGGTTTTTGTCATTTATGACATAACCAGAGAAGTGTGGTCTGATGAGAACGCTCATAGATTGAATTTTGAAGACTGAATAGTTTGCGAATTGAGAATTAAAATAATAATGCAAGCTGTGGTGATTGAAATTAAAGGCGTGTTCCGAAACCATACATGAAGTGGCCGACCTTACCGTCATTTACCCAATATCTAATACCTAATATCGAATTACTACTAGTTATACAAGAGCATGTCATTTTAAAGGGGCAAGTTGTGTATCTATAATATGATATATCCTAGAAAAAGGTCTAGTTACTGTGAGGTAATTAGTCTTGTTCCTCATAATATATTCTTCCAATAAGCACCTATATACTACAATGATATGAAATAAAGATGATATCATTGTAAATATCTACTAATCTTAGAGTTAGTTAGAGATTTAGATATAACAGAATTTTCACCGGATTAGGTAAATTTAAACTTTTGAAATTCAAAATATTTTGCTGTTGAAGTGTTTTTATTAAAGGATATTCAGTAATGTTGACTTACTTATTTTATTTAGGTGATTTTTTAACATTCTCTCCTTGCGAAAATGTTATGGACAGAGTGTATATAAAAATCAGTCCAGAGCTTAAAATAATTATTAATTGTGACAGGAGGATTTTCCTCATAGCCCAGTTGCCTTTACCCGCCATCAAGTTAATGAACGGGCAAAAACTTTAAAGGCTCCAGTGGAATTAAAATTAAACGCTATAACGTTACTCGTCTGTGTCAAGAGTTTTCTTGGATTTGAGCTTTAAGTACGTCCTCATAACTGAATACAATATTCTAGCGTTTGTATTCACAATGTTATTAATTTTTTGCTTGCGACGAAACATTTAACAAGAGATTCATCCCAAATGGCTATGATTAGGAAAATGTCACCATATACTTTATTTATTAATTAAAATTAGGCCACTTTATATTTTAATCTTAAGAGGCAGATTTTATGATTATAATACAACAGACAGTAATTTAAAAACCTTATAGTGAGGCAGTAATATAAATCTGTTTCTTCTGTTATATCTATTTTTTACCCAGGTCTAGCTTTAAACTGGCACGTCTAAATAAATGTACTATTCATTTCATTGCTATTTGCCAAATAAAAAACTCTATTATCTTGCCGATAAGCGGAACAATCTACCTAGGCCTAGCCATAAAAACAAGCCACGATATGTTTTGAGATTTTTTATTTGGCAAATAGCGATGAAATAAAGTATGTGTATGTATTATAGATTTTGGTAAACTACATAAAATAATTATAGTAGGGAGGACTGTTTAATCTTGTATTTAAACTTAAGTCTGTAATATAAGTTAAATGTCAATTATGCCAAAAATATAAATATTTTAGATAACACTATCATTATTAATAATTGTTAAACTGTATATTCCATATTCTACATCCAGTGCAACTGGTGGAATTTAAGGTGGTCACATTGTGATAATGAAGAGGATCGATGTTTCGATACGGTGTTTTGGGGATTAACTACTATATCCATATAAACGACCCAATAGTTTTTAAAATATTTGTAAAAAATCGTTTCCACCTATAACACGGAAAATTTAAATCACGTACTTAAATATCAGTAACTTCTTGCTTTCTCTATTTTGATTAATAGTTTTGGTATATACGTTTTTAATTTGTTTTCGATTATATTACCTTTCAAACAAACTAATAACTTTATTTCTCGTGTAGCTTTTTATTGCGCTGTATATTATAAAATTGCCTTTTGTAAGTTTAAAAGGCACACATACAGCCATGCTATACGAAATTACTCATAATTACTCATATTTAGAACTACCCACATGGATGCCTCAGTAATGGCACCACCGTATGTAAGCAACTGTATATAAGTTATAACAATTTGTATACTATGTATACATTTACTTAATTTATTTATCGTATGTAGGATATCTATGATCAAGATCAAGATCTAGAAAAATTAAAATACACGTACCTATGTCCAAGCCCGAGGTTATTTATATAGGAAATCCATTCGTATGCTTTTTGAATTCGCAAAAACGTCAATTACGAGATTGACGTATTGGATAGATTCGAAGAAGAATTCGATCTATAAATGATTGCAAAATTGCTAAGCAACTTGCTGGTTCACGACAATCTTCCCTGCTGTATATAACCGTTAATTCACTTTTCAATTTAACTTTGTCCAAAAATCCATAAGTTTTCGTTACTTTGTCAAAATCTTGAATGGAGAATTGTTTCTCAAAGTCACTAAATTTATTGGGGTAAAATAATTTCGACGCTAACAGGTGTTCTCTGAATTCAAATCTGTCTTTAGTTTAGTTAATTAATATATCACACACTTCCTTTGTTTGGACAGAAACTAATATGTCATTATGAGATCGCCTTGTATTTTTTTTTTCAAGCGATTTTGAGTAATTAGTTGAATGGATTTTTATAATTGCATCTTCAAAATGATTCAAATAACTGCTAATCTTGACAGTATCTAATGATCGACACTGAAACTCTTTAAAACTCTCTCATTTCACAACGAGGCATGACCTTGGCAAAAAACGCGTGCCAGTATTTAAAGTAATCGTTATTTAAATAATCCAATAACAATTGAATCTGATTTTTTATATTGTAATCATTTCCCACAGTGTCAAAAATACATTTTAAGAATTCTTTTAAAAGTTCAGCATTTTGAGATGCAGTTCGTACAGTTCGTACGTATATCGCGTGCAATGCACGCAAATCTCATATACATGCGTATAGAAATCTCCTGTTTCACGCGCCCGAGTCCTCTCTTTCTAACACATGGTTAAACGATCCTCTGATGTATGCAATAGGTAAATTGAACTCCCTATGTATTTAGAATTGCAGATTTAATATCCCGTAAATAAATCTGATAAATTCTAGGGCTGGCGAATCTCGCAACATCTAAGAATCTGTAAGCGAGACTGTTATATATTGGAACATTCTATGTATAATATGATAATTTAATGTATAGTAAACACCTAATAGGTATATTTAAGGAAGCTCACTGCTCAAATGCACCTACAATAAAACCGCCACTGTTTATAAACCACACTACCCCACTTGTGGTGTTGTACCCCAATTGCAGTGAATGTATTACATACATACATTCATAACATTATATTGGCATTCATAGCTTTGTACTGGCCAACATCTAGAGGATAATTCCTTTACTTCTAGATTTTTATATATGGTAACATGTGTAAATATATATAAATTACAGAGTATTTATATATTAAAGTACATAACTACTTACATTTATATTTACACAGAAATATTACACACATTTATATCCACACTATTCTGTTAATCTACAAGAGTTAATCAATAATCATATTATTATGCATTCAAATTATGATTAATATTACATAGTCAGATAATTTCTTATCACATTGCAGAACTTTTTTGATATGAAGTTGATATACTGTGAAATATTTCTAGTTTGACATTATTGCTGTATCATATAATAAACGAGAAAATATTAGATAGAATCTATAATATATTATAGATAATTATGCTGATAGATTGTAATTAGTAAACGCAATACTTATGAGCAACTTATATGCCAGTTGGAATTGAGTGACATAGAAGCTTGCGACATAAACCAACTAATAAATTCCTTTCTTGAGATTGAGCTAAAACCTGTTGAAAAAAAAACGATTGTCATTAAGATCGTGCCGATTATCAGAAAAAAAAACAATGAGTAGACTCAATAAATAAACCTTATTATTAAGAATGGCAGGTTATGTCCAACCAAGTTTTATTAAACCAGTAAAACATACGAACATAATAAAGCTAATAAAAAGTTTGGCTTATAAATGTCGCATATGATAAAATGAGTATTCAATGACTTGTGACTGAATACTCATTTTATCACAAGTCATATTGCAGAAATTAAATCTTGCTATGAAAAATTATTAGAATACCAGAATTCAGGTCCTTATTATTAACGACTTAAAAAATATGTTATTTGTTATATTTATTCTTCTCCGTCACATCTCCCACATCTTTTGAATGAAAGTATCTGTTTTAATAACTAACAAACTATAACATACCAGATGTATTTTTAATCGTTTTAGAAGGCATATTTTGACATTATCTACCCAATAAGAATTTTCTCAGTCGCTAAAACCTATTAAAGACACCATTGCATTCCAGTAAGTACAGAAAGTGTTTATAGTACCTCTATCCCATAAATCCCTGTTTATAGTCACATCTATATTGATGAAAGATGTTTTTCTGCTAATAGGGTCCAAAAGCATGACCATTATATTCGCTTTTTAATACTGACAGCTCTGCGGTGGGCGGCTAACTATAATTTATAACTGATCATAAAATGTTCTTCAATGGAAACAGATTTCTACATAGTTGAAGCCTTTTCTTACTATAAAAAAATTACTCCAGGAGTCCATAGAAATATTGAAAAATCACAATAACATCATCTGTGGCAGAGGCCTCTCTATTTGGAACTCACTATTCCGTGAAGCATAATGATCTATATTCAATTCGTGAAATGTCGAATCACCTAGTCAAATGTCTATATCCAGCTATTTTCCAAAAAGCAATCCTTAAAGCATTGGTAACAAGCTCAAGTTTGATATATATTCGAAAACTAATAATAAATTTCCCATATTATTTACAAAATTTAGTAGTAGCATTAACAGATACCCTAACATCATATTTCTAAACAGAATTTCAGAAACAACTTGTGTAGATAACATAGGATGTCGATAATATCATCTGCATTTAGTTTGGTACCCAACGTATTTATAATAGGATAATTATGGACAAAGCTGATTATAAAAATGTATTCTATTTGGAGATTCTTTTCTACTTCACTGACTAATTTATGTACATATGTCCATGAATTATTCATGCCCAAATGCGCACAGGTAATGCAAATCATAAGTGAAACAAATCGCATGCAACAGATGTGGTAACAATGTCTGCAATGTACATCCTGAATTCAGCATGTATACTGCAATATCTATTGTTAACAAGAGACCTTTTTCTGTTTTCATGCAGCGTTTGATAAAATAACATCTAAACTTTTATCAACGAATTGAATAATCGTAATAAAACTTTTCACTAATTGCTCATGTCTGCACTATCAGCGACATAGATTCAGAGAAAATGATATTTTACTCCTTTAATATAGATTTCTTTGGTGGTATATAACATATTTAAGTGTTGTTTAACTGTACTTTCATTAAGTATAGTGCTCTTGCAAACATTTTGTAAAAGTATTTTTAGAACAATATTATTTACTTTTTGAAAAGGTATATATACTGCAACAAATAACTCCCAATTACTAATGTGTGACTTTCTATCTCGTGATTTTTCGATTTAATGTATGAACCGAATTGTTTTCAGTCGATAGATATCGTACGCTGAATATAGCTTAAATGTGTTACATCAATTTGCATTTTTATAATAGATCTTAAGCGTTTGTATTCTTCAAAATGAAACTGATATTTAAACCTTAAACTTATACTTTTTCAAATGTTTAACTTTTTGTTTTATGTTTGTGTACCAGTTTAAAGAATTGCGTTCTGGAAGTTTTATATTTAGATGTTCATCCAAAATTGCATATATTTTTTAACAGAACATTTCCATAATCTTCAATATAATGCAAAGTTTTACTTCGCAGAGGGTAGTTTTCAAACTACTGAAATAAGGAGATTATACTCCACCCCATCTGCAAATGCCTTATGTAATAAGGACTAAACAAGTTAGGTCAAAATAGCTATTCTCCTGGCTAGCTATTGTCTAACAGAGTTAGCACTAAACTACAGTGATTCAGATTATTTCAAAACCACAAGGAAGATGCAAAGTGTCACCTATTTAGTCACCAATATGTCACCATATATTTAGTGATACCGAGCTTGATTGGGATTCTGATGATGATGTTCCACTAGCAACCATTAGGACAAACATTATTCGTCAAAAAGAACCTACAAGGTCAAAAGCCACCAAACCAGATCTGCCTATTTTGTTTGATGAAACAGACTGTGGTATAACTGATTGTGTAAAAAAATGAAAAATTCCGCACCCCTTGAACTTTTCCAGTTCTTTATATCCGATCAACTGTTAGATCACGTAGTGTATCAAACCAATTTGTTCGCCGAACAAAAACATTTAACTGCCGGAAAAAAGTACAAAAAATCTGACATTGATGAAATAAAACTATTTCTAGAGATAAATGTTCAAATGGGAATAAAACATCTCCCGAGCTATACAGACTATTGGTCTTCAGAACCCCACCTGCATGATTCTTTTATTTCAAATTTAATGTCAGTCAGTAGGTTTGGTTGGCTCCTCGGAAATTTACACTTGGATGACAATACGTCCATTTGCTATGAAGTATACTGGGACATTATGCATCCATCCCATGGCCTAACCCGGAAAAGAAAATTTTCATTTTAGTTAACTCATTTTACAGTATATCTAACCATACTTATATGTTTACTTTAATTTTTTAATAAACAAAAATGTCTGTGCATGAAGGGATTTTTTGTCTTCCAAATTACGTTCCGGAAAGAGTTAAGATAATAATTATTTTATGCTGATGGTACAGTAAATCTCATTTATACTTTGAATTTTCCTATAATGTACACGATAATTAAATTTAATACAAAAAGATAATTTTGGAAGTTTTTTATACTTTTTTATAGGTTTTAAAGGAACATATATATTCATATAACAATGAAGATAAAACACTTTAAAGTTTAAAGTCTTAAGGTTTAAACCCTTTCAGGACGGCGACCCCACAGCATTTTATTGCCACCAGGTCGGAGATTTTTTGGATGTCACACGGACGAGTGTCACACATATGTGACACTTTAGAAATGTATTTTTCTGGGAGGTGAAAAGAAAGAACATTTATTTCGGGATTTATTTATTGAAACAACAAAGTCTATTTTGAAATTATGTAATAGAAAGAAACAGAGAAAGTAATAAAAGTAATAGTAATAAAAATATAACAAAAGGTATACCATTTAGCAAACAGATATATCCAAAACCTTAAGAAACTAACTTGAGTTACTAAGAGAAAAGCAACTTCATCATCATGAGGTCATCAGTCCTAAGACTGGTTGGACGCTAACCTCCAGCTTCTCCTATCTTGTGCTAACCTACGCATTTCGCTAATTGTGCTACAACCTACATCCCTTACTATTTGTGAGAAGTAGTCTAATCTAGGCCTACCTCTGCCTTTCTTCACTCCTATTTCTGCCTCCAAAATATCGCGGACTATTCCCCCATGTCTCAGCAAGTGGCCTACCATTCTATCTCTTCTCTTCTTTATGTTTTTCCACATACTTCTTTTCTCGCCGATTTTCTTCCTACTTGCTTCCCCTACCGTCCAGGTTTCGCAGCCGTATAGTGCCGTGCTCCATACATACGTTTTCAAAAATCTCTTCCTTGTTTCTAAGTTTATTACCCCCGAGCATCAAAATGCTTTCTTTTTGTTAAAAGCTACTCGACCCTGAGCTATTCTGTGTTTTATGTCTTTATCGCTTCTTCCATCCCAATTTATTTTACTTCCTAAATAAGTGAAGTCTTTAACTTCCTCCAATCTTTCATTATTAATTTGTACTTTCGTTTTTGCTCTGCTCTCGCGCCCTCTGCACACTAACACTTTAGTTTTGTTAAAAGCAACTTGTCAAACATAATAATAATTTTATTCTTATGAACTCCTCAGAAGTTAGCTACTTCGTGGTAGATTTGAAAGCATGGTGTAACGCACAACCCAACGTCACAAGCGGTGCACATGTACCTTGTGTTTTTTCTCTTTTTTCCCGCGTTATAGTATGGGAGCAAACTTTGCATTTCCGAAATTGTGGCCTTCCTTCTTTACGTGGAACCTCAGCTGGAAAGTGACTCGCATTTAGCCTCACAAGCCCATGGTCGTAAGGTGCTTTTTATTTCTGTTTTGGCGGATACCTAAAACCAAATAAATATAAAAAATGATTCTTTTTGTGTAATGAAAAGAACGAAGTGAGAAAAAGTATTCACCTATCAAGCAGCTGATGAATAATTTCCAAATGAAACTTAGGATATGGGACCTTCTTCTCATGTTGAGTTAAGTACAAAGCATGAGCATTCAAGAGACAAAGATCCAATATATGCATAAAAAGTTTCTTATACCATTTTATGGTTTTACGTGTGCAATCAAGTAAGCTGATCATCATGTCTGTTTTATCCACTGCTCCCATTTTGTTATTATATTCTACTACACACAGAGGTTTCTTTATGTTTTCACCAGTAATTCGGTCTTTCTTAGGGAGAGTAACCATCTTATTTTCATGAATAGTTGAAAGCATAAACCGCACCGCAAAAGGACCGTACTTCTATGCGGTCCTTCCATTTTACAGCTAACATATGTTCGCTGCTCCTAAATTCAGTTTCTTCCTTTTTTTAACTTTTTTTCAAACTTCGGCATCTTTTTTCTGTTTGAGCGCACCGTTCCACAAGAATTGGTTTTATGTTTATGTAGATACGTTGATAATGCGGGACTTGTGTAGTAATTATCACTACAAAAGGAGTGCCCGTTATTTAGGTAAGGCTTCAAAAGTTTTACTACTACTGCACCAGATAAACCAAATCCCTCTTGATTTACCGATTTTTCACTCTATTTTCCAACATACATAATGAAATTCAAAATGTAGGTCGTTTCACAATCGCACAATACAAACAACTTTATGCCAAAGCGATGGCGTTTAGTTTTTATATACTGTTTAAACTAAAGTCTACCTTTGAATAATAGTAGACTTTCGTCAATCACAATGTCTTGGAAAGGATAAAATTGACGTTCAAAGTTTCTGTGAATTAGTTCGAGTATAGGTTCCATTTTATGTAACCGATTAATTGGCGGCACTTGCATTTCATTATTTTGAAAGTGCAAATTTCTTAGTATTTGCATGTATCTATCGCGGGACATTGCTTCTCTAAAAAAGGGCGCCGAAATCAAATAGTCTGTGCTCCAATAACTTCTTATGTCTGACTTTTTTCCATGTGGTATCAAAAGTGTAAAAGCTATAAAAATAAACAAATATCTCTTGTCAATATCTTTTCACATACTTGCATTTTGTTGCTTAGCGTAGAGGTTAGTGTTTTCAATAATCATATTGATGATCTCTTTATCAATGAGAGTCAAAAAGTAGTCTAATTCAGATGAATTGCTCAAAAGATTCTCATTTTTGACCCCACTATTACTATTACCAAAATCGAATACTGTGGGGGTAAATTCTTTTGTTTCCCATTTCAAAACATCATCGGTTTGCTCAGTCACGTCATATCCATCTAACTCGTGAGATTCATTTTGATCTTCATCCCTGACACGGTTTCCCTTTTGTTCTTCTAAAATCTCTTCTTCAGAACCTTCCAAGGAAATCTCACTCTCGCTATCAGATTCTACTTGGTACTCGCTACCACTGTCTTGAAATGGTTCTTCCTCAGAAAGATATAAATTTTTTTGCTCCACACACTCAAGTATGTTCCTCACTTCATCATCTGTAAGACCACAATTATCGTGCACAATTTTTGGTCTTCTAGGTCGTTCTGACCTTCTAAAAAGGCCCGCGTGCTCTGTTTCTGACATGGTATTATGTACTGGCGCTCGACAGTAACAAACTGGCTTTTCAGGCCAATACACTCCACGTGCTCGCATTCGATTTCCTTGACATGCCATGTTGCCGGTTGTCATAAATTATAGACATCGTCACACCGCTATGACGGCCGGTTATTTGCCAAGCAAAAATGAGCTTACACGATATGACACTCGACCCTCTGGCAAGTAACAATCTAAAATGTGTCTTATACGTTCTTTCACTAGTTTGAAAAACGGATGGTATAGTGTCATATATATGACACCCGCCTGTACAGACAATTTTTTTATGTCACACATACGAGGCAGCCGTCCTGAAAGGGTTAAGTCTTGTAATTCAAGAAGTCGACCATAATTGAGAAATTATAAAATCAGCGAAACATAAATTTTCCAAATTTTGGGATGCCTTTAAAAAGTTTTTAAAAGAATTGGCGAAATTTTTATTCAATAATTCTCGCTAAGGATTTTAGGTAGATTCTTCTTTCCCTGCTGAAATTAAGGTTTAATGAAGTTTGTGCGATAACTTCTCCCTGAGTTACTTATCATCTTTCAATCTTAGATAATCGTATTTTTTTAACAAAAATTATTTGAACACGTGGTGTCAATAAGTAAGAAAGTATAAATTACTCTAAAATCTTCTGCCTTCAGTGCCAGCGCAGTAGGCACACCTACTTTAAATCACGTGCTCTGTTTATAGACAATGAAAGCGCAGCACGCTAGAATTCACTAAAGCGCTCTCACTCACACTCATTCTTATCCGTAACGTTTCTCACTTTAACATATATAACATTTATTCTCACGTTAGACCCGACAAAATTATCTGCGTTTTTACTAGTATCGTTAAATATATTTAATTAACATGCTATTAAAATTTCAGACGGTAAAACATATTTTTTTTCATTTTTTCTAAATGCAATTTTACGGTGGTCTGCTTCTATGAAAGTACCCCTAAATCGTCTGCTATGTTTATTTTTATGTTCAAAATTAACTTGAATTTCATATTATTTTATTTTTATCTTATTTTTCCCACATATGCACTATGCTCAGTACCCCAGGCCTCGCAAATGGACAGGCAGACTTGCCATTCCCTATTTATCTGTCATAAATACTACCATGCAAAATTTCTAGTTCGGTAAACCACTTGTCGATAATTCATTACGAGCTCTTGGACTATAACTACTATATTAAATTAAGAAACATTGGTAAATATCTGCTGAGTTTTTGTTCTTAATCCACGAACGTTTTAGTACGCTTACAAAATTACAATCTTGGACATTCCTAGTTTAAAGTATAAGTAAGTTAAATTTAAGGAATCCCATAAGATATTCCATATCTGATGGGATATCTGTATGTAATAATATTACATATTAATTAGAAAGCCTCTCGTTCATAAAATAATTATATATTTGTAATATGTACTTATTTTAAAATAATCTATGTTGTCGTTTTGCACAAAAGAGAAATTTTAGTAATTTTAAAGAAGTAGAAGTGTGCTGTGATATAATTATATACATTATGGGGGAGGATTATCTAATCTTATCAGCCGGGAGTACGTAACTGTATTACTATTTTTCTAAATTTATTGCTTATTCTATATTAGTACAGTTCCATTAAATAAAGAGTAGCTGTCATTAATCATACATATCGAAGTTTTCAGTACAGCCGGATTTTCATCTCGTTTAGTTTTAAATTAGGAATTCTTCCGAGTGAGTGAATTTAAATGCTGCTATTTAATTTCCTATTCAGCCATGCTTAAGGATTCATATACATTAAAGTAGTAAAACTCAATATTGGTTTAAAATTTAAGTACTGTTACATTACTCTACAGAATATAAAGCAATAATTTTAATTATCAAATTGCACAGCTAAAATAACAAAAGATAACTAATCCTTTTATTACTACGCAGGTTTTTCTTGAATAATTCATTTTAGATATATTATTATTCAACTTCCGTCTGCAATTCGTTATGTATGTAATAGAAGTAAAATTATTACTTTAAAATCTTATTCTTAATTATTCGCCTGTTGTAATTTACCTCCAATAGATTTATATTAATTAAAAGTAATAAAAACGGTACATAGTGCACCATAGACTTTAGACATAGATTTGACTTTATTTTGACTAAAACACTGCGTTCCTAACTATCACAATTTAAATATTTTAACAATTATAATTTGTTCACTCACTCTCGCCTGGAAAAATTATTTTTTGTCCAGCTAATTGTTCTAATTAATTTATTATAGTTGAAATATTACAGTATCTGTGAAGTTTTTGTACCAGTAATTGTGAAAAGTAGGAATGAAAAGAAGTATAAAGAAAAACGAATTGCATTAATAACTAACATTTTATGTTAGTTGTAGTAATTGTATGTGCATTATGAAGAACAAACCAGCCATGTACTTAAATTATTTATTGCTATAAAACTTCATATTATGAATTTACTCAATCGAGCTATCTATCTTTTTAGAAAGCAGATTCATATTTCTCGTGAGTTTAGTTGGCTGTTTAGTTCTGGCAAATTGATTTTAGGATCCTGAGAAAATGGCTACATATATCACATCGATTTTCAATTTTAAGGGAATGTATAACAATTTTAGGGATAACATATGGGGAGAATACAGTGGTCATTCATTTGGGTGCCCAATGTGGAACAAAAAAAAATCCAAGCGCTAGCTTCGCGTTTACAATATGGATGAATGACTTATCGTATTATCATATAAAGGTGGTTGTAACAGTGCCCTGGTAAGGGGTAACGTACGTACGTATTCCCTTATCATAATACAGAGTGATGGACTGGACTCAGTTCGGTACTGATGGTGAGGGACTGTATATTTGAGTCCTAATCCGAATGGGGGCAGTATGTCATTTCATTCCTCATTCCCTCATCTGTATGTGCAACCTTTTAACCTGAAGCTAGAGACTTCAAGAGAAGGAAGCCAATTTCTGCGTGTTTGTGCGTTTAAACTTCAATATGTTTACATAAAGTCCTCAAAAACAAAACAGTACTAGTAGTACTGTTTTGTTTTTGCATAAAACATAGTGCTACTAGTTTTTACGTATACAAAAAACATTAAATCTGTATGCCAGGTTTCCGTATAGCAGTGTTTCGAATTATCTACAAAATATTAATAATGCCATCGTTGTAAAATAAATATTCTTTAAATAATTGCTATTTGTTAACTTATTCAACATAAGTATTATATAAGATTCCTTACCCTTAAAAATTCAAGTATTTAATTCAAAATTAGAGACATAGAAGTAACCTTGGTAAACAACTGTGAATATTCTCTGGATTTCATTATGAAACTTTGAATTCAACATTTTACATAACAATGCCGGAAATATGTTTCTAAATATTTTCTTACGTCTCCATTCATACAGAAGAAAGGCTATAGTTAATATGTGAGCTAGGCTGTATAGTTAATATATGAACGTTGCTTATATATTTGTTATAAAATTTTTCTAGATTAAATTCATAAAACACGTAGACAAAATCAGAAGAAAAATTAAAATATTTCTAATTCATGTCACTTTACTTACTAGAAGGGTAATAATAATAATAGCAGATGATATATAGAAAACTAATCGTTTACAGAAAACTGGATGTACATATTATAATATAATATTAAATGGGATTTACTGTGCATTGAATAGTTATGAGATTCATCTTATATCCGAATCAAGTTATCAGATTGGCCATCGAATTATATTTCAGGTTTATTTGTAACCAAATCTAGTGATTGACCATTCAATAATGTGTAAATGTATATTTCTTCATCTTTTTTTATTCGCCCTCTAAAATTCGCAAAACCAAGTCGTTTTCAGAACATAATACTTTCGTACATGGTTCTCACTGAACTTCTATTATTTCTCTTATTTACGCATTATTTCTAACAATAGCTGGAGGAACATATGGCATTCTTCGTTAATGAGTTTCATGTACATTCATATAGCCAAGAATTTACATTCCTTTCATCTCGAAAATTTAGGACGACTTATATTTTGCAAATCGCTCCACATATTGAATTACCTACTCAAAAAATGTTTATAGAAAACCACTCTCCTTCAAAGCGTTCAATAGAATACTTTTTTTATTAATAAAATCTAACTTGAATAAAATATATGTACTGGACATAGTTCAGCTAAGAAAATATTTAAAAATTCCGTGATCTAATTTCATAAAAAGTAAGACAAGGAAAGAATTTATGTAACTACATTATATATAATTAAATATTTTACCAAATGCCAGAATATGTATACAATTCTGCTTGATAAAAATTGAAAACATATTGGCTCATTGTTCATTTTATATTTTCATTAATACGGGAAACGTCTTGTTTCACAACTATAATAATTAATTTTCTTAATCCTTATATTTACATAATCTCTAAATATTACCCAACATCGAGCAGCAAGCTGAAATACTCCACATTGAAATTAATATGCAAAGTTTGAGCTTGAAGTAATTGCTATTCAGCAGAAGGCAGATTTGTTTATTACTCTAATTATTCTTAACATTCTTGTCAGTGTTTTATATAAGAATATATATTTATTTTATTATTGTAGACATAAGCTTCTGAAATAAATAACTATACTGCTGCATACCCAATCAGTTTCTAGGGTTTGTATATTTTCTTTTCATTCTTTTCGCGTCTTTTATATCCACCAGAAAGCTGGATTAGTTCAGTCAGATATACCCTCATTTATTCTGTTTATTCACCATGTTCAGATAGGCTTGTATGTATTGGGAACAGGGACACAAATATTTGCCTGTTATTTATGGTCAATCTTTCGGCGATGCTCTTCGTATTTAACATATAATTCGTTTATTTCATGCTTTATTATTGAATATTTCATTTATTTACCTCAAGACTATTAGTCTATTATATTTATCATAAAACAGATCATTAATCATATTCGAATATATATAATTTCCAAAAGGTATTGATAAGGTGATACAAAATGTTTAAGAACTTTCCTGGCGTCTTTATACTTCTAATATATTAGATCAGCATAATTATAACGTTTGAATAATGTACATGTATGTCTCTAATGGTCCTATCATGGGTTAGTAAATAGCAAATGCAACATATTTATTCCGAATATATCACATAATTATATTAGTATATTAATTGTTATTATGTTATCAATCGATAACATAATCGAAAATCATGAAAACCTTTATCATGAAAAATGTAAAATCTGAATATTTTGCAAGATTCTCAACAACCTTAGATCTTTAAGTAAATAAATAGCATTGATATGGAATCTTAGAATAGAGTTGATATGGATTTCTTATCATTGATGTGGAATCATCAACGTCTAGTATAAACGTCCTCGGGCGTTGTAAATTATAAATTGTGTAGAGACACTATAGTCTTTTTCTAACATTTCATCCCTTCGACGTATTTATTCTATTTAAGTATGTTTCTTGTACTTAACCTGATACTTAATACTCATTCAGAGTATGTTTACTTATAATAAACTTTCAACATTTGGGAATTAACTGTTAATATTAAAATGAAAACTTATGTATTCAATATTCAAATATTACCGCGTAATTTTCTGGTTTATGAGAGATTTCTTAAGGGAGCAGTACTATAGCGGAAGATAATTTAACCTGAGTTGTTATTTTTCTGTCTAACTTCACGTACTGATCTCGTCACCATTAATCTGTCTAGTTATATTTTTTATAGCGAAATATTTTTCCGTCTCGTACAAAAGGGAAATTATCATGAGTCTCATCGTGGAGAATGAGACAATTGTTGAAAACGCGAACTATTTTTTCTCCTCATGCAAGAGTGAAAATATCATGAGTCGCGTAACGAGAGTGCAATCAAGCTGACCAAAAATCCAGAATTCCACCAGCAGTAAATACATTGATGTGCGTTACCACTTCATACGAGAGAAGTTTGATAAAGGAGAATTCACTTTGGCCCATGTATAACGGAAGCTATAGCATACTCACATACAAGTCGACATACTCACGAAGGCGTTACCAAGAGAGTCGCTTTCGAAAACCAAAGGGAAATGCTAAATATTATATTAGAAACGTCAAGAGGAAAAAACGCTTCAATATCGGATCATCCTAAGTATTATATTAAGAAAACGTGTATAAAATGTTCATTTAGAGGGAGTGTTAATATTAAATTGAAAACTTATGTATTCAGTATACAAATATTACCAAATTCAAATATTTTCTTGTTTACGAGAAACTGCTTAACCAAATTTAAACTAATGTTTCTACTTCTTCCTGCATTAATACAACCTGCTGTAAAGATTGATTAATTATTCTCTTATGTCAAGTTCCTATCAAGTTGACTGTGTAGAGTTTTTGTATAATATTAATAGTGAACCAGCAATAAGAATAGCTTTGAATAAGAATAACTTTTTAACTGAATGGGAGATAATTGAAATGTTAATAATGGTTGTTTGTAAAAGATTACGATCTCACGAGAGGTTTGCCAATTGTTTAATGAAGAAAATCTTAAGAGACCACCTATTTCCAGATCAAAACTTGTAGGTTAAGAAATTTATCCTAACAAAGCAGATCTAGTCAGTGAAAATATACTTAAGGTATTGATGGTGTCGATCATTTCACAATTGGATAATTATCGACAAAAAAATGTTCCCTTATCAGGTACATTTAGCACAAGTTTTACATGGGAATAATGCAAATCGGCATATAATTTGCGAAGATATTATGTCACAAATAATACATGATCAACAATAAATCAACTATCAATAAATTGTGAAAATAGTACATTGCAGATATTGACCTTAACGGATTTTTTTATTGAAATCCAACATTGTATAGCTAGTATCAGGATAAAGTAAATGTAATTGCGAAACAATAAGAAGTCATATTTTAAGACATTACTTAGATTTAGTTCCAGCTTTAGTAGTTCTTTATCTAAGCAACGAGGGTGATGATTTTTCGACCAGACAATTTGGATTTAACAAGACGGAGGTTCTTGCCGCTTTATTATTCATGTGCGAACAACTCCTGATAATACTTTCTCTTGCAGATGGATAAGAACTAACTGAGCGGCCACCACGTTCACCTGATTTGACTTTCTTCTGTGAGGTTACTTCTACTCCCAAATATAGAGAATTCGAATCGAAATGGAAAATAGCAAGCTGAAAATTATTAAACGTTCAATATAAAGTGTTTATATAAATGCCGACTAATATCAGTTTGTTAATGAAGCACATTTAAATGACATTTTAATTGCACATGAGCAATTAAAGTAGATCTATGAGATAAAAGTCTTATCTTGCACATATTCCCATTTCGCGCATATAATTAGCATATATATTATTAATAAACATAGAAAGAGAACATGTTGAAAATAATTTTGTGTAGTTTGTGAATTTTGTTTTCTTTTATCTTTTAAATACTGTTAAAAATTGCCTCTTTCCATTACTTAAGAGGCAAACATTTTCATTTGCAACTATATTCTTTAAAATGCCCCACAAAAAATGTATTCTAAGTGTTGAACTGGGGTTGTTATGGTATTGGTACATCATTATCAATCTATACAACAAATTAACTATTTAAATACTCTCGAGTATCCAACGCGCTACGTAGAGGCGCACCGCTTCCTGTGAAATTATTTCATGTCTTCAGCAAAAGTTATTCCTCTAAAAGATGTGCTTCCTCTGAAAGAAATATGGGCCTTAGAATTTCATCTTGGAAAACACTGATACTACTAAATTTAAGTTGTCTTTAGCAGTTTTTTTATTATTTTTCGAATATATTTAATGTTGCATTCTTTGTTAAAAAATATTCCAACTAAACTCTATCACCCTTATATACTTGAAATCAGGGATAATAATCTATAGAAAATGGAAAAATAAATAAGGCGTTCCAGTTACAAAAATTTCGTTTATTTTTATATTGTGTTACATATGCAGTCTGTTCATTTTTTATTGAATTTAGAGAAATATATTATTTCTGAAAAATGTAATGAATGAAATTAGTATTGATAATAATTAATTGACATCGTTATTATTAGCCATATACTAATAATTGCTATTAATGAGACATGAATATACAACTACAATTTGTATAATGAATCTTTCCGCGTGTATCAATTTGGTGACGACGTACGGATCGTATGCTACACCACTCGCAATTATTACGCACGGCAAAGACAGTTAATAATTTGTCGAACAAAATGCAATTATGAAATCACGTCTTAGCTTTATTGTATAATTTGATTCAATAGCGTCTCGATACTTCTGTAAAATTTATTTCGTTTTTGTTTCATTTATATTGATTTTTGTTGAATTTATTTCATTTATTTTGATGGAAATATCACTTCTATTGAATGTTTTTCTGGAGAATCTTTTTATTGCTCTGTCATAGGTTGACCGATTTATATTGTACTAACTGTTATCCTAAAATGTGTTCTCGGAACGACACTGGTCAATAATGTCAGTTGATTGATTTATACGATTGTTACCTGTGACGCACATGCAAAGAATCATTATATAAACCATATAATATTGTATTCAATTAACTAAATGCACAACGATATTAACAGGCATTATCTAAAATACTACATGTGACATTGGTACTAATGGAAACTGTTGGATGATATATGTAAGTTGTTCCAAGTGCCAACTACCTTTCGTAAATTACTGATTCCTTAACCTTTATAATGAAAGCTATTTTATTAACTATTGGAAATATGACAAAGAATGTCCAAGAAACCAGCGATATTTTCTGTACTTCATGTAGGAAGTATGTATACTGTCAGGTCCATTGTAAAAACTTTTAAACTGAGATGTAAAATTGTTTAAGTAACATTATATATATATATATATATATATATATATATATATATATATATATATATATATATATAGGGTGGACCAGGTTTTTCGTGAAAAACTTTGACAGTCGATAGGAAATGTGTTTTTATGAAAAAAATCCATATTAACAAATTTCCTAAATTGCTTTGTTTTCGACATACAAGGTTTTAAAGTTTTATTTTTTTTAAGTAGTGCATTAACAATCTTTATTTTCAGAATTAATAACTAAAACTAAACTAAACATTAACAAAATAAACAGTTTTGAAACCTTAAAACGGACTTTTCCACACGTAGAACATCTCTATCTCGAAATCAAGTGGCCGAGAAAGAATAAACCAACACATAAATGCAGAGTATGTGTTTTATGTGACAGTTTTACTTTTTTCAAATAGTCCACCATCGTGCTTTCTTATGACCCATGGACAGGATGGGATGTGTCCTATCCACCTCAAAATCAATATATGTCGTTTGGTAGACGTCCCTAATCAGAATCAGTCAAAACCCGATCGATTAGACACGATTTAGTTGAATTATCGTGCTAACAAGAAATTTTAATGCCGACGACAACGACACACACACACAGACAAAATTTTTTAAAACCCAATTTCTTTTTGGTTTTTAGACCGAAAAACGAAAAATAAACGAAAAGAATTTTTTTTTTCTACTTTTTATTACACGATTACATTACTTCTCCGCTAGTATAGTTGAGTGCGGAAAAGTAAAATCCCTATTTTCTTGAACTGAGTGAAGGACCCAGCCGACAAAAAGTCGTTATTTTCATTTCGTCTCCTGGATGTACGCTTTGAACAGATTGTAGGTGTAATGGACGCCTGTGATTTCGTCTTAGAGTACGAAATACAATGGATTTAGATGTGCGGAAAATATGAGACGCTATACGGGAACTCGTTGTTGAATCTCCGTCAAATTCATTTAATATATTCTTTGTTGTTGGTTTGGTTGGCATTATTTCGATCCCCATGCAAATTTCCTAAACCTTTCTGAATTAATTTCTGGTGAACTCTTGTGAACACAATACGACTAGGATGTATTATCTGTGGATATCTCCTTATGTATCCTCTAGCGGCCGCCCTTGAGTTTCCATTAGTAAATTCATACACAAAATGGACATCCGCTATTTCTCGATTTGAAAATCTAAACGGCATTTTGACACTACTGGACGAGTCTTATGTCATGAAAACCAATGCCAACCAGGTGTGGCAAATATTGATTATCTCGAAAAGTGACAGAGAAAAGAATTAGAAACAGAAAGAAAAATTAAACTTTAACACCTTGTATATCGAAAACAAAGCAATTTAGGAAATGTGTTTATATGGATTGTTTTTTTCATAAAAAACGTTTCCTATAGACTGTCACAGTTTGTCACGAAAAACCTAGTCCACCACAGCAAATTTCATAGACAAAAGCGCATATGCATAACCAGAACAATTTTTATAAAAAAAATCCGTTTCAAGCCAATATAAAATTAAATAAAATCTGGTGTGGATATATCTATATTATTTTATCTAGAAATAATTTAAATATCAAAAATTACTGTCGTTATATGTTTTAAACTTCATTATTAAAATATTATTATATTATAAGAGTCGGGTATAATTTTGAGTTTATTTAATTTTGCTTGTGAAACTTTGTAACATGCTTTACGAATTCGGATTTTCATTCGAATTTCTAAATACATGGACTCGTAGGGGTTCGATTAATTGGCTGACCAGGTTCCCAGATATCACACCATTAGTGTACATTAGACTTTTTCTCAAGGGCCTAATTTATCACAGTCAACCCTTAAATTTGGGCGACATGAAAAATCGAATTCCAATGGTAAAAATTGTGATATTTTTTAGTTTTATTAGTTATTCATTATCTGAATATAAGTTTTTTTTTTTATTCTAATACCTTAGTATTTTAATCTTAAGATTAAATGATACACGACTATTTCGAAACACAATACTTTTTCTTAGTTCTAAATATTTTTATTTGTTATTACCAAAGACAATATACCAATTTAAAATGCATTTTTATCCACAGTCTGAGGTGTCGCAAAATATAATTTTTATTTACTGTAAAAAAAACTTTATTGAAGACACTATTAAACGACGTAGTAATAATAGGAAGAAGAGAAGTTTTATTTTAGAAATTATATTTAGTTTAGAATTTTAGTGATATGGTCAGTGACAATCGCGTGTGTGGTATCTTTCTCAGTCAGGAAACTCAGTTGGGAAGTCAAAGAGTATTTCACACAAGTGAAAATTCATGTTCTTCCAATAACGTTTATTTTTGGGTACTCATTGTAAAACATTTAATTTTAATACTTTCATCAGTAAATTGATGTTATAAGTTAAATGTACGGGTAGTGTTAAACCACAATTATTAACTATATCAACTCAAGTGTTTATTAAAATCATATGTTTAAAATAGAAAACTGCAATATTTTGTGAGTCTAAAAAAAATTGGGCATCCACATCGAATTCCTGCCCTCAAAATACATGTACCAAAATTCATGTATCTTGAATACTAATATTGATATGTTATACTACATATTGTATAATGATGAACAGTTCCAACTGTAATACATTCCAAGAAATTAATAGTTCTTTCGCACTTCACGAAAAGTTATATTTTCAAATTATTCTGATCTACTTGTTAGATAGAAAGTTTAACAAGTTGAACGCCAGAGCGGATACCGGTGTCTGACAGCTCTTTCTCGCTGGGCCATAGCAGACACACGTGCCCGTTCATCCTGCGGAATTTGTTTATATAACTAAACTGAGGGGACACAGTTATCGACTCTGCAAGGAATGTGTGTCTGTTATGGCCCTGCAATGTTAACTGATTTAAGGGGTTTTACTATTTTCACAAGATAGATTGGGCACATTATCATCAATGAATGAATGGGTATGTTTCTGGCGGTTTCTGTAACCACTGTTATCGTCAGTATTATAACTGATTGACGATAAAGAAATCCAAGACCTACAATAGAATTATTCGAAAAATAGGTCTTGTGAAGAATTATCTTCAAGGCAGAAATTTATCTCAATAGAAACCATTATGTAACTACTTGAATATTTGCTTCTGTGGTACTGTTCTCCTCCTCTAAAGCTAATATTACGCTCGGCTTTACGTTTTATGCGGCTATTTATTCTAAAACACAACACGACTGTAACGAAAGAACTAAGCAGTTCGTTGTAACTGACTATAATTATTTTTCTAACACATATAAAAAGTGGTTCTAGCCAGCACGATATTATCATTGAATGGCGACAGCCGACTTCTTAAAAGGCACTTCCCGCATGTGTTAGGAAAATGTTTTCTAGAAACATGAAGAAAATAAAAAAATAAATAACCTGAAACTTATTCTAATGAAATAACACCAACATTTACTCCAACAGAAAATAAACATATATCATCTAATATTATTTATTATTATGTTTGTATGAAATATTACCGTACAGTGGCATAGATAGAATGATATATATGAAATTACTGAGATATTAAATATATGAGATATTATGAAATACGGAGACATTATGGTAATAGTAGATAGTAACTGATTTCTCGTTGGGAAGCTGAAGGAGTTAAGGAGGATTGATTGGAGAAGGAGCATATATTGAAGATGGGTCACTCTCTAACTTTAACGAATTTCACGAGATGTTGATGTATGTTTTATTTGATGTCATGTTTATGTTTAGTATTTCTCCAAGTAACCTCGAGAGTCAGGAAGTTTTGAATACGCAGGGATTTCAGATGAAATTTTCCCAAATGTGTTGATTGATCCGTATATCCTGGACAGTGTACAGTCCTTTTTTGTAATAGACAGAAAATGATCGATGTAGTGTTGGGTTTACGCAAGCTTTAGAAATTACATACATTCTAGAAGTATGATTGGGAGTAGGGAATTCTTTTCAAAAGGTTTTCTTTTTCTTTGATGTCATCGAGCCATTTTTGTAAGTTTAGCCTGTTGATAGGCATCAGCTAATCTGAAAATGACAACGATTATTGTCTTCACATACACTTCATGTGGTCAGGAATGCCTTATTCGGGAATTGCTTATGAAGTCCCACATTGGGTTTATCGAAATACGACGATAGTTTAAAAGAATTGCTTATGTTCAGTTCATTTTTGATATTTATAATACACTTTAGTATAGAACATTTTGACAAAATGTATTTGGCTTACATAGCTTGTTAAGTTCCCAGAGTAGGCTAAGAAGACTTGTATTTATAGTTTTTACATACTTTTCTTGGCACCGGTATATAAAGCATACTTCTTCCCATATATATGTATAAATTTGACAGGTAATGAATCCAAATTTGCGATTTTTGCTTTTTTTCCAGAATAGATTGTAGGACTTGGTCGAAACTGTCTATTTCAAACCGTTCTTTTTTTTTATCAAAATACTCGAGTTTGCTTTAAAGAGGTGGTACTGTCTAACTTGACATTTATTAATTGTTAAATGGCTTAAAACTAGAAATGTGAAAATCTGACGATTATGGTTACATGATTGTCTGATGTTTAAAGTTATAATGGATTGGGCCAAATTGTTGAAGTACCGAGTATCATTATACAATACATAAGTGTATAATAATTCAACTATACATTATCATAGGAATAATATAGCATACCAATTTTTCTTTAATATTAGTAAATGAAGCAGTCCTCCAGCATCGTGTTCGAAAGGGTGGATATAAATAATTGCATCAATTTCAAAAAATGTAGAAAATACAGAAATATGTAAAAGAAACAATTATTTCATAGTAACCAAAATATTATCATTGCGCAGTAATAATTTTTCCAAAAATACAGATAGGAGAAAATTACATTTCCCCACTACTGGGGAGAAGTACATATTTTAAGCTAAAATGTTAGCGAAAAAGTAATATTTTCCGTAAACTTATAAAAAATTTAATAAAGTAGTGACGAACTAGCGTAGATTTACACAATTCAAATCGGTGATCACATTGTAACATATCGTGTGTAAGTTTTTCGTTCTTTCGTTTAAAATGTATTACAATCATTCAAAAAAAGCTGCAAAATACACAAGATGTAAAATTTTAGAAAAAAAAATTGGTAAGAAAAGTGTTCCGCTAAATGTTGGCACTTAACCTGTTGAAAATGTTACGTTCTCATACTACCAGTACTGATTTCAACGGAAACTACTACTGTACAAAATATAATGACATATCATGTATTTAAAAAAAGTATATATATGAATTTTATCTTGATATTATAATATGAACAGTCGTAATATGATAGGGCAATTTAATGTAACACTTTGGAGCATTGACATGTGACAATGTTGTGTTATCAAGGCCTTGTGACATGTCTGTATACAATTCAATTATGTCCAAGGATTTGCAGTAAATTACCTTTAGCGGATAAGACAAATTTTATGGCAAACTGTGAAAATATATTAACCTAATTACAGAAACGCGAAAGCGTTTTTGTTTTTTTCTCTTGCGAATCAGATTTAATTTAGAAATGCGCCTAGAGTAATTTATTATCTAAGAATATAAAATAAACTAGAGCATAGCTGTAATCTCCATTTAATCTAATTTCATTAACAAATTGAATTTCTTTTCAGGTTTTTTGGCTGAGCTCTACAAGATGGTTGGATTTAAAGAATCGGCATAATTTATCACAGGACACCGCAAAGACGAATGTTAACTAGTGACGAAAGATAAGCGTCCGGAAATTGCTGGGAATAAATTTATTTCTGCACTCGTTGAGGTTGGAAAATAAAAACAAATCCAATGACTTGATTTTGGAGATGTGGTTAATGTTAATAAACCACACATTATGGGGACTAAAATGATTTAAAAGAGTTTAATGTTGAAATTTGGCTTGATTATATCATGAAGTTCAAGAAGAAGAATCCTCGATAAAGCGGTGTTTGTTTAAATTTTCGTATGGCGGCCAATATTTCGCAGGTTTTCATAAATGAATCAGCTAATGAAACACGCATCGACAAATCTGGTTACAACCAAGCTGAAAGTATAATCATATCCGTAATTCTCGTCGCAATTATAATCGGTACAATAATAGGAAACATACTGGTTTGTGTTGCCGTCTGTTTAGTTCGTAAACTTCGAAGGCCCTGCAACTACCTCCTCGTCAGCTTGGCTGTAAGTGATCTTTGTGTTGCCATCCTCGTCATGCCGATGGCTACGTTTTACGAAATTAAAGGGCGATGGATGTTCGGGGAAATTGTGTGTAATCTATGGGTGAGCTTCGACGTGCTGAGTTGTACGGCCTCGATATTGAACTTATGTATGATTAGCGTAGATCGATATTATGCAATAACAAAACCTTTAGAGTACGGCGTCAAACGGACTCCAAAGCGGATGATACTTTGGGTGATATTAGTGTGGTGTTTCGCGGCCAGCATCTCCTTACCTCCCCTATTAATAATAGGTAATGAACATTCAGAAATAGGGGAGAATGGCGAGAGAAATAATGAGGTGTGTTTAGTTTCTCAAGACTTCGGTTATCAGTTATACGCGACAATGTGTAGCTTTTATATTCCTCTAACTGTGATGATGGTAGTGTATTATAAAATCTTTAGAGCTGCTAGAAGAATAGTAAATGAGGAAAAAAGAGCTCAAAGCCACCTGGAGTCCCATTGTTACCTAGAGATAAGTGTCAAGAATGGCGGTGGACCGCCTGAAAACAAAATTTCTAGTCAATCCCCTTCTCCGGCTAATCCGTCAAGGGTTAATCATAGATCCAGCTCAGCGAGCACAAATACAATGGTAAGTAAAGTTTTAGTCTTATATTTTAAGAACAGTTATTATTAAATGAATAGCGGCATTGTTGACGTTTGTCGTAATTTTCAAAACGGCAAAGGTAATTTAAATAAAGGCTAATCACTTGGTGAAATTATAACGCATTTACTTGGAGATGCTTATACAAAATGTGTTAGGAATTAAATATTAGAATGAATATATTGAGAATTTACATTTTGTTTATACACATAAAGAGAGGTTTTAGATAGAAGTACAATTTTAAAGAAATGACTGAGTATGTAAATTATGTTCTCTTTCCATAACGTGTTTACGTTGTAACGCTTAATAGAATAAACATGCATAATGAGTAATGACCTTGTTTCCTATATTTTCATAGATTATATCCAGAAATAGCATACATGTGCCATCATTGTGCGAAATATATTAATATAGTAATGTCAATAATCGTAGATTTTACTAAATTTAATAATGAAGGAAAGCATTATTTTTAAAATATTTAATGAAATGTATTAGGTTATCAAATATATGTCTTAACAAGTTAAATGGACTTCAACCCAAACTATAGGGCTGTCCAATAAGGGCGGGTGGATTTTCAAATGGAATAAAACAAGCTGTGTGCGAGGTATTAATGACATTTTTTTATTTGAAAGGCCCATGCCATTATGTGTGAAATATAATATCATTCAAATATCCGCCGCGGCTTCTCACAGTGGCACGGATCCAAGTGGTCCAATTTGCAATGACTCTGTCGCATAGATCCGGCTGAATTTGAGCAGTGGCCTGGGTTATGTTTTCATTAAGGACATCGGCCGATTGCGGCTTATTTGCATAGACCTGCGACTTCAGAAAACCCCACAGGAAAAATTCTAGCGGGGTCAAATCGCATGATCTTGTGGATCTCAAATCGTTCACGCAGAATTCCATCGTGACATGCGCTGTGTGCCACGTAGCGCCATCCTGGGAACCACATGTCGTCCACATCCATGTCGTTCAATTTGAGTCAAAATAAATCTATTAACATCATTCTGTGGCGCTCGCCGTTGACGGTGATGGCTTCATTACCATCATTTTCGAAAAAGTGCGGACCAATGACGCCGCTGGCCCAAAATCCGCACCAAACAGTAACTTCTTGTGAATGCATTGATACCTGTTGAACCTTGTGTGGATTGGCATCGTTTCATATACGGCAATTATGCTTGTTAACATAGTCATTCATCCAAAAATGCGCCTCGTCGCTAACTAAAGATGATTTTTCGGCTAAAATTGGGGTCCTCTTCCAAACGCTCCAAAGCCCAGTCAGCGAACAAACGGCGTTGTCTATGGTCATTAACTTAGAGCTCTTGGGTCAGTTAGATCTTGTACGGGTGCAGGCCCAAGTTCCGACATAAAATTCGCCAAGCTGAAGTCTGCGAAAAGCCGAGTTCTTATGCACGGCGAGGAATTGACTGCCTCGGGTTCTCCTGCACACTTTCATGGACAGTGGTGATATTCTCGGCCGATCTGATTTGCCGTAAAATGGGCGTAATGCGCGCAACGGTTGCACCAACGAACACTCATTTTGATAATAAAGTTTTATCATGTGGACGTACTGCTCAATCGTGTAACTTGTCATGGTGATTTGGCATCAGTGACTGAATAATAAACAATAGGTTAGACAGACACTGCCAAAACAACATGGCCGCCACATCGACCCGTCCCAATTGAAAAACTATTTACAGTGAAACTCGCAATACTGGGCCCAGTCCGCCACTCCGCCACTCCGCCGCTACGATATGAGTGGCATTATCACAGTTACCTCTATAGCATAATACGATAAATCACCTACCGAAGAGCTACTATCCACCTATTTTTAGAACCACCAAATGCCACTGTCAATATTATGTGTATTAATTATTAGTAAAATACTTCGGTTGTACATCCAATTACTTGTTTCATTATGCAGTTAATAGTTTGAATAATCAAACCTACAAGCAAAAAGTTACGTGGGCAGGTATTTTATTTTATTTAAAAAATATACATATAAATATACATACACACAAGGACATCCTATATCTATCCTCAACTAACTTTTATTATACATTATGTCACTCATGAAAGGGCTCTAAATACCCAATAGCGAATATTTTGTTTGACATAACATTATTTTTGTCAACGTCAAGACTGAGTAATACCATTTTATCTACCATTGCACAAGGCAGATAAGAAGAAACAAGACGTAAATATACGTACTTTACTAATACCTAAAATCATTCATCCTTTTATGTCTGGTTATATTATGAAGAGATAATATTTTATGGCATGGTGAACTGTGAAATTTGGTGACCTGGCTCGAGTCATACATAATTGTTCTGATGATTCTGAAAATTTGATATTTGTTTCATTATCATCTTACTTATGAAATATTATTATTGTTTATTATCTTGTTTATGAAATGTTTTTCTTGTATAATTAAGTTGATTTAATAAGTAAATTACCAAAACATTTTAGTAATTATAATATAAAGTCTACAAGCTGAGTAAGTGAAAGAAATATATACTATGTCTGTGCTATGTATTTCTAATCACCATATATCAGAACTATTCTTTCTTTTTTTTTTTTGTAATGCATGTCTTATCGAACTTAAAAATATATGACTGGTCTTCCTCAAACACCGAAAGATTATATATCGCCGACTTACGTTTCGCCAACCAAGTTGGCATCACCAAAGGGTGATGATTGAAACTGAATTTAAAATTTTCACAGAGTACTGAAAATGAAATTAATTTTATTTTGCTCTTCTTTAAAAATATCCACATTTAATTAAAAAATACTAAATGTCTCGAATAACTGAAATTACGATTTGGATATATACTATATCTAAAAAATTTATTCATATTTGTATTCTAAGTAGAAATACATATGATGGCAAGTAATATTTGAATATGTTTGGTTGGAACTTCATCTTTCAAATATCTAAGTTTCACATATCTTTCATGTAATTAGATATATTAATAACTACATACTATTTAATAAAGCTACATGTTATATACGACATTGCGAAATTTCTTTTTTTTTATTTCAGGTAAGTCTTTTGTTTTTGTATTTATTCAATCATCTTTAATAATTAAGACATAAACTTACCCCGAACGTGTAAAGCTTTATTTCTATCAGAACGTATTTTCCTACTAGAAACCATATAAGCTAATATACAAAGCATCAGTAACTGGCTGAAGTGAGTAATAAAAAATTGTAAACAACCGTATAAATATTATGGTTACTATTTCAACATACCTCTTGTATTCAAATAAATTAACAAGAAGCGACTACTATTCTCATTCACAGCAATAAATATTTAATCAACTTCACAACAACTCAAGTTTGCGAAGTCAAAAGATTAACTGAAAATACAAGTATTTAAAAAGAAACGAGCTATGAGGAAACAGAACAAAATCAGAAATTCTACCTTACAGAAAATGACAGATAATGATGACAGTTCAAAATTCGATCATTGGTTTGTCCTAGTTCATTAGTGGCGAGAAAATGAACTTTTTATTTATGTACTATCTTCACAAAAAGTATTTATACTTGACCAAGTCTTGTATGGAGAAATTAGGCAGATTTTCCCTATGTATACCTTTGTAAAAATGTTTGGGAAGAGATAGGTGTATGAATAATATTTGTTTTTATTTCATGATATGTTCGCTTTCCACTTTCTGTGGGAGTTAACCCAGACATTGTAAGAAATGGCTCAAATATTTTCAATAAAACTATTTATAAAATATAGAAGTAAAGTAAAAAATATATTCATTATAAAATAAAAACTATTTTATAAATTAAAATAGGTTGTATATCATAATTCGGTAAGTGAATTAGGAATGTTTTTAATTTCATCAGCATTGAGAATTCTTAACACATTTGGATCTCATAACTAGCAAAATATGTCACAAATAAGAAGAGTTATGTAAGGGTATTCATTATCACGGCAGTTTTCTATGCACAGTTGTCAGAGAACTCATAATAAATACGATATTTTTTGAGGGTGCCATTTATTAAATTGCAGGGGTTATGACACAAATAAAACTGGCCTATCAATTATTATCTCTGTTGGTGGTCACAATGAACTCAGTGGCAATACTTTCTCAACAAAGAAGAAAAAGTTATTTCGAGTGACAGATATTTCTTTATGTCCTGTTTTCACACAAAGGAAAATAATGTTATTATTGGTAAAACGCTGATATGACTACTAAATAAAGTAGAGTTTTTTTAGATTTATCAAATAGACTAAAGGTATAATCCTTTAATATTCTGTTGAACATCAAAATGATGGGTTGTATTCGTAATATATTAAATTAAAAGGAATACTAGTAGTATAATACGATTAATATAAATTGTTAGAAAATATTTGGTTATCATAAACCATAACGTTTTAGTCTGTTTGTGGGTTTCATTTTTCTTTTATAGTCTTTAAGAACATTCTAGTATTTTTTTATTTTCCTTTAGCTATAATTTTGCTTGTATTTATTGCACATTTTAATACGACATCGACATATGAATAAATTCCGTATTAACAGTACTAATACATGGTACCATGGTACCAATATGGTTCCAATTGAAAAAATTGAGTTTTGCTCCAAAAAACACTTTTGATGAACTTTATTTGTTTAAAAATCACGTGATTTAGTATATTTGACGGGATTTCGATTTTTGTAGCATTATACGGGTCATTTAGAATAAATCGGAACCGCCATGGCACACTTAAATGGAAAACTAAAAATTAGATTATAAAAAATGTTGACTTTTGAAATGTCACTTATTTGGTATTGTTGAATTCACAGAATTATTCAGAATTAAAAAATACAATAATATATAGGGTATTTTATTTAAAAATCGAAAATTTGTGTCACTTCCGGCGAAACCGGAAATGAAAAAAAAAATAAATTGTTTGTATAGATTGCCGCTTATTATGTGTATAGGACATCCCAAATTTCAATCAATTGTCTTCAAAACTAAAGGAGAAAAGGGGGGCATACCATGATCCTGTTACACCCTACATATATATATATATATATATATATATATATATATATATATATATATATATATATATATATATAATCTCTCAAGGTAAGGCTCTCGTGGCAAAATGTTACATTGAGTATGTGATGGAGTTTGACATACCCATTTATTAAATTACCCGTAAATGTCATAATATGAATAAATTATGTTCTGAAATTATATTTTATGAAACTAATATAAACAATAATCAACTTTGAATGAAACAAGTTTAGTATTTTAACCAATTTATTATTATTATTTAAATTAATTAAAGGAGACTGAGTTTGTTTAAACAAAAATAGGCACTTTCTTAATAGACCTCTAGAACAAATAAAAACAAAATTTCAATTTATGAAACAGCTATTAAATTAAAAAACGTTAGTATGTAAATAAAGTAATAAAATCTTATCATAATACTTTGGAACAGCTTAGGAACTAAGGTCATCATCACCACAATTTATGCAGGAAAATATTGCATGTTCTATACATATGGCACTTTCACATGTTGCGCAAGAGTGCTTTGTCTTTTGATCTCTTTTCCTTGAACAATTAGCACACCTGGTATGGTACCCAGTACTATTCTGGAGTGAGAGACCTGGTTCTTCATTGACTTGCGAGCAGATTCTCTTTCTAATATAAACAGAAATATATTTTTGGTATTTTCGCAATCGTAAATGTTTATATACCAGAACTAACCCCAGATTGCGGATAAACTCGGTAAGCTTTATGTGTTCATTTTTATTTTCCTGAAAAATTATATTTGCGCTTGAAGCAGCTATGTTTAGCATCCCATAAAAGATAGTCATGCGCTAGCGCTTGCTGTTACGCGAAACGTCATAAGTTGCACACAGTTCATCGACAACAACTACTCCTGCTTTTGTAGAATTATAAAATGTTATTATTCCTGGTTTATTCGTATCTCCCGTGGTCTCATAAATGTTGTCATCATGACGTAAGGTAGACATGGCTATGATCACTTTATTCTTTTTCGGGGCATAGGAAACCAAAGTAATGTCTTTTTGGAAACAGAGCAATGTAGTTCCTGGTTATTTTCCAGTTTTCAATACAGCGGCCGGAATGCATCTTTTATTCTTTCGAACTGTTCCTGTCGATGTAAGCCTATGGTTAGCCAGTAGGTGCAACATTAATTCATGACTAGTAAACAAGTTGTCAAATATCAGGTTGCGGTTGAACACTGGAACAAGACTATCCACCAGATCAAACGGTTTGTTGCTTACTGCATAATGTCCAATGGGTTGTTTTCCTGTATAAACTTCCAAATTGAATGCATGGATTTTGATGCCGTACTTAGCAGGTATGCGAAATCCTCATCGCCCCCTAAAGGCTAATAATGTTTAATCAATGGTTATGTATTCATGACCAATATACGAGTATACTCGTATGAGCCTTATGCAGCAATCAACAAATTGGTCAAAAAGTATTCTGATATGAGCTAAGTTATCAATTTTCTTTCGCTTGAACCTTGTTGATTTGTCATTAAAACGTACACAGTTTTGTAAGAAATAAAATCGCTGTAGCGATATGGCTGTACGAAATATATCAACGCCTGTATTATACGTTCTCCACAAATCTCTAAGACCCTGGGGACTTGATCTGTTGAGGCCAGCAATATACAGCAAACCAACAAATGCGTCAAATTCCGAAGCTGTTCTCTCTTTCATATTATATAATTTTTTTGAATCATTACACTTTTCTTGCATGTTGATTATTTCTTGGTTTATGTATGCCAAAATAGAAGTTTTCATTTGCTCAGTAATAAAAATACTCCAACATTCAATTTCAGTTTTAGCTAACTTTGCAATTCCTTTTACTCCAGGCCGTGGAGAAATTATGTTCTCGTTACGAGTACGTAAATTGGTCCATGGAGCATTATAATAAGGGGCCTAACACTTGAACAGAAGAACAACGTCGATTTCTCAAAACTGAGAGTGGAATATCAGCGTTGAAATCACTAACTTCTAGTACTGGTTCACTAACCGCTTGTTCTTGATCGCTTACCTCCTGTTCTGTCTCAGGTCCAAGGTTATGTTCGCTACAATGATCAGCATAACATGTCATTGATATACTGATGTTGTTATTATTATCAGCCTATCATTGATATGCTGATGACTGTTGATATGCAATGATGGTATTCAAAAATACCATCATTGCATGTTTTACCTGGAAAGTTTTCCAGGAGTTTTAAAAATGGGTAATTTTATAGATTTCGATGTGCTGTTTCCGAATTTAAACTTTGACACCTCATATCTTTGCCACTCGCGCCGCCAATTGGAAAAATGGCGTCTAAAAGCAGTTTTTTGACAATATCTCCTTTCCGATTCATTTCACGATAAAAACATTTATATACAAAATAAATTTAGAGAAACTTTCCTACAATTTATGTAAATACCTTTTTTTCGTAAAGTCAACAGTTTTGGCGTACGAGCGCCGCAAAATGTAGTTCAACACGCGTTTTAGCCAAAAAAACTCATTTCCACACCATCTTGCGGTAGAGTAAGCGGCGCTTTTTTTTATCGTGGTATCCCCAATAGGCCTAATCCACATGCAATTGACTATTCCAAAATAGCGCATTCTCCTTCGCTTCGCTGTTCTTGATGGACCAGGTGTTGCGAGTTCTTTATCTTTAGTACCGATCGAAACGTCACAGACCGAAATTTCTTCCACATAATTCGCAATGGGATTATCAGTTTTATCACAATCCTCTTCGTTCTCGATTTCATCATACGTTTGCTCGAAAATAGTCTCCGTTTCTTCCTCTTCATCGCTATCTTGTAATGGAACATGCGAGTTATCACAAGTACCACTACAATTCGTGCATATAACGGAGCACTTTAATTCAGCTTTTCTGCATCCACAGGCTTTCTGACATCTCTTTTTGTATTTGCAAGAAATAAGTTTTAACAAGCTTTCCGGAGCTGGGGGTTCGAGTGTGGTGACAAGAATTAGCCCGTTCTTGTTTCTTTTCCACCCCCATTGCTCAGCATTTTGTTCATTCCCATACCACTGCTGAACCTGATGATAGGTTCGGAACGAATGTTGTCGTGCTGCTGCTTCTGTTGGTGGTAGTGACGCAATATTAAATTTACTTTTATATGCTGATGCTGTGAAGCATACACATCGATAGTTGTTTAAAGACATACTTATGCGGAGCGATCTCGACGATTACGACAAACTGCCTAACTTCCTCGCCCAACACCGCACCGAGCTTCGCAAGATGAAAAAAATGAACAACCGGGAAGCATGGATTTGGCCCTAGTAGCGCTCCGTCCCAGACTACATCCCTCCCACCATCTTCGCACCTTGCCTCGTACCAACCCAAGGAATAGCCTTACCTGTAGAGGTGTCGCACCTTGCCTGCCTCTTCGTCTGTGGTCGAATTTGAGACCGAATCGTTTTGCGGCTTTTTGTGCTGCCTTAAATAGATCCACCTCCGCGACTTCATGATCTCTTACTAGCCAACGTGGATCTGAGCTGAGGACGACGTTACATGCTATACTCAGGATTAATCTGTCATGCATACACTCCAGGTTTAAGAGTCCTCGACCTTCCCGTTGTCTTGCGAAATATAGCCGAGGAACAGACGATCTTGCATGTGCATTTATCCTATGTATGTGCAACATCTTTCGGGTCTTCCTGTCTAACCTACGCAGGTCATCGACAGTCCACTTCACTACTCCGAAGGAGTAAAGCAGTACCGGAATGGCGAGAATATTTGTTGCAGACACCTTGTTTTTCCCCGATAGATCTGATGATCAAATATTTCGGAGTCGATGTCTGTACTTGACATGGAGAGCGTCCTTTACGCGTTGCGTATCCTAGATATAGTTCTGATTTACACCCAGGTACGCGTACGTCTCCCCCGCATCGGCATCCAAATGTTTTAGGATGCTTCCGTTATCTGCGCATCTTGGATCCCCGTGGATCGCCCTCTCTCGAGATGGAAGACACTTGTCCAATCCGAATTTCGTGCCAATTGCCCACGTGTACTGTTGCACCACCCTGAGGGCGTTTTGCAAACCTTGCTCTCCAGAAGCATAGATCTTGAGGTCATCCATATAAACCTTATGCCTCCGATTATTGGGTGGTCCGCAATTGTACCCGCGAGTTTGGCGAAGTTCAAGTGAGAGGGGTTATAGGATACAAAGTAGGAGAGGGCTTAGGGAATCCCTCTGAAACACTCCTCTTTTAAACACTACCGGATCCGTGATTACCCGCTGTTCACCGGATGTTGTGGTGAAGCGGGTCTTCCAGAGCGGTAGTAGGTGTTGTATGCATCTTACTGTTGGTGCTGGTACCGCAAGGCATCCGAGCAAGTATATCAACAGCTCGTGGGATGTTGAATCAAAAGCCTTGCGGTAGTCTATCCAGGCTATCGATAGATTCCACTTGTATTGTACAGAGTCCTGCATAATACAGCGGTCTATCAACAGGTTTTCTTTGTAACCTGTCTGGCTCTTCTTTGCACCGCATTGCTCCCCTATCTCTTTTTTAAAAGACGTGCTCCAACGTCCTGACATACTATATGCGTATAAACAACTTGTAGCAGGATTTGAGGCACGTAATTGGCCTCTAATTTTTCGGATCGGACAAATTCCCTATGTTGGGGATAAGTGTGCTCTCACAGGTGTGCCCACACTGCTCATCATTTTCTCTTTTATGTCCTTTACATTGTGTAATATATATGTGCATATACTGCGGCAACGCTTCGCTCGAGCAGCCCTACTAATACTTAATACACATGAGACTTACGGTTTTGCACACCATCCGAGGGATTGTATATCTTCTATACAAACCTCGTCCGACCGTGAAAAGATAAAGAGTTGAAATACTTTTATGGATATGAATAATTTATTATGGGCAATAAAGTTGTATTTGGTTAAATATTACGAATCGCTTTTAATATGTAAAAGTATAAACACGGAAAGGGATCACCGAATTTCGATTAATCTTCATCTAGTGCCAGACATGCCAGCAATAACTAGACTGAATACCATATTCATTATTTAAATATCAAATTATGCTTTAATCATTTGTCTCAGAATGTACATTGCTCATCATTTCCTCTTTTATGTCCTTTACAATATGTAAACCTCATAAGACTGAAAGAGGCGACAAATAGGCAACAAATATAAATTACGAATTAAATTTATAATCCCACGCTTTAAATAAACTTCGTCATTAACTTCACTGTTACAGTATCAAGAAATTATTGTATTTATGCAACAATATCAAATTTTAATAATGTTATTGCTAATTATGTTATACTGGATAAACAATGTAGCAAAATTAAAATTCAATTTGTTGTATTGAATATATTTAATTCTGCCTTTATATTACTTTATGACATGAAATTCATAAATAAATACGTAAATTCCTGAGTAAGGAACTAAAATAGTATTTTCTGCGAAGACTATAAAAAATTACTGCAGATTTGGATACCAACCCGGGGTTTTATACTATAGCAGTTATAGTAGATATTTTACAGCAGAAAGTAGTTCATGTTTCTAATCCGGAAATCAATATGAAGGCTCTATAACATATTCATATTTCCGGTATGCTCCGTTGACTTCCGATGATATAGAACGGTCATTTCCACATTATAAAAGGATATTTACTGACAGAGGTCGGTCGTTGACTGCTGAACATTTAGAGCAACTACTAACAGTATACTCATGTGATCATACGCGTACATTATATTAGGTGTGTGATGATGTTACCTTGAAGAACTACTGTGTCTAGATCACTTTGATAATACGGTGATGTTATGATTTGCCCTGGCCTCGGACCTACCTACGCATTTTTAGGAATACAATTACAAGTCCTAATTTGTTCCTAAATGACCACGAAATGAGAGGAAAACTAATATGTGAATAAATTTTATGTGTAATCAGCTCTTCTTTATAAGTCCGCCTCTTTAATTTACATCAGTCGGCAGTCAAATCCGGGGTTTGGTTATGTTAAACAAAAATGACTATTCCTGCATGTTCGTGATCTCGGACCATGGAAAGAAGGGGATCCGAACTCCTAATGACTTTACAGGCTCCATCCAGAACCATCCTGTTATGAAGACACTCCAATCTCAAGAGTTCTTGGCCTCCGCTATGTCGTGGGCGATATGATTGATTACATCGTGATACGCGATTACATCCAACGGACTATCTGGGATGCAAACTTCTACTCATATTCATCCTCTTCCGGGTTACTACGTCGAGTTGTCGCAGCTTCTCTTGTGTCTATTGACTAATCCGAAGGGGTACACAAGAATCAGAATGGCAAGCATGTTAATTGCAGACACTTTGTTCTTCCCGGACAGTTCTTAATACCAGATCTGTCGGAGGCGGTGCTGATACTTGCCGTGGAGAGCGTTTTTTATGACATCTACACATCTACCTCTTGAGTGGAGCGTTGCTCAGCACCCAAGTGTACGACTCTCCGGCATTTAAGTGGTGTAAGATGCTTCCGTCTAAGGGCTGCGCATCCTCTGCGTATTCCCGGCTTTGTCTTCTCTTGAAACGATCCAGTGCATACTTGTCCAACCCGATCTACGATGGCGTGCATGTACTCCTGCACTACCTTTAGGGACTGGCGTAATTCTCTTTCTCAGGAGGCATGAAGTTTTAGGTCATTCATGTAAAATAAATGGGTGCCCCTATGTCCCCGATGGCCGGGGGTGCCAAGGGTGCCACATGAATAGCTACGGGTTTTCCTGAGGGATACGGACAACGGCAGCAGTGAGATGTAAAACAGAAGGTGGCTACGGGAGTCTCCCTAACATGCCCCTTCTGAACGACACCGGCTCCGTCCGGACTCTAGCATTACCTGATGTTATGGTAAACTGAGTTCTCCAGAGCGACATCAATTCTTAAATACATCTCACTACAGAACCGGGCACCACAAGGTATTGGAGCAAGTGAATTATTAGCTCATGTAATGTCATATCAAATGCCTTGCAGTAGTTGATCCAGGCCATGAAAATATTTTGCTTGTACTGCACGAAGTGCTGTGTGACACATCTGTCAATTAACAAATTGTTCTTGCAGCCAGCGACACTCATTCTTAGACGATCGTTGTTAACTCTTCTTAGACCCTCGTAAACCGGCTCAACTGCTCTCATGTACAAGATGCGTGTAAACACCTTGTAACATGCGTTTAAGCTGGTTATCGGTCGGTAATTTTTTTTGTTAGACACATCTCGGGTCTTTGGGATTAGCACGTTCCTCCCCTCGACAGCCTAAGAAAGAATTTACTGCTTCCCATTTATACAGGTGTTAAAAATTTTCGGCTAAATGGTGGTGGGAACTGGATAATTTTTTCAACCAGAAGTTCTTTATTCCGTCGGAACCTGGAGCAGCAAAGTTCTTAGAGCCCTCAAGAGCTCTTCGCGCCTCTTCAGGGATTATCGGATGGCACACTTGTTCTGGTCTCTAAAGAGCTTTGCAAAAGTCTTTAAAGTGTGTTAGGGCTGAAATGCCTCTTTGGAGTGGCGGCTTGTGCTCGTACAGAGTTTTCCAAAGGTTTTAAACCTGATCTACAGTCGGCGGATTTTCGACAACAGGTTGAGGGGGTTCGAATAGGCGCGAAGGTATTTGGCGGAACAAATTATTTTCCGCCACTTTCCGCGGCCACCTCACTAGTGACTATTGGCACGTCAGTAGCATCCGTATCCCATCAAGACAGTGCTGCTTAGTGGTACTTAGCATTACCTCATTGAGTATGTGACGGACGCGTCTTGAAGTGGCGGAAATTTGCCGTAACTTTGACGTAAAAGGCTTATTGGACGCCATATAATCCATCACACATTGGATACGGGATATCTGTTGTCTCGCCGTTTGGATCTTGGCCTCTATCTTTCCTACACGCCTCCCCTCTCTCCCTCTCTTGTGGAGAGGTAGATTAGTTCGCCCTCACTAATTGCGAGAGAAGTTTTCGGTAGCAGTGTACACGGCACAATTTATGTACCAAATGCCTTTCTGGAAGCGCTGCTTGAACTTCAGCGTCCACCCTGGCTAGGTTTTGTGGCCCAGGGGGTCTTATGCGATGTAACCCCATTCTCATACTGAGACCCTATACTATCTGTGGAGCAATGAAGACCACCTCCTCAACTGGTTCATTATGCTGCCTTTCGGCTACCCTATTTGCCAACCGGAGTGCAGTCCTCACATAGCCCTTTCAAGATAAGATACATAATCACGCAAATTCTGTGGCGTGAAGGCATCATGCTTTGAGTGTAATTCACACCACAGGACATGCATACGTGCCATGAATCCTTTGCATATGTCCATTCAAAGCGTTCATGTGCTTCGAATAAGACGTCCTCAGGCATTCCGTCCATTTGAGCCCCACCATATTGTCCATGATCCCTATGCTAATGAGATCGCTCGTGGGGCCGCCTCTCCTTCTGTTATTTGGAACAAGAAGTAGGGCGCTTACAGGAGAGTTAGCCCAGTAAGCACACGGCCGACACCAGAGGGGAATCTGCCATCACCTCCCGGGTACGCTATCGCTGTCAGCCCAGTTTTGTACCATAGCTGGAGTAAGTGGTATCGCTACTCACCAAAGGCCAGATTGATGTTGTTTGGCCTCTCGCGGTCCTATTTTTTTTACTTTTATTTTTTAATAAAAACCAGTCACCCCTTTCTATGACTCCAACTCACACACGTTCGTTTGGTTAGTGATTACTGGACTGAGTCGTGTGCCCAAAGTAGACGCAACGAACCGAGAAATACGGCCTTCTGCATGCGACCGGCTAGGGTTTCTGCTGAGTTCGGCATGTCGGTATGCTCTTTAGTTCTGAAAGCAGTATATCTGTCGCTCCACCAAGAGCTCTTATAATCAGTACCTTAAGGACAGGATGATCTGGATAGAGTGTAGGGAGTTCAAAGATATTAAATCTCGATATTTTGTCTGTTTCTCCTCCTCTATCAAAACAATATTACCGTCACCGGGTGCTGTTTCTAAAGACCAGATCTGTCGAAGGCGGTGCTGATACTTGCCGCGGAGAGCGGTTTTTACAACATCTACCTCTTGGGTGGAGCGTTGCTCAACACCCAAGTAGGTGTACGACTCTTTGGAATTTAAGTGGTGTAAGATGGTGTTTTGACTACGAGCTGCGCATCTTCTGCCTATTCCCGGCTTCATCCTCTCTTGAGATGAACCGATGCACATTTGTCTAACCCGAACTGCA
This sequence comes from Rosalia funebris, assembly GCA_037954035.1. Lineage (NCBI taxonomy): Eukaryota > Metazoa > Arthropoda > Insecta > Coleoptera > Cerambycidae > Rosalia > Rosalia funebris. The sequence goes on along the minus strand of JAZFAV010000007.1, from coordinate 23,382,320 downwards.
TCCCGATGGCCAGGGTGTACTCCTGCATCACCTTTAGGCACTGGCGTAATTCCTTTTCTCCGAAGGCATGAAGTTTTAGGTCATCCATGTATAGTAAATGGGTGACATTATGCCTCCGGTCGCCGGAGGTACCATATATATAGCTACGGGTTTTCCTGAGGTACACGGACAACGGCAGCAATGAGATGCAAAACAGAAGGTGGCTAAGGGAGTCGCCCTAAAATACGCCCCTTCTGAACGACACCGGCTCTGTCCTGACTCTAATATTACCCGATGTTATGGTAAACCGAGTCCTCTAGAGGGGCATCAGTTCTTTAATGAATCTCACTACAGAATGGGGCGCCACAAGACATTGTAGCAAGTGAATTATTAGCTCATACGATGTCATGTCGCATTCCTTGCGGTAGTCGCTCCAGGTCATAGAAAGGTTTCGCTTGTACTGCACGTAGTCCTACGTGACACATCTGTCAATTAACAGATTCTCCTTGCAGCCAACGGCACTCCTCTTAGAACCTTGTTGTTCGTATATCCCCTCGTAAACCGGCTCAACTACTAGGAATACTCGCATGTACAAGATGCGTGTAAACACCTTGTAACATGCATTTAAGCAGGTTATCGGTCGGTAGTTCTTTGAGTGGGACAAATCTCCGGTCTTTGCTATTAGCACAGTCCGCTCCTCAATAACCCAAGAAGGAATTTGCTGCTTCCTATTTAGCCAAGTGGAAAAAATTCCCGCTAAATAGTACTGGGTACTGGTTAATTTTTTCCACCAGAAGTTGTTAATCTCATCAGGACCTGGAGCAGCAAAATTTTTATAGCCCTCAAGACCTCTTCGAGCCACTTCAGGGGTTATCGGATCACATACTTGTTCTGGTTGCTATCTCTTTGGTTGACTTTGGTTTTTGGGTTAGTTTTTGGGTTAATTAGAGTAGCTGAATTTTTATGGAGTTCCAAAATTTCAAATGGACCGTTAAATTTATTTCGCATTTTATCTGTCATTTGGGATTCTTTAGATAAACCTTTTGACCAATTTCGTATTCTGGAGGTTCTCTTGAGACATGAGCGTCAAACTGAACTTTTGATTTTTGTTTCTGTGCGTCAGTTCTTGCACGTGCGACTTTATAATAATAGGAGAGGCGGTTATTCAGATTCCTAACATATTTCGTGGCTAATTATTTTTGATTATATAACGTCTCGAGCAGTCTGCTGGACGTGTGTTCGAAAATCAACTCGTAGGGTGTAAAGTAGAGCGTACCACAATTGCGGGATTTGATGTGCGACTCGACGGGTGGGTTTACCGACGCATGGCGTGCGATTCTACAGAAGCCGCTAAAGAAGGCGCTTACAGTGTACATCTATTGATATAATATAAATAATGTGTTACCTTCAAAACTTCGCAGAACTCAGAATTTCGTATGCGACCAGCTATACATTTGTAGCGCGTGCTTAATCTTATTGGTAAACGTTAATTGGTCGTCTTAAAGAAATAATATATCCGAGAACTGTAAACAAAGTTCTATGCATGGGTATTAGATGGACGTCGTAGATGTAATTTAGATTTTTAGATTTTACGGACAATAAGGGACTTATAGAAACTATTCTGGGAAATTGAGATTCGGATGAAAACAGTCTAGACTCATGTTGCCAAACTGGGTCTATAGTATCGTCATGTTGGAATCTATCGGTTTTTGATAGGGTGGGTCCGACTGGGTAGGTGGGCCCGTTAAAATCCTCGTTGTTTGTAGGGGTCGTATCAGAAGTAGGTGCATTAAAATAATTTTCGGAGGAACTATTACCAATATAATAGTCTATATTGGTATCGTCGTATTCCGAATTATTATCAGGATAATAATAAGATAGTTCGGATTTGTGGAAGGATTATTATCTGTATAATAATCAGAGTTAAGAGTTTCATAAACAAATTGATTTTGTTCTGTATTTTCTAGTTTGTTATTTTGGTTGATATGTAGCGTATTTCTGGTGGAATTTGATTTGTAATAATTAGGTTTCGGTTGAATCGCAGGGGGCTTGAACTGTTGAGTTCGTGTTTGGTGTGATAACAGGTGGTCTCTGTTGGAAATTTCGTGAATTCCCAGAATTTTGATTGTAATAGTTAGGTCTCTGTTGGTGACACTTTTGTGAAGTTCCGAGATTTTGTGTGTAATAATTAGGTCTAGAAAGGTTTTAAGGGATGCCGAAAGTAGGGGGTCGAGAACTTTGTTGAATCTGGTGGCATTCACTGGCGATGTGTCCAGTGCGTCTACAAAATGAACATTGCTTTGCAGGCAAAGATGAATTTGGATTGCGTATATTGTTATTACTACGATTTAATTTTTGAGTCTCAAAATAATTTAGTTGGAGTTCAAGATAAACAATTGTAGAGGCAACTTGGTTCAATATAATTAAAAAGTTAATGACAATTATTAAAGACAAAATAACATGCAACAAGTGATCTTGGTTGAGTGTGATCTATATTTATAACTTATACCATTTATTTGTTTACGCAAGCATAAATATTTTAAGAATTATATGCTGTGTTTGCGTTTCACATGGGAATGCTTTTATTTGTCAAGGAGCTGTTATCACTTGATAAGGAGTTTCAGATTACTTAATATATATATATATATATATATATATATATATATATATATATATATATATATATATACATATATATATATATATATATATATGTATATATACAGGGTGAGTCGGGAGGAACGGCCAAACTCCAGGAGTGTATTGTACGCGTGAAAATAATGTAAAAAACTCAACTGTTGTTATCCGATTTTTATTTGTTTTCAAGTTATAGCGTAATTAAAAATGTTTATCTAGTATAAGTATTACAAAATGCCACACACGTATCCAAATTTAGAATATGCAATATGGTGATTGTTTATGGTTCTTGTAATGGGAATGCTAGAGCTGCTGTTGAAAAATATCGTCAACGGTTTCCACATCACAGGCATCCTAATAAAAATGTATTTATCAGCTCACGAAGAATTAGTATTCAATTGGACATTCTACAAATAAGAGCAATAAACACACTCCACCAGCAAGACTTGCATTCATACCATGTACAGAGAGTACAGCACCTACAAGCAACTACCCGTTACGGCAATGGTAATACTCACAACTGTCATGTATGGTCATATGAAGATCCCCACGCAACAGTCGAAAGTAACTTTCAACATAAGTTTTCGGTAAGCGTGTGGTGTAGTATCGTCGATGGTTATTTAATTCGCACTTTCATTTTGAAGAATCACCCCACAGAAGACAACTACTTAAATTTTTTACAAAGTGAATTACACGGGCTACTAGAGGATGTTTGTTTGAATATCAGAATGCAAATGTACTACCAACACCATGAAGCTCCTGCACATTTCGCTCATCAGGTCAAAGAATATTTGGATGAAAGATTTCCAGGGCGTTGGGTTGGTCGCGGTGGTCCTATTAGTTGACCTTCAAGATCTCCAGACCTCACAGCACTAGATTATTGTTTATGGAGCTGGTTCAAAGAAAACTTGTATAAAGTAAAAGTGGACACTCGTGATGCACTAATTCAACGTATTAGAAATGCTGCAGTCGATCTTAAACAAAGACACGACTCAATCAGTATAGCTACAGGCTCCCTTCGTAGAAGAAACAAAATAGTTTAGACTGGTGATATTTTTGAACATTTATAATGCTATGATTACCAAAACGTTAATGTATGAAATTTTGTTAATTTTTAATTACGCTATAACTTGAAAACAAATAAAAATCGAATAACAACATTTGAGTTTATATATATATATATATATATATATATATATATATATATATATATATATATATATATATATATATATATATATATATATATATATATTATAACTGTGCTCTTGAAACTATTTAATTTCCAGCATTTACAGGTATATTAGACTCCTGTATACATGATTACCAGAGAAATATGTGTTCGTTTGTATATAGAAACAAAAGAGAACTAAGATTTCTGAATAATCACACCTACTCATAAGCGTCTTATTGAAAGCACTATGTTTTAGTTAGTACAGAGCATGTAAACCCAGAAAGCGTTTTACTATAGGCAACTCTGAAATGTTCATTTAACTAATTTATAATAATGATATTCAAAAACTTTACAAGTATTCATAAATCATAATGTACATGAACATGAAAACTTTTACAGTTTAGTAGAGGGTATATCGTGGTGCTTAAAATAGGTTCCTACCTCATAAATATTTAAATATAACTTGTTCGTCCCTTTCACTGGCTTTTCAGACAACATCGTTATATAAAAATACTACTCTCGTATTTTCTAGAGTGCTTTTGAGTAATTAGAATGCATGTAATTTCTTAAATTTATTGGGTATTGTGGGACATCTTTGAAAGTTTCTGTAATATACGATTAAAACAAAATTGATTAACATTAATTAAAATCAACATTTTGGAGGAATATTTAAAACTACATACCTCACAAATTGCTAAAGCTAAACCCAAGTTTATACCATTTCTTATTTTAATTTTTATTGTATGTCTTCTTTTTTTGTAACATGATATATTGTTATCCAGTTCAAGATAATTGTATATTCAATAATTTTAAAATATTGATAGTAATTAGTTGAAATTGCATCGCTCATATTTAGTAATATTTTCATTTAGTAGGTACACTTTAAATATTCTGAAATAAAAATAAAAGAAATGAACTATAATGACTATATTGACTATGTCAACGGCACGTCTTTCAACAAGTGAAATATTTGATACACCTTAGGGTGTATCAGACAGTTAGAGTCAGACAACTTATTGTTTTACTGACACCGTCAAGGAACATTATATGACCTTGATATTGATTATGTATGAGAAAGAGAAAACAAAAGATACTTTTTATCATTTAGTAAGCTATAAAAACTTGTGTGGTAATAAGGTTTACATAATTATTAAGTTAAATCCAGAAATATATTTTTTACAGTTTATATAATAAAATTGTAGGTATGTTTGACATTGTAGTTTTAGCATTTAATAAATAAAGTATAATGACCATTAATGAATTTATATTGATGCTATCAAAAAAGATATGAAGATGATATCAACTAAATCTGACGACTCAATCCATATTAATACTATAGACAACGATCATAAATTTATGGAATTGAACATATTTCTTACTAATATTTTGTGCGAAAGTGAAGCAGTAGAGATAATATTTTTCTTGAAGCTTGTTAATTCAACTATTCAATTAATATCATTTAACTCTAAATTGTTAAATTATATGTGTAACATACTGAACATGAAAATACCACATAGTGTAGGTCAATAGAAATAATCAACTTTTTCCTTGTTGATATAAGTACAATACTTTTACACGACTATTATTACAACTTCTATTAATATGTTCTATTAATAGTCGTATTATCTGTATTGTCATAATGGGTAATTTAAAAAAGTGGGTAATTAAAAAATGGGTAATAATAATAAATAAAAATAAATAAATAAATAAATGGGTAATTAAAAATGGATAATAATGGGTAATTAAAGAAAAGCTATTCCCATCAACTTATCTCTTAATTTATTGATAAGAAGATATGTTTTCTTGTATATTAATGTTCTATAAGTATGTATTCTTACCTTTGATAAATAATTCAGTATCCGTGAACATGATGAGTGATTTAGTATCCGTCAACTTCGAATATAATAAAAGTTTTATTTCACGAACTCACCTTTTTACTGGATGGAATACACAGAGTAATACCTATAGGTACCTAACGTAAATTTAATAATTTTGAATAAGTAATTTATGCATTGATTTATCTTATATGGTTTCATCAAGAGGATAGTTTATTTTTAACAATATTAGAGGTATTACTCAAATCCTTTCCAGGATGATTTGAAGAAAAAAATATTTAAAATACAGATATAAGGAGATTATACTCCAACCCATCTGCAAATGCCTTATATGTATAAGAAGGACTAAACAAAATAGGTCAAAACAGCTATTCTCCTGGCTATATGCCAAACGCCGAGCGCTGAATTACATGACAAAATTTGCCGTATTTTATCTAACAGAGTTAGCACTAAAATACAGTGATTGTTCCAAAACCACAAGGAAGATGCAAAGTGTCACCTATCTCAGGATATAGTTAACTGCAGACCGGTTTCGACCTTTCTATTTTGTGTCTCGTCAGTGCAGTGTAAACGAGTATACTTTTGACAGATGAAGTTCACATCTAGTAGACGTTGCTACGTTCCATCGCAGTAGAACGTAACAAACGCCATCTCTTGATAGTTTCGAGAACAATCTAAATCGATGTGAAAACTAAAGATCATCATAATAATGCAAAGTTTTACTCCGTAGAGGGTAACATTCAAACTACAGAAATAAGGAGATTATACTCCAACCCATCTGCAAATGCCTTACATAAGGACAGCCCTCGGCGTTTGGCATATAGCCAGGAGAATAGCTGTTTTGACCTAACTTGTTTGGTCCTTATTATATAAGGACCTAACTAAGGCTAATTGTCAACGGGATATATATATATATATATATATATATATATATATATATATATATATATATATATATATATATATATATATATATATATTAGCTACAATTTCATCCAGGTTACGAGCTCTTTAATGTCAGTGCCCATAAATTTCCGTTTCGTATATTCGCTTTATTTCGTATATTTCATAAAATAAAATTAATTAGATGTAAGTTGGGGGATTTTGGAGGCCATTTAATTTTGCGTCCTCCACTAATAATACGATGGAAGAATATATTCGCTAAAGATCCTTGTACCTACTCTTCTCGCATTATGAACAGAACAACCGTCTTCAAGATACCACATCTCCTCGAGGGCAATGTATAATGTTCGAGCAGCCGAAATTATATGTCTTGATAAACAATTGTAATATTTTTCTGCTGAAAGATTACTCAAATATCTCAGTAACGTTGCCCGTAGAATTCTAGCCCACGCGATAACATTTTGATGGTACTAGCTCCGTAATTGTAAACTTATATGCTTGTTTTCCCTTGACCTGTATCCAATTGTGGAATAATCATGGTCACCGTGCAACGGAAATGATCTTTCATTTACGAATAAGGTATTTTTTTGAGATTATTGTTTTCGTTGGCCTTCTTTAACACACTGTCGCAGTACTCCATCCGTCCTATGCAATCTCCAGGAAAAATTTCTTGAGTAATGGCCGCCTTATAGCAACAATATTCCCTTCTCTTTAAAATGTTCCTACCTGTATGACGAAATTCACCGAACTGAAATAAAAATTCACCTGCTGGAACAGAGTACGTAAAATATTTATTTGATGCACTCTATAATACATATATTTATTTCTTGTTATTCGCGTTCTTCATTTTACTGAACTGTATCAGCTTTATCATCACTATGAAGATTCTTACATTTTGTACAAGATATCACACATCCTCGAAGACTTTAACGTGTGAAAGATGTTCATAATTGAATTGAATCAGTTCCTCGATTGTATAAACTACTTTTTATAAACAATTGAATACTAAACACCAGTGTACCTCGCCTACACAAAAGCAAAAATAATAATCAGGAATAATATTTAATGTCATATAAATACAAAACAATATGTCTTGCGGCCATCCCTTAATCTGATAGTCATTCCCACGGTTACAATTTATATTTCCGTTCCTCTAATGTTTAAAAATTACATCCCCGGTAGTATTTGGGTGAAAGTTGTATATTGAAAGTCGGAAAACAACAATATAAGATAAAAGCTTTTTTTTAGAAAAAAATTTTCTGTTTTTCTTCTTTTCCACCGCACAGAAGAAGCCAATTCAAGATTTCCTAGAGCTCTTTATACAAGAAAACCTCTTAGAAAGAGTTGTTTATGTGCTTGGGTTCTACACTCACGTTTAAAAGAACTTTAATCAGACATACGAAAAAGTGACTAATTACTCGCACGTCTATGCGGCACGAATTACAAATAAAAAGTGAATAATAATTATGATAATGCTCCCGTCTGTCGTGGGTGGACTTCCTTGTCTTCTTTTCTAGCTTATTGCTAGTTGTGAGGGCACTGGGTTAAGTCCTGAGCGTGAAAGTAATATCATTGTCGACATTAATAGGAGAGTTGTTGCCGACAATATTGTCCTGAGATGTAACCTGTGGAGGTTTGGATTCAATTAAATTTAAATTCTCTTTAAAATTCGATCCAATTTAATCTCTTTAATTGTTGATTATGAAATTTAGATTTCAAAGTAAATATCTTCTTTAATTTGACCAATGGAAATTTATTTTTCTATAACGAGGAGCTGCTTTACTCCTTTGAGGTTTTCTAACGTAAACAGAGTTTGCCAGGTGGTTCCTCTTTTGTCATATTACATTTTCCAATTATTCTGTCTTTGTTTGGTATTATTTTGTCGTGAACTCGATTGTAAATTACATTTGTTTTTTCTTAGTGTTCTACTACATAATTTGTCACGAAATCTTTATTTAAATTTAAGTTAAGTTGGTTAAGCTCGTTTGTTTCTCTAAATGTCCGGTTATTATTTTAAATGGCCTAATTTGAGTTAGCAAATGACTGGTCTTGTTATAGCCCAAATTTGCGTAAGGAATTATGTCACAACGAGACAGTTTAAAATTTTTGAGTTTTATTATTCTCTTAAGTTCGAGTAATGTTGAGTTAATGCGTTCTACTATACCATTACTATTTGGATGTACGGGCTGTAGATGTTGGTAAAAAGTGGTGGCTTGTAAATGTTTTTAAATTTTGAACAATATTAATTGCGTGTGTACTATTGACGGAATATGCTTATGCATACTTTGAAAACGCCTCAACTAAAATGAGAAATTTCTTGTTACCGATTGTTAATGTGACTATGTGAACGATTTTGAATGGTTTCTCGGGTGTAGGTGTTAATTCTAATTTGGAGTTACTGGGATTACGTTCATGTTTTGTCGTTTTTTTTTCTTTGTTTCAAATTCTTGCAACTAACTTATATTAATTTTAGACTTGTTTTCTTATGCGTAGGAGCATTCAAGGAAAAGAAAGAACAAAGACTTACTTAGATTCAACGCAGTCCTATATAATCGAATTATTTACCCAAATATCCATTTTCTGGATTCTAGACGTTGCGGATACAGAATTTGTGATACAAATGACCCGAGCTGCTCAATAGCCCACCGTAGCATGTCCTGTATTCTATGCACTTTTCTCCGTTAAGTCCTTTTGATTTCCTTTTCTCGTCGGTTTCCTTCTTGAAGTTCAGAAGAAGAAAGTCACCTAATGCGTAGCCAATTTAAAATGGAATTTATGTGTTTGGGTTCTGCACTAACGTTTAGAAAAGAACGCGACAAGCTTTGAGGAACTAACTTTAATCAGAAATACGGAAAAGTGGCTAATTATTCGCATGTGTATGCAGCAGAGATTACAAATAAAAAGTGAATTAGAATTATAACAATGTTCCTGTCAGTCGTGGATTCTTGCTGACATCGAGCTTCCTTATCTTATTTTTTAGCTTGTTGCTAATTGTGAGGGCGTGTAACTAGTTGCATTAGATATATTTTTTTGGTAAAAACATTAGAAAAGTTTCATAATTCACTTTCTTGATAGGAATACAGAAAATAGCTTTGTGTATCCAGAATGTTAGACTATATATGTATACTAGAGTTGTATGCCTCCTTTTTAAACCTTCAAGGGCAATTGAATAAGAGGTATACAATTCTGTTTAAAATAGACATGTTTCAGATTTTTCCTTCAATGTCGTAAACTACGCAGGAGGATTACATTTATCGTTCTGCTATGTAAATTTAATTTTCATTTCATAGTTTCACGGACATAATTGCAGAAGAAATTTAAGTGCATATACACCTTAGTTTTATAAATGCCACCTAATATAATTACTTTCGACGGATTTCCGTTGTTAAAGTGCACTTCCTTTAGAATACATGTCAGGCGCTCACGTACTCTTTAACTATCTCTAATTACCGAGTCAACTGCAATTAAAGATATGCTTTGTTTCATTAGTTAACGTCAATTCGTATCAAATGTATAGCAATCAATTAATTGATTAATTGGGTGGAAACGTACGCTTTGTCAGCTCCCCTGACAATGACCTGCTCGAGTAAAATTAGATTTCATAGTATATTGGCTCGTGATTTGCAAAGTCATTACAAGTGACGTATACCGTCATTTATTTTATACAGTTTTCCCATTTGTTACGAAATCGTTGTGACTATAACATATATTTTTATATTTATGTTAATTTAACGCTAGGTAAACATTATTCACGTACATAAAGTTGGTTTAAAATGCGTTGAATATAAAATATACTTTAAAGATAAAATATAAATATACATATATATATATATATATATATATATATATATATATATATATATATATATATATATATATATATATAATAATATATATACATAAATGTTTTGGGAGAGACTTAGATATTTTCTATGTATTTGTTAAGATAACTGACAGATGATTTTTTTTCTCAAGTATTGTTTTTAATAACTAATCAAGTTATTATAACGTCCGAGTATGAAAAATGGAAATTCACATCTTTCTCGTTTATGTAGAAAATACCATAAAAATGTTCACAAATTGGTACAATTAGTAAGGTAGACACGATAACAGCAGTTTTTCACTTTTCAACAGTCACTTCATTTCATTTCTCTTTTCACCCTTTTCCTTCGTTTCATTTCACTTCACAGCATTTACGATCAACAAATTTTGTTAATTATCTAGATATATAACTTGGTTGTAAATTGTAAATTCCCGTATGTTTATAATTACTAACTCTGAAAGTAAGCATACGCATAGGCTACTTTCAGAACAAGTATTTGAGTATTACTCTTAAGTCTAGGTTACGATTTAATATTATCATACTCCTAATAAACTATTTAGTATTGTTAATTAATTGTATTACTGGGTGTATTATAATATATAGTATATAATTCTCTAAACGATCATCACGTTCTAATCACAAGAAAGGAATCACTACACTGTTGGTGGTTAGTCGACCACCAAGTCGACTAGTCAGACGACTAATAAGAATCAATTCGATTCAATCATATAGATAATCAGACGTATATTTATTATGAAGACATTGCTCCGTGTTTGAGTATTTTATTTCCAATACGTATAGCTACCGCGACAAAAACGTTGCCATCTTCAATTCGTTTTCCGAAATTTTTGCAGTGTACCTACGTGAAATAGGCACGCGATACTCAGGGTGGTCCTATCGACTGACTCACTCATAGACTAGTACAGTTTCTTGTCGATCCTTTTTCCACTACGCATAGTACAATATTATTATGTTCACACTTTTGAATTAGAATTATCATCCTTATTTTACAACAGTTATTTTATTAAAATTAATAATTGGGTGAAGTTGCTAATTTCAATTGTCTCGTATTTCAACCACTTGTAGTTAAATTTCAATTTTGTAATACGAATTACAGTAGTTTCAGAATTTATAGTTTGAAATACGAACTGTGGTTAAAAGACGAGTGAAAACTGTGATTATCAATTGTTTTCAGTTGATAATTTTCATAACCTTGTTGTAAAATAAAGCTGATTAATTAAAAGTTACCATTGTAAGAATAACAAAATTAGAGCCTGGGAGGGCTTGACTCCCTAAAACTTTATGTGGCCATATCTGCATAATAACGAATGGCACTATACCATACTTTAGACCGTGAATATTAGACCTACATAGAACTAATTTTCAGTAAAAAAAATCGAGGAAGGTTATCAAAAATGGCGGCCTCGCCTGAACTGTGTGATTTCTGGAATAAGCGTTATATAGAATCGACGTATATTATGAGTATACCTTCTTTGGTAAAAAATGAGGTACATGTAAGTTTATAAGTGAATTTGAGGTTTATGAGTCTAAATATAAACGATTCAATGTCTTATTCCTCTTGACTGAACTTTTTGAGACGTTAGCGATATTAGCATCATTAGTACTGAGAGTGTGTTTTGAATTCCTTGGACCAATTCATTATTCACTTTTTGTTACTTCTTACATTTCAAATCTTCAATAGTTCCCTATCATACATATTTATAAATAATGCTAATTTTACCGCCAATTTCATGGATAGTCTTGACATATTTTGGTATATGCCTATTTAGTATTTGGTTTTCATGATATTCAAATAGAAAATTAAATATAAACTGTATGTATAAAATTAAATAAACACTTCGAAAGCTGATATTGGCTGGTGTTCTTCCAGTTAATTAACGCTATACGGATTGACTACGTGTGAAGTGAGATTATAATAAAAATGTATTGACAAATTGACGAAGTGGGAGAATAACATTTGGAAGGCGGTCCGAGATGCCAATATGTGTCGAGCATTTTCATATATCATTGCCCTCCCACCTGAAGCGCAAGCTCCGAGTATATGTCATCTTCTGATATATTTTTAGCGTGTTTAAAGCTGTTCGCCTTGTCATATGCAAGTAAAATTATTATTTATTCCGAGAATAATTTAAAAAATCATATACACCAAAGATGAAAAATTGCAAATAATAAAGTGCTATGATGGTAAATAAGTGAGTAATTGTAACAGAACTATGTAAATTTGTTTGTAGTGGCTTTCTAAAATCCGCACACAGCCTGAATTTATATAATTTATAACTCCGACGCAATTGAGTAAAACAAAAACTGCTAAGTTTTATACTACTGTATTTACACAAAATCGTGACTGCAGTTTCGACACTTTTTTTGTCATTTTCAAAACGATGATTCAACTAAGAATCATTCTTAGTCTTAATTGATTATTCTTAGTAAAGTCATCGTTTTGAAAATAACATAAAAAGTGTCGAAACTGCAGTCACGATTTTGTGTAAATATAGTGGTATAAAACTTAGCAGTTGTTTTACTCAATTGCGTTGGAATTATGAACTACCACAGACTAACAGTTTCCTCAATCAATTTTATACAATTTATAAAATTATGAATTATTTCGTTTGCTTATTTCGTTACAGAATAGTTTTGCTTAAGCAACGGCAAAGTATACTACTCAATACCTTCTATGTTCAAAAGAGACCTATATGTGTCCCTTCTAAAATTTAATTACTTTGTTTGAATATAATTGAGGCTACTCATGTATTATTTTGACGCAAATTAGCATCAATAAGCACAACAACCCTGATTGATGGAAATGAGAAAGAGAACTGAACTAGTGTTAACACAAACTCGCATTAGTAGAGGAGGCGACATAGGAAAGAACACTCGGTATTGATTATATCACTATTCCGACTCCTCACTTTGAACTTCCACCTCATTCATAGTTATTCTGCAGTATTCTAATGAAACGTAGTACATAAATATCTTCACTAGAAGACGCTATAATAAAATTATATCATTATTTAAAGTTTTACATGATTTAAAACTGATTGTCAAAACGTGTTTTTAGTTTTTATGCAAAATAACTTCATTTCTGGATTGAATCATTTTTGGAGTATTGATGTTACTCTGAAAGTAACTGTTTTCAAATATGGGGACAACTTGTTTAACTATCTTCAAATATACCTTCAAATAACCTTTTTCCTTATGTTGTTTTGCTTTTGGTACACATTAACGATCTATTTTGTAAAAGAGGCAACAACGCGTCTAGGTGATTAAATAATTATTGAGTAGGAGATAAAAGCAGGGTTCGGGTAATCTAGTGTGTTTATAAATATATAGGCAGCTGTGTTAGTACAAAGACGTACGAGTAGTAATCTTAGACAAGTTGAATTTTACATTTATTAGTTTCTAAATAAACAACATGTGGCAGTATAATTTAGTAGGAGTTCATAATAGCTAGGAAAGTATTCCAAAAAATGATTTCATAAAATTAAATTGTGGAAAAGAGAGGACAACACTTACAATCAACTCTTTTTCGTTTATTAACGATAAACACTTACAGTCAACTACTGTTTATTCTTACAATGAATCAAAATTACTATAGCGAATGAAATCAACGTATTGTACAGCAGTATAAGAAAATTAATCTCGTAAAATACCATTATGTATTTTGTGACGGCAATAATAATAAACATGTTAATGTTAAATCGATACGCGTTATTGGAACGAGCGGTAGCAGGAAAATTCTCGATAAATATTAAATTATTTATTGGGTTTATCCGCAAGTAATTAATAAAAGTTAGGGAGATTAAGGCATCGTTTATATCTAAATCATAATTTACGTAAAATATATCCAAAGTGGCTAAAAGGTCTCTGGAGGCAGTTTAACTCATAACTCCTTTAAATTTATTTATTATTATTTGTCTTCTTGCAGGACATAAATTACATATATTACGGATTTCTACAGATTATTTTATTGTATTGTAGATTTCTTCTTTGCCTGTTATCGTGTAACTAGAGATTATCATATGATTTAACACTTTTTATAATTAGCCATTGGCTCACATTAATTTATGGTAATCGAGAGACGAGAGGGAATTACTCCGATGGTGAGAATATTTACTTCTTGTTAATGGAGTAAAATATCAAAGTTATCAGTCGTCCAGATAGAAATACTGTGACCGAATACAAATAAAAAAAATAATGTTACTGAATAGCTCATTATCTTTACATTAAATTTAAACTATTTTGGTATTAAGTACTTCAAGATAGCCAAAACTTCGTAACCGATTGTCACTTTATTTTAGTGCCTTAGTAATTGATTATAAACTTTTGGTATTAAAATACCATTTCACATTAGAGAATATGTGATAATAAGCTAAATAAGTTGAGAAGAGCTTGAGTTGTGAGCGAAGTTGATAATACTTGGTGATTTATAAAGATCTATTGAAATCCGTCAGATCTCTTCTTGATATTAAATGATATATGAATTTCTTGGTGATTGATTGAGTTATGCATTAATATTGTTAAGCTCACATAAGACTTCTAAATATATTGCAAAGTATCTACAACAAAATCGTTTGCGAATTCCATTATATGGAATGTAGAAGGCTGTCTAATTAAACAAAAAATTATCTTGAAGGATATCTAAGTTTTTCATGGGATATTAGAGCTTCCACTCCGTAGTATTACATATATATGGGAAATATACATCTGTTTAGAATTGACTATTTAGAACACAAATATCTACTAAAATGAGAAATTCCTAACTAATATTTTCCAGCCACTAAAGTTTGTTCACTGTCTGGAATATACCGTAAAATTCCACACCAAATTCTCATGAACGTGGTCCATGTGGAGAGATACTAGCTTGATGTGAAATTAACACAGTAAAGTCATGATAGAACTTTGTTACCTGCTGGTGTCTATATTCATGCCAGTAGTGGAATGGTATCAACAGGTAGTGGAGTGGTATCAATAGTACGTCGAATGAAAACTTCACCATCTTTTGATATAAACTTAAAACTAGTATATGGTATCCATCTTTCATTTTTTACTCTCGATATTATATAAAAGAGGAAAATAGGGCATATTTTAAGTAGAATTCATTTTATTGCATTTTATTATTTTAAATATATTTCTGTACCCCAGAGCCAGACTATGTTAAGTCCAAAAATTGAGTTATTTTTCAGTGTAGCAGTTTTAGTGAATATAGAACTATATATAGAACTATAGATCTTTTTAAATTGTAAGTTTATGGCAATCCGTGCAGTAGTTGATATTTGAATTAGTTTTAAGCATTAAAATAAAGCCATATTGCCAGTTTTAGCTGTTTGCTAATTTTTGATTTTTGTGACTTGTGAACCTAGTTTTGCGTGAACAAAAAAATTGTTGTAGGATTTAACATACATATTAAATCCAAGGAGACGGACTTGGCATATTTTTAATGGACATAACATGTCTACTAAATCCAAAGTGGAAAAAGAGATATTTTTATGAAATCATTTACTGCTTAATTATAAAAGAAAACAAATAAGAGTTTGGTCCCTAGTAATATATAAAAATATATATATTTTTCATTTATCCATCTTCGTCTTTTCCATACTCTAAAATCAAAACTCTAATCATCACTGAAATCTGTTTTGTAATATAGAATTCCAGTATTACTTTTTGTAATTTGCATATAAACTGCCTGAGATATCAAAAAATCTTTTTTCTTGTTGATATAATGGTGTAGCTGATCCATCAAAAAATTATTTATATCTTAGCGTCAGAATAGCTTTCCGAGTTCCCCTATTTCTCCTAAACCAGAATTGGTCTTCTCCTAGTATTTCGTCTGCTCTATTTTCCATCCTCTTCTGCACTATTCTGGTTAAGATTTTTGACGCGTAGGAAGTTAGGCTAATCGTTCTAAAGTTCTCGCATTTGTCGGCTCCTCTCTTTTTCGGTATAGTAACGATAATGTTCCTCTTATAATCCTTCGGCATCTCGCCCGTTTCGTATATATATTTTGCCAGTTCAGACATCCTATTTACTACTTTTTGTCCCGCACATTTCAAAATTTTCGCCTGTATTTTATCTATACCCGGCGCCTTATTGTTCTTTAGCCCCCTGAGTGCTATTTCAAATTCCTCTCTCAATATAGGTTTTCCTACATCTTCCCTATCGATGCTAGATTCTTCCTCTAATATCTCTCCTAATTCCTGACCCTCGTATAAGTTTCCTAAGTACTGCTTCCATCTATCCGCTTTCTCCTCTCTTCCGATCAGTATGTCCCCCGATTGACTCCTAACGTTTCTAGTTACTGGTCCTATATCCCTGAAGTTCCTCTTAATTATTTTCTAAGCCTCATCGGTCTTACCTACTTGGAGCTTATCTTCTACTTCTTTGCATTTATCCTCTATCCATTATTCTTTTGCTTTTCTACACTTTCTAATGATTTCCCAATTTACTGATTTATAAGTCTTCAGTCCTTTATCGTCTCGTGTGTTTTTGTAGCCTCGTCTCTTTTGTATTAAGTTTAAGATTTCGTCCGTTATCCAGGGCTTCCTATCTTCCCTTCTCTCGTGTCCTAAAACGTCCGTAGCCGCAGAATCTAGACTATTCTTGATACCCTCTCATTCAGTTTCTGCGTTCTTGATTTCGTCATTACTCGCTTTATTTATTAATTGATCTGTTTTCTCCCGGAACTTATCTTTCATATTCTCATCCCTCAATATGTCTACATTTATACGTTTCTTATCGTTCCGGGTTTTCAGATTTTTGAACTTTAATCTAGCTTTAATGACTACCAAGTTGTGGTTGCTGTCTAGATCTGCTCCTGGATAGCTCTTACAGTCTTTTACTTGATTTCTAAATCTCTTCCTAACCAGAATCTAGTCTCTCTGACACCTGTCTATCCCTCCTGGCATTTTCCAGGTGTATCGGCTCCTAACGTGAGTCCTGAACAATGTGTTCGCGACTACCATCTTTTGCCTCTCACAGAATTCTATCAGTCTGCTTTCTCGTTTCTGTTTCCTAATCCATGAGGACCTACAAATTCTCCTTCTTTCCCCTCACCTACGACTATGTTAAAATCTTCCACTTTATTAAATTTTCATGGCCCTTCACAAATCCTATTACCTGCTCTATGTCCGAATAAACGGCTTCTAACTCTTCCTCACTATGGCTAGAAGTAGGCATGTATACTTGCCTACTGTTACTGTTTTCACTGGCTTCGAATCTAACCTGACCATCATTACTCTCTCGCTGTATTGTAGGTAGCTATCTACATATTGTCCTGCGTTCTTCCGCATAACGATTCCTACTCCCGCGTTTCTATTTACCGATCCTGTGTGTATTACCCTATAGTCACCGCTCCAATAATCTCCTACTTCCGGCCAGCGCATCTCATTTATACCTACTATATCTAATCCTAACCTATCCATTTCTATCTTCAGATTCTCTAGCTTCCCTGCCTGTCTCATGCTTCTAACATTCCATGCTCCGACGCGTGAAATGCTACACTTCTTACTAACCCTACTATTGCACTCGATCACGGCTCTCGGAACAGTTATCACCCGGAGATCCGAACGGAGGACTATTTTACCTCCGGTGTTTTTTGCCCCAGGAGACGCCATCATTATTTGGGATAAGCCTTTTGTTAGCTGTTCTGATTATTATAATGTGGTGGTTTCCTCTTGCCTTCCACATCGCAGTCGTGTGTGTCATAGCACCATACCAACCCCCACAGTTTCTGCCACAATGCCTACTGAAAGAGCTGCTGCCCTCCTTCAGGGACTTGTCTCGCGCCAATATCCATTGGCCGGCGTAATGGCCTCGATGGGTTCGTATGGCGAGCCGAGCGAGATCACCGCTCCCTACTCACTTGTCTTAGTCTGGTTTTTCAATAAGGACCTCCCCACTATGGTTAAACCTATGGTACGGCTCCTTAAATCATTAAAACGCGCAAGCCGACCCACCCGTTCTAGTTTACACTAGAACTTCGTCAAGGTGCAGGTCCTATTAGATCGGTAACCTAACAGTTATTTAGTTTTAATTATTTTTCCTTGCAATATCAAGTTTGATCAAATTAAATGTCATTCGATTCAACATGGATAATGTATTACTAAATAGTCTTAAAAATCTACTCACAGTAGACACTCATTTTTAGTTACGATATATCCTCGATAACTCTTATAATTATCAACAATTGTCAAGAAGAATGATCAAATAACTTATGCTGACAGATAAGGTATGTAATAATTCAAACATATATCAGACAACAGTTTTTATAATTCCTCTGTGTATTGCAGTTTTCACTAGTTAGTTAAGTCTCTAATATGGGTGCGTTCCATCACTAATATGTGAATTTTATAGTGCGCATTTAAAATCCTCAATAATTCTAATAATTTTCAAAATGGCACCGCCATCTTTGATGATTATATCACTATTAACTAAAACATTATTGTTATACTTTAACGTATGTATGCTAAATTTTATTATTTTACATCTATGAGTTCAAAAATTAAAGAGAGGATGGAACTTCTAGTACACACTGTATATTCCCATATTTAATTTTTTCCCATTATTTAATGTATTAGTAAAGTTTAATATTTTAATGACGTTTAATATATCATCTAGTTGTAGATTTAATATGTGCCATTTCGAAAATAGATATATACTATTCATTTCATCGCTATTTGCCAAATAGAAAACTCTCTTTTCTTGCGATAAATGGAACAGTCTACTTGAGCCTAGCCATAAAAACAAGCCACGGTATGATTTGAGATTTTTTATTTGGCAAATAGCGATGAAATAAACTATAAATATGAAAATGATATATTACATAATACATATTTTCGAGACATTCTTTGGTTACCTACTTTCAATATTGATAACAAGGCTATTATAAGGCTCCAGTATGCTAGTACATTGAGCGCATAAAGGGTTCGTAGTAGAGAGTATATATTGTAAAATATATGCCGTAATATGTAAGAAACCAGTAAATTCTTTGTCGAAATAATAAATTTAAGGCAATATCGCCTTTCTATGTTATAAATTGCAATTTTGTTGCGGAATTATTATATTCTGATTCAGAAATCCAATCCATCCTGCTACATGAATACACACTATAATACATGTTAATGGATATTTAATAATTTTATATACGAGTATAATTAATAATTACCAATATATATATATATATATATATATATATATATATATATATATATATATATATATATATATATATATATATATATATATATATATATATATAAACTGCTAACATGAGGAGGTTCTTTATACTCGATACCATCTGCAAGTACCTTATACAATAAGGACAAAAACAAATTAATCCAAAACAGCTATTCCCCCGGCTACATGCCGACGACGATCGCTGACTTATGTGGCGAAATTTGTCGTATTTCGTCTAACATTTCACTAGCACGGAAATACTGTGATTCAGATTGCTCGAAAATCATGCGAGGAAGATGCAGAGCGTCCTCTATCTCAGGATATCGCTAACTATAGGCCGGTTTCGACCTTACTTGGATCTCGTCAGTGCAGTATAAGCGAATATACCTTTGATAAACGAGGTTCACATCTTATAGACGCAGTTATATTTTACCGTAGTGGAACGTATCCAGCGCCATCTCTCCTATAATAATATATTGATAAATTGAAATCCTATAATAATATATTTGTGTTTATTGTTTAATGTTTTCTCTAAAATAGTGCATAATATAGCTTCTTATAAAGTAGTAAACAGTAGTAGTAATAAATAAATCAACTACGCGATGTAAATGTGACCTCAAAACAAACATAATTCATCATTGTATTTGACTTGGTTCCTCTTTTATCGATTGCTAATAACGAATTTGTTAGATATTTTTAGAAATGGATATATTGAATAATTAATGTACATGATAATTACCATTTTAATGGCAATACCTGTTATTACTCATGTTGCTTTTATTCAAATCGATGATCGTTATTTCAATATACATTATATTTATATACGTGTATATGAATTATTTTAGTATTAAAAGGGAGTAAAGGGAGTATGAATTCTCCTTCTCGTAAATTAGTCTTGTCGATTGCACGTCTTTTGAGATTGGCCATGATGGGAGCTTATTCCCATGCACTATGGAAACTAGTTTTGTAGCTAATTAATCTCGAATGTTTTTTAGATGACTCCATTTCTTTAAGCTTTTGTATTGGGAATGGATACCTTTTCACGTATTTGCCCTCAAAAAATATATCCCATCCTTTTACCATTTCTTGCGTAACTACTACGACCTCGAAAGGTGACGGTCTAGACCTTGAGGACTTTAATGGGTCGTACCAGTCAGTAGGTAATTCCATATGAGTTTTCGTATTGAGTCCAAATAATGTGTTTGATTAACTATGTAATGCATAAATTTTCTAAACATAGAGAAGTTTTTGTTCTGTCCACCGGCAGAATCACAAAACATATGAAGATTATTTGCCATACTGTTCATATAATTGACGATACAATTGAATAGGAAAGACAGCACTTCATTGGGTTCCGTCTTAGTGATTGTTTGCGGATATGTATAAAAATAGACTGTACTGCTGCAAGTACACGAATATTATATATATATATATATATATATATATATATATATATATATATATATATATATATATATATAGATAATTGTCTTAAGTAATACACATCGTTTGTTGTGACATTTGATAGTGAGCCATTTTTTGATAGCCAAGTGCTATTGCAAGAAAGTCGCATAATTTTTGAGCTTTCTTGCGGGCTGTATTTTTGAAATCATAAAATGACTGCGCTCTTCGTTTATGAACGTCATTTTCCATAGTTAATTTTGTGCAGTATCTCTTTCTGGATCTAATGATTGTAATTTTGCGGTAAATCCGTCACATGCAGAACATGTATTCGAGCAGGGGTAACCAAATTACAAATTGAAGTTGGTATTAAAAATATGTCTATATGTCACATATGAAACTTGAATAACTGAATAGTACATACGTATGTTCGGTTTAGAACGTTCGAAGACGTTGTCCGATTTCTATACTCCACTTCTTCCTATCTTCCCATTGGCCGTCTTGTAGGTTGCGGGCACTCATGGCTTTTCTTATTCCCTCTGTCCAGCTGCTCTTTGGTCTACTTCTTCTTCTCCGATGTGCTGGTATCTACGTCATGGCTTGTTTGGGTAATCAAGAATCTGGCATACGGTTTACTTGAGCGTACCGTATAAGCTGTTTTCTTTCAATATCACAGGTTATAGTGTCTGTAAGTTCCATTTGTCGAAGTACCTCATCGTTTCTTATTCTTTGAATTCTTGATATGCCAGCCGATCTTCTCAGAGCATCCATTTCTGTAGCTTCAATCTTTCTCTTATTTCTGTCCGTAAGCCTCCATGTTTCAGCCCCATGGATTAAGGTGCTTTTTATTAGGGTGTTGTAAATATTAAATTTTCGTCTTTTGTTTATGTTTTTGTTCCATAGAATGCCATTTAAACACCCAATTGCTCTTTTTGCTTGAATTATTCTTGGTCGTATCTCCTTATCATCTGTTCCCGTTGAATCAAACATAGTTCCCAAATACTTATATTCGTTACACCCTTCTATTGTTTCCAAGTCGTTGATATGTAAGTCACTCTTGTCATTGCCTATGCACAAATATTTTGTTTTCTGTGTGTTCATTGACAGACTCCATTACTCGTATGTTTCTTTCAATTTTCTAGTCATGTCTTCTAGATCTTCATTGTCACCTGCCAGTACTGCTTGATCATCTGCAAACTATAATATGGAAATGGTTGAGTTTGATAGAGGTATTCCCATTCCGTGGCATTTCTGTTTCCATTTCCACAGAGCTTGATGTAGATTTTTAACAAAGTGGGTTAGATGCAACATCTCTGTCGCAAACCTTTTATAACTTGGAAAGGTCGCGATAGCTTGTTTACCACTTTAATTTTGGAATTTGAATATTTATATATATTTCGTACTGCCGTGATGAGTGTGTGATTTATATTTGTGTCCATTATTGTTTCCCACAGTTTACATACGGGTATATTATCATACGCTTTTGTTAGATATACAAACAAAATATGAGTTTCTTGGTTTGTGGCTGCTCTTTTTTCAATGATTTGTTTCGTACAAAATAAATTATCATTACAGGATCTACCTGCTCGAAAACCACTTTGTTCTTCTTCGTCACAAATTTCTTCTTCTATAAGATTTCGAAGTATTCTTTCATATAGTCGGCTTACCGTGCTCGTTATGCCTCTATAGTTTTGACAGTTATCCTTGTTGCCTTTTTTATGTATAGAGATCATGTGTGCTTCTCCTCATATTCCAGGAACTTCTTGTCCATTTAAACATTCATTAAATATGTACGTGAGTAACCTAAATAGTTTTGGTGTTCCATTTTTCAGCAATTCAGCGTAGATACCTTCGGGTCCACAAGATTTTCCATTTTTGAGTTTCCTGACAGCCTCACTTATGTCTTTTTTACTTATGTAGACTCTTTCTCCTTGAATAATTATTATCGGTGTTGTCTCTTCCATGTGTTCTTTTCTTGTTTCGGTTAGAAAGTCTTGGTAATGTTCGATCCATTGTTGTATAGGTATTATTTGGATATTAACTTTATCTCTACCTGTGTTTTTTACGAATTCTATAAATTTTCAAGACTCCGTACATTTTCTACCACCAATATATGAGTCAATTTATTTGCATTCGTTGTCCCACATCTCGTTCTTTCTGAAGTTGATTATTTTTCTTGTTTGTCTTTTTACTTCTTCATATTCTTGTTTATTTTCTGGATCTTTTGTACCCATCCATTTCGTGTAATGTTCTTTTTTTAATTTAACGAGATCTTCTATATACTTGGTCCACCAAGGTTTATTGCTCTTTCTGCTTTCTTTTATTCCTAGAGTTTCATTGGCTGCTTTGTGTATTCTTTCGGTAATATTTCGGTAAGTTTCTGAGAAAGATGTTTTTGGTTTATTTAAGTATCTATCCAGTCAGCTTTGGTATAGATATCTAATGCTTTCTTCCGTTAAGCTATCGAGGTTATACAGTTGATAATCAGCCTTTTCTAAGTTTTCATCTGTATTTCTTTCATCCGATTCTCCTCTCCACCTTGATATAAATATTTTTGCTTTAAGTATATAGTGGTCCGATCCACAAGTTGCGCCTCTGTAAGCTCTCACATCTTGCGTTCGAAGTTTTGTTGTTTGTCTAGTAATTATATAATCTATAATAGATTTTTGTTTTCTAGTATGTTGTTCCTACGTATACTTGTGAATCGTTTTGTGTTTGAAGAAGCCGTTGTTTATTTTAAATTCATTTGAAGTACAAAGGTCTATGAGACGCTCTCTGTTGTCATTAATATTTTCCTCTCAAAATGGACCAACCACACAGTCTTGAAGCTTACTTCCTGTTCTACTATTAAAATCTCCTAAGAGGATTAGTTCTCTTATACTTCCAAGTTCTTGAATGACTTCATCCAGTTTCTCGAAAAATGCATCTTTGATGGCTACGGGTTCATCATCTGACGGGGAATATACACCGAGAAATGTCATTTCTCTTCCTTTTATTGTTATATTCATCTTAATTAGATTTTCGTTAATTGGATCCCAGTCTGTAGAATGTTTTTTCATTTTCTTGTTCACTAATATTGCAACTCCTCTCTTGGCACGCGTATCTTTGGGAACTCCACTAAACATATGTATGTATTTTCTCATCATTTCCGCTCCATTTCCTTTCTTCTTTGTTTCTGTCAGGATTGCTGTTTCTATCCTATAATTCTGTAATTCATCTACTATTTCATCCATCTTATTTCTACTACCCTGTACATTCCATGTTGCTGTATTCATAATCCTTTTCATTGCGTTTTGTCATTTTCCAGTTGATCCGTCCGAATTTCCGAGGCGAAGTATAGAATTTTTAGCAAAATTTTTGTTTTCTAACAGTTAGGTGGCTGGTATAACGCCTAAACCCCCAATCTGGAGGACCAATCAATTTGTAATCAAGGTTTTTTTCCTCTAGCCTTTGACAAACCGATGTCGAACTACAAAGCAGTAGCTTCGCCTGTATCCCAGGCAGGGGCCCTTACAGGGTGCTATCATCCAGGCCAGATGAACCCTGGTTCTTTAACGAGGTTGTTACTCCTCCCCCTCCTCCTTTCTCATTTCTTGTGTGATGAGACCCCAGGCTTGGGACTGGATAGTTATAAATGAATAGTTCTCATTAAATAAGTTAAACATTTTTTTTATATTCAGTTCCTCTGGCAAATACTTTCTCTTTGAATCATACATACTGTAATGTGATAATCTAGTTTTAAAAAAGTTTATGTGATCATAAATTTCTTTAAAGATTCTTTAATTTTCTGTGCTTGGAGCTGTGCTTGCTACGCATATCCCGTCCACAGGTCCCAAGTTCTTTTTGCTTTTGTTTTAAATGTTAAACTTTAATTTTAGATATTACACGGATTGACTGAAATGCCTTGAAACATACCTGTAGTTCATGTACTACATCCTCACGTTTCACTCGTACTTTGTAAACAAATGAGGCATCGTGAAACTTTGCATCTTCCTCACGCTTTCTAGCCCGTCTTCGCTGAACAGGAATTAACGACATTAATCCAGTTAAATAGGCATTTTGTTCATCATTAGAATGTAGCCTATTAAGATATCGGAGTATCGCTTGTCTTTAATTAGTAGTAATTTTTTTCAAAACATTGTAATCTGTTACAGTGACAAGAGGCAAGAGACTGCAGCCGTATTTTCATAACATACTTCATATGTCCGGCTTTTCTTCGTTTATTTGATATATTTACATTACAATGCATATCACCATCGAGTGACATAATGTTAATAATTTATCAACACTGACAACAGTTTTATATGAACACTTCACTTGTCTTGAAAACAGAGCACACTTAGATATAAAATGAATAACAAAATGTTTCCCCGAAACGTATACGGGCTGAATTGACTCTCCTCGTTCTTTGCCTTCATCGCGTGGACATTCCTTGTTCTTAACCTACTAGTGAAAATTAGAAACATGATTATTAATGGACTGTTCCAGATTTTACCCATCACAAGAACTGTAATGAAGCATGCTATATTTAGCTACCAAATGGCAGCAAAATCACAAAAACGTGACAATTATGACATTTCCTGTTCTTTCCCTTCACCCTTCACGTAACTTTTTCAATCATTAGGTTTATAACTGTTTTTCATTTTCCAACTAGCGGGAGCTGTTTGTATTTCTCCCAGCAGTCCCAACGACATTTTTTCTGAAGAAGGGCATTGGTACTCGCAAAAAGCGGTGTAAAAATATACTTTAAGGTGCCACTTAATATTAATAATTAAAAAAAATTTAAAAACAGTCTAAATCTTCTATGTAAATAATAACTGCTAACACACTTCGGAGTTCAAAGTTTACTGCTAACACACTTGTTTGTATCGATTCCATTCGTGTCATTGCTCGAAGAATAAAATTTCTTTTTATTGCTGCTTTTTAGAAGAAATTAACTCGATCGATCCGTCGACATTGTTTTCGATGAAAAAGTGCCAGGCTATGGTACCGCTTCAATGGTATTTTGGTTGTTCTTGTAAAAATTATTTCAGTCAGTTATTTTTTTGATTGTATAAAAATTATATTAATTTATTTTTTAACGTTTCTTATGCCTCGATTCTTCTTCGCTACTACTGTTTAACACGATTTCTTGTTTCTTCACCATCGTTATCGTCAAAGTTTTCTTCGCCTGATTCGATTTCATTTTCTGATTAACATGGCTCGTCCATATCTTACTTTAAACATAGATTAGAACATTTTAATCCATGTTTTCGGCAGCTACACACATTAGTTTTTCAATCAACGCTTTCGCATCTACATCAATTTTTTTAATAATATCTTCGGGAATCATCTGATCAGAACTATACTCGTATACAGGCAGCAAAATATTGTTCACGATTTTCCATCCCCATTGTTGCGGATCGTAGCTGCAAAAAAGTCCGATACGAATGTTCAGCTGCCGCTTTTTCAATTGGTGGAAGACTCTCTAATTGAAAAGATGATCTTGTTGTTGATCTTTTAAATTGCGTAAATCTTAATTCAAAGTACCGGTATCTTTTTTTGTAGAATACAAATCTTTAATGATGTCACATCCAACTTTGGCTATTTGTGTTTTGCATTTTTGTAAAAAATATCAAAATCTGATAGTTCTTTCTTTTCATTACTAAATATTTTACAAATTTTATTTTTACATTTTCTAAAAAAGCACGACGTTGTGTTACATCCAGTTATTAAGTACAACAACCCAATGTACTTTTTTAAATGTTTATACTTGAAACTGTCACAATCATAAAATTTTTCAATTTCTCCAGATTTTGCAATTTTACGAAAGATTATATTCTTGTTTGTTGGTGCTAACTGAGTCAACAAAACTGACAGATCAGTATCTTCTCCGATTATTTGTACTATATTGTCTTCTTCTTGGATCTCTATAGCAGTTAAAATGATTAGTCTATCGGCATCATCATCGGCAGTTTTAGTAAGAAATTTTTTGTTTTCTAGTCCTTTACATAACATAATTATGATTTTTTTTATTCTTTTCATTAGAAAAAAATTTTTCTTTAGAATATAAAATTGTTGTATTATATTCAAATAATATTTCGAGAGCTCTATTTTTCATTACTCTACGCAGACGTTCGATAGATTTTGTACTTGATGTTGGGTTCTCCGGGTAATCGTCAAAGACGAATCGAATCGAATCGAATTTCTGGCAAAATGTCGTTGCGCATAGAACATACTGATCTAAAGTTTCTTGCACAGTGTTCTTAGAACTCCACACAACTTTATGAAGAAAAAAATCGACCGTCTATAACATGTACAACGTTTTCACAATTCGGAGGTTGGATGCTTTCGATTGGTTTTTGCGATATTTGAAATCGATATGAGGCTCGCGCAATATTTGCACATAATAGTGTAATTATTAAAGAAAATTTTAAGCCCAACCCCGATCCTACAGATGTGGCGGCCTATGAATTATGAGGATTTTACAAAAACGCCTTTTTTTTTAAACTCGAGTTTTGCAAAAACTATAAAATATTTTCCAATTTAGAAAGAAATTGTTTTATTTTTGTCACCAGGAGCTATCCTTTCATCATGTTTCATAAAGAAATATTTATTTTTGAAAGAAATACAGCTATTTGAAAAAATTGCGATTTTTAGCGGTTTTCTTGCAATAACTAATTAATTTATTTATCGATCAAAACCAGTTTGGGCTTATTCGATCCGCATTAAAAATTACCACAACTTTTGTTTGAAGTATTTGTTTCAAAAATGTTTGATTTTTTTATAAATTAAAAAACTGCTTTTTGGGAACTTTTGACGTCATTTTGAAAATGAAGCCCAAAAATTCAGGCGGGGTGAAGTAGCTCATTGAATTCTACGGAATTTTTCAAAATTCTTACATATTTTCAATTACTGAACTACATTTTTACACCTGAAAAAGTAATTTGATTGAACTAATATGGCTGCATAAAATTTTCATTAGGTTTCAATAAGAAAATTTTAAGAAATGTCATAAAACTTTAATTTGCTTTACATAATATTGATTTCATTAAATTTTAACAATGTCTACTATTATTTTCTATACACAATTCTAGTTTGTTTATAAATTATCGCTTTAAATTCACAAACATTTCGCCCCAATTTCACCAATAACTCATCGTCATTTAAGTCATTCGGTCATCATTTAAATCATTTGCCCATTTCTTATATACGTGATCTTTATATGATCACATAAAAATATCACAAGGTGTCAAATCAGGTGTGCAAGCTGGCTACTTCATTACACTTTTACGCCCTATCCACATATTTGAGAGAAACTAAATAAGCTATCTAAATAAGCTTTCACTCAAAATTTTTATGTGGGGAAGTGCTTCATCTTGGTGAAACCAAACATCTTTGTCATAATGAAACATAGTCTCTCTGACAGGAATTATATCATCTCTTAATAAATACAAATATATATCCATTGTTAAAAATTCTTATATAAAAGAGCCCAAGTTTGTAATTCACCATAACCCCTATCAAAACATTTAGTTCCGGTGGATGGTGAGTGCCAGCTTCGACTATCTAGTGTGGATTATGTTGGGCCTAATAACGGCAGTTATGCTTATTTAAAACTCAATGTATCATGAAACTGACTAACTTAATAAAATTGCATCAACAAAATATGAATTATGACAATACATATCCTTCATAATGCCATAGAATTGAAACCTTTTCTCCAAGTTATACTTAAGTAATTCCAGAACTGATTATGATATATTAAGGGATGTTTCCGTTTTCAGAATTATGCGCATCGACCTTTGCGATATCACATGGTCTCGTTCTAGATATATAGTAGACGATCTTGAACTATCTCTTAAATCACTAATAATACATTTACTGTAGCATTATCATGAGTAGCAGTATTTGGTCATGATGTATCCTTCACGTCTCCCGCATCTCTGTATATCTTTATCATTTTGGAGACATAAGAGTAATATAAGCGCGCTTGGAATACACTTCTTAAACAATGAACAGACTTTTTGATGTATCCTTTTACGGTCTCCATATCCAACCATAGTCAAATATTACTTTTTTTCGTTTTCTGTCTGGTGCACCAGCTCAGTGAAATTTAATTTGTTGTCTAATAAAACTACACAAAAGTTTAAATACAAAAAAAAAACCTGAAAATCATGAAGAAATAAGCCGTTTTGTCCTTTTTCATATAAAAAACAGACTGTCGATAAGTCTGTCACTAAAGATGTCACCTTAGATTTTATTTGAATATCAATAATTTAATTCGAAAAATTGATTTAGACATTATGAGGAATACCAAAACACGCATTTTGCCAACAAAGTTTTGTTTTGTGGCGAAAGCACTCTCACGCTACATTAGACTTCCATTGCGATCAGAAATTATTTTAAATTTTTTGAAACAGATGATTGAGACATAAAGAACCGGTGACGTAACCGGCTCGGTAATATGACTTTATCCCTGTATCTTTTTTCACTACAAAACTGCCAAATGTTTAAAGAACGACCCCAAATGACTTAAACGACCTGAGTTGTTGATCCAGTGAATAAGAGATAGTACTTAAGAGATAAACAATTTCTGGATGTAGGTCGATCGTTCATAGATATATTATAAGAAAGCCATTAGAAAACAATGTGCGGATTGAAAATATAGGCGAAATATATCGAGAACTTATAATGAAAAGAATATTTCAAGGTTATCCATATATACAAATGTAATTAGCAGAAAAAATTATCTCAAATAGTTTTGTATAAAATAAATAATTAAAAAGTTACAGGTATTAATTTATACGTATGCCAGGCTCTTTATATAAATGAGTATTTTTATTTAAATGTATCTATAAATTGTATATTTTTTTGGAAATTTTTTAAGACTCGGTAAACTAACTATCTACGTAATAGTTCCACCTATTAATTTCATTTTATATCCCACCATTTTTAAGATCTATGCTATATTAATATGTGCACTTATAATATATAAAAATTTAGACTACACCTAATTATGCCTAACTGAAAACCTATTATTTCATAATAGATAAATCTACTTTTATAAAGAAATTATTAGAAAAAGAATATGTATCGTATTTATAAATTATGTTTCCCTTTTTTGTTTTAAGTTAGTATAAAATGAATAATGTATTTAATGCTTTCAGAAATTTATCACAAACAGATTATACAAAGAAACTCCCAGTCAATTAATTATCTTATATATGTTTACAAATTTATTACGGGGTTTAAATATCTTTATACGATAGCAGGAATCATTTTTAGTACGAATAGTGGTTTGTTGTTTGAATTTAGGTTTTTATATTTATTTTAATAATTATTACCAATTAGTTACAATAAAAACTAAATTTGTGAAAGGTTAAATAGTGTCTTCATATCCTTAATGAACCACTTGAAAATGGTTTATGTGTTACTAATTATTTTTATAAAGAGACACCTAGAAAATTTTCCTTGTTAATTCTTTTATACTGCAAAACTAAGCTGTTCTATTTCTAGTTTTATTACGACGACTTATGGATTACATATATATTTCTGTTTTTCATTTTTACGTTGGTATATCTGTAAGCGAAGAGCTTGTAATATATAGTTGGTAATAATTTGTCAATTTATACCTTGGCAAACGTAGTAAACTCACATTAACTTTTATTATTTTGTTACAGTGTAGCCTGGACAAAGCGTCTTTGGGACGCTGCTTCAAATCCAGACACAGCAACGAATCCCAGTGCCCTATGCTGACCAATAAATCTGGCGCTAAACAGACAAACAAACCACCGAAACAGAAATCAAACATTTTAACGACCATAAAAACTTCTCCGAGTACAAATAGCAATCAAAAGAAACTTCGGTTTCAACTAGCCAAAGAAAGGAAAGCCAGCACAACCTTGGGTATAATAATGAGTGCGTTTACATTTTGTTGGCTGCCATTTTTTGTATTAGCATTAGTGAGGCCATTTTTGGAAACCACAAACGCTTTAAAGACGTTAGGTAGTTTATTTCTGTGGTTGGGTTATGCGAATAGTCTGCTCAATCCAATCATATACGCGACGCTCAACAGAGACTTTAGGAAACCTTTCCAGGCCATTTTGTACTTCCGCTGTGGTAGTTTGAATCACATGATGAGAGAAGAGTTCTATCATAGTCAGTATGGGGATCCAGATCAGCATATAAATAGGTGTCACGTCGATTATGAGGAAGGTGTAGAATATATTGAGGCAGATGGTGAAGAAATTAAAGTTCCTGAGACGGATACAGCACACGAGTCGTTTCTATGATTTTCAATCGAACCTAGGTAAGATAATTAACATAATTACTAATATATATGACGGATGTAGCTTTACAACATTTTAAATCGTTAAAGACTAAATTGGATAAAAGTATTATGAGAGCCGAAATTACGAACTTTGTTAATTAGTTTCGAAGGTTATATGTTTGTACATTCTAGGCGATACTATTAGGTCGTAAATGAGTTATCAGCTAAGAAATAAGTTTTCATTCCAAGAGTTGCGAACTAACTTTTTATTATAAAGAAACTATACAATATTGCTGGAGGAATGACTGATTTTCTGTCATATTTCTATTGAGGATTTTCTACTCTTTTGTATTATTAATTTTATTCACTCGAAAGTTTTCAGACATTTACTTTGTAAATGTGACTACGAGTATATACTGCGGTTTTGTCTATGATGTTTCATATGTATGTAGCAGAAAACATTATTATTTAAAAAAAATTGTGAATTTAAAACTAAATGTTATGAAATTATTTTGTTTTGTTAAACTTTTTTTGTATTGTTAAAATTTTGGTTTTAGTTCTTTTATGTATTTCCTCCTTATAAATAAAGAAAAATGAATTAAGTTCATACATGAATATGAAATATATAGCTTAAGAAACATCTGAAGGAAATCTGTAAAATTAGATTGCTACCGATAAAACATTATTTTCTACATATATTTTCTAAATACGAGTATACAAATAGTATTGCAACAATTTAAAAAAAAAAGAATTCAGATTTTTTTTATTAAATTCATCATCATCATGTGCTATTCACTTCATCGCTATTTGCCAAATAAAAAACTCTCTTATCTTACCGCTAAACGGAACAGTCTACCTGAGCCTACACATAAAAACTAGCTACGATATGAGATAAAAGCCGTTTGGGATTTTTTATTTGGCAAATAGAGATGAAATAAACTATACATAAATGATCGGAATAGCTATTAGAAAGTAGTTGCACAATGTAAAACATGAAATAAGTTTAATTAAAGGCGTTAGCACACAAAGAAGGCAGCTAAAAGTTGGGCTGATATCAAAATGAGAAACCAAGATGGTATATCTGAAAATATACCAAATAAAGGGATGAGACGAATTTTTCCTGCGTCACATAATGTACGAGTACCTATGTAGCAGTTTTGAAGAAAATTTTTAATAATAGTTCGTTCCCATTATAAACGCGACATTTATTTTTCTTTACTAGTGTTCTATTATGTTTATCGTTTTAATCAGCTACTGTAGTGGTCATGCTACGATTACTTACGTAATTAGTTGCGCGATGTAAAAGATAAAATACATCAATGCAAACGTAACAGGCAAATATTTGCCCTACGCCAAAATGAAAAACGAGTTATTAATGGAAAGCGGAATTACTGTTTCTAACTTATCAAAGTGATTTTGAACCACATCAAGTAACACAGTATTCACTGGTTCGACGATGGAAAAAATATCCTAATAAAATAAATGAAAAAAGCAACATTCTATATAAAAAATAAATAAACTAATGCATTACATTTAACCTATGTTATTAAGTTATTTTATCGTAGGTTCAAAAATACAATTTTTTTTTCAAATTAATAAATATTTTCGTGTACAGACAAGTAAATACTTGTCCATGTTTGTAGGTATGTTTATGAAAAATTGTCTAATAATCAACACTGACTTAGTTTTCCATAATACACCAAAACATACACTACACTCGACACACGTCTCGCCAACAAAGTTGGCATCATCTGGAGATGATTAAAACTAATGTTATGCTAATAATGTATCGTATTTATACCTAACATTGATAGAATACATTGATAGGATACATTGTTAGCATAACAGTAGTCATCTCCAGATGATGCTAATGTCGAGTGTAGTGTATAGTGTTTTGGTGTTTTGTGGAAAACTAAGTCAGTGTTATCTTCACCCCAAAGGCTCCCACCTACTCTAATATTCTAATAATTAAGAAAATAGTCTAAGAATTATCTAGTATGTACACTCCAATATTTAACACTTTAACTCTAGATACTGCATATCTACAAATACACTTAAGTACATATTTTCGTCTAAACTAGTAATATGTTGATGAAGGGTTGTCATTATCATGAAGAAAACATATTTTTCATCAATAAACAAAACATTCTTAAAAAAACTAGATTCCCATATATTATTCCATCATGGATTAAAAAATGGGGAATAATCGTCAGGAAATAACTCTTCAGTGCACATCCGTCCATGTCTTTCCAAAATGCACTGATTTATGTTTGCAGGCACATTAACTCTTTCTGCAGTTTGTTTACTAAAACAAGGTTCACCTGTTTCCACAAATATAAGCGCTTTGATTTGTCCTTCCAACTTTGCTTCCGACGGAAGTCTTTCTTCAGGATTGTCTGAGCATCATTATTTACATCTCGTTATACTACCCGACTAATCTTAAAGTTGTGCACACTATTTAGAAGGTACTGATTTTATTATGAATACGAGGCGGTTTTCAAAAGTAAATAAAAATCCAGCATTCTGGAACATAAAATACCAATTTATTATTTGCATTTTATCTTTTTCCATTTATTAATTTGAAAGAGAAATAATACGATATATGTAAATCTATTCTCGATGAATCGGCTGTTAATTTTTGTATAATGATAAATTAAAGAAAAACCAATGGCATTGAATATTTTGCTCCACTTAAATGAATTATCTCTACGTTTCTAGTCATGGGCTCTCCCATTTTCTACCTCCATTAATTGACATCCCGATCTGTAAGAAGTCCAATAGAATGACAGTTGCGATGAAGAAGGTTATTATTACTTTTCCGCACTCCACTATACGCGGAAAGTAATGTAATCGTGCAAAGAAAGATTTTTTTCTAGGGTTCATTTTTCGTTTTTCGACCATACACATATTCTGCATTTATGTGTTTTTTTATTTTTTCTCGGTGACTCACTTTCGAGAGAGAGATGTTCTACGTGCGGAAAAGTCCATTTTAAAGTTTTAAAACTGTTTATTTTGTGTTTTAATAATGTTTTATTTAATATGTTTTTAAGAACAAACATTTTTTTCCAATATCTATTGTTAAAAAATAAAACTGGTTTTGCATTGTAAGGCTTTGTTTTTATTATTACCTGTTTTTTCAATTAGAGGTAAAAAGTCGTAAGCCCAAAATTAAGGTACAAGTAAATTTTTATGAAATAATGTAAAGCCTATCAAAAGAGATAATACCGATAAGAAGATAATCCACATACGATTCAAAATTGGCCCATTCAAATTAACGAATGAACGAAGAAAATTATAATGAATAAGCTATTTGGAAAGAGATTTTAAATAATAATTATATTTTGTTATTAGTAAGTACCTAGACAAAAATAGAAAATAAATTAGATTGTCAAAAAATTTTCACATTTATTAAAAAAACTGAATTTCTGCTCGCAAAAATTTCCTTCTTTTTATTAAAGATCTTGATACTCTTAAAGAGAATTCTGATCCTAAACTACAAATCGCTCGTTAAATTGAATACACATTTATTGGGATTTTAGACATCTACAACTTATTGGGGTAAAAAATTAAGCACTTTTTCCATATTCATACTACAAGATAATAAGAATAATTTTTTTCGTATTTATTTTCTACATTATTTATTTTTTCTAATGTGCTTTGGTATTAAAAATAAATAGGGGAGTATAATCGTAATAACTATACATAGAGTATTTAGACAAGTTATTCTGAATTCAATCATAGCAACAGAACTGTGTTTAATAACAGAGATATTAAAACTGTTGAAAATACATTATATTATGAACTAGTGGAGAAAAACATCGTTATCGTTACAGCTTAAGCACGTGCCGAAGTAGGGCAAGCATTTTAATTAAAAATTTATTACCGACCTTCGTATGCAGTAAGCAGTTATATTATGTTTAACTGAGTTAAATTAGAGTTACTTCTGATTAATCTAAATTTAAGAATATTTATTCATCTGGCATAATGTTTCCGTCGGAGGAATCAAATTACACTGAAAAATTAAATATTACATTAATTAATATTTTTCTTTAAAATTTCTAACACTGACTTAATTTTCCACAAAACACCAAAACACTATACACTATTTTCGACGCGCATGTCGCCAACTAAGTTGGCATCATCTGAAGATTATTAAAAATGAGTTTTAATCATTTCCATGTCAATGATTAAAACTCAGTTTTAATCATTGACGCCAACTTACTTGGCGATACGCGCGTCGAGTGTAGTGTATACTGTTTTGCTGTTTTGCGGAAAACTAAGTCAGTATTATCTTCACACAAGGTGCCACCAACCTACTCCAGTTTTAAAATTTATATGGTTAAAAGGCTTACAAAACGATTATTAATCTTACGACTACAGCTATATATATATATATATATATATATATATATATATATATATATATATATATATATATATATATATATATATGTATATATATATATATATATATATATATATATATATATATATATATATATTACACACATACACTCTTGATTATTAGAAATTAGTCTTAAAAAACATTTTTGTTTCTTAAATTTCATTAATATACAAATTTGTACTTATTCTCGTGTTTTTACTGAATCTGCAACAATTAGATTATTATTTAGATGCACTGTCATGTATTGTCGTATATCACAAAGGTTATGGTAGTACGCTTCTTACTTTACATTAGATGGATAAAAACTTCTCCTTCTATACCTCATTTATTAGTTACATTCCTGAAAAAAAAAATTATTACATGATCATTATATAACATTCTTCGCCATATAACGTTCCATATTTGTACCCCCTACATAGAAAATTCTTTTATCTTGTGCAATTTTGAACTAACTTCTCACCATTTTAGTTCATGATTACATCTAATAGCAAGTCGTCAATTATTTATTTTAATTTATTTTAAAGCTATTTATAAAAATATATTTCAGTGCCTGAAAGTTATTGGATAAAAAATATGAGATATTAATAAGAACGTTGTCAACATCTCAAACAGATCTATACAAAATTAGTGGCTGGTTTCATGGTAATTATTTAGAAAGAGCAAAACATTTCAATGATTTCCTATGTGGAATAATTAGCTGCACTTTACTGTATATATCTGGTAAAACCACTAAAGTAATATGCCCCAAAGGATGACTAAAGTAGCATATTGTAGCAAGGAATATTATAGTGACCATTATTTCCATTAGAGAATCATATAGAATTAGTGACGTAATTGGCTGTAATTGTTTCCAGAACAATAGAATGAAACATTTTAATTTATTTCTATGAGGTATAATTCATCAAAACATTTCATATTCTCTTTCGCTTACTTCCAGGGTAATTATTGCAAAATTTTGGTCTCTTATTATTTTAGGTAGCTTAACCTAGTAGCTTGGTGTATACTGAGAAAATAATGTACTTATTTATTATTAATCAGTTAAATTCATATTAAAGATTTTTGGACGAACAGATAGACATACATTATAATACTTTACAGTTTACCTAAATTATTATTAAAGTTAATTATTATATATTTATGATTTAATATTAAACAAATAATAACTTAGGATATACTAAACTAGAGCTTATTCAATCCATGTATGCGAGGGTGTTAGATGGAATGTAACTAATCTCATTTCTTCGGTAAGAATGTGAAATGAAATACATTTGAAATAAAACTGATTGATTTTTTACAAACTAATTAGGGATATCTAAATTACTTTGTTTTTGTGAAACTATATGTTTACATATTCTACACCATCTTTAGTATAAAACATGTGTAGGTTGAAATTATATAAATGAACAGATGCTATTTACCAAACTGATTTCGTGTAAATTTACCTATCAATTTCATTTTGCAACTCATTGAACCGTGAAATAAAAAGAAAAATTATTTAAATTGTATAATATTTTGTAAATTTATTTAAATAAGTGCAATAATGTTAAGCAGGTGGAACTACAAATACTTGTAATATGTATATAATACAAGAATGAGTAAGTACACATTATTCTAAAAACAAAAAAGAAGCTAATTACATAAAATCTAAATTTAAAAGTGATAACTATAAAAAAATAAAAAAACTGCCAACAGTAAAACTGCCAACTCTTTAACTCGCATTGGGTCCATGGCACACCGTACTTTTCACAATTTTTTAACTAAAAGAAGTTACATACAAAGATACAGGAAACGTTGATATTTGAAAAGTGCAAGGCATAATTATTGATAATCATCTGAGTACATAACATTGAAACGTGATTAGAAATACAAATTCAGCCAAAAATAGGTAATCCACTTATTTTTCAAATATTGTGTTGAATATGTTCAGTGCACTATTCTTTCAAACGATAACAAAAAATATATTCCTTGGGCATTTATTTGCGAAAAATAATGCCTTTTCGTGACCACCTTCTTTTTCACGCGCTCTTGCTCTAACAACTACATTCTTCATCAGTAACGTCAAAATTGCTATCGCTACTTCCGCTACTATCCGAATTTTGTTTCCAATATTGTCTTTCAGTTCCAGAAGTGCCGGTTTATAGAGCACAATTACTGTTAGGGAACACAGTTCTTAAAAGAGCAATACTCTGCCTAGCAGTGTGACATGTGGCATCGTCCTGCTGAAACCATGAATTCTTGGGGTTTTGTAAATAAAAGTGGAAATAAAAATTCTCTAACCATTATTTCGTAACACTCGCCTTTGACTGTCATTGCATTACCTTCATTATCCTCGAAAAAAATGTGTGGCCCGATCACTCTCGCTCAAGTCATTCCACACCAAACAGTTTTGATACTCGAATTGGATACAGCTCTTTTGAATTACTCGAGGATTTTCAGTGGCTCAGAATCACATATTCTGTTTATTAAGATGTCCGTTCAGACGAAAGTGTGTCTCATCACTCATAATTAATTAATCAATAAAATTAGGATTTTCTGCAGCTAATTGTTGAAGAGCTACGCTATACTGCAGAAATAGTTGTTTATCAGGAGTTTAATTTCATGGATCAACTGTATTTTATAAGGGAAAAGTGCAAATCAAATTTCAATACCCATCTCAGGCTAGTCCTGGTCACTTCATTCATTGGTTCATTTGATCATCTGTCTTTTTCTCGCTCGATATTCTCCGGATTTCTAGCTGAACGTGGTTTATCTGTTTTAGAGTGATTCTCATTTAGAATTTCAGACCCTCATAAAGTATACATTCATAACATCGACATAGAATTTGACGGACTATTAGGTTCCGATTTCTTGGAACATTATAGTTGAATAATCGACATCAAACATAAATAACTCAAACACTGGTTTTAAAACTGTCCTACTATTTAAAGTTACTGACGATTATGAACTACATGTCATGATTCTCACACTTCCCGTTTCTCGAAACTTAGCGAAAACATTACGAATTGTTTTTATAGTGAAAGCATCTCTGGTATTAAAACTGGATTAACCGGCGCTGGGTTAATATTATGGATTTCTCATTTAGAAAATAGAATCTGTCAATTTTTATACTTTGGGGAACTGATAGGTGCTCCATTATTATTAAATTTAATTATGGTGCGTTCAAGTTTTCTTTGGAAATTAGAAACAACTGAAGCGTTTCAAGTTAGAAGCAATTAAAATGGATTACCTACTTTTGGCTCAGCCAAATTAGTATCAGACAGGATTTCTTATATCTATATAAGATCTATTTACAATGAATAAATGGAAGGACTGTGCAAAATAAATAATAATTTTCTGATATTAATATGAGAATAAGATATTCTCATCTATTTTTTTTTTTTGGCTAGAAATTGTGATGTCGTACTTTTCAAATGACCAAGTACTTGTTTGATAAAAAAAATTACCAGTATATTGTCGATTAATATTGTGATAAGTTCGTTAATATTAATATTGCAATATATTATAAAATAATTCGAAATTTTAATATTCCAGTGGTGGAATAATTCGAATTTAGTAACAAATATCTAACATTTTCTGATCTGCAATTAACAGTAACGACATCATTTACGTTGTTATTCTATTACTTATATATGTATTATTATGCAATGTGCGTAGTATTATATGTAAAGAATATATTTAATGGAAAATCATATATCT
This sequence comes from Rosalia funebris, assembly GCA_037954035.1. Taxonomy (NCBI): domain Eukaryota; kingdom Metazoa; phylum Arthropoda; class Insecta; order Coleoptera; family Cerambycidae; genus Rosalia; species Rosalia funebris. The sequence goes on along the minus strand of JAZFAV010000007.1, from coordinate 23,343,023 downwards.
CTTACTAATTAACTTTTAGTAACAGATAACAAAAACTCAGAGAGGTCTCCATGTTTCCTGGATTAATATGGGATCAACAACGCCATTCGTTTAGAGCGGGACTGGATTGCTGGAGTAATCCGAGCGTGGGTTCGAAACTCACATAAATCAGCTGAAGCATGTCTGTATGTGGGTCCTCGTGATTATCCGAGGATTAGGTGGAAGAGTAACTCTGATCTAATCTCATCAATATAAAAATAAAACACTAAATAAATTGTAATCTTTCTTTGTGCAAAATATTATATAGAAACTGAAATTCAAATGTATTATTTTTCCGCACTCCACTATACGCGGAAAAGTAATGTAAAAATAATAAAAAAGTGTAAAAATAATTTTTTTTCTAGGGTTTATTTTTAGCTTTTCGACCTAAAAACCAAAAAAGAAAATAGTTTTTAAACCATTTTGTGTGTATATTTGTGTCGTTGTCGTCGGCATGTACTCTTGTTAGCACGATAACTCAACTAAATCGTGTCGGATCGATCGGGTATTGACTGATTCTGATCTGACTGATTTGACGTCTCCCAGACGACACCTATTGATTTTGAGGTGGATCGGACACACCCCGTCCTATTCGTGGGTCATGATCAAGCACATGGTGGTCTATTTGAGAAATTCTTTTTTTTTAGCACGATAACTCAACTAAATCGTGTTGGATCGATCGGGTCTTGACTGATTCTGATCGGGGACGTCTCTCAGATGACACCTATTGATTTAGAGGTGGATAGGACACACCCCACCCCATCCATGGGTCATGGTAAAGCGCGATGGTGGACTATTTGAGAAATTATTTTTGTTAACGCGATAACTCAACTAAATCGTGTCGGATCGATCGAGTTTTGACTGATTCTGATCGGGAACGTCTCCCAAACAACACCTATTGATTTTGAGGTGGATAGAATGTACTCTGCCATGTTCATGGGTCATGAAAAAGCACAATGGTGGACTATTTGAGAAATTGTTTTTGTTAGCATGATCATTCAATTAAATCGTGTCGGATCGATCGGGTTTCGACTGATTCTGATTAGGGACGTGTACCAGACGACATCTGTTGATTTTGAGGTGAATAGGATACACCTCACCCTACCCATGGGTCATGAGAAAGCACTATGGTGGACTATTTGGAAAAAATTGAGAAAAGTAAAACTGTCGCATAAAACACATATTCTGCATTTATGTGTTGGTTTATTGTTTCTCAGCCACTCAATTTTGAGATAGAGATGTTCTACATGCGGAAAAGTTCATTTTAAAGTTTTAAACTGTTTATTTTTTTAACAAAATGATATTTTTCTGAAAACTAAATTCTTTATGATCCTAATGTTATTATAAATTTATTGTTGGAATACACAATAAAATAAATGAGTTTTTATACATAATCATTGATATGTTAATGTTAACATAATTGTTGGTGTATCTTGTTTGCTACCTACTATCCATTGTAACTATTTATTTTATAATTGCTCGGACAGTAATACTGCAAACTTATGCAGAACGTTATTGAAATGTTGTATTGTAGTTTTTTGCACACAATTGATATAATATCATATTATAATTATCAGAATGCTCATCAGATTACGAAAAAATTATTGTTTTTGAAAAATTCACTGTTTCAAAATAATCAAATAATCTCGATGGGAAAAATATAACTTTATACAAAATCGTATTTAGAAACTCATAGATGAAATGTATTTTTTTACCAAATAATGTTTCTCTGAAAACTGTTTTATTATTGCCATCTTAATATAAGTTTACTATTAAAATAAACTAAATTAAATGAATTTTCGAAACATATTTATTGAGACGCGAGTATTAACAACAATGTTGTATCTCATTTGCTACCTATTATAATATTATTATAGCTATATTATAGGTTGTAAACCAACTACAGCAATTTCAGTTGAAATTACAATTTAGCGAGACAAAATAATGCAGTTCTAAAATGAATATGAAGAAAATATATTTTGCATTATTTTTTGCATATCTATCCAGAGAAATTCAACACAGCCAGACGTTTATAATATGATAAAACTATTGGTAATATTGGTTTATGTATTTAAAACTGTTAAATAATTAGTTATTTATGCCAAAGCTAGCCTGCAATCATGTTGTGCGAAGCCATCTGCTATAAACTCACTTCCCACAACTTCGAAAGGGTAAAACACAGCCAATCTTCCCCGAGGGTTTCCTCGTAAGTGTCAATATTGTGAAATTCGCCGAATTCAATCTCCGAAATCCGTGTAGGCTTCTTTCACTTTCAATTTCCATAATCCATTCCAGAATTTTAATTATTTATGCCCAGTAGGTGACACAAGATTTGAGGAACCATTACTCAGTTAAGTTTTAATTGGATTCAAAGCTGATTTTTACAATTTTAATTTTTATATTAAATTTACACTCCCGTCGCTAATACTGAGTAAATCTCAGTGGGAAAAAAGCGCCAGCGTAATTACGGAGTGAAATTGATTTAGCTTCTAACGGAAGTTTCTGAAATTATAAAGCGATGAACGGAAAATATTCTGCTGTACCTAGTCTATTTGAAGTTCTAAAACAGAATTTATATCAGAAGAAAAATTAGTCCTTTACCTGTCACGTAAACTTAAATAGTTTCAATAGCCGGATAAAAGCATACTTCAAAGCAATACAACGCTATGATATATTTGTTTTCTGCGCTATACCGTAAAATGACAGGCAGCATATTTTCGTTGCTATGCATAATGGAAAAAGCTGTTTTCTTTGAATTAGAAAAATTAGTCCTTCAAATAGACTGGAGTACACACTGGCTGTGAGTCGGACCATTTCCAACTTGCTAAAATAATATAATAATCTTGTGGAGATGATTGTGTTTTATTTAAGTGGGCACACATTTATGCATCTTCCTTAATTTTTTATGGATACATGTTTTTAAGATATAACAGGGAAGATATGTATAAGGTATTAATATTGCAATTTCACCTCACAGCAACTCGGACTTTTGAATATATGAATTCCTCTTGGTATATGCTCGCTAATATTGCGTTGCATATTGACAATATGAATAATAAATTTTCTTGAGTTTAATATTACTCACGAGTAAGCAAATCGCAATAATATTGTGGCTTGTTCATATCGAAGGCACCTCTGGAGCATGCCTCTAGAGGCTTCGGACCAAAAAACAAATGTTACCACATTGTTCGCAAGGGTCGATTTACTATATTGATTTTATCAAAATGCGAAATCCGAACAAAGAGCATTTCGTACATCGACCTAAAAATTTCGAGACACACACAAAGCAATCACTCAATCATGCATCTTGATAAGTTATACGAGGAGTATATATTATTTAACATATATAAGAGGGCGAAATGAACATGTTACTTAAAGTTAACCAAATAACTCTTCATCCAATACTCAGAGAGTGAGAAATGGGCCCAAGAATTCATTAAATTGAACAGGCACAAAGCCAGAACCCTCCAAATTAACCTGAATGTTTATATTTATAAGCACCTTCTTAGAAGTAAATTATTCAGCAATTACTAAGCCCCGTATTTAACTTCGAACATTTCAGAGTCTGATACGTGTTCTGAAATATCTATTAGAAATACAAAGACCGTAAAGAAACGTAACAATCTTATAATAAATACAATAAAACATTTCATGTCAGTAGCTTGGCCACACTCTGACTTACTTTTTTGTAATGGAACTTAACTTCTTGTATAAATTAGTTGGACATCAACCAATAACTTTATATTAAATATAATGTATTCATTAACCGCCTGCTACCTTCTGCTCTATTTGTTTCACTAGAAATATTGAAAATATTGTCGGAGGTATTGCGCTATGTGCCAATAGTAAAGGTATGCGAGGACGGGACAAAAGAAATATCTGCAGGGATGACCGATTACGCGTTGCCGTCCGATGAGCTACTGTGATAGGAGTATTAATTTGAGAGTGATGGTGTCTGTACACAACTCGGGACTGCCGTAGTATTTGGATTTGTGGCCGGTATTAATAGAAATGTTTAAATGTCGAATTTGGCAAAGTAAACGTGCGCACATCATCGATAATTCGAAAAAAATATCCACCGCAACCTGCTGCCACTGCCCAATCAACTATTTATGCAGAAGTTGAGGATAAATATTTATCGGTATCTGTAGATGAAACCACAAATGCCTGCGGCTTGCAAGTGGCGAATGTAGTTATAGAAGAAATGGGTAATATATCGACAATGCAATCACATGTGATAGCATCATAAATATTGACAAAGACGAAAGCTGGAACCGTTGCAAAATTAGTTGATGAGACGTTAAAGGAACTATGAGGCGTTAAGCATGAGGAAAACAAAAACATGGCTCTACTTTTTCTTACGAATGCTGCGCCATACATGAAAGTGGCTTGTCGACTTTGGAACGGAACATATAATTGCGTTACATGTAACGTACCTAGCGCATGGTCTTCATCGCGTAGCAGAGGCAATCCATGGCCATTATCCGAATGTCGATCGCCTAGTAGCGAATGTTAAACAAGTGTTTTAAAAACCCCGCAGAGAGTGGAATTATTCACAGAAATGCTCCCCGGCGCACAATTACTTCCAACGCCTGTATTAATCCAGTGGCAACGTGAATCGAGGCAGCTTCATATTATTACTGCAATTTTGAGAATATCACTATGGTATTTCAACAGTTGGATCCAAATGATGCTACTGCCAATGTGCAACAGGCTTTAGTGGATTTAGCTATTCAACAAAATTTGGCGTATATACATGGCAATTTTTCGTGCATAACAAAAGTCAGTGGAAAGTTTTAAAAAACCACAAACACATGAATTTTCAATAGTTAATGGTATAAACGTTGTTTGAGACGTCGCTGGTTTACTGCTGAACATTTAGAGTAGCTAATAATATATTCAAGTAATCATACGTATTGTAACGAATTTACTAGAAAGTTATTTATTTCAAACACCTATTTACAAGTCCGACTAACTAACTAACTTTCTTTCTACTTTAACTTTATAAATTAACTTCCGTACTGTATTACACAATGTCATTTTCTTCGCACCGTATCGCTCACTATCGCGATCCATATTCAACTAACTCCTGGCTGGACGACACAATTCTTATATAGGCAGTATGACGTCTCTCTAGACGTTTCTAGATGAAGAACTTTTGGTGAACCTTCTAGTATAGAACGCTGGAACTGGAAGTCAACTCCACACGCTCTTGATGGTTTCGAATATTTCCGGCGTTCGGGATCGCTCAAGGCGTTCGTGACACTACCCCCCTCCTAGTACTGATCGTTCAGATCAGTTGATCGCCCTTGGAATGGTGACAAGCGGTCGATGTGAACAACTTTCATTTTTGCGCATGGTCCTTTCTGGATCCGGTAAACTATGTCATTTATTCTGGTCACAATCTTGTAAGGACCCTCCCAGGATTTCTGCAACTTCGAACATCGGCCCTTTTTGCGAGACGTATTGTATAACCATACTAGGTTGCCTTCTTGAAAGCCTTCAGTATTCGTCCTTCGGTCATGCCTTGTCTTCATTCGGTCGCTCTCAAATCTGGTCTTTTCCAGCACTGCCTTATTAGCCTCCTGGAGATGTTTTTCCAGGGACTGTAGGTAGTCTTCGGTTGTCATCGCTTGATCAGTTGGTCTTCCGAACATTGAATCCACCGGGAGTCTTAATTCCTGGCAAAAGAGAATGTGGGCTAGTGTTTGCCCAGTAGTTTCATGGACAGCAGTTCTATAGGCCAACAGGAACATCGGTATGTGTCGGTCCCAGTCGGTTTGGTGCTCACTAACCATCATTCTCAAATTGGTCTCCAGTGTACCATTGAATCTCTCGACCATTCCATCTGATTGGGGATCTAGTTGAGTTGTTCTGGTCTTTCGAATTCCGAGCAACTGACACACTCCCAACACACCCGATTCAAAGTTTCTACCTTGGTCGGAATGTAGTTCTAATGGAACTCCAAAGCGGCTGATCCAATTGTCGACAAGTTTCTTGGATACAGTAGTTGCCTCCTGGTTAGGTATAGCGTAAACTTCCGGTCATTTGCTGAAGTAATCCATAGCCACCAGATGTAACGATTTCCCGATTCAGTGCGTGGAAATGGCTCGGCGACGTCGATAGCAATTCGCTTAAAGGGAGCACCGACGTTGTATTGCTTCATGCGTCCCCGGCGCCGAGTATTTGGGCCCTTGCCGCTAGCGTAGACGTCGCATTTCCTGCACCAATCTTCTACGTCTGACCAACTTCCTACCCAGTAGAATCGTTCCTTCACTTAACCTAAGTAACCCATGGTTTTATCTACCCCAAAGTGCCCTCCTCCAGTTCCACCCTGAGCATTTTCCAAAACCTCGGCCACTCTATTCCTGGGTAGCACGATCTGTAGTCGATTCCTTGTACCATCCAGACATTCCCAAACTCTTTTCAGAACCCCGGTGTCAATAACCAGTGAGTCCCATTGAGCCCAGTAACATTTCGAAATTGCGCCGAGGTCGCTGATATCCGCCCATAATGGTCTATTCTCTCCTGTTTCTTTCCAACGAATTATAGGCCCAATATGTTCGTCGTTCCTTTGATCTTCGGCTAGTATATTGGCATCCCAATTTCCATGCGGCTGTACAGTCGTTAGGCAACAAGTCACTTGAGGGAATCCTTCCTTTTGCTCCAGATTCAAACAGTGCTGGCAGTTATCATTTGCACATGGCCTTTTAGACATGGCATCAGCATTGTAGTGATGCTTTCCAGCTCTGTGCTTAATGGTGAAATCAAAGATCTGTAATTACTGAAGCCATCTCGCAATTTGTCCTTCTGGATTTTTGAAATGGAGTAGCCACTTAATAGAAGCGTTATCAGTTCATAACAGAAATTCTCGTCCATACAGGTACTTGTAGAAATGCTCCAAAGTCTTCACTACGGCTAGAAGCTCCCGTCGAGTTACACAGTAGTTTCTCTCGGGTTTGGACAAAGCTTTGCTGAAATAGCCAATTACTTTCTCCTGTCCATCCTGTTCTTGCGACAGTACTCCTCCAGTTTCCTTGCTGCTGGCATCGGTGTATACAATGAATAGTTTGTCAAACTGTGGATAGCCTAATATTGGAGCTGTAATCAGTTTTTCCTTCAAAATCTCAAGGGATCCTTCGCAAGCTTCGTCCCATTGGAAAGTAATTCCATCTTCAGTCAATTTATGTAGGGGCCTCGCGATGTCGGCGAATCCTCGAATAAACCTTCTGTAGTACAAACAGAGATCTAATAAACTCCGTAATTGATACTGGTCTTTAGGAACTAGCCAGTTGCGCACTGCTGTCGTCTCCTCTGAGTTAGTGCCTACGCCCTCTGCACTGATGACCTGTCCAAGGTATTTGACCTTCGAGCAGAACAGATTACATTTCTTTGGGCTAAGCTTTAGCTTTACAACGTCCAACTTCTTGAAGACTTCTCGCACGTTAGTCAAATGTTCTTCAAAACTCTATCCCAGGATGACTACGTCGTCAAGGTAAACCAAGCAGATCTTCCAGTTTAGTCCTCGCAACACAGTGAGCATCAGTCGCTCGAGGGTGGCAGGGGCATTACACAGACCAAACGGCATTACGTTGAAATGCCGTTTGGCATTACGGCATTTCAACGTAAATAGTAGTAATAGCGGTTTTTTCCTTATCATTCGGGTGCAGCTCCACTTGCCAATACACACTCTTCAAGTCCAGCGTCGAAAACCACTTCGCTTTGGATAGGCTATCCAGTGTGTCATCAATCCATGGCAAGGGATAACTATCTTTTTGAGTGCCGTCATTAAGTTTCCTGTAGTCGACGCAGAATCTTGTTGACCCATTGTTCTTCCATACAAGGACTATGGGAGAAGCCCATGGACTCTGAGAGGGTTCGATAACGCCTTGCTCTTCTATGTTCTTAATTAAGTCGTTGACTTCTTCCTGCTTAGCCCAAGATACTTTTCTGGGGGCTTGCTTGATAGGTCGCGCCGACTCTGTGTCAATCCGGTGATAGGCCATGCTAGTTCGGCCAAAGTCGTTTTCGGAGAGTGCGAAGACATGATTAAATGCCGCCAATAGTTTCTCTAGTTGTCCAATTTGTTGTTTACGTAGGTGGGTACTAGAGCGTTCTAGTAATTCACGAAGCGCAGTTGGTAGTTGCTTGTTTCTATGAGCATCATTTTCTTTCACTTCGCAGTTACGAACTAGAGTGACCGTCTCGAACGTTCCTAACTCTGTTCCTCGGGTGATTTTCTGCTCAAAGTCTTTCAAATTGACAACTCTTACTGGAATTGTCTTCCCCACCTTCACAAGTGTCCGTCCAATTAAAATGGCTTTTTTCCTCAAGTCCGGGTTATTAGGCTCCACCAGTCCCACCAGTCCTCCATCAACGCCAGTTACTTCCACATGGAGCACACTTTCAGCATGAGCTGGTAACAGTTCATCTTTGACCACAACTACCCTGCTTTTGGTGACGTCGGTCCTGAAGTTAGTCATTACTATCTCCTGGCTTCCGATTCGCATTGTGCTTGACCCTAGGGCCAGCTTGATGTTGTGTTCTTCCATGAAATCCAGTCCAAGGATGGCATCATCAGTTATGGCTGCTATCAGGGTCCGATGTACAATGCATATATCCCCTAACTGCAACTCTACGTCACATTCTCCTTGGATTTCGCCTGTCGCTGTTGTCAACAAAAGCTTCTTTCTCAACGGTTTATTCGCCATGCAACCGCCTTAGAAGGTCGAATAAAAGTTATTCATGCTCCAGTATCCACAAGCATCTTCGTACTGTGGCCGTTGATGGTGCCTTCGAGGAGCAGTGATCCACAGCTATTGGCTTTGCTGGTGACAATTGTCGATGGGGCTTGGTGGGAGAGTGCAGCCAACTTGCGCCCCTTAAAGTCGGCTGCTTTTAGTTTTCCGACTGCCTGCCTCTGATACTCGCTTGATTACCGTGAGCTCGGCAATCACGTCGAAGATGTCCCATGCGGTCCCAATTCCATCACATTAGTCTGCGTGGCTCTCCGTCTTCTAACAAAGCCTTTTTCAGCTCCAGCAGGAAGTTACCAATTTCATCCTGCTTGGTCTCTTCCTCACCGTTGACTGCGGCCATGCGCACCCGCATGTGCCCGTTCGATACTTGCTTTGCGGCATCAAACTCTAGGGCGTGCGCTAATGCTTTGCTGGGAGTGTCATGTCGTGATATTCTCAACACTTGCTGCATGTCCGTGTCTCTCAATCGATCGATAAATGTTTGTACGCACAGTTGACTTGCAAACTTCTGAGGTGCTGTTGGGTATGCCAGCTGTACTAGTCGGTCGACGTCTGCCCCAAATTATTGCAATGTCTCGCTGCTCCTTTGATTTCGGCTCTTCAGTTGCATTTGGTAGACTTGTTGCATGTGTTTGTCACCGTAGCGCATCTCCATACGATCTACTATTGTTGTAAAATTCTGTTGACTTTCCAGAATAGATCGGCGTATATTGAGAGCCTCTCCTCTTAAGGCGACGATAAGAGCTATTGCCTTTTCCTGATCTTCCCTATAGTTTGCGCAAGCAGCAGCCTCGAATTGTCTTCGATATACCGACCAAGGAATCGAACCATCAAGAGTTGGTGATGTCACTTTGGCTAGCTGTTGGACCCCAGGTGCAGCACTTGTAGGATGTATTCTTAGTTGGTTAACCTCCCTTTAGATCTCTTCCACTTTTGATGCTAAGGACTGATTGGCTTCCTGTTGGTCTTTCCGTATTTCGTCTATTTCTGCTTCCTGTTTCGCTAGCCCCACTTCTAGCTTTTTTCTGTTTCTTCCCATAAGACTTGGAGGTCCATCGTGATTTGTTCTTTTATCTCCTCTTGCAACTTTCTCATGGCGTTGTGTATAGCTTTAAGTTCGTCTTTCATTTCCTTTTGGTTTGCTTTCACTTCTTGCTTCATTTCATTTTGCCCTGCTTTCATTTCATCTTGTCCTTCATGGCAGCTAACATTGCTAGTGGCTCATTCATTTGTTCTTCCATGGCCGCGGCTTGGCTTCTAGTTCCTACTGGCATCCAATTCACATTTGTTCAGAAATTTTCCAAAACCCAGTAGACGTCTTGTTCTTGACGAGACAATTCCGGTGATAGGTCACACTTGGGGGTTTTCTTGACTGCTATGGAAAGTTCGAGAATGTTCTCTGACCTTCTTGTGATGTCAATCTTCGACCTCTTCACGACGAGACGAGTTCAGTGATCTGTCACAGTCATGGGTTTTATTGACTGGTATGGTAAGTTCGAGAATATTCTCTGACCTTCTTGAAACGTCAATATTTGACCTCTTCACGACGGGACGAGTTCAGTGATATGTCACACTTGTGGGTTTTCTTGACTGTTATCGAATGTTCGAGAATGTTCTCTGACCTTCTCGAAACGTCGATCCTCGATTTCTTCACGACGAGACGAGTTCAATGATATGTCACACTTGTGCGTTTTCTCGTCCTTTGTCGAATCTTTCAGAATATTCTCAGGCCTTATGGGAACGTTGATCTTCAGCTTTTCCACGTCGAGGCGGCTTCTGTGATGCACCACACTTGGGGTTTCTCCTCTAACTAAGCCAAGTATTCCAGAACTTTCTACCACATTCTATCCCACTTCTGACACCAATGTAACGAATTTACTAGAAATTTTTTTATTTCGAACACTTATTTACAACTCAACTATTTACAAGTCCAACTAACTAACTAACTTTCTATCTACTTTAACTTTGTAGACTAACTTCCGCATTGTATTACACAATGTCACTTTATTCGCACCGTATCGCTCACTATCGCGGTCCAGATTCAATATGCTCCTGTCTGGACGACACAATTCTTATATAGGCAGTAGGACGTCTCTCGAGACGTTTCTAGATAAACAACTTTGGCGAACCTTCTAGTATAGAATGCACTGGAAGTCAACTCGACACTTCGAATATTCCCGGCGTTCGGGATCGCTCGAGGCGTTCGTGACAGTATAAATAGTGTTAGGTATGTAGTGATGTTGCCTTGAAGAACTACTGTGTTATTCAGATCGTTTTGACAATACGGTGACGTGATGACTTGCCCTGCCTTCGGACCTGACTACGCATTTTTATAAATACAACTACAAGTCCTCATTTGTTCCTAAATGACCACGTAAGGAAAGATAAACTAATATGTGAATAATTTTTATATGTAATCTGCTCCTCATCGTAAATCCTGCTGTTATTTACGCCATGTCGGCAGTCAAATCCATCGGTATCAAGCATGTCTTTAATCTCCAAATTCACTGTGCACCTATGTATACTCATGTTGCACATTAGATGCATAGAAATGCACCTAGACCATTAACACTATACAGTGCTGGGTGAAAAGTGTACTGATGCCGTGAGTATCAGTCACGAATTGAATTTCTTCAAGAATGGAACATCTTTAAGGTGGAACTGGTTTTAATTTAACATTTTCAATGATTAGGAAGTTAACTGAATTAAATGAAGTGAGGTATTACGTTTAATAGAATTTGCGAATCGTAGTTTATGAAATCATTATAATGGAAAACAAAATTTACATTTTTTTTATCCCCGTTTTGTAGGTAAGGAGCTTAAAATAAAAGTAAGTAAATAATTTCTTATTTCTTCATTTTTATTTCTATTCGATATAAATAAATAACAAAATAACAATTGCTTATTTGATTTAAAGCTTATTTTAACTCAATACTATACCAATTATATCATTAGACCTAATGATTGAGCAACCTTTAAGTTTAACGTTATATTGAATAGTTTGGAAAAATGGGTGTGAATTCTATCATAATTCATATTAATAAAACCGTTTGCAAATAACTATTTGTATTGTATATTATATCGTAACCGTATCGCTCTATCTACAATTGTCTAACATAAAACAATTGTAAAGGAAACAATTTTTTCAATTCTTCAATAATAATATAAAATTCTGTATTAAGATAACGTTGATAAAACGTTAAATGCATTGCATGTTTTGTTTTAGTCTCCAAGATCGTTAGCGGGGTTGAAAACTTCGAGAGTCGTAAAACTGTAATAATAAGTTTGCCCACCATGTTGGAAATTTGGATGTGAATACAATTGCGGATACTCTCAACCTGAATTAAAGTCTTATTACAGAAATGTGTCTTCTTCTATTGATTTTCCATCTACAAACAATTCATGTGTAATGCCTTGTTTTTTATCAGACGTAGTTTTGATAACTGCTTTAGAAGAGCCTAGTTCAAATCTCATTTCAGTTCCTTCACCAACAAATGCATTTTCTTCTTGTATTAATTGATTATAATGAATGTTATATAAAATATTTAATTGTATACATTTTAGACTTAGAATAGTTTCAGTTAGGTACCATTTACATTGTATCCTATCTCAAGTAACATAATCTTTGGTCTTTCTTATCAGTTGTTTCTCATAGTTACTTGATACAATTCGTGATTTATCTTATTCTCTAAAACAAAGACTTTCTTGTGGTCAGCAACTCACGCCTAACTTCTAAGAATGCTCATGGCTAAAGCCATTCTCATGCTGACTCAGCACATGACAGTTTATATAGGCGAAAGCATGCGACCAGAAACAGTATCCGGCAGACCGGCATAGTATCTGGCAAACTAGCGTAACTCATTTTCAAACCTCCGATACGCACAAAATATTATTGTAATAATTTAATCATTGTAACAAAACGTTCAATTGTGTAATTCAAAAATAAATTGTTTTTAAAAATTGATTTTTATCGACCACAATGTAAAATGAATGTAAACACACTTTCTTATTAGCGATATGAAAAGTTTTGTCAATGGAAATGTCATCCCGACTGTAGAATCAATACAGATGTGTTCTATGTTGCCTTTGGCTTTTGAGCTTATAACCATCTTAGCTTACAAAATTATGTCTAGAGTATTCGAGAATTTAGTCGATTATTGTGCTCCAGTGTGTTACATCAGCTATAATTTATGAAAAAGTCATGCCATGTTTACCATTGCAAAATGTGTCACAATGATACTAAACAAATGTAGTTTGTCGTTAAGTGTAGTGGATTGCACTACTACAGTACTATGGAGTAGTTTGTAGGTTCTAGTGAACACTTGTCTACAGTGACTGTAAAATAGACTAGTAGATTATATGCTGCTAGAATTGAAGTTTACTAGAATACTACTTTATCATAATAACACTACTTGCATCACAGAGATCTTGGGCACCATCTGTCGCAAACAATTTAAAATATTTTGTTAAAGTTTAGTATTCATGTAAGAGGCATCAGATTACAGAAGGAAATATACAATATGATGACACGTAGTTGAACTGAATACAATACAATTATATACATCTACAATATAATGACACGTAGTTTAACTGAAGCATGCATGTACATTATTAATTACAGTAGAGCTGGAAAATTGGGTTCAAAGTAACTGCCGTACACAAATATATATTGGCTAATAATTTCGTACGAAAAAACATTTGATCCTGCAAATGTCTGCCAGTTACTTTTTGTATATTTCGATCGATTATTATAAATTAAAAAAAAACTCAGATTAATGCAGACAACTTCAATTTTTTAATTTCAACATTTACTTTGTCGAAATTTTCTGGAATATTTAATTGCTACATGTTAATTTTTAAAATTTTAAAGGTTACTAATAATTATAATTGTTTAAATTCAACAGATCCAAATATAGCGTCAAATATCCCAAACGGTGGAAACAACGCTAGTTAAATATGAATATTTACTATTTTTAAAAACAAACGATACAATATTATCTTTCCTTATTTACTCACTGCTAATATACGAATACATGCCGCGTAGCTTACATGAACGAATAATAACTGTACAGCATTTATCTCTTTCCAACCTCAATTGGTACCTACTATTACAAAACAATTTATATTAATATAATATATTAATGTCATATGTTTAGTATGTCGTGTCTCCTTACCACTAAGTAAATCTCTTGTTAGTTACATTTTCAGCTGTGTTCCTGCTGTGTTATTGTTTATAATATGTATGCCTTCATACTACGTAGTAATTTACTTTTTTATATATAATATATTGCTTTCAACATTATCATGACGAATAATAAAATAAATATTATGTATTGCCTTATGCCTTGAACATTGATCAGAACAAGAAATCGTCATCTGTATTCGTTAAATAAGCAGTTAGATAAAGGCGTCATCGTGGATTAGGTTAGGTTATGGCCCCTCCAGACTCTCGCAGAGTAGCATGAGGTTGAGCGAGGTACGAGAGTGTGGAGGGGTTGCTCGACCTGCCTCGTGCTTCCTTGGCCAACTTCGCTCCAGAGGCGGTCTTTTGTACCCAAACCAAAGGACCACGAGGCACGAGTACGAGGAAAGGAAAGATAACCACACTCTCGTGTTTCCTCGCTAGTCCTTCAGTGTATTTTGCAATTTCTTTCACTTAGTCAATACCAAAAATATTAATTTGTGTTCTTTTCATTGTTTACAAAAATATTAATTTTTCAATATAAAAATTAATTAAACCAAGTTGTGTTTTCTAATTTGTTTTTCACTTTAAAATAAAATTGTCAAATAATGAGTGAAAATCCCAAAAATTCCAGTTAAAATTCCGTAAGGCTTTTCAAAGAGAACCATGTCAACATAACTTATACGCAACATAACTATAATAGTTATATGCAACAGGGTTATGGAAAATGTCAACATAATTATAATCGTTATATGCACAAATAGTAGCAGCACCAGAAGCTACCAGTTTGGTATCAGTAATGGCACTGAGATACTCGCGAAGTAATGCAAGAGTGGATGCGAGTTCCTCGCCTCGAGCAACTCGCGGAGTACACGGAGTACTAACTCGCAACCTCAAGATACTCCGCGAAAGTCCGGAGGGTGCATTAGGTTAACCATAGAGTCTATTATTCTTCATGGTCATTTCGACAGCTTGGGCTTCAAGACAATTCAATTAATGACATTCGTAGACTAGAATTAATGCAATATAAAAACATTTGGTAAAATGATTGTCTTACTTATATTTCAATATCTCCTAGTTATTTCCTAGTTTTTCTCTCCTGAGTTACCGAAATTAAAAAAGACGAGGATAAAAAAACCAAGTGAAATTATAAAAATATCTCATTTTTATCATTATATCAGCCCTCAATTTTCGCCTTTGAATTTTTTATCTAACTTTTTTGTAAACAACTACTTTGTTCATTGTCATCGTGTGATTTTTAATATTAAACAAGTTGACTTCAAAGAAATAATATAATGGGATTATTTCCTATTATACAACATACATCAAACAGAAATGACATGATCTCTTAAAGAGACATTATTGAAATAAAATAAATCATGAAGTTCTGTTACTAATGTCATAACTTTAGAATTTTATTAGTAACAGTCTAAGCAAAGAATTAGATAAAAAATTAATCTTTTTAATTAAAAAGTTACTTTTTCACACCCATATTTATAATTTTATAAGTTAAAATGGTTGACTTTTTCGGCAAGAAAAGTATCTCCAAGAATGGAGAAGAATTCATTGATCAGCAATACCTCAAACTAATTCTCACTAGTATCACTTCATTTATGCATAGAATAAAATGACATTCATTACATGCATCAAAGAGTTTGTGCGCAAGTCATGCTTTTAACAATTTCTTGAAATCTCAATAGCTGTGCTATTGGGAATTCAAATTAAGATCGCAGCGCCATGACAGATTATCCGCAAATTAATCTCTAGTACATGATTTCCCAACCTCACTTTTTGGTCTTGTTATTTTCGATATTTTCCAGCATTTTTGGTTATTTTCCTGTATTTTAAAATTATTGTTATCGTTAGTTGTTGTTATATTTATTATCCTTTTACACTGTTATAGTTTTTGTGACTGAAAAATTGAATTGTTCTGTCGGTTACGTCTGGTAAGTACCTACTTATTAGGAGTCTCTGTCTCAGGTATTATCATTTTTGATTAGAAAATATTTTTAATGTAAAATATTGTTATTTTGGAATGAACATGGCCCAAATAACTCTAAGTTTAGTAGAGTACATTAATTATGTTGGTGGAAATATAAATGCAAGATGTGTGGTTGAAGAAGAAGAAGTTTTAAATACTGGTCACATTATTTTACATGGCAGAACAGATTGTAGCTCTTCTCACTTTAAGTTGGTTGCAGTTTGTCTGCAGACTAGTGATCTGCAGTCCATCAAATTAGTAGAGAACTTTTTATTTTAAATGGGTCGGCTAAAATAAAATCAATGGTTTTTGTGTGTTTACTTGTACTTCAGCATTACGTACCTCCACTAAACTATTAATGCTACTATTATTAATAGTAGCACTATTTATTTATATATCCGTGACATCTTGTTTAGTGTGAAGCAAACTAATCAAACCCTGGGCAACTTGAATCTCAGCCTCAGTGTTATTTTCGACAACTTCAGATTGACCACATGGACCAACTGGATAAGCTTCCATCAATTGTCTGTTCCGGTATCTTTCACCCCGATACGAGTGTGATTATTGTGCCTTCGAGGTAGAGGACACTCTTGTAGGTGTCGGAAGGTTTTAAGAAGGAACCGCTGTTTTCTTTAATTCACGACCCCTACTTTCCGATTTTTGTCCTTACAAAAATAAAAAATATATTTTAAATGCTTGAAATCATAGATTAAAAGTTCTACCTTTGTTAAAATAATCTTCTGCCTTGAAGTGTAGAGAGCAAACTTTCATGAATTTGGTCACAGGCTTGCCAATGCGTAGTCTAATTATCCAGGCTTTTCTTCGATCCACTAACTCTTTTCCCATTCTGGATTCAAACTTGACTTTTCTTGAATTTTCTTTAGGAAAAAGGTGAAAACTCATTTTCTTTTCAGGGTCCCTTTTGGCCCAGGTATGGCATTGAGGAACACAACAGTAATGGTTCGAAAGCTTGGAGGAATACATTTCAGACATTTTTAATCGGCACTGCTTTATACTTTTCCCCTTCTTATTTGACCAGGCGCAGGTCAGTTGTTTTTAATATCTCCTCTAATTTGGACAGTTCGTTTTAAAATAACAATATTGTACATTAAAAATATTTATAATAACAAGTACCTACTTACCAGACGTAACCGACAGAACAATCCAATTTTTCAGTCACAAAAACTATAATAGTGTAAAAGGATAATAAATATAACAACAACTAACAATGACAACAATAACAATAATTTTAAAACACAGGAAAATAGCCAAAAATGTTGTAAAATATCGAAAATATCACGACCAAAAAGTGAGGTTGGGAAATCATGTACTAGAGATTATTTCAGCATTCGGTCGCCAGAGGTCATATCGCTTCTCTTCAAATCTCAATACATGCTACAATTATTTTTTGGCACTATCTGTGAAATCGTAAAAAAATTATTTGTGCAAATCTTTTACCAGATACTATAAGAAATGTAAGTTAATATTATATTATGGAAGTATTGATGTAATTTAATTTCTAGGAAGAGAAAACGTTATTGAAATCAGTTCATATCTATAAGAAATGAGCACTTGGCGGTCTGTATGAATTTAGATAACGACCATTATCGTACTATTTATTGGATACCAATACATCATCTTCGTTGATGACAATCGCACGTCCCATTAGGAGTTGTATACATAAATTTTTGTATAGATGTATATACTTCAGTATATACGGTAAAACACTGTGCGTTCGACATCTCTGTTTACTAAATGGCTGTTTTCGTGTGTGTATGTCACGAAATTCTTAGGTCGATGTACGAAATGCTTTTCGTTCGAATTTCGGCACTTTGACAAAATCAATGTAGTAAATCGACCCTTGCGAACAACGTGGTAACTTTGTTTTTTGATCCGAAGCCTTAAGAGGCGTGCTCCGGATGTGCCTTCGATATGAGCAAGGGGGCGACGCAATATTATTGTGGTTTGCTTACTCGTTATCATATTAATAATCTCCGTTAAAAAACGAGTTATACATGAAATTTGCATAACATATTGTTTGCGATCATTATTATATACAAGAAGTAGCCCATTACATAAACCTATAAATCCTATAGCGAGATAAGGGCATATGCATCTTATTTTTGATAATGATATAGCATAGCAAATATACTAACAACTAAAAATTACATCTGATGATTACCAAGAATTTTATTCCTTTAGGACACCAAGAACCTGAAATTTAATGACGTATACGTTATCCTTTCTGGTCAGTTTACTGCTTATCTGCTTACGTTATCTGCTGAAAAAAATACGACATACATTATACATGTTTCTTGAAACAGAAATGCGGACAATGAGAAACAATAAACTTTTTTATGACTTCAGCGTTTCAGTCAACAGTGCATAGTTTATAGCTAACATATGTTCTCAGCACACCTAGAGAGACGTCCGTGAATTGAAAAAGGATTTTTTATTATTCATTACGATGGAAGATGTAACTTCGATGTAATTTATTTTTTTTGCATGATATGTTATTAGCTCAGTAATTTTAATGTATAATAGGACACAATAAGTGAACATAGTTTACGTACATGTAAACTGAAACGCTCATACAGCGAATGTTATCACAACTCGTAGATTATTTTCGGACTTGAACATTTTTAAGGTACTTAAAATGTAAGTTTCTTTGGAAACCCACTTTTCTATACAATTTCATCAACTTCAGGGTACACATAAAGAATAAACTTCACGAAGGAAATTGCTTAAATTAAAAATTATTGCTCGTATAATAAAGGAGATATTCATCATCACAATTGGAACTTTCTTCATGATTTTAATGTACCAGATGACTAAAAGTTGTACATTTTACATCATAACTTGAAAACGTTTCTATACATTTTTTTCCAAAAACAACTCATCTATACATTAGTTTATTACGAATACTTTGATTTAAAAAAATCGGTTGTTGCCCGATTTGTTGAAAAGATAAACATTTTTGAAATATGCCAATTTAAGCCTTGCTCGGTAAGTCGAGGACTTAGTCTGGCAATGCAGCGGCATGTATTTTACTAGTCGTCACTTGTGTTACTACTGCACATTCGTCACAAGCAGTAACTAAAATTGAATTTAGTCCTAAACGACTTTCCTTTTTTATTTCTTCAAGTAACATGCACAAGTAACGTTTCTATGCTTAGGTTACTCTGTTTACTTTTCGCAAGATTCACTTTTTCAATACAATTTAAACGTTTCTGTATTACTTTCCTCTTTGCAAATTTTCCTTTATTGTCCCGCAAATGAGCATGACAAATATTAATTTTTAATTTCTCTATAAATTTTCTGTCACGCTTCGAAAAAATTTTAAGTTTAAGACATACACAATCCCAACAGATTAAAATAGGACACAACGCAACGTTGCCATGTCTTTAGTTTCAACTAATAAACATGTAATTGTAAACACTGCATGTATACACATGCAGTGTCTGAGTATAGAGTACAGTCTCTGAACAAAAAGAGTGAACACTAGACTACTGATATTCCAAATATTTTACGTTCACCTTTCGCACTTGTTTTTGGACCGGACTGTACCGGAGAAACTACCTTAAACAGTAAATTTATGTCAAAAAAACAGGAGTGAATTTCGTCAACAAAGTTGGCATCATGGGGAAGATACGAGATGCAGTAGTCCATTGTCTTGGTTTATGCGGAGAATCAATGACATTTATGAATCGGGAACTAAATTTCTACCTAATTACGGTTTACTAACCATAAACTAAAACAGTTATAAGAGATTAGGAGATTAGATATAAGAAGAAAGATATAAGGAATGGTGCAGTTAACCGTAATAAATTATTCCTCTATTCTTCATTGACCATGACGCACAATAGTCAAGTTTTCGTCATGTTGTATTCGTAACGGTTTACTGAACCTGAACATAATCTTGATATATGTAAATTAAATGTAGTTTAAAATTAGTACTTATCATCTCCCGATAATGCCAACTTAGTTGGTGAAACGTGAGTAAAGAAAAATATAATCTTTTTGGTTTTCACCGGTCGTCATTTGCCTTTATCAGGATCTGGCTTACTTATCATTACTGACGACCCTATCATATATGATTCCCTATATGATAGGGTTGTCATGACCCTATTAGCTAAATTTTTATGTGCCTCAATTGCATGCTCGAACATCCAAAAGCTTTTACCTCTCTATTCCGCGTACTAATATTCTAAAATTCTCACACCTGTTCTTAATGTATACTAAATACAACAGCAACTGTGATAAATTAGATATATTTAACTGCACTCTTCTGTTTATTAAACATTGTCATGCTTGATCCGCATCTTTGATTTTCTTATTTCTCATATATTGTTGCATATACCATATATATATATTTTATATGCACGAAAGCATATAATGATTTTTAAAAACAATTTTTATTCTAATTTAATTTATTTTTAAAGTTTTATTTGATCTTTACATTACAAAATTTAATTGGTTCATAACGTCGTGTTATGACCGCGACTGAGCGAGTAATGTTACTACAGTTATTGCAGTTGCTACCGTTATGCTACAGTTCTGCTTCAGTACTGATGCGACCACTTGCTGTCGTATTTATTAATTCACAAGTGCTGACACAAGTCAGGTGATTTACTAGAAAAAGAAGTTATTAACTTTCAGCAAGTAATCACGATCGTGACTTTAAAATATTATACGTTACAGATAGAGCACGAAGTGGTCTCAAAGCTGTAACGCAAGAGGAGATTACAATGGTTCTTATCTGAACATATTAAGTTACTGCAACAAAGTATAAGGGTAAATGAAGGTGAAGTTTAACAATTCTAAGTACAATGGATAATTTTGATATAACAACTCCCCTTTTATATAAAAAGTTGGTGTTATACAGCAACTTTTAATGTATACAATAATAGTTAAATACAATAATGGTTAAATACAATAATGGTTAAATATAAAATTGCAAGGTTTGAAAGGGTAAAATCACTGAATGTGAGTAAGTTTGGACACTAAAGCGTTTTTTGATTAGAACACAAAAGTTTTTCACTTTTCACTAAAATGTCAGTTCAATTCGATGTCTTCTGCTTGTACATCTTCTGGTCTGATGGAAGGTCGTCTTCTTGGTAGTATACTTCTAAAGGATTGGATTCTTTTGCCTAGTCCTGGATGAGGTGGTGGAGAATTTGAGGATACTTCGATTGCAAGTCGTCTTTTTCTTATATCTTTTTGCAAAGATGAGTGACGTCTGACAGTTTTCTGGCAGGCTTTTGAGGTTTTTGAGAATTTGGGCTTCGCAAAGGGCATTGCTGTCGATTGGATATGCGAACAAATCGGGACATATTAAAGTTTTGTGCATAAGTGTTCTACATTCATGTGTATCGGTGATTGGAATGTACATAAGAGAATCATCATCTCTCGCGATATATTTTTGTGAGGTTGAGAGAATGTGATACAAACCAGTTTTATTATCTAAAATTGGAATTGGAAAAAGTCTAAAAATTCTAAACGTTTCATGATCGACTAATGGGATCTTTAAAACAAATACTAAATCTGAGTCTGTTTGAAAAGCTTCTAATTCCATGATGTCCAGATATTTCGCAACATTTTGAATTCGAGTATCTAGAGGTAAATTGTTTTGATGCAAATTATGTGCAATTTCTTGTAGTGACAAGATTAGTTTTTCAGGTGAGATTATTGAAGTGTGAATGATTTTTGATCGAGCAAAGGTGATTGAATTCAGTATGTTATCCAATTCATTTTCAATGTATAAATAGGTTTCCATAAGGAGTTCGCATTTGTCTAGGAATTTTAAAGCGAGTCTAATTATTTTTATTTCGTTATTTGTGCGACGAATCGTATCTGAGATTAATTTCAGATCATTGTTAAACGTCATTTCGTCAAACTGTAACTTTTGGATTGTTGTGTTAAAATTCTTGATAACAGATGTCGTTACGGAAATTTGATTCTTAAGTAAATTTTCAATCTGATGTTCGTCTTTTAATAATTTATTTATACTATCCATATAGTATTGACCGTCTTCTGCATCTAAGTTTCCGGTGATTGCTTTAAAAATTGAACCAATACCATTTATAATTCCACGTTTATATCGTGTTCTAGTAATGTCATAATTAAGAGATTCGAATTTTTCTCGAATTGTTCTTGAAACTTGGGTTAGTAAACTAACGTGAGTTTTTACTTCTCCTTTAAATAATTCCATGTTTTCATAATTTTCATGTATTGAATATAAAAGTCTGTCAAGTAGTCTTTCGTTTTGGTCAAAAGTAATTTTTATGTCTGTTATGTTTTTATGTACCAAGAGTGTCCATTTTTTATTAGTAACAACGAGGTTGTTTTCTTTATGATAGTAAATTCCTATCGTATTGTCTATTGATTTTATTTTGTATTGGGATCGTACTGTTTGTACTGCTGATCCGACCAGCAGGAGAAACCTGAAAATAATTTTAATTTTCATTTTCGAAATACGGTTTCAACCTATCGAAGTTTACTTTACTGTTTTGATTTGTTTCTGGATTGAAAAGAATAGCTGAATTTTGAAAGATTTCCTTTATTTCAAAAGGGCCATTAAATTTGTTGCCTAGTTTATTTTTAATTTGGGATTCTTTCACATAGACTTTATCGCCTATTGAGTATTGATGTGTTTTTTGGTGAACGTGTTTGTCAAATCTTTGTTTGGCTTTTTCTTTTTGTAAATTTGTACGAGTTCTAGCAATTTTGTAATAGTGTGATATTTTGTTGTTCAGATCGCGAATATACTTGGTAATTAATTGTTCTTGATTATACAAGGTTTCGGGAGGTCTACTTTGGGTATGACCAAAGACTAGTTCATAGGGGGTAAATCCGTGGGTTTTATTTACTGAATTATTATAGCAAATTACTGCATACGGGGTGATTGATAATGGGTGTTCGTTCGGATTTTCGGAGTTGTTAGCTCTTATCATTTCTAATATGGTTGCATGAAAACGTTCTAGTGAACCGTTTGATTGCGGGTGATTTACGCTAGAGAAGGTTAATTTGATATTGTAAAGGGTACAAAGGTCCTTAACAAGATTGTTATTGAATTCTTTTCCATAATCACAATGGATTCTGATCGGCGTTCCATAATGTTGGAAATACAATAAAAGTGTATTGACTATCGATTTTGCGGATTTGTCTACGATCGGGTAAGCTTGTGTGAACTTTGTAAGTTCATCTCGAATGGTTAACAAATAATTTCTTGTGGGAATTTCCAAAACATCTACGTTAATTCGTTCAAATGGTGATCGGGGTGTTTCCGTTATGACAAGTGGATTGTCTAGATTTTTTCTCAAGATTTTTGTCTTTTGACAAGTTTCACATTGTTTTATGAAATTTTCTACGTCTGTCGTGAGTCCTGTCCAATTGTATCTGTTTTTAATTCTGCGTATTGTCTCATTGATACCTCGGTGAAGATTTGCTTTACCTGAGTGGTTTTGATCGATTATGATTGGAATTTGTTCTTTGTCAGGGTTTTCAACTAAATTTTGACATATTGTAAGATTTAAATCTTTGTCAGAAAAGATGAAAGATAGAATTTCTAAGCTTGCGAGTTCTAAATTGTTTTCCACAAAATAAGTTTTTTCTGAGTCGAAAACATGTTGATCTCTATAAAGAGTGATAAATAAAGTTTCGATTACATTTTCAGGATCGAAAGGTAATGGAATGATGTAATATTTCCTATTTTTGACTGTTTTACTGGAAACAATGTTGATTTTATTGTTACAAAAATTTGGATTTTCTTCAAAGATGTCATCTATTATTTTGTAATGAAGATCGGTTAATTTGTTTTGAATGAAAAATGTTATTATGTCTTTATGACTTTTGTCTAGAAGTTGATTGTTGGTAAAACTTAATTTTGAATAGTCAATTAATGATGTTGTTTTGTAAAGATTAATAAATCGTTCGAATTCATTTACAATGGTTTCAGGGGCGATTTCTGTATCGTCCGTGTCTTCGGAGTCTGAATTTGCAGATAGAATTTTGTTTTCAAATTGTATACATTTTTGGAAATGATTTATTTTGATACGGCTAAGTGCGTCAGCATTTTTGTTTATTTTTCCAGGTTTGTACGTTATTTCATAGTCATATTCTTCGAGTTTTAGACGCCATCGCGCTAAGCGACTACCAGGGTCTTTAATTGAAAATAGCCATGTTAATGGTCGATGATCTGTGACTAGCTGAAATTTTCTTCCAAAAAGATAGGGTCTAAAGTGTTTTACGGCCCATACAATAGATAAACACTCTCTTTCTATTGTAGAATATTTAGTTTCCGCTTTACAAAGTGTTCTAGAAGCGAATGCGATAGGTAAATCTTTTCCTATTGTGCCTTGTGATAAAACTGCGCCAATAGCAAAAGAACTTGCGTCTGTAGTTAAAATAAAAGTGTCTTCGAAATTTGGATAAATTAAAATTGGACTTGTGATTAAAGCATTTTTTAATTGTTCAAAGGAATTTTTACAATCTGAGTCAAAATTAAATTGTACGTCTTTTTGTAAAAGTTTCGTCAAGGGTTTAGAAATTTTGGCAAAATTGGGGATGAATCGTCGGTAATAACCGGCTAATCCTAGAAAAGATTTTATTTCTTTTGGATTTGTTGGCTGAGGAAAATTTTCAATGCAATTTATTTTTTCTGGGTTAGGTTTTACTCCATCGGGCGTGATTAGACGTCCTAAATATGCAACTTCTTTTCTGAGAAATTCACATTTATCGGGCTGAATTTTAAGATTTGCGATTCTAAGTCTTTTAAATACTTCGGAAAGTCTGTGAATGTGTTCGTCAATAGTTGGTGAATAGATTATTATGTCGTCCATGTAAACTAAACAACGTTCGTTCTGTAAACCTAAAAGAATGTTGTCCATTACGCGTTGGAATGTCGCTGGTGCGTTTTTTAATCCGAAAGGCATACGTAAAAATTCAAAGTGTCCGTTCTCTACAGAGAATGCTGTTTTTGGGATGTCCTTTTTGTCTATTTCTAGTTGGTGAAAGCCATTTGCTAGGTCTAAAGTACTAAATAGGGAACATTTACCTAGTTGGTCTAGTAGATCTGAAATGTTAGGGAGTGGATATTTGTCTCCGACTGTTATTTCGTTTAATTTTCTGTAATCGACTACGACGCGCCATTTCTGTTTTCCAGAAGCGTCAATTTTTTTTGGGACAACCCATACTGGGGATGACCAGGGCGAAATAGAGGGTCTAATTATACCTTGTTTTAACATCTTATTGACCTGTGTTTTTACTTCCTCTTTATGGACATACGGGTATCGATAAGATTTCGTAAATATCGGCTTTGAATTACCGGTGTCGATTGAATGTTTTATTTCGTTAGCGAATGTAAGATTGTCGCCTTCAAGATAAAATATATCGGAATACTCTAAACAAACTTCAGTAATTAGTTCTTGTTCCTCTATATTTAAATGGTCTAATCTTAGTTGGTTTCGAATTTCAAATGTGCGGTCGACTACTGGGTCATTGAATGTTTCTGAATTTTGATTACTGTTGTAAATATTTGAGTTTAATAACATTGAACTGTTTATTGGTTCTAAATTTAGATTTGAAAAGTCAATGAGTTTTGGTATGGCATTTGCGTTTATTACAGATGTACAAAATTCACCTTTGTTGTTAATGTGTACGAGTGCGTTAGGTAAACGTACTTTTTCTATCTCCTGAGATGAAAGAATTGCGTCAGTGTTGAAAAGATTACAACGAAATTTGAATATTTGTTCGATACGAGGGGCGATTGCAATTTTGTTCGAAATTTTCGGAATGTTTTTTGAATGTTGAAAATTTGTTGGACTGTTTTTAGGAATTTGGTCTGATAATTTGTCGGTTACTTTAAATAAAGGAACTGTTTTGAAATTAGTTATTAATTGCATGTTTTTGATGTCTATAATGCATTCGTAATGTTCTAAAAAGTCTGAGCCTAATAATCCGTCGAATTCTATGTCGATGTCGTGTACATAAACTTTGTGAGGACTAAAATCGTCAAAAGGAATTAAACATGATTCTGTTATTAATATTTTTTGGTCAGTAATACCTTGAATTGAAATATTTTCGGGGAAACGATCAGTGTAATTTTGGCAAGTTTTTCTTTTAAAAATCGAAAGTCCAGCGCCTGAATCAATTAAAATTTTAAAAGTATTTGTAGCATCCTTGATGTAGTACAAATTTTTTGAATTCACTGTTAATAATGCGCTTAAAGGAATTTTTGTTGGCGGTTGTTTGCTTGTTCTTGTTGGTTTAAATTTAAGGTTCTCATTTGTGATTCGATTTCCACACAAATGTCCGAAGTTTGTGTTTGATCCGGTGGTTTGTCTAAAGTTTGGGGATCGTGAAAATTTTGATAACGGTAAGGGTTTTCAAAGTCATTCGTTTCGAAATTTTCGGTTTGATAGTTATTGTCATTGTCATAATAGGTTTCGTCTTGATGTTCATATTGGTTGTCATAAACAGGTTGATAATCAGTATTATCATAGTAATTTGGATTGTAATTTTGGTCTTGATGAACAGTATCATCATAAGTAAAATCGTTTTGTTCATGATAGAAATTTTCGTTCGTGTTTACGTGATGTGTCCTATTATTATTGTTATTATAATTCGGGTTAGGGCGAATTACATTTGGTCTCTGAAAATTGGGGTTAGGCCTTATCGTGGAAGGTCTATTTTGAGGGTTGGTTTGTGAAGTACCTTGGTTTTGTGGTCTGGCTTGAAAATTTTGATTTTGGTTTTGGAAAGGTCTTTGAAAGTTTTGATTCGAAGTTGATGGTTGTAAATTGTTGTAATTTGGCTGAAAAGGTCTCGAAAAATTCTGAAATTGAGATGGATACATATTTTGTTGAGGCTTTGCTCTACATTCGACAGTAGAATGTCCTGAGCGTTTACAATAATTACATATTTTCTTTAAATTTAAATTATGATTTTGTTGAAAAGGTTTTTGTGAAAAATTTTGATTTGGTTTTTGTTGACGTTTTTGAGTTTCAAAGTACGAAAGTTGTAACTCTCGCTTTATTCTAGCTGTTGCGGCTAGCATATTAGCTGGGTTACTTGCGCGAACTATAGATCCAATTTTTGGGTCTAAGCCAGTTAGTAAAGTGTTTAGTGTCATAGTTTCTATTAAGTTTGATTGAGCACTTTTCTGTTCCGCTGTTAAATTTGTTTTTTGAACTGCCGCGTGCATTTTTGCATTGTGTGTCTGCAAACGCGATATAAAATTCAATGCAGATTCATTACTTTGTTGTGATAGACGTTGAAGGTCCTGTATTAAGGATGTTAAATCTCTAGAGTCACCAAAATGTGTCTCTAAAAGTGTTTTTATTTCTTCCCATGTGGAAGGATTGCGCGAATTTACAAGCTCGGCTGCTTTTAATTTTAATTTATTTTTGACGTGTAACGTAAGCAATAATTTTTGATTGCCTACGGTCATACTGAATCCAGTCATTACTGCATTCAAAAATGTTTGTAAAAATATTTGGTTACCATCGTATTCAGGAATGATGGAAAATATCTCGGACAGCTTATAAGGTTCGACTGTCTCATTTTGTTGTTCATCGTTAGATAATGGTGCCGGTGGTGGCATTTTGAATTTAATTATTATTAAAAACTTGATAAAATAGTAAATAAAATTAAATATGGTAGTTTGTTTTTTTAACAACTGGTCTGTATTCACAGAAATTGAATAAACAAAATTTGCTTTATGTTGCAAATAAATAAATAAATAATGGTAGCACAAACGAGATGATTCTCAAATGGACTTACCAGAAGAATTTTGCTTCCATTCAGGTCCGGTCTGGGTCGTTACAGGTGAGGCAATTCCGTGTTCCAATAACGTTGTCCGACTGGGTGATGGGATGATTTTGAAATGTTGTTTGTTACTGTGATGACAGGGGACTACAAAGGGTTAAGGCAGGCCCGTGTTCTCCTCGTAGCACTCCTCCTGTTGGTTTCTTTGCTGCTTTCTTGATTTTTCTCTTCTTGAGCTGTGTTCGTCGATTTCACTTTAGGAATTGGAATTCCACGTTACTAGTGAGGCCAAATCCGTGTTCTAATAACGCGTGAAATCCTACAACGACTGCGCCACTTTTTATATGCACGAAAGCATATAATGATTTTTAAAAACAATTTTTATTCTAATTTAATTTATTTTTAAAGTTTTATTTGATCTTTACATTACAAAATTTAATTGGTTCATAACGTCGTGTTATGACCGCGACTGAGCGAGTAATGTTACTACAGTTATTGCAGTTGCTACCGTTATGCTACAGTTCTGTTTCAGTACTGATGCGACCACTTGCTGTCGTATTTATTAATTCACAAGTGCTGACACAAGTCAAGTGATTTACTAGAAAAAGAAGTTATTAACTTTCAGCAAGTAATCACGATCGTGACTTTAAAATATTATACGTTACAGATAGAGCACGAAGTGGTCTCAAAGCTGTAACGCAAGAGGAGATTACAATGGTTCTTATCTGAACATATTAAGTTACTGCAACAAAGTATAAGGGTAAATGAAGGTGAAGTTTAACAATTCTAAGTACAATGGATAATTTTGATATAACATATATATATATATATATATATATATATATATATATATATATATATATATATATATATATATACATATATATATATATATATATATATATATATATATATATATATATATATATATAAGTAAAGGACGACAACCGGCGCTAGAGTCCCCCCCCACTTTCTGCGACGTCATTGACCTTGAACGGGACGACCTTGACCTTGATAGAGGTCGCCTTGATCAAGGTCATCGTGGCCTTGAGCGAGGTTACCTTGACCTTGAGTAATGGCACCTGTGAAAGTCACTTGGTAGGGGTTATTTCAAAGTTGATTTCATCGGGACCAATCACAGATGAGATATTTTGTTTAAAAGTGTGGACATGTTTCGGTTAGCGTCATACAAACAGCGCATTGTAAGGTTCACTCTGGTTCAGGGTGGTCTTTTAAATTTAAGTTTTAATTGTATTCAAATTTAATTAATTTAATCTAATTTATTCACATTATTAAATATCAATTAGACGATTCAATTTTATTTAATTATTTAAAAAAAAGTCAGGTTATGTTAGGATTCGAACTCGCCGTCTTTGGTTTTCCAGCCTAACGGTTTTAGCTATGAGCTATCGAGGTTTTACGCTATTAGAGTACGAGGGTCGGGAATATGGCTGCTCTAAAGAAAAATAACTGTGGCAGCACTAAAGAAAAAAACCTATTACGTAACTCACATAATTACTTTAAAATTTCTCAAATGCAATTCGATTAATATACGAGGTGATTTTTTAAACATACACAGTACTTGGTGGTGTTTACAATGTGGTCTTTTAAATTTAATTTTTAATTATATTCAAATTTAATTAATTTAATCCAATTTATGCAAATGATTAAATGACAATTTTTTTTTATAACGGGTGTTTTATATTAGGGTACATTTTCCTTTAAAATCTGTAATAGTCGTCGTGTGTGGTCGAATAATGGATCCTTATGTAGTCAAGATTCCCTCATTGAACAATAATGTCGCGTCGATTAGATGACAAACATATGTTTACGCCCCGGGCTTATTCAACTGTATTTCTTTCATGCACGTTTTGTGAGCCATATATGTAGATATAATTTGCCTATAATAATAAGATAAAATTGAGTTGTATGTCTATACCATTAATTAATTATGCGAATTTGTAACATTTACATTATATTTCGAGATCGAAAGTCAAATTTAAGTGAATAATGATTGTTATAGAGAGATTTTGTATAATAATATGAATATATCAGTGGAACTATGATTTTACTAAGAACAATATAATTTGTTCAGGGCTTATTCAACAGTATTTCTTTCAGGCACGTCTTGTGAGCGATATATGTAGATATGATATGCCTATAATAATAAGATAAAATTGAGTTGTATGTCTATACTATTAATTAATTATGGGAATTTGTAACATTTACATTATATTTCGATATAGAAAGTTAAATTTAAGTGAATCATGATTGTTATAGAGATATTTTGTATAATAATATGAATATATCCGTGGAACAATGGCTTTACTAGAAAGCAATATAATTTGTCCAGAGCTTATTCAATTGTATATCTTTCAGGTACGTCTTGTGAGCGATATATGTAGATATAATACACCTATAATAATAAGATAAGAATTAAGTTGTATGTCTATACTCTTAATTAATTATGCGACTGTTTAACTGTTATTCTTTTCCGTCATACGAATATTTTTAACGTAGCTGGATACGCATAATAAGAATACGCATGTATCAGGATAATTAAGATCTTAGGCGAATAAATCGTATCTGGTTTACTGATTAAACTAACATTGTTGAGGGTATTAACTAATATGTACGGCGAAAACGTAGAAATTAGAAGGATTATTTTTTAAATTATATACCTGTAAAACATTGCTCTAGAGAATGCTAAGAACTGATTTACTGGTAATATTTATCTCAAATTTTACAGGTTGGTATTATCTAGTACATAATTTAGGTGGCTAATATGTCAGAATAATTCACCTAATACTTAACGGAAATATATTTAGCAAAAATCCTAAACGTATGCAATCTATAGATATTCTCAGCCGAAAAGTGCATAGAGCAAATATATATTTTCTCTTGCAATCTCGAATGGTCATCTCGAGAATGGATAATAATCGTACACTCCACTAGATAGAAGTGCTTCCATAAGAAGAGTTTAATTCCATAAGATGAGACTAATTCAAAAATTAATTAATCGTATTATTATTAATACTAATTATTTTAAATGAATATTGACGTGGATATTATAGGCAAACTTTATTTACGTCCTAATTTCTGATATAATGCAATATGTAATTAAGATATTTTTTACTATAAGTACAATGCGAAGAGGATCGAAGAAATAGAGCTCTTGTAAATGAAAAGAAATCTTCATGCTTTTTTATCAAAATACTTAGTTATATTCATTTTAAACGGACAAAAGCCCATATATGTAATACAAGTATAAATCCATCTTATTTTTACTATATGTTGGCGTACTACTCAAGAAAAAAATAGACGGTTACATTTAAAAGGATGATATCAATAATTTTCATTTGGAACTCAAACCCCAGAATATAATAACGACCCCAAGTCTGTGCCCAGTCGAACTTTCAGGCAAAAAATTATACTACGTACCTAATATATATCTTAGTATTTAATCTGACACACGCGTGTCAAACTTCTGTCTGTTATGGCGATTTAGACAAATTTATTACTAGTCCAACAAAACGACATTGTCCTTTTGATTCATTAGTTTCATTTAAAATTAGTATATATCTGCACCGCTTGATATCTTAGTGTGCACAAAAAAATATACCCTCGAGTTCTAAGTAAATTCACAACGTCCCGTCGGAGCCGACTTGCATATCTTTTTTTGGGTGAAAAGGTACAAAAGTCATTTATGTCAGTTTTCCATTGTAACAAATGAAGGCGCCAAATGTGTATAAAAAAAACTACCCGGCTATACTCATCGTATCATTTTAAGAGACTCGCCCAGGTATACGCACCAGCCCCATTCAATATCTTACAACCTGAAATAATACGACAATAACAGGCAAAAATAAAAGCCTGTCTTCTATTGAAACGCAGATTTTTATCGTTCACCTGTCTAATAAAGTAACAGTTTGATGACCTGAATCGAATTTACAAGTAGATGTTTAAGTGTTTTCAATATATATTTCTTTAACTGTAAACTTTAAATATATGATAGAAAACACTGTAGATGTCGAACTTTATTGTAAGTTAACGTAAATAAATAAATCGAACTAACTTTTTATTAGTTTAAGTGGAAAGGTATAGCGATGGATATAACCCGTATTTATATATCACACATCGAAGAAATCTTTTGTTTGAAAACGGAAATGAAGAAAAAAAAAATAAATTATAACTTTGGCTATGGTACGCTTCATTAACCTAAACATTTTCGAATAGACACGTTGATAACTAGCTAGACATTCCGTTATTAAAATTATATTAACTATGTGTTTATCAAAGGTGGTATAAGGATGCGAATAACATATTATACGTTTTATATATTTATTTTTTGCTTGATAAGTACAGTATGAATACAATCTGGTAAATCAAGTTGATTATACTATAAACATATTTGACTAGTATTACATTTTATCGATAACTATATAACTAGGAAAAAATATTTTCATATATAATTTGACTTTACATTTCTTTATATATATCTAACAAGTACACATGCGATATTTGTTCACCAAGGATCAACTATGTTAATATTTCTCGATTATCATCGTCAAGACCTGAGTCATATAATTGGAATTTTGATACAATATCCTCGGGTAAATGTTCTACTATTTTATATAGAAATCTTTTTAAATCGGCTAGTATCATTAAAGTGCAAAATTCATCCAAATCTATTGTATTAAAAAGATACTTTTAGCATAACTTCACAGCTAAACGGTATTTTTTAACCCAACCATGGTGCCTTAGAATAGTGTCCTCGTCATAGCTGTTACTGTAAATCATGTTATGTTCCGTATCAAAACGTAGGGCGTTCAATTCACATGATAGTCTATCAATACCGGTCTCCAAATCTTCAGATATGGGTCAGCTTGCTTCACAATAATGCATCCACATTTTTTTATGTAAGAGGTCACCTAAAAAATATAACAAATTAACATATATATATATATATATATATATATATATATATATATATATATATATATATATATAGAATATAGAAAATTTCAATAATTTACCTTATTAATTATAAAAACAAATGATGTGGTAATTAGTGATAATAAAATCCCATCTTAGAACATAATATCTAAATTATTCCCCCCCAATATTATTTACTGATTTGAAGTTTTGTTTAATTATATTACCGAATTTTAATAGTCTGGGGTTTTAAACTAGAAATGGTTGGATTACTTTTACCCAAACGAGTTAATGCACATATTCCACGAGATAAATTGATTACACTACTTGTCTCTTCAGTCAATATTTCATAAGCACTTTGTGGCAAAAATAATTTTAAAAGTCAGATTTATAATATTCTCGAACAAAATTGCTAGAATTGCTTTCCCAGAACATGTACTGACCGCACATAATTATTTCTTTTTAATAACAAAAGACTTGTTTATCTCCAAAGATGAAAATTAATTTTTGTTTATGAATATTCATATTGCATTAAGATATTTGCTAGATTATATCCATCAATACTATTACTGTTTTGAAGATTTGTTTTAATTACTAACTAATAATTTTTGTTAGGTTATCTGTATCGATACTATTATGGATTTGCAGTTTTGTTACTTACTACTTACTAATATCAAATTTTAATAAAGTCTTAGGTTTTAAACCAGGCACGGTTGGATTACCCTTACCCAAATGAGTTAATGTATATCTTCCATGAGATGAATTAATTACACAAATTGTATCTTTAGTCAATAATTCATACAATCTCTGTGGTAAAAATGATTTAAAAGTCAGATTTATAGTATTATCGAATAAAATGGCTAGAATTTTTTTCCCAAAGCGAGTACTGACCACATGCAATTTTTTAATAACAAAAGGTTTGTTTATCTCTAAAGACTAAATTAATTTTTGTTCATAAATTTCCATGTCACCATTAAGCATATCATTGATATTTGCTAAATTAATACTAGCTGTTGCCATATTTAAATGAAATAAATTAGTAAAATATTGGTTAAAAATAATTTAAAATATTACTTACTTATAAAATATTTTATTGCACTAATTACACACCCAAAGCCAACGAGAGTGAACCTTGCAATGTGCTGTTTGTATGATGCTAACCGAAACGCGTCCACACTTTTAAACAAAATAACTCATCTGTGATTGGTCCCGATGAAATCGACTTTGAAATAACCCCCACCAAGTGACTTTCACAGGTGATATTGATCAATGTCACGATGACTTTGACCAAAATCTTTTGTTATTAAAAAGAAATAATTATGTGCGGTCAGTACATGTTCTGGGAAAGAAATTCTAGCAATTTTGTTCGAGAATATTATAAATCTGACTTTTAAAATTATTTTTGCCACAAAGAGCGTATGAAATATTGACTGAAGAGACAAGTAGTGTAATCAATTTATCTCGTGGAATATGTGCATTAACTCGTTTGGGTAAAAGTAATCCAACCATTTCTAGTTTAAAACCCCAGACTATTAAAATTCGGTAATATAATTAAACAAAACTTCAAATCAGTAAATAATATTGGGGGGAAAAATTTAAATATTATGTTCTAAGATGGGATTATATTATCACTAATTACCACATCATTTGTTTTTATAATTAATAAGGTAAATTATTGAAATTTTCTATATTCTATGTATATATGTTAATTTGTTATATTTTTTTGGTGACCTCTTACATAAAAAAATGTGGATGCATTATTGTGAAGCAAGCTGACCCATATCTGCAGATTTGGAGACCGGTATTGATAGACTATCATGTGAATTGAACACCCTACGTTTTGATACGGAACATAACATGATTTACAGTAACAGCTATGACGAGGACACTATTCTAAGACGCCATGGTTGGGTTAAAAAATACCATTTAGGTGTGAAGTTATGCCAAAAGTATCTTTTTAATACAATAGATTTGGATGAATTTTGCACTTTAATGATACTAGCCGATTTAAAAAGTTTTCTATATAAAATAGTAGAACATTTACCCGAGGATATTGTATCAAAATTCCAATTAAATGACTCAGGTCTTGACGATGATAATCGAGAAGTATTAACATAGTTGATCCTTGGTGAACAAATATCGCATGTGTACTTATTAGATATATATAAAAAAATGTAAAGTCAAATTATATATGAAAATATTTTTTCCTAGTTATATATTTATCGATAAAATGTAATACTAGTCAAATATGTTTATAGTATAATCAACTTGATTTACCAGATTGTATTCATACTGTACTTATCAAGCAAAAAATAAATATATAAAACGTATAATATGTTATTCGCATCCTTATACCACCTTTGATAAACACATAGTTAATATAATTTTAATAACGGAATGTCTAGCTAGTTATCAACGTGTCCATTCGAAAATGTTTAGATTAATGAAGCGTACCATAGCCAAAGTTATAATTTATTATTACTTTTCTCTTCATTTCCGTATATATATCATGTATATCGTTTCTAAACGTATTCATTTTTCTGAATATTAAACCGCTTTATCAACAATTTTCCTATAATCTTCAATAGATATTTTTTCTTTACACCATGATAATATCAGGGTCATTCTGGTAATATTGATAATAACTAAAAATTGAATCGGAATTTTACAGCAATTATAGGCGTAATTAGCAGATTATGCATTAGTAAGTGCCATCAAAGCTCTATTTTTTTCAAGTAAATAGATTTTAGTATATATTAACTGTATTATGCAATAATTAATGCAACCAAAGCTCTAAATAACTAGATTTTGGTATATAATCTTAATTGTTTGCCAAACGACCCATCTCAGCTATTTATTTTAGTAAAGAAAATGACAAATTTACATACTGAAGGAGAAATTTAAAACCAATGTCCGCTGATATTTAGATTTACGCCTTTATCTCCAGATGCCTCAGTTAATATTTTAAGTGGCACCCTTTCATCTTGTAATACCACTCATATTCGCCAATTAAATAATTAATTTGTTAATCGACAAACTTTTTTCGTAGGAAGAAATGTACTTTTATGTTGATAAATTTATTTTGGAATGACACTTTCTTTTAAGCAATTTTTTCTTACAAACAACTACCAAAATATACTGAAAATACCATGTATGTTATTATTAAATAGAAATTCCACCGATGCTATGTATCTTTTACACGTCCCCAAATAAAAGGATATATTTGCCCAGAATAATGCGACGTAGATATTTGGCTACCCCTTACCCATCAAAAATTAATATTCTTAATGAAGATTTGAAAAACACTAACGGAGTAGGAAATCTAAATTCAGCTAATTATACCATTATTAGAGTCATTTAATTGCATAAGAAAATACCAACAAAAGATTTCTTCGATGTAGTGTGTGATATATAAATACGGGTTATATCCATCGCTATACCTTTCCACTTAAACTAATAAAAAGTTAGTTCGATTTATTTATTTACGTTAACTTACAATAAAGTTCGACATCTACAGTATTTTCTATCATATATTTAAAGTTTACAGCTAAAGAAATATATATTGAAAACACTTAAACATCTACTTGTAAATTCGATTCAGGTCATCAAACTGTTACTTTATTAGACAGGTGAACGATAAAAATCTGCGTTTCAAACAATAGAAGACAGGCTTTTATTTTTTCCTGTTATTGTCGTATTATTTCAGGTTGTAAAACATTGAATAGGGCTGGTGCGTATACCTGGGCGAGTCTCTTAAAATGATACGATGAGCATAGCCGGGTAGTTTTTTATACACATTTGGCGCATTCATTTGTTACAATGGAAAACTGACATAAATGACTTTTGTACCTTTTAACCCAAAAAAAGATATGCAAGTCGGCGCCGACGGGACGTTGTGAATTTACTTAGAACTCGAGGGTATATTTTTTTGTGCACACTAAGATATCAAGCGGTGCAGATATATACTAATTTTAAATGAAACTAATGAATCAAAAGGACAATGTCGTTTTGTCGACCTAGTAATAAATTTGTCTAAATCGCCATAACAGACAGAAGTTTGACACGCGTGTGTCAGATTAAATACTAAGATATATATTAGGTACGTAGTATAATTTTTTGCCTGAAAGTTTGACTGGGCACAGTCTTGGGGTCGTTATTATATTCTGGGGTTTGAGTTCCAAATGAAAATTATTGATATCATCCTTTTAAATGTAACCGTCTATTTTTTCTTGAGTAGTACACCAGCATAAAGTAAAAATAAGATGGATTTATACTTGTATTACGTATATGGGCGTGTGTCCGTTTAAAATGAAAATAACTAAGTATTTTGATAAAAAAAGCATGAAGATTTCTTTTCATTTACAAGAGCTCTATTTCTTCGATCCTCTTCGCATTGTACTTATAGTAAAAAATATCTTAATTACATATTGCATTATATCAGAAATTAGGACGTAAATAAAGTTTGCCTATAATATCCACGTCAATATTCATTTAAAATAATTAGTATTAATAATAATACGGTTAATTAATTTTTGAATTAGTCTCATTTTATGGAATTAAACTCTTCTTATGGAAGCAGTTCTATCTAGTGGAGTGTACGATTATTATCCATTCTCGAGATGACCATTCGAGATTGCAATAGAAAATATATATTTGCTCTATGCACTTTTCGGCTGAGAATATCTATAGATTGCATACGTTTAGGATTTTTTCTAAATATATTTTCGTTTAGGATTAGGTGAATTATTCTGACATATTAGCCACCTAAATTATGTACTAGATAATAAACCTGTCAAATTTGAGATATATATTACCAGTAAATCAGTTCTTAGCATTCTCTAGAGCAATGTTTTACAGGTATATAATTTAAAAAATAATCCTTCTAATTTCTACATTTTCGCCGTACATATTAGTTAATACCCTCAACAATGTTGGTTTAATCAGTAAACCAGATACGATTTATTCGCCTAAGATTTTAATTATCCTGATACATGCGTATTCTTCCGATCCGATAGGACTTGAACCTTGACGAAGTTCTAGTGCAAACTAGAACGGGTGGGTCGGCTTGCGCGTTTTAATGATTTAAGGAGCCGTACCATAGGTTTAACCATAGTGGGAGGGTCCTTATTGAAAAACCAGACTAAGACAAGTCCCTGAAGGAGGGCAGCAGCTCTTTCAGTAGTCATAGTGGCAGAAACCCTGGGGGTTGGTATGGTGCTATGACACACATGACTGCGATGTGGAAGGCAAGAGGAAACCACCACATTATAATCCTCAGAACAGCTAGCAGAAAGCTTATCCTAAATTAATGATGGCGTCTCCTGGGACAAAAAACTCCGGAGGTAAAATAGTCCTCCGTTCGGATCTCCGGGTGAGGACTGTTCCGGTAGACGTGACGTGAGTGCAATAATAATAAGAAGTGTAGCATTTCACGAGTCGGAGCGTGGAATGTCAGAAGCATGAGACAGGCAGGGAAGCTAGAAAATCTGAAGATAGAAATGGATAGGTTAGGATTAGATATAGTAGGTATAAGTGAGATGCGCTGGCCGGAAGTAGGAGATTTTTGGAGCGGTGACTATAGGGTAATACACACAGGATCGGTAAATGGAAACGCGGGAGTAGGGATCGTTATGCGGAAGACCGGAGGACAGTGTGTAGATAGCTACCTACAATACAGCGAGAGAGTAATGATGGTTAGGTTAGATTCGAAGCCAGTGGAAACAGTAATAGTGCAAGTATACATGCCTACTTCTAGCCACAGTGAGGAAGAGTTAGAAGCCGTTTATTCGGACATAGAGCAGGTAATAGGATTTGTGAAGGGTCATGAAAATTTAATAATAGTAGGAGATTTTAACGCAGTCGTAGGTGAGGGGAAAGAAGGAGAATTTGTAGGTCCTTATGGATTAGGAAACAGAAACGAGAGAGGTAGCAGACTGATAGAATTCTGTGAGAAGCACAAGATGGTAGTCGCGAACACATTGTTCAAGAATCACGTTAGGAGGCGGTACACATGGAAAATGCCAGGAGGGATAGACAGGTATCAGATAGACTACATTCTGGTTAGGAAGAGATTTAGAAATCAAGTAAAAGACTGTAAGAGTTATCCAGGAGCAGATGTAGACAGCGATCACAACTTGGTAGTCATGAAAGCTAGATTAAAGTTCAAAAATCTGAAAACCCGGAAGGATAAGAAACGTATAAATGTAGACATATTGAGGGATCAGAATATGAAAGATAAGTTCCAGGAGAAAACAGATCAATTAATAAATAAAACGAGTAAGGACGAAATCAAGAATGCAGAAACTGAGTGGGAGGTTATCAAGAATAGTCTAGCTTCCGCGGCTACGGACGTTTTAGGACACGATAAAAGGGAAGCTAGGAAGCCCTGGATAACGGACGAAATCTTAAACTTAATGCAAAAGAGACGAGGCTACAAAAACAGACGTGACGAAGAAGGACTGAAAACGTATAAGTCAATAAAGTGGGAAATCATTAGAAAATGTAGAAAAGCGAAAGAAAAATGGATAGAGGATAAATGCAAAGAAGTAGAAGATAAGTTGCAAGTAGGTAAGACCGATGACGCTTACAAAATATTTAAGAGGAACTTCAGGGATATAGGAACAATAAGTAGAAACGTTAGGAGTCAATCGGGGGCATACTGATAGGAAGAGAGGAGAAAGCGGATAGATGGAAGCAGTACTTAGGAAATTTATGCGAGGGTCAGGAATTAGGAGAGATATTAGAGGAAGAATCTAGCATCGATAGGGAAGATGTAGGAAAACCTATATTGAAAGGGGAATTTGAAATAGCACTAAGGGGGCTAAAGAATAATAGAGCGCCGGGTGTAGATAAAATACAGGCGGAAATTTTGAAATGTGCGGAACAGAAAGTAGTAAATAGGATGTTTGAACTGGTAAAATACATATACGAAACGGGCGAGATGCCGGAGGATTATAAGAGGAACATTATCGTTACTATACCGAAAAAGAGAGGAGCCAACAAATGCGAGAACTTTAGAACGATTAGCCTAACTTCCCATGCGTCAAAAATCTTAACTAGAATAGTGCAGAAGAGGATGGAAAATAGAGCGGAGGAAATACTAGGAGAAGACCAATTCGGGTTTAGGCGAAATAGGGGAACTCGCGAAGCTATTCTGGCGCTAAGAGTAATGTTAGAGAAAACAATAGAAAAAGGAAAGAACGCTTATATAGGATTTGTAGATTTAGAAAAAGCTTTTGATAACGTAAGATGGGAGAAAATGTTCGAGATACTAAAGAGCGCGGGAATGAAGTATAGAGATAGGAGAGTAGTACACAATCTATACATAGAGCAAACTGCTGTTATAGAAGTAGAAGGGGAAAAAAGGGAAGTAGGTATTAGGAAAGGAGTAAGACAAGGATGTACGCTATCACCACTTATTTTTAATCTGTACATCGAAGAGGCGATTAATGTGGTAAAAGATAGAGTGTATTTCGGGATTAAAGTACAGGGACAGAAACTAAAAATGCTGAGATTCGCGGATGATATAGCAGTATTAGCATCTAGTAAGGAGGAACTAGAATCAGCATTGAACGAAATGGAGGCAGTAGGAAGACGGCTGCGAAACCTCGACGCTAGGGGAGGCAAGTAGGAAGAAATTAGAAGCTTTTGAGATGTGGTGTTACCGAAGAATGATGAAAATACCATGGACTGATAGAGTTAGAAACGAAGAAGTATTGGAGAAAGTCGGCGAAAAAAGAAGTATGTGGAAAAACTTAAAGAAGAGAAGAGATAGAATGGTAGGCCACTTGCTGAGACATGGGGGAATAGTCCGCGATATTTTGGAGGCAGAAATAGGAGTGAAGAAAGGCAGAGGTAGGCCTAGATTAGACTACTGCTCGCAAATAGCAAGGGATGTAGGTTGTAGCACAATTAGCGAAATGCGTAGGTTAGCACAAGATAGAAGAAGCTGGAGGTTACCGTCCAACCAGTCTTAGGACTGATGACCTAATGATGATGATGATGCGTATTCTTATTATGCGTATCCAGCTACGTTAAAAATATTCGTATGAAATCCTGACGGAAAAGAATAACAGTTAAACAGTCGCATAATTAATTAAGAGTATAGACATACAACTTAATTCTTATCTTATTATTATAGGTATATTATATCTACATATATCGCTCACAAGACGTACCTGAAAGAAATACAATTGAATAAGCTCTGGACAAATTATATTGCTTTCTAGTAAAACCATCGTTCCACGGATATATTCATATTATTATACAAAATCTCTCTATAACAATCATGATTCACTTAAATTTAACTTTCGATATCGAAATATAATGTAAATGTTACTAATTCCCATAATTAATTAATAGTATAGACATACAACTCAATTTTATCTTATTATTATAGGCATATCATATCTACATATATCGCTCACAAAACGTGCCTGAAAGAAATACAGTTGAATAAGCCCTGAACAAATTATATTGTTTCTTAGTAAAATCATAGTTCCACTGATATATTCATATTATTATACAAAATATCTCTATAACAATCATGATTCACTTAAATTTGACTTTCGATCTCGAAGTATAATGTAAATGTTACAAATTCGCATAATTAATTAATGGTATAGACATACAACTCAATTTTATCTTATTATTATAGGCAAATTATATCTACATATATGGCTCACAAAACGTGCATGAAAGAAATACAATTGAATAAGCCCGAGGCGTAAACACATGTTTGTCATCTAATCGACGCGACATTATTGTTCAATGAGGAAATCTTGACTACATAAGGATCCATTATTCGACCACCCACAACGACTATTACAGATTTTAAAGGAAAATGTACCCTAATATAAAACACCCGTTATAAAAAAAATTGTCATTTAATCATTTGCATAAATTGGATTAAATTAATTAAATTTGAATATAATTAAAACTTAAATTTAAAAGGCCACATTGTAAACACCACCAAGTACTGTGTATGTTTAAAAAATCACCTCATATATTAACCGAATTGCATTTGAGAAATTTTAAAGTAATTATGTGAGTTACGTTATAGGTTTTTTTCTTTAGTGCTGCCACAGTTATTTTTTCTTTAGTGCAGCCATATTCCTGACCCTCGTACTCTAATAGCGTAAGACCTCGTTAGCTCATAGCTAAAAGCGTTAGGCTGGA
Organism: Rosalia funebris; assembly: GCA_037954035.1. Lineage (NCBI taxonomy): Eukaryota > Metazoa > Arthropoda > Insecta > Coleoptera > Cerambycidae > Rosalia > Rosalia funebris. The sequence goes on along the minus strand of JAZFAV010000007.1, from coordinate 23,301,205 downwards.
AACCCAAAGACGGCGAGTTCGAATCCTAACATAACCGTACTTTTTTTTTTAATGAAATAAAATTGAATCGTCTAATTGATATTTAATAATGTGAATAAATTAGATTAAATTAATTAAATTTGAATACAATTAAAACTTAAATTTAAAAGACCACCCTGAACAAGGGTGAACCTTACAATGCGCTGTTTGTATGACGCTAACCGAAACATGTCCACACTTTTAAACAAAATATCTCATCTGTGATTGGTCGCGATGAAATCAACTTTGAAATAACCCCTACCACAGGTAGGGTTCACAGGTGACATTACCCAAGGTCAAGGTAACCTCAAGGCCACGATGACCTTGATCAAGGCGACCTCTATCAAGGTCAATGACGTCACAGAAAGTGGTGGGGGGGCTCTAGCGCCGGTTGTCGTCCTCTACTTATATATATATATATATATATATATATATATATATATATATATATATATATATATATATATATACGCATTTGTGTTAAATTTGATTATTATGTTTTGTGAAACTTATTAATATTTTTAGAATGTAAACACTCACTGTACTTTCCTGCTCTGTAGATGGGTTTTCCTGTAGAGTAGTTGTAATAAATAAATAAACAAATATACATGATTTTGTGATGAACACTCCTCGTCCTGATATCCGATTAAAAGTGATCAATGATGGTTATTCGTCCGCTTTTATAAGAATTTCAATCACAATTATCTGTTCAAATTTTATATCAGTCATGTTATGACACCTAACACAAAACCCACTCTGGATGAATTTTTATGTAACCAAAAACAATGGCAATAGGTCGCTGCTAGATCGCTTGTGTTTACTGTAAGACAACCTGTCTGCATATAATAGTATATGTGGCTAGCATTCTAATCAAATTCAAAATTATAGTTATTTTATTGTCAAACCTCGTGTGTCGGCATAATATACAATCCGAGTAAACCAAATTTGAAACATCATGTTTTCATGGTGAAAAGAAATTTTTTATAATAACAGTTAATCAAACACCATTTATTTATTGGTATTATATAATTTTTTTATTTAGTGTATATAAGAGTATATAATTCTCTTAGAAAGCATTATCTACTCGCATTGATAGCAATTTCTTTTTGTATTATATATATTGAGAGAAAATTTCTCCCATAATTTGGCAACGTATTTCAGAAGTGCTTTGTATCATATCCACACTAAGTAGGCGATGATTAAAATAGTATACTCCTGTGAGTTAATTAACCTATTGCCGAATTAACTTTGTAGTATTAGATGTGTTAGTGATAGTATTATATTGGGATCAGTAATATTGTTTATTTTATTGTCAATCTAATTCAAATAAATATATTTCATGTATGATGAATTATTACTTCTCTGGAATCCTTGCCTTAGATATTTTGAAATTGTGATTTTCATACAGAGATCATGTATATTACATTCAGTCATGTATATATACTTTACAAAAAGTATGACTCTTTTAACTTTGAATTGAAACTTGTGTTTTGTATTGAAAGCTGAAACACTTTTACTTGAATTTATGTGGTGTAAGATGCTACGCCGTTTTGAGTGTTCTTATACAGAATACTGCTTTGTTCCTTCTGTTAAGTTCTATTATGTTAGCTTCTAATACATTTTAACTGTAGGATTTCATAAGACATTGCCTCCCTTACTGTGAATATTTGTGGAGTGGCTCAGCTCTTGGCGAGTTTGTCATTCAATTTAATTGAGGCCAACTAATTATATGTTGTTCATCATGTTTACCATGTTGTTGGATTAATTAATCATGTAATGCAGTGGCGGCTCGTGATGAAATGAAACGAGTGTTCTGCACAGGGCCGATCCTAGGGTATTGGCCGCCCTCGTGCAAATTTCAAACGTATCCAGACTACTAGCGCTTAGGGCGCCCTAAGCGCTGTAAAGAAATTGCGAAAATTTTTAAAATTTTCAAGGTCACGCGTTTTCCCGATTCTTCAGAATTTTTATGTAAAATCCGTTTATACAAAAATATAGACTTTCACAAGAAACATTTTTGGAATTTAATATCTTTATTCATGTTTGCCGTCATATTCTTTGGTTAAGAGAAAAGGCTTGTCAGGTGAATTTTCTACTAGAGGGTCTATAACACTTAAAATATTTTCCGAAAGAGTTTCAGCGTCACATTTTGTAGGTTTCAGGTATGTCCAAAAACGTTCAATCGGTTCACCATCGAGAATATATCTTAAAACTACCACTAACTGAGTTTTTGCAGATACATCAGTTGTTTCGTCTGCCATAACTGCCAAAAATGAAGGTTTGTTAATTTCTTTCATTATTTCTTCATGACATACTTTTAATATACAGGCTAAAAGATCATTTTTTATTTTTTTAGAGGTTCCTTTAAATACTGAAGCGTTTTGTGGATGCTCGCTTAAAGTTACATCAAGCTCAGCAGAAAAATTTATCAAACCACGAAATATCCCCGGGTTTTGAGAGGTTTCAGCTTCGTCATGTCCTCGCAGCGCCAGTTCAAAGGCCCCACAAAACTTTATGCAATTTATAATTTTTGACAAAACGTATCTCTTTTTTGTCACATTATCATTATGCTTTTGCACATTTATCCAATAAGCTGAATCTAGCTGCGCTTTAATATTAGTTGTTCCTAATAAAGCTAATTCCATTGTATTATGTAGATGGCTTTTGGAGTTGTCGTGCATTTTTATTTTTTCAGTTAAGTGCACCAAATCTGTCACCCCTACCTCCGTCCATGCTTTATCACCGCCAAAAAGTAAACAAGGAAAACAAAATAACGCATTTTTTTTTGTTGCACCCACAGATCCAATTGTTCTTCGAATAAATGTCTCTATTAAATTGACGTTTATATGCTTTTCCGCGGCTAACACCTGCAGTCTCAATAACAATATGGGGCAATGGCCTACTGTTGTTTTCTAAATCAATTTTTTCTTCATAAGAATATTTAAAAAATCGCTTCACATGAACTAAATTAAACTAAATCCATTGTCACCATCACAGTATATAAATATTAATAATTAGTACAATAAATCACTACACAAATTCACAAAACAGTATTTAAAATCTCAAATTAACACGAAATACGAAATAGGTACGATTTACGCCCGCCCGAGTAGGAAGGAGTGAACATTCACTGATGTTGCCTTAGTTGGAAAAAATACAGCTCACTGACCGTGTAAATTCGCGCCGTGTAAAACGAGCGCCAAGTGTGTATTGTCGCGGGAGTTGAGGGGGAGGACGGGTGTGCCGAGTCGTGCTGAGAACTACCTCGTGTGACCCAGTTCAATGTACCGCGACGCGCTCGCGTAGAGACCCAGATAATTCATCTGGTCTACTACTCAATAGAGGACGGCGGGCAGAATGCAACTTTAACGCAATAATTTGGTTAGCTGCACCAACTAACCAAATTATTTTATTAATAAATTTTAATAATTATTATGTCGCGAAAATATACAAATATCTAATTTTTTTGGCAGTTCTGCAGCTCTGCAGCACCTATACACCAGCCGCCCCTGATGTAATGAATGCTCAAGGAAGACTCAAGCTATATTATTACTTTCTGTTGCTTACTACATCATTACCTGTTCAATACATATGAAACATTTCGTGCGTTACATTAAATATTGTAATCTTTAGCAGTAAAACATTAGAAATGATAGAGTTGTAACAATGCTGAATTGCACATATGTATCAAATAATATAACGGTTTACCGCGCGCTTCAACTATGTCCTATATTGTTTATATTTATGCGTTATACTCATGAGATGAGGAGACTATCGAAGGGAGTGTAGCACTAAAGCCCATTAGCTGACTATTATAAAGAGCGGACGTCACTTCGCGACGTCCCACAACTTCTTTGGGCAGCTCTAAAAAGGCTGTCACACCATGCGACCAAACTCGAATATACATGGCATCACAATAAGGCCTGCCGCAAAATGAGGCGCAGTATGGTGACGTGACGCAGGGTGAGTCACGGCGAGAATTTGTAAACCACGTAAATATATGCGATTGCGTCAACGCAGCGTGATTTGACGCAGATAATGCTCACTGTGACCTGCGGAGCGCAGTGTTTATGCCGCAGTTTCAAACTCAAACTCACTGTCGGAATTCGATTCTGAAACCAAATCATCAATACATACAGAAACCGCTATACTTGACACACTGAAACTGCGATCTATTTTGCAATGTTCGTCACCATGATTCACTCTGTCCGTGAAAATTCGCCGTGACTCACCCTGCGTCACGTCACCAAGCTGCGCCTCATTTTGCGGCTGGCCTGAAAGATAGGTAAAAAAAGTCAGTGGCGGTTCATAAAGAATTTACGTTCTTAATACAATATGACAAATTAAATTAAATGTAGGTGTAACTAATTATACTTATTAAATGTGGAAATAATATGTATAATAATTTCACTGTATCGAATACAGCAAATATTATTTTTAACATTAACTATTAATAATGTAAACAATACGTACGTTATAGGTAAGCAACGTTCAAAAAATTAATTATTTTAGGTAATGAGATTGTTACTATTAAATGCTTGTAATATAATTATTAGTTTAGATATTTTCCAACAATTTTGCGCAAGCAAGTGTCTTAATTTTTTAATAAAATTATCTCAGATAGGTACTTTTAAAATAATTATTAATTTAGAAATGTTCCAATAATCTTGCAGGGATTCCACCCGTGACAGGTTATTATTCCTGTTAGATAATTACAAATTAACTACCTTAGCAATTTGCTAAAGATTCTATGTAAACTAGCATGGTACCCCTTCAATCCTGGATTGAAAATAACCATTTGTATATTAATACATAAAGTAAACGACTAGTGTCGTGCAACTAATTAATAATAAATATTACTGCTAATAATATGAGTAAACATGAAGGAATATACACAAATACATAATATGTATTTATTTGTATATATCTGCATTTGATCTTTGTATATATCTGCTATGTAATATAACTCTCAACTTTCTACTCTCGTATATTGATAAGTGTTCAATATATTGAACTTAATATGTCTTTAAAACTGAAAAATTATTTTTCTGCGCCACATCTAGCTACCGAAGCCAACTTATGTTTTTACTAAAAGGTCAATTTAGCCCTCCAGATTTTAAAATATGAATTCCGTTTTCACCTTTCACATCCAGGATTTTTAGTGAGTAGAATTTTAAAATAACCATATAAATGTATGCCAAATTCACTAGGAACGTTATTACAATTAGACTGTTTTAATACGTATTTACAAAGATTCTGACAATAATAACTGATAACTCTTCCATTCTGTTTAATTGAAGGTGAGATGAAATCAAATCGGTCAGTAATTAAATGTAAACCCTATATTAAATTTGTATATTCTATGTTACATATATATTAAATATTATTGCATATATTCTTGTAGTAATATTTTACAGTCCTTAACACTTCTTGCCGTATTATTTTAATTAATTACTACATTTTTGACAGCATCATTGACAAATTGTCATGGAAGTAATAATTTTGAGCAATGTCTTTACGTATTCTGTTTAGAGACACAGGAAAAGTAGTTTTTATTTTACTAACAAAATTATTCATCTGTTATAATTCATATAATTCGCTTACATTTTCTTTTTGCAAACAAATTCTTAATAGTTTATAATAATTCTATTATCTTAAACGATATATTTAATGCAAGTAATGCTTGGCACAAACCTTTAGTATATTGCAATTCACAGCTTTGAGGTGTTCTGTTATGTTATATGGCAGCGTTTGAAATGTATTTTTGTAAAAAAAATTTTTGTCAAGATTACTTTTTCGCAATGGCGCATTACAACTATTGTTTACTATCCACATTAAAATTCTTATTATTAAGACTTATTATCATATTTTGAAAAGTGCAATAATAGCAAGCCTGGTGGAAAAAGAATAGCTCCATTTCTAAGTTTCATCGACTTAAAACATATATATATATATATATATATATATATATATATATATATATATATATACAATGCTATTCAAAAGTCCCCTCGCCCCCTCTTGTCTTTGGTAAAATTTGGTAACTGAATATTAAGGGTTGTAAACTTCCCTACTAGTGATGATAGATGACGTATGCGTCAAAGATGACGTCACAAGGTCATTGTGACCAATAATTTTAAATGGAACCCTATGGCAAGCGACACCTCTTTTAAAAGGTATCGAAAAAACCTATTCAATGATACTAATATTGTTTTATTTATGGTAGTTTTGATGGATTAAATCAGTAATCAGTAAACTTGGATAATAATTTTAATTACAAATTCAAGAATCAGTACCTACTTATAGTAATTGTTCGAAGTGAGCTCCATCTACTTCCTGACAGTAAAACATCCTATTGCCAAACTCTTCTCGTACATTTTCAAATGTGTCTGCGGAAATAGCCCTACATTCTGTAACAATACGTTGTTTTAAAACATCAATATTGTCAGGCTGAGTGGCGTAAACCTTTAAGATACCCCCACAGAAAAAAATCTAAAGGTGTGAGGTCCGGTGATCGAGGCGGCCATTTCATTAAACCTCGTCGTCCAATCCATCTACCAGGATATTCTTCATCCAAATACTGCACCGTAATAGTGTGGAGGAGCACCATCCTGTTGGAATGTTAGATCGTTTTGCATCATTAATACTACCCGTTGTTTTAAACTTACGAAGAAGCTCTCTCAAATAAGTCCTCGAAACTGGGCAATCGGGAAACCTTTCATTAAAAATGCGTTCTGCTGCATGAATATTTTCTCCAGTTTCACCAAGTATTAGGATCGCTGCTACTTTATCACCTAAAACACGTACCATTTCTCTTCTTGAAGCACTTAAACGTTCAGCTCACAACAGTTTAACAAGTTATTGAATGTACAAATATTTTAAAATTACCACAAGGTACTAAAACAGTTAAACGCTCGATCAACAATACACAAATTATTAAATGTATAGAAACTTTGACAGCTAAAAAAACATCAAATTGGGGAGACTTGCAAAAACGTCTGATTATTTACTATCCAACTATCCAGTGGCGGAGCGTGACGTCATCTTTGACACATACGTCATCTGTCATCACTAGTAGGGAAGTTTACAACCCTCAATATTCAGTTACCAAATTTCACTAGTTTATGTATAATCGTTCCAAAGATAAGAGGGGGGTGGGGACTTTTGAATAGCACTATAGGTACTGTATAGGCCTCAAAAAAATTAATATTTATAAAGTAATTATGCATGTTAAAAAATAATTTTATTGTATATAATTGTTAGGTTAATTTAGTAATACGTAAGATATTACTATATAATGGGATGTATTGATATGCCTTAATGCATTATCTGTATCCTCAAAGAAAAATAATTTCGCACCATTATGCTAAACATTGGTAATTATATGAGCAATTTAAAAGAAAACTCTAGTCTAATTACAGTTTAATGCTATAACACCAAACTGCTTAAACTATTTCATAGAAATATTGTACGTAAATTAATTTGCAATAACATAGAACCCTTGTGTAAATCTAATTTATTATTTAACATGTAGTAAATTCATGAGCTAAGCGCAGCAATTTGTATACTCTTTATTAAGTTGTCTAGGGACATCTTCAAGTTATGAACGATAGTTGATAAGTGCTTCTACTAAAGATAACGCACTCTTTTGTAATTGTTCAATAAAATTTGAGAATCTGAAAACCGTTCATGATTTCGTTTAATTGTTTAGACCCGTGCGACTTCAATTTCCAAACAACGAAGAATTGCCTTGTCAGAAAATTTTTACTATAATATGCCACTGGATGAAGTCATATACCGCATCTGGTTAATATCATGTGGTTCAAGTGATAATGAAAATTCTGAATCCTCTTTCTAGTAGCATCTGTTATCCAATAAACTGCGTGCAGGAAACATGCAACATAAAAATAGATCAGGAAAATATGTTTGAGTATCTTTCCAGCTTTAAGCATGGCCACAACTCCATTAGTGACTAGCTTTGTAAGTTGATATTATTGTATACCAAAGTCTACAGAAATCTCAGTTATCACTTTCACAATAGTTGCGCATTGGTCTCTGAAAGTTTAGTGTATACAAGTAAAAGCAGCGAAGGTTAATTAGGTTTTAAAGTATTTACCACCATATACACTATATTGATTTTCTACGATTATTCGCATCGTCGTTTCATTCGCATATATCCATAATTTATTAGTTTTTATTTCACTGTGTGGTAATTTTTGCAAGATGCTTCATTTGTCGTAAATATGTGTTCAGTTGTTTTCTACTTAGTAATTTCCAGTGTATGAAATATTGCAATTACGAAGTCGTTTAAAAACAACCAGTAAAGTGTCGTTTTTTATATTTTTCTTGTAGATCATACGTCCATTTGATGTACATTTTCAAAGTACAATTGCAAAATATACGTTTCACATTACTATCTCTGTATATTAAACTTAGATATATATATATATATATATATATATATATATATATATATATATATATATATATATATATATATATATATATATATATATATATATATATATATATATATATATATATTTATATAGATAGGCCATATCTCAATGCGCATATTTCAGTATCTTATGTTTCGATGGTTCTGTGACAATGCACTGAAATGGTATGAAAACGTACACTGTTTATCGGCTCCACGTTATCTGGTTCAATATCAGCGAGATATTGTGAGAACTAGTGGATTTATCGATACACCATTATATCTTACCCCCGGTGCAAAGTTGTTGACTGTTTATTTGGCGCGACGAAATGTACAGGTTTAATAATAAGTAAAGTTATTTCTAATCATTTTCGTAAATTAAATCCAGATTTACATTTTCTAAAACCTTTGGCTTGCAAATGTGAATTTCGAATATGTATGCCATTGGATTAGGCATTTGTAATTTACTTTTCGTAAGAGCAGTAATAATCTTGTTGTATGCTTTCACTGATTTTTACTTTGCCGTAATTGCCAATAATTTTCTGTATAGAACACTGTGATTATAAAAGCCCCTTCACGATTTTAAAAAGTGTTTGTAGCATAAATTATGTTTTGGAAATTCTTTTATTTTTAACCATTTCACAGTAGTAATTTTTATTGAAAATAGCACTGTAGGTGAACTATGTCACCTATACTGGCTTCGCTTTTCTGAAAGCAGTTCCCTTGTAATCGGTAGATGCCTTTGTTTTATATAGTTTTATTTATTTAACGTTGATTTTATTTTCACAGCAATGCTGGTATAAAGTTTCCCACGTGTGTTTTTTTTTGAATAATCTGTTCGTAATCTAAGGACTGAACTGATCCTGAATATAACTTTCTATGCATGCAATTAAAGTTTTCTCCAAACTTATTCCAGAAAGTTTAAATAATATATTTTGCTTTACTAAACGATTGTATAGCAGAAATTTTATTTTCCCAAGGAATATTATATAATTTATAAATTTATTTTTTTAAGTATTTGTGTAGCAATAATATGAGTGTCTTTTTAATGATCATCATAAATTAATCGTTTACTATAATAAACATATTCATGTGAAAATCATGTTATTATTCCCTGTCTTAAATTACTTAATGTGAAAGTTAATTTCTAACTTTGAAATATGTACCTGCAAATATTTTTTTAGATTTCACTAATCTCATGTGAATAAGAAAGCGATAAAAGAAACAGTGATTACAAGAATTCTTAATATCTACATACCTACATCTAATACCGTATAGCTATCATAGCAGTGAGTTGGAATGGGTTTCGATGGCGCACTAAAAAAGGGAAAATCGAGTTTATAAATACACTATAGTGCATTTAGTGTTTCACTATATAATTTGTCATTATCGGGGAATGATCACTATTAAATTTTAAACTCCAACTAATTTCCAAGTTTTACTTGTATCTACCCTTTGGTTCACCTTCAAACCATTATTAGATCCCTTTCTGTGTACTATATCGTTACTAATTGCTAATGACTCATAATTATTGTCTTCAGATATTATTGTCGTCATATGCCTATATTATTAAGAAAAATAATAGATTATTAGTACTTCGTGTTCTTCCTTTTTTACATTTATTTACAAATACTCTAAAACATAATTTATTATTAATAACAATGTTAATTAGTTTTACTTTACTTCATTAAATTACTGGAGTTTATTTTATAATTATTATATGTGATATGTTGAGTTATGAAAAATATTTTTATACTTTCACATTTAAAGTAAAAATACCCCTTGAACTTCATTTGAATTGATATATCAATTTCCTTAATACACCATTAACCACAATTCATACCTAAGTTGCAAGTTACTTTAGTTTATTTTATAATTACTATATGTGATGTGTTGAGTCACAAATAAAGTTTTTTATTCTTTCATATTTAAAATCATATATAATTGATTAATAAGAAATACTGTAAATTCCATTCTTGGAAAATTCGAATATTTAAATATACAGTCCCAATCTGATATAATATATGGATATCTCCGTGTATAAATATATTACAGGTAAATTATATTACAGACTGAACTGTAAATTATTGCGAAAACCAAATAAAATTAGGTTTTAATATTCACTTAAAAAAATATCCCAATCTTGCCTATTAGATCGTGTACTACATGTTGCATATAATAATATTAAACGTGCACGAAAAGCACGAAACGTCTGTTTCCTTGCATTTTTTTTTTAAATACAAATGACCTGAAAATGTTTACGAAGACAACATCCATAGAGGATTATTATCTGGTTAATATAACCTCCCCAGACTATCACTAAATTTCAGCAAATGTAATGTTATGTTATTTACGAGCAAACCTTTTCAAGAAAACCCAATAAAAAATATTTTTATGTAGACCTGAGACAATGGTGTCTTATTTGTCCTAAACTTGGTATCCTAAACTAACATTTAATACTGACGTTGGAAACATTATCAGTGAAGTCCTATTGACAATATTTATTATTGGTATGTTTAGCTTTAAGGGCACATGACAATATTCTTTTCAATTATTTGTATAGAAGGTTATTCCTAATTAAATTGGGCTGTCGAGACATATTAAACAAATTAAATTTTCATATTCTCTGGCCAGCCTCTAGATAACACAAAAAGTATTTATCTACCAATGAGGAATTAACATTTTAAAATGTTATTTTTATCATTTGTGATAATTAGATATTTATCACAGATATTCAAGGAAAATTTAAAAAGGAACCTTTAGTTACATATTTAATTACATTTTCATATTTCACGCATTAGTTACTGTCATTGATTAATTTATTATCATTATTATTTATTAATTACTGTAATATGTTTCTTGTGTATTATTCTGTTTTGTAATTAGATTCAATCTGTTGAGCAGTGTAGTAATAAATAAATAATTATTTTTTAATTTGTGTAGATTCTTAACATGACCTCTAATCTAATTTCATTGCCACATATTATATGAGCTGAATTTATTAATACCTTTTATTAATGTCTAACAGTGACACAGTGTGTCGTAAATTAAGAATGTTCACATAATTTACTTGATTATTCGTTTACAGTATATTTATAACACAATACACTCTGCTAGAATCCACAACACAATTTTATTTATTGCTTTTGTCATATCGTCTTCAGTCACCTGTCAGAGGGTAAAGGATTTCCGTTCCGGAAAATTGAAATTTTACTATTGTCAATTGTCCTTTGTTTGATTTAGTTTTCATGGCGACTCGTTGCGAGAAGAAAATTGAAAACTTTTGTCAGACTTATTTGAGCTTTTCCTATCTAGGACGAGAACATCCGGTACGTGGAGTGCTGTGAGGATTGGCGTAATGCATTTTTGATAACACTAAATTCTCTGGCGTATATGCCCAGTAAAATATATACTTATATATTATTAACAAAAGACTTTCAGTAAAATGTTTTTAAATCGATTTTCATTAAACAATGGCAAATTTAAGCCATTGCCATGATATTCTAATTTAAGCCATTTTCTGAAACAATACTTCTTCTAGAAGAAACTGTTAAATAACAATAAACTATATAATTAAAGCACAAAAAATATACAATGTTATTCCATTAATACTATAACTATTACTCTTGCTGGTAGAACAGTTGATAGCAACATTTTTTTTACTAAATTAACCAATCACTCCAACGAAAACAAATTAGATTTATTTTCCTTATCTATCTATATTTATTGCTTATCTAGAATCGACACATATTTACAGTGTAATAAGTAAAGTTGATGTATGATGTTGGCCTGAATAAGTTACTATCCATTGATGGTAATCCACGTTTACTCGCCTAGGTCTTCTAGCCATAGTCTTTTTAGTTGGCGTTAAATCAGCGGTTGTTGATTTAAGTCTTGTATAAGTGTGTTGGTGTGTTCTGTTGCCAATTTTGTATCTGGTTGGCATGTGAATTAGATTTATTTGAAAGTTGAATTTTCCTTTCTTCTCACTGATTATTTTATGTTTCAGATAAAATTAATAAGGACATAATTTTAATTGAGTATGCATTAATATCATTAAACTTATGAATTGAAGTTAATCAAATAGTCGGACCTTATACAGGATGTTTGATAGAACGATATAAAGTTTTCAATACCCGATAGGTGTGATAGAAAGTCATGGAGCCTTGTTACCCACATTTACCTTAGTTTAAAAGCCAATGAATTTCAAAATCTTTGAAATTTTAGTAAAAATTAATTTTTCAGGAGAAATTGATAATTAAGTATGACTAACTATTTTTATAATTATTTCATTAGTTCAAAAAGTATTTAACATGAACGTTTGATACACCGATATTCCAATATAAACATTTAAGTAAAGGTCGCAGTTAAAAAAAATATATGTACGGGTTAACGAATCTCACTTAAGGACATGAAAAATTGTGATGATGTAATTAAATGGTTCACGATTCACGATTCTCGTGGTTTTTTCTTTTCAATTAACAATTCCGATATTTAAATAATTTAGACACTTCCTTATTTTATGTCCTTTTGGATTTTAGGTATATGTATATTTCACAGGTCAAAATAACAAAGGTAATTAGATATTTTGTTAGCCAAGAACGCTAGGCAACCTAAAGGATGATAATACATAATTAATGTGATATGCAGACATAATGAAACGACAATAATTGTTGATTGGAATTTATTTATTTATCTAACAACTTGCCTCACCTAACGTACCATCCATTATTACATCATAGCATACTTCAGCTTACCTTTTTTTACATGTAATACTACTCACATTATGTTACATTTAGACAATATGTATGACACTCTTATTGTGGATTCTTCTTAATACAAGAAGAATCCACATACTAACTGATACACATGAATAAAAAGATGGTGAAATATTACTGTTGAACTAGGTAGTTTTGGAGGTAGTCATTTAGCTACTCATCGTATTCTATAGAGGAGGCTGCGACAATGCCATTCGTACTGTGGTCCGGGGTGGCGGACTAGGCGTAGTATTGGGATGTCATTGTATGCTCGGATTCCAGTCCCTACGGAGGGAATTTGGTACCTCTCCCTAAGCATGAGTGTATTTGTCCTTGCCTTTATATGTAACCTTCTCCTTCGCAGATTGAGGCTTTAGGGGAAGGAATCAATTTCAGCGTGTTCAAAAACTAGAGAGGGTTAAATGTGCATAACTATTTATTTCAATAATTGGTAAAATCTAGGATGTATTGAAGCATTGGCGAAACTAGAGTCAATTTTTGGGAGGGGCTAAAACCCTGTTTATAGGAAAGCCTGTGGAAACCCCAGAAGATTTCTAATGAGGAAAAGGAGGTTTTCAATTAGAAATAGGATATGATATAGTATGAATATCAAAAAGTATATCACATACTTAAAAAGAAATATTATGCAGAGTATTAAGACCAACAGAACTTTATTTACGCACAATAATACCATTAACTAATGACACAACAAGAAGCATTATGTAGCTGAATCAAAAATTTAGTTGCAATTTTCTGGCTCCTTTTTTTTTGATAATTCTTTAATTATTTCTCCCTAGTCTAAATTCTTAGCTATTCCACTCTAAATAATAATTAGGGCGAGATTACTAAACCTGTTTTGAGTCATGCGACGCCGTAACCATGTCTTAATTCTTCGCATAGTGGAAAAGGACCATTCGCAAGACGCTGTGATGATAGGGAATGTTAATGCCACTCGAAAAAGTTTAAATGCGTTGAGGAATGTATTCTGTGTAACTATACGTTTTAGAACATATAAATCAGTATTGTGAGTTTCTTTGCTTTTCAATCAATTTTTTATTACTAGCACTTTTGCTTTTAATGCGTCTTTATTAATATTAAATATAGACTTATACTATTCAATAACCAACTCACTTTTTTCAAAACTAAATTCAAAGAAACGATCCACAGCCACCGTAAATCTCTGGGTCTCTCCAGAAAATCGCAGTTTCATGTGATTAATAATGCTGTCTTATACTCGGTAATAAACATTGGTCAACCATAAACGCCATGTGCTATTTAAATTATTGCTTCTCTCTATTATATCATCGGTTACATCCAGATCTAGCGTGGACATAACCGAATAATCATTAAGTTTACTTGGTAAAACTTTTTTCTTTTTAAGGGTCGTCCAGTGTCAATAACAATATCGCGTTTCTTAGCTAAACTATTTATCTCACCCCAAAGAGAACAAAATGCTGTCTAATTTCATATTTCTTCTAAAGATTTAGTGGTGCCGTTTATTATGCGAGAGGACTGTCCTTGCGTACCATCTTTTCCTTGTAGTTGCTTACTTAAAATATTTATTATCACGAGAATATTGTCTAATATAAACAAATTTGTTAAAAATGTGGCAGTTGTTATATTTGCGGAAAGACTTGCTGCTAACTATAATCTCAAGTCCTCCGAATACCGCTAGGGGGCTAATTTCAGTTTTGGGGGCTAAGCCCACCCAAGCCTCCTCCTTAAATTCGCCTATGTATTGAAGTAGTTTCATTTAAACAGAATCTTAGAAGGTAATGGTTCGTATTGTTCTACTAATGTTTATATAATTGTCTAATTTAATAAAATTTAATAAAAAGCCTTGAAATTCAAACAGAATACAAAAATATACACAAATGATAAATACTACACTACATAATATAATTAATAAAACATAAATAAGTAACAAGAAGTAGTATATACATAATTATAACAAAAAATTAAACATATTTGATGTATTTTATTTTTAAATATAAGGATTGAGTCTAATAAAAGTGTACGACATTTGTTCTGAAAAGTGTCCGATAAGTTTTCTGTGCATTAGGTAAAATTAATGAAGATATTTTTCAGGAGACTATCTTTAACTGGGATACTAATTTTAAATAAACCACTACTAAGTCGGATAAGAATATAATAAAATATATATACGATTTTTAAATAAAATACTGAAACATTTTTTTATTGTAAATTGACATTATTGGAGGCAATATTTTACCCATTTAAAATGACAGTGCTTCTAATAATTCACTTTAAATGGTTGTCATTTCTCTATTCAACAGTATGAAGTTTGCAATATGAAATATGTAGTGTAAATAACCATATAAAAATAATCAAGAGGTGCCAAATCGGTAATCGTGTTGATCCTTCCATTCTGTAAGTAATTTTGATAGACATACCTATTGAGAAAGCTAAATTAATATTAGAAGTCTAAGAGACTTCTTAGTGACGGCGCTAGCATCATTCTGTGGTTGGGCGAAAATAGACAGAAAATATCTAGGCTGGGCGAGGGCGTTAAATATATTATTTTATATGCGAATGTGATATAATGGTGTTATAAGAGGTTGGGCGACTGGAAATTTTCTTTCAGGAAAATATATAACATTTCTAAACTGAAAAAAAATTAATTATGTTTTACAAATTATTTAAATCAATGTCGATAAAAACAATTTAGTGCCATTCAGTTTGACATCGTGTTTAACCACCTACATATTATATAAATATAGTTATATATAGTATAAAAATTATTATAACTTATACATAGTTGTTCATGTATGGCGCCGCCACTGAAGAGGCATCCAAATGTACAGCTCTACTAATAACACTAAAATTTATATTTTTTATATAAGCATGTCAAAGAATATTAACATGATAGTAAAGTATAAATAACTAGAACTAATAATAGGTAGGTTCATATAAATGTTGCAATCTAAAAAAAAGTTTCTATATCATAAACCACATTAAAAAACTATACATTAAATCGAAGTTTAAATTTGAACTAAATGTGACTCCAGATTTCATCAAATAATCAAATTTCACGGATACTTGTTAAATAGATAAAATCAGTTTCCGTGGTTCGTGTTTGATACAAACAATTTGATATTGTACAAATACATTTTAATACTTTCAAACTTAATTTTCTTGATAAAAAATACACAATAATAAAAAAGAACCCATATTAGTCTGCCAAGAGGTGTAATGGACTCTCCGGCCTTCCATGCCAGCATCCTGCTTTTAACGCCGATACGCCAATCACCGGCGAGAATTGGTTTTTCCTTCACAAGACTACTTTACTTTACTATGGCTAATTAGCTCACAGATGGTCCCCAAATAACGTAGATTGGTCCAGAGTAAAATTGCAAATCGTTTACAGTTGACTTAGATTACCGGTTTGGAGTAATCGGGGCGTCGGTTCGATTTCTACATCAGTCGGCTGAGTATATCTGTGCGCAGTCGTGTGCCTGTCCAAGGGTTAGATGGAAGAGCGTTTAAGATAAACCTCGCTTATGTGAAAATAAAAATGCAAAAAATTATCATATGAAAAATTAAAAACCCTTTCAAATGAGATATTATATGCACTTTGTTCTACTTAAATCTTTTCAACCAAGTGTTAGTATAAAGGAATTGTAGAAAGCGGTATACAATTCTTCGCAAATAATAATATTTTTTAATTTATAGCGAAATTGGCATATTTCACTTCAATTGTGATACTTATGAATAACATTGTATAATAAATATATGCTTTGGTTTACTCCAAGGAATTCATATTCCATCCAGACCTATATAAATAATTTCACTGTTCATCATTTGCGTATCTATACTAATCTCGATAAAAGAATAGTTGTGATGATAAACCTGAAGAACAAATGTTTTGTTAATCGAGAAAGCTTTTATTATTATATCACAGAGTCACTAGAGTGAGGGTTAATTAAACAAATATTGTAATCCATTAATCTCTGCCAAACTTGGAAAGGGTATTAAGCACGTGTTATAAGTAATGACCGAGTTTTAACAAAAGTTAATTCTAGTTCTTATCGATAAAGCTCGTTGCGGCATAGCAACAAGAAAGGTAATGGAATTGTGTCTCATCGATTTTAACGAAGTTTGGTGGCTTGTAGAGACCTTAAAGTAATTGTCAGGTAATTTTTTATATAAAGATGTCTATGGAGGGAAAACGTACTTCCACACTTCCATGGTAAATGTGTTGCCATTTATTATAACAAATAAATGATACAGTAAGTTTTCGCCGCAGATAAGTATTTGACATAGTCAAATATATTTTCTTATCATGCATTTGCAGATATATAAACATCTCAAAATAAAAGAAATAAAATCCACATATAGACAAAGTTAAAGAAAACTATTTCTCATAAAGTCATAACGGTATGTTTCTCATAAAACTATTGAATGGTTACTACTACGTGCACTGTCTGAAATGTGGTGTAAAATTTGACACCAAGTTCGTTTAATAGGGTAAATGTAGAAAACACACCAGTTTGTGTGAAATAAACACCGCAAACCCGTGGCAGAATATTATCATTCGCTGGTAGGAATTTTCATACCAGTAATGGAGTAAAATCAACACGACTACCCTCGTTTTTATATTTTCATACACATTCTCCAGTTGCGTAACAGTTATGTTTTTAATTTCTCTAATTATTGATTCTTACAGTTCAGAGATATTATGTACGCGTGTTTTAAAAATTTAGTTTTTTAAATGTCCAAATAGAAAGAAATCAAGGGGAGTCAAATCGGGAGACCTGAGTGCTATATATATATATATATATATATATATATATATATATATATATATATATATATATATATAGCACTATATATAAATACTATAAAGTTATTTATTTAAAGTCATTTAGCGGGTTCTGAAAGTAGATGACGCAAATGTGCTTAAAATCTCGTCCCCATAAAGCTTTAAGATAATAAAGTAATATAATGCGGTATACAATATATGAAGGAAAGAAAACATTAACAAAACATTAATAACTATAGCAATAGCTACATGTAAAAAACAAATAATTGATCTAGTTTACATTTTATACACATATACTTTTTATTAATATTTGGATTTGTTCGTTTGTGAAAATTTTTGAAGTAGGCATTTTTCCTTTTTCCAAAATTGTAATTTAAATTTTCTTCGCATATTTGGATAGTAATATTTCGATGTATATTGTTAAGTGTGCTTTTGGTTTATTTGGTTTGATGAAGATAGAATATAATGATACAGATGTACCGAATGCCACAGACGTACTACATTAAATTTCCAGCCTCAGATCATACTGAGTGTAAAAGATCAATTTGTAGGTCTACTCAGGCTATTGAAAATCAAGAATTTATTGATGAAGGTAAATAAAAATAAAAATTGTTTGCAGTGGAATACAGAATATATTCGGTACAATATGTAATGAAATGGTATTATATTTAATGATAAATCTCGTGTATGTTTCGGAATGCACGAAGGTTATGCGTGAGTGAATAAAAACTATGGAGAAAAGCGAGCGTGTATCAAGTATCCTATAGAGTGGCATGTATGCCACTACACTGCGGAGATTTTCATATGGTCCACATCATATGAACATTATATACCATCATATACATATACCATCCAAGTTTGTTGTAGCAGGTCGGAATTGATCGTTATTCAAGGAAACTCGAATGCCCAAGGCTATATACAGCACGGTCTAGAATCTGGTCTTCTTCCATTTCCCAGAACATTACCCAACTCTGTACATCAGCACAGTAATGCACAACCACATATGGTAAGCTCCTTAGAAGGTTCCTAGGTAAGTCTTTTTTCAGGGCCATCATGACTCTGCGACCTCTCCAAAATTGAACATGTGTGAGAACATATCTCTCATCACATCTTCCCTACCGTTTATAGACTCTAGAGATTCTTTAGCATCAGGTTCAAGTTATTTATGTACCTTAAGAAAGCATGTTATTCGATCCCGAGAATTAATGAGTATATAGCCATAAAAGAGCTCTATTAATGAATTTCACTGGCTAATTCGTGAATTTTTTAACCCTAATTATAATCATATATTTACTGTCAGTATATCAATAAATCACTATAAGTCAGGAATCGAAAAAGGAACCACCAAACCGCAATGCGGTTATCAAGTAGTTCCTGAATAGCAAGGTTATTCCATAATTGCTATAGGAAACAACTACTCTTCGGTCTAAAGCCCCGCCAAGCATTAAATTATACATAAAAGCGATCCTTGATCCCTTTCTCGTATTTATGCACGATCAGACAGTTTCAGAAAAGAATACCGGTTTATATTTTTAGTTGATTTTTTTCTATCAATTTTCTTTGTACTTATTAAAGTATTTGATCGGTCTTATTATGTATTTATCTTTATTTAACAAAATAAAAATGCACATGTACTACTTGCATAAAAAATAAACACAAAATACTTAAAAAACTATTTTCAAAAATATACCCACTTTTATTGAGGCAAGCCTCTGCTCTTATTATGTTGAATTGCTCTGAATATTATCGCACTCAGTTTTCCATTGTTTGTCTGTTACGCCATCCTTTGTTGTAAATTTGACATTCAAAGTAGCTCAACTGAAGTCTAAAGGATAGTCCAGACGATTTAGATAGACACACTGGAGAGTTACTGGAATGGGCCCTTGTTTCCAGTCTATCTGTCATCGAAAAAATTTATTGGATGTTGGTTAACCGTAGCAATATTATAGGGTGGAATTTCATCCTGCTGAGGAAAAGTTGTCATTCCTTTGTAAATATAATAATAATATAATAATAATAATACCTTTATTGACCAACATAAAAAGTCCATTAATAGGACAAAAATATGGAACACAAATAAATACACATATATGTGTACCCATACAAAATGAATAGAAAAGAGGTAACCTCTTTTCTATTCATCTAAACTTTTGGCAATGGCTTTTATGATGCATAAATATCGTCAAAGTAGTTTTCTCGTTCAGATAATCTAGCAAGAATAATACAATTCTTCGTTTGTAATTCAGAAGGAGTACGACAATTCTTTGTCTGCAATAAATCGAATATAATATGCCAAGATCATTGTATTTTTCCAATACTTGAATATCTTGCAAATGGAAATATCGAGGTAGACTCTTGAATTACTACAAGAGTTGGCATATGGATATTACCTAAATCGATGGATCTATAGACCGTGCAACCTATTCAATAATTGCACCAAGCATCAAGTATTTAAGAGAAAATTTAAATCGCTGCACCATAAAATCAAAGTAGGTAAATGTTGTGCAGCAACTAGTCCTCTAGTTAAAATGGCGGTTGAGTTACCTTTAGACGAAACATAGTTCACCTTAGTGTCATTGCACAGGGTATAAATTTCAGATACGCGATTGCTCATAAACGTATCTAAAAGGTGAGGTTGTGTATAGACCCATGAAATCGCTATTTTGGAGTCCAATAGATAATATCTGGAATTGGCATTTCTGAAATAGTTCTTGACTTAAAAATAAGTTTGACCACTAGTAAAACGGTGCACAACTCTCCTCACAGGATTCCTCACAGTTTAGGAATCGTTACTGTCTTTAGACGAGATATTTTTGTTTTGGAGCACATTCATTGTACACTTAGATGGCCCTGATTATCTACTAAACGTAAATATATGTAAATACGATACGCCATTTTACTACTGCCCGAAAATGCATGAATTTGCAAAATTTTGGGAAAATTACAAATTAACGGACAATTCGAAGCGAGTTCAAAGATTTCTTCACTATATAAGAACCAGTTTTCAAATTATGTTGGCAAAATATCATCCCAGCCAGTTTATGTTACGTACAACTGTTGGATGAATGTTTTAGTTCTTATTATACATGGTGCAAGAAGACCAAGGGGATAAAGAACCATGAAGATAAAGGAAAATACCTTATCCTTTGTGAGAGGATTTCGATTTGAACCTTCCACAATGTGATGCCAAACATTGTAAAAAATGTGACTCAAAAAACATTACATCTCTTATACAACAGCTACATGGATTGTTTTCTTTGAGTTTTCATTTGCACCGAATTCGAAAATGTTAATTGACATACATTGGGCTTGAACACTTTCCAGCATTTTTGGATGATTATAATTCTACTTACCTAAAGTAAAACCTCCGGATTGCAGGATTTGAAAGGTAGTATGACAAATGTAGGAAGATTAATCTTATTCACTACATCTTGTTAGAATATCATCACAGTACATATGTCTTTTTATAACCTTACTCACCTTGAGATGTGTAGACTCACACTGATAGACGAGTTCAAATACACATCGAATTGCGAGAAAACTAGATGACTTTTCGTCATATGTAACCGTACTTAACTCGTAAGTTTGAAGTGGAAGTGAGGGATCGGATCTCGAGAATATGTTTAGAGGGCATCTTTGTGATTGATCAACTAGGACGGATCTATACATTTTTGAGCAGTCACCTATTATAATATACTTGATTCATACAAAATATGTAAAATAGATCGTCTTGTAATACAGGACCATTTAATTGCATATCATTTAAAGAAATACCATTGGATGTAGCACAACTGTAATTGAAAACAACACGAAGATTGCTTGTAACACTGGCCACTTCGTATATTTCATGATGTGGAATGAAATAATCATAGGGCATAGAATCCGTGACTTCGCTGACTCTTACCATGTGATCTATATCCTCGTACTCTTTCATAAATCTATATTCAATTTTTTAACTGAAGGTTTGATTTTAAACGTTTCTCTAATGAGATAAAGTGTTTTAGTTCCGTTTACTTTTATTCAACTAAAACTAACGGAAATGAACACCATAGCATCGAAAATATAAACGTGCCGAAAATATAAACGTGCAATTCACATTATTGTTTTTCAAGTGATAGCAATTTGGGAGAGTTTATGTTTTCTACTGATACACCTTGAACTAGTTCGATATTTGACATTGAAGCGATATATAATAATCTATTTGAGTTTACTGATCGTTCAGTAGTTGTAGCGAAATCGTTGGCCAGGTGTAGTAGAAGTGGTGAATATGGTCGTCCAATTAAAACATGAGCTGCTTACCGCTTCCTGGTTGTAACTAATGTTCTGATGTATTGCTTGCCGCTTTTCTCTCGATGTGGTCTCACCTGGTTTACGCTGATATTCTGGACTGGTGTAATGGCATCGCAAAGCTTGTAATTGTAATGAATTGTATTGATACCTGATAGGATTCACGTGGTTTCAATCTGGGTCAAATAGACCAGAAATTATGTTAGCTTTTATTCTTGGAATAATAATGCACACTTTGAAATCGAAGGACCATGTTTATTGTGAAATATCAAAAGTTAACGAAGTCATATGTTGTTTTGATCGACGGTTGTAAGTGTTCTCGTTTTAAAGATCATTATAGGTTCATTACAATATATAAATATTTTTCAACAAAAATAGTTCCATAATACTACTGGTACTATATTCTCATAATAAATGTAAGCAGCTGCAATCGTGGCCGGCGACTTTTGCACTTTATATTGTATTATAATATATACTATATACAGTGCTATTCAAAACTCCCCTCCCCCCCCCCTCTTATGTTTTTAACGATTGTACATGAACTAGTGAAATTCGGTAACTGAATATTAAGGGTTGTAAACTTCCCTACTAGTGATGATAGATGACGTATGCATCAAAGATGACGTCACAAGGTCATTGTGACCAATAATTTTAAATGGAACCCTATGGCAAGCGACACCTCTTTTAAAAGGTATCGAAAAAACGTATTCAATGATGCAAATATTGTTTGTATTTATGGTAGTTTTGATGGATTAAATCACTAATCAGTAGACTTGGATAATAATTTTAATTACAGATTCAAGAATCAGTACCTACTTATAGTAATTGTTCGAAGTGAGCTCCATCTACTTCCTGACAGTAAAAAATCCTATTGCGAAACTCTTCTCGTACTTTTTCAAATGTGTCTGCGGAAATAGCCCTACATTATGTAACAATACGTTGTTTTAAAACATCAATATTGTCAGGCTGAGTGGCGTAAACCTTCGATTTAAGATACCCCCACAGAAAAAAATCTAAAGGTGTGAGGTCCGGTGATCGAGGCGGCCATTCCATTGAACCTCGTCGTCCAATCCATCTACCAGGATATTCTTCATCCAAATACCGTCTTACTGCACCGTAATAGTGTAGAGGAGCACCATCCTGTTGAAATGTTATTTCCAAAATGTCGAATTCATCTTGATTATCTTCCAAAATTTCAAGGATTAACGGGGTTCTATTGCATTTTGCAACATCTGCAGATACACCTCACCGGTTAAGTTGGTATTTAAAAAAACAGGCCCAACGATGTGGTTTCCCAGTATACCTGCCCAAACATTGACCATCTCAGGATACTGAGTATGTGTTTCACGAAACATGCGAGGATTTGCGTCACTCCAATATCTCACGTTTTGTGTATTTACATTTCCATTTAGATAGAAAGTACTTTCGTCACTAAAACAAATTGTTTTGACATAGTCTGGCTGTTGGTTAATTTTAGTCTCCATATTTTCACAAAATTGCAGTCTTCGGTCTGGATCGTCGTCTGAGAGTTGATGAACCATTTTTAATTTGTATGGGTGAAATTTGTTTTTTTTTCAACACCCTGTGCACTGTACTTTGACTGACTTCACAGGTTGATGCAACTTGAGTTATTTAAGAAGTAGGATTTACTATTACTTTCTGCCAGTATATCAATTTTTTTCTCATCAGAAATTTGTGGTCTGCCAGATCGTTTTACATCATTAATACTACCCGTTGTTTTAAACTTACGAAGAGGCTCTCTCAAATAAGTCCTCGAAACTGGGCGATCGGGAAACCTTTCATTAAAAATGCGTTCTGCTGCATGAATATTTTCTCCAGTTTCACCAAGTATTAGGATCGCTGCTACTTTATCACCTAAAACACGTACCATTTCTCTTCTAGAAGCACTTAAACGTTCAGCTCACAACAGTTTAACAAATTATTGAATGTACAAATATTTTAAAATTACCACAAGGTACTAAAACAGTTAAACGTTCGATCAACAATACACAAATTATTAAATGTATAAAAACTTTGACAGCTAAAAAAACATCAAATTGGGGAGACTTGCAAAAACGTCAGATTATTTACTATCCAACTATCCAGTGGCGGAGTTTGAATTTTAAATTTTATTATTAACTGATTTAATTCATCACAGCTTTGCGGTTTTTGCAAGGCAGTTATCAAAACTGCCGTAAACAGACACAATATTAGTATCATTGAATGGGTTTTTTCGATACCTTTTAAAAGAGGTGTCGCTTGCCATAGGGTTCCATTTAAAATTATTGGTCACAATGACCTTGTGACGTCATCTTTGACGCATACGTCATCTATCATCACTAGTAGGGAAGTTTACAACCCTTAATATTCAGTTACCAAATTTCACTAGTTTATGTATAATCGTTCCAAAGATAAGAGGCGGGAGGGGACTTTTGAATAGCACTGTATGGATTAAGGCTTGACTAGGGCATTAGCGCACATGCCGATGATCGGCCGCTGATATTATCACGCTAGAATAATAGTCTAGTAGCTGGACCGCCAAGAAAATTCTACTGAACCAGAGTAGCAAAAAACGTTTCAGAATGTTTTGGACTGTTTTGAGCACGATATACGTGACAATTGAATTCAGCTTGAACGTGACTAGTTGGACGGTTAAAGTTAACCTTTAAATTTCCAGAGATAATATATATATTTACAAAACATATGACAACTATTAGTAAAAAAATAAAATTATACCATTTCCGTCCAGAGAACAATGTTTCTTTACAGAATATAAAGGCAAAATATGTATTTCTTATATAATGCATCTGTTTACATTGCTCAGAACGGAAATACTGATAGGCGCCATAAAACTGTACATCTACTGTAAGTTTTGAAAAATCATTCCGTTTACAATCTATCATCAGACCGGGTTATCTGAGAAATCTGAGACTTTCGAAAAATCAGTTCATTGAACAACAGTTAATATTTTAAAAAACAGTTGAAAAAAATAAGGTTGCAACTGAGGTATTATACCGTAAATTGCAGATAATTACACAAAAGTAGGAACCTTGTGAACATGAAGAAATAATAAAGTATGCGTTTTTAGAAACTGATAATTCCTTACTTTCCAACATTAAAAATAATGACGCGGTGGCGTCTGCTATAAAATTGATGCAATTTTCTGCTAATATAGTGATTAGACGCGTAGAAGTGATGTTTTTCAAAGTTAAAACGTGAGAAATAAGTGTAGTTGTTTTTCCCTGCAATTTTTGACAAAGGCGTTTGATACCGCCGCGCCAGGGAGCCATTTATGTTAGGATGATTTTTAATGAGTTATTGATTAAAGAATAACATTTGTAGATTATTCCACTGAAAGGGCATATTACTATTGGACAGGATCTGTTCTCGCATTTGAAAAATATTGTTTTGTTCGAAACAATTTCAATATTTAAAATGATAAGTTTTGACGTCCGATGGAGCTCTTGCTATGGTTTGTTCCGATTAGGGATTTTTGGCATTATTTTTATTTATTTATTTGTTTTATTACAAATAACAATCCATAATAGAATTTAAACATACTTCAATATGTTTGCATAACCTAACCTGTAACTGGGTTACAGGTTAGGTTATAACCTAAGAATAAAACTTTTCGACAATATCTCTCTTATGACTGCCTTATCCCGCAAGAAGTATTATTTAGAACGTTTCTGAAACTGAATGACGTTATGACATTAGTAGTAAAAATAAAGAACGATCTTAGAGCTCAATCATTACACAGAGGATTATTCAAGGTACTGATCGATGAAATGGACTGTCAATA
This sequence comes from Rosalia funebris, assembly GCA_037954035.1. Classification (NCBI taxonomy): domain Eukaryota; kingdom Metazoa; phylum Arthropoda; class Insecta; order Coleoptera; family Cerambycidae; genus Rosalia; species Rosalia funebris. The sequence goes on along the minus strand of JAZFAV010000007.1, from coordinate 23,275,121 downwards.
CGGGGATTTTTTTGTTTTCTCTGATGTTCGATGATTGAATAGAGGAAGAATATTCAATATGTCTTAGTTGAATTTTTTAACCAACGCGTTGAACCATGGAAAATTCAATCTTCTATTCAAGATCTTTATTTCTTATGGATGATTAACAATATTCTGGATTTCTTGTGGACATTAAAGAAAAATTAAATGAAGTTAATTTACCACTTGAAGGGAGAAATAAATCAATATAATGCAAAGTTCTACTACCAGTGGGTAACATTCAAACTACAGAAATAAGAAGTGTATACTCCAATCCATTTGCAAATGTCTTATATAATAAGGACTAAACAAATTAGGTTAAAACAGCTATTCTCCTGGCTATATGCCAAACGCCGAGCGCTGAATTACATGACAAAATTTGTCGTATTTTTGTCTAACGGAGTTAGCACTAAAATACAGTGATTGTTCCAAAACCACCAAGAAAGGTGCAAAGTGTCACCTATCTCAGGATATCGTTAACTGCAGACCGGTTTCGACCTTTCTATCTTGGGTCTCGTCAGTGCAGTGTAAATGAGTATACCTTCGACAGATAAAGCTCATATCTAGTAGACGTTGCTACGTTCCACTGCAGTAGAACGTACCAAACGCCATCTCTTGGTAGTTTCGAACAATCTAAATCGAAGTAAAAACTTGAGATCATCAATATAATGCAAGGTTTTACTACCAGATGGTAACATTCAAACTAGAGAAATAAGGAGGTTATACTCCAACCCATCTGCAAGTGCCTTACATAATAAGGATTAAACAAATTAGGTCAAAATAGCTATTCTCCTGGCAATATGCCAAAAGCCGAGCGCTGAATTACATTTTGGATTTGTAGTTACATTTTGGAACAATCACAGCATTTTTAGTGCTAACTCTATTAGACAAGAATACGACAAATTTTGTCATGTAATTCAGCGCTCGGCGTAGGAGAAATAAATAATCAGCGAAAATGATTTTTTATTTAAAAGCATTTGCCCAAGAACCTGAGTTTTGGGAATAAGACATAATCAACCGCAATATCAAATACTTTTCTTCTCTTTCAGAACCAGGTATCTCAAAATTCGTTGCAACCATATGACAGTAAATATCATTCAAATAATAATAGTAAATAGCAAATAATAATTAGCAGTTTTGAAGGATGCCTTTAATCTCGTTTTAAATATTTCAATGAAATCGCACTACTAGTGCAATTTATTGCTTCGCCCATGATGAGCATTAGAACTGAGCAATTTGTCCATTGTGTTATGTAGCACTTTAGCGAAATACTGCAACAGAAATGGAAGTTATTACGCCCCAAACCGATGAACTTTAAAATCCTTGGTATCAAATGCACAGTTTATCTGACTTTTAGTAAGTACAGATAAATACTGGAATTTAGCTGGAGTTGCCTTAAAGGTAAAAACATTATTTAATTCGATCTGTTTGTATAAATTATTAAAAGCAAATACCTCAACCGACTTGTAGATGAACACTTGGGTAATTGTATTCGATTGGCTGTAACGAACTACGAGTATACTCTGTATATTTAAATTCTCATTATATCCTTCTCACTAGAGATATAATTTTTATTTATATGTTTTTGGTTAAGGAAGTACGTTCCTTTTTTATCGTTTTAATTGATTTTTATTTTTAAAAACGTATGATATGCTATTGCGTCACAGTTATGATTATTTTAGGTTAAGTTTTTGGAAATATTGAAAAGTTCTATGTATGTAAGTATTATATTAATATAAATTTATATAAAAATTGTACATGTACTTGTACTATTATTCTAACAATTTCAGCGAATCCAGCTATAATATTTTAATCATCTGTACTAATGAGTTAATATAAAGCTTAATCCATAAAGAATATTTGTTTTTTATTTTATTACTGAAATGCTATTTTATTTCGGGAACAAAGTGTATATAAGTACCCCACGATGATGATATAGTATCCTAAGCGTGATGCGGACATATTTTTGAGTACATTGAGTATATAAGTGTCATAAAAAATCAATTCATATATTTTCTTATCTAGAGAACAAAGTTTTATCATTAGTAGGTAATTATTGATTGATATTGTTTAGAAACAACGTTACCATGTTTATTTATTCCTACAGTAATTATTTCCCTGAATATTGAAATTTGTAATTTTTATAGGTAAAATTTTATGACAACCTTAACTTCCTGTTATCTGCTATCACACAAATTACAAGTTAACAACGTGCTGAATTAGTATAGTTACTGAGGACAATAGTGAAATATTAATATTACAATTTCCTCTGCATTATGTCTAATTTTCGAGCGAAAATATGAATTATAAAAAACATAAATATTTATTTATTAGTAATCCGTAATTTAATTATTAACGAAATTGAATAGCAGAATCACTTTAGTCAATTCGTTCGTAAAATTAATAATTAAAGTAACAAAATAATTCGAAAGGTAAAACTAATTAGTGGTTATTAAATTATATAAATTTCTACTAAAAGCACAATTCTGTTGAAAATTTCTCATTTATATATTTCCGTTGGTTAACCCCGAGATAATCTGATATCCCTACCTATAATGACATGTTTTTTATATAAGTTGATACACATTTGATGGTAATAGGAAAGTAGGAAAATATTAAGAATATTAGTATCTAGAAATAAAGTACAATCGTTGAAAATGATTAATTTAGGAAAAGATTGTTGGATAGCTAATTTGTATACAATTTTTTGCTCCAAGTCTATGATAGTAAGTTTTAGCCTACCTGCCATATTGGTATGACAATTGATATAAACAGCTTGAATTTAGTGATTATGAAACACAAATTTAATACTATATAATTTTTGAAGCAAAAAATGTAGATCGAAAAATTAAACTCAATTTTAAAAGAATTCTGAAATTTCACCACGAATTAAAAAAAATAGTAAATAATTAAGGCAGTTTTTGGTAAGTAACTATAGATCTTGTGAAATGTTGCATAAGATTAAAAAGCCTTGCAGTTTTATATTTGTTCATATTAAATCAAAATCTTTTATGATTATCATCTCTGTTTCCATGAATTTTATACTATACTTAGAAAGCCAAAGTAGAAATACCCCTAGATTACTCTCAGGTTACATTTGAAAAATAGAAATTTCTATGTAAAATACATATTAGTCTAGATTGTTATTTACATCTATCTCTTAATGCTTTATTCTGAGATCAATAATAAGAATGTAACAGCTGTTACACATACTCGTAAGAAAACTTTAGAAATTAATGGTCAAATAAAGAAATGGTATCATAAACATACAACAACATTTGTTGTATCGCTTGGTGATAATACACATTTGTGTTAAATAAATCTTGAAAAATCTGAATTTTATTAATATACTATTATATAACTTCTTTTTGGAATTTAAGGACAATTATTTCGAAAAATACTTTTATCATAGGTTAATTAAATTCAATATTTCTAAATAATGCTAGCCCGTGAATATCCATTCAAATTTAAATATATCGTTGTTTTAATTATTTTGAGGGAACTACACACCTTCCGTTTATCTGCGCAGTTTATCATGTGTGACGTCATGTCTGAACGATAACCTATGTGAACTGCGCAGTTTAGATAGGTATTTACGCAGATGAAAAATCTGTGCATTTGGATTCTCTTTTGCAACGATAAAATCTGGGCAGTTTATGCAGTTTACCATACAGTTTGTTCAGTTGATGTCCTGTTTATGTACATGATGACGATTTAAAAAAAGATGCATTTTTGGCGTTTATACGAATCTTTGAACCAACGTTCACGGCATTTTGTCCTTCTAGGAAGACAGCTACAATTATACAACAAACTGCGACTCTTCTTTTTCTCTCACCCATTAAGCGTAATTCCTTTTTAACGCTTTTTGAACCAAACCTGTCCAAATAAGGAGAGGACTGACGAAAAATCGGACAGAACTGAGGCGAAAATTGAACGTAGCCAACACACCTGCAGTTCAGATAAATGTATAGATTTTCACAAAGTTATTTACTGCAGATAACCGCACAGATAAACGGAAGGTATGTCGCCCCATTTAAGCAGATAGGTTAATGTTAATCTATTTAATTGGTGGGAATTATGCCAAGGATATATTGAAATAAAATGTATTTGTATCCTTGGGTGTATGTTCCTCTTCCTTTATTATTTATGTTAATGGCGTTATTTACATCCTGTATGTCAAATATGTTTATGTAGTATTATCTTGATGGTTTTATCCCGGGGTAACTAATGAACTTGCTAACAAGGATATCAAATAATTAATTTCTTATGTATTTTAATTACGAACCACTAGATGGTCACACTACCGTGGCCGAAAGTTATAATTTCTGTAGGTTGTAGAAATAGGTTTGCAGTTATCATATATTTGCAGTTATATATATAAATATATATATATATATATATATATATATATATATATATATATATATATATATATATATATATATATATATATATATATATATATATATATATATATATAGGGTGATTCAGCTAACACGTTCATTAAAAGTTTATGAACTTCCAATTGGAATTTATTCTTTAAAATTTGGAATCAGGGATTAACGAGGAACGATCTACTCAACTAAAGTATTTTTGTTTTTCTGACACTTCCGATTATACCGGAAGTAGCTATCAACTTCCTTATTTTAAGTAGAATACCCAATATATTATTACATTTTTGAATTACCCTGCTGATTTTAAGTGAACTTTCTTAACAATTCCCTATACCTATCTTCAGTAGTTTTTGAGATATTTTAATTTTTTTGAAAAAATTAGGTTTTGTAGTATCCCATTGGAATGCTCATCACTTATTCAAAACAAAAGTTAGAGTAGCAAATTCTGGGCTGTAATTAGGCGGACTATCAAGCTTTCAGGTGATATGTAGTTTGATATTTTATTATTTACAGGGTATTCAAAAAATTTAGTTCATTTTGACAAACTTCAACTGCTCAAAAGTCAATTTTCTTAAATGAAACACCCTGTATTTTATTATTTTCTGTGATGGAGAATTAAGTTATATTTCAATTTGTATTAGGATTTCCTATACCTATCTGCTACCGTTTTCTTGCTATCGAGGTATTTTTTATTCGATACCATAGTTTTCCATTTTATTAATTTACTTCTGACCAGCGGGCCATGAAAATAATACGCATTGTCTTAATTGTCAATGTAAACATCAGAGTAGATGTCAAAGTGAGAAATCTTACATAATATTATAAATTATAACGTGTATTATGGTATATATATATATATATATATATATATATATATATATATATATATATATATATATATATATATATATATATATATATATATACATAAGGGTGTCCCAAGTAAAAAAGTCATTTCTTTTTAACGCATGCCCACTTATTTTTTTTGTACCAAATACGTCAAATTTCATACAGTTTGAACCACGGCAACCGGTGCCGACTTGCATAAAAGCATGTCAGTACTTGCATTCTTAGGCGAGCGCGGGGTTACGCATCGATGTGCATATAATTTTCGGTAATATTGTTAATAAATGTTTTGCTTCTAGCCAGTAAACATGTCAGTGAAACTGCACAGTTATTGAAAGGTTATATTTTTAGGGGGAGATATAAAACATGAAATATCAGGGTAAAAACTCGTCTCTAATAGACAAGCACTCACAGTACTATTTTATATCCGTTAAGTTTAGTTGACAGTTAATGAACGTGCAATTTTCATTATCCGTGAATATGTTATATGTTGGGAAAAGGCAAGATTACCCAATACAGAATTGTATGAAAAATCTGGTGAAATTATATCACGTTTGGGAGACTTACAAAAAAATGCAAAGAAGACACACCACTATGTGTTGTGTCAATAAGAATTCGTAAGCAATGTAAACAATTTATTTGAAATTACACACGCCAATGTACTTGAGTTAATAAAAGCAGAGGAAGATAAAATTTTTCTGTACCACCAAAGAGAGTCAGGTTGACCCGGTAACTTAGCTGAAGTCGATAAAAAACTGACTGACAAAGAGGAAAGGACGGACTAAGGGTTATTGAAGAAGAAAACCGATGATTGAAATATTTTTCCGAGGCACCTTCTGCGGCGTTGTATGACCTGGTACAGGACGATTCATCCTCAAATTCTTTTTAGGATATAAATTTATACGATCTGCCAACTGTGATCGAGAACATACAACCTGAGACAGGAACTGCCGCAATGGTATGATGACTACTGACAATTGATCGAGCTTTTAATTATATTTTCAGGTGGATGGTGAGAGCGATTTATCCCGTAAAAATAGTGTTACTTTGTTCTCAGTTCAAAATATCCAGCAGTCTATTATGATATCTTATTTCAAGCCATGGTTTCGATGTACTTTTGCAGTAAAATCGTCTCACCAAGATTTGTGATTTATGACTTCATTAAAGTCTTACGAAGACATTAACAGAAATATTTCGAAAGCAGCTCTACAGAAGTTTAGCTAGCTCTTATGGTATTTAACCGACGAAGCAGCTATTTTATCATTATTTGACGATGAGGTGGATCAGCACACAAAAGTAAAGATGGTATCGAATTTAACTAAAGAAAATATACCAACCCCTGGGAAATGATACATTCCATCGAAGGAAGTACTTTGCGGCTCTATATATGGTTAGTTTGGCAGATCAATTGGGTAGTTATTTCTATAGTTATCTATTTATTTTATATAATTCCTCGTTAACATGACATTTTTTTTATTTCAGACAAAGACATATACGATTTTATATCAGTCGATAGCAGGTATTTGTTCTCTCGTCTCAGAATTTATAATGGTTTTCTCCGTAAGTGTCCTTCATTATGGGGGACTAACGTCTCATTTTTAAACGCCAAAAATATTGTCATCCTTTAGGACAGTAAATGATACACCCGAAAAGACTGTAAAGTTGATGCAAAACTTTCATGGTTTGATTACGGTTGAGGAGAAACAAATACAATTTTTGTTACGTTGTGTGCAAGAGCACAAGAAGATCTATCCTGTCTGCAAAAAGAAAATGCTAAAGAGAAAATATCAGTAGTCGATCATTAACATATAAAATGTTTATTGATGCACAATTTCGAACAATGGGTGTTTTATTTTTCAAAACTATATACATTTTTAAGCAATTCAATTAACCTCCGTATGGATGATCAAATTTCAAGTTTAACATCATACGAGTAGTTGAATGACATCGCATTCTCCGTCCCAACGTTCTTTCCAAAAACAATGTTCAAACTATAATGTTTTCAGACTACATTACATACATATTTACCTACTAATACAAACATCTCGTTTCTTTATTAACCCAAGTAATAATAAATTGTGATTTTTTTTGGATTCGTCTGTTATTTAAAAATAATTTTCCAGATTGTACTTTTCTCTTTAAAAATTTCTACTGTAAACAAAGAACAGGACTTGAACGGTTCAGTCTACAATAGCTAATCTAATTTATTCGAAGAGATTAAAAATTTACCGGACGTTTTATAATGAATTTCTTTGTTACACACTTTTTCCGCAGCACCATTTTCCCTCAATTAATTTAATTAAAGTTAGCAATAAAAAATAAATTATGACCCACAGGCATTTATCATCGGCCCTATTTCCGAGCGAAATTATTTTAAATCATTCTGTCGTTAATAAAACACAGCTGGATATTTTCATAAATGTGAACGTGTAATGAATTTAGCAGTTTTTTTATTAGACAATAAAATTACAAATTGTTAATGGCATATCCAGAACTTTCATCATATCGATGAAATATAGAGTTAAACTAAATTACGTAAAATTAAATGAACGAAATTATGTTTGCTGACTTTTGTTAAAATGTTTGCTACATGCTTTTATAATTATCTCCGATTTCAACCCTATTAAAGTTGAAAGCTAATTTAATGCTGCTCGTTTATAACCGTTAATACGCATTTATGCGTCAATAAAGCGGTAATATATCTCCGACTTGGAAATGTGCAAATATCACAGCTCAAATAATTCCACCCAGTAATATAATGATGACTGGATATGTGAGAAACTATTTAATGTTCAGAAAAGTCGGCGGCATATATAATTGTAAAAGGTATTATTTTCAGATTTAGTTTAGTTATAGTGTTCTGGAATATTCTATTAACAAAACTGCCGGACTACTCAGATTAGTTTAGGGGCTATTAATTGAGATCTGTCCGTTTCCTAATTCGTATGTATTAGTGTTATATTCACCACGGAATAAGATAGTTTGTATTAATTAGTTCATTCAGAAGTTGTTCTAAATGAGAAAATGTTGGTTTATTACTTCATGTCTACGTGGTCTAATATGAACAGTCTATTTTGTACATCGCGAAACACCGAGGGGTTCGATTTCTTATTTTAACCTTTCTGACTAGTTGTATTCTAGGAATGCTATGCGAAAAGGGGAATGAGTATTGCTTTTTAACTAAGGTTTGATTTATTTTAATTTATTTGTCTATAAGTAGACATTTATTTCTCTATAAATATACGTTTACTTGTACTAGTAGTAGGTACTAATAATACTAGTAATACTAGTATTACTACAAGTACTAAGCACTAGTACTAATACTAGTGTTTGCTACTAAAGCCCAGGGGAATAGCAGATCTATAAACTAATAATTAAATGTATTTACTAGGGATGTTTTAGCATAATGGTTAGTTATACACTTAACCTGTGAATGGAACATACAATTAACTTAGTTAAACATTAATATTAATTTTTTGTTTATAACACAAAGTTTCCAGATGGTAGTTTCATAAACTGTCGTGAGATTGAGTTTTGTTTATACTCCAATCCATCTGTAAATTCCTTAAACATTAAGGATAAAACAAATTAAGCCAAAACAGCTACAATTCCCCCGGCTATATGCCGTCGACGGGCGCTGCATTACTTGGCAAAATTTGTCGTATTTTGTTCTAACATAGAACTTAAAATACAATGATTTAGATACTCGCTTACGCTACACTGACGAGACCAAAGATCGAAAGGTCGAAACCGGCCTGTAGTTAGCGGTATCCGGAGATAGAGGACTCCTTGCATCTTGCTTGTGATTTTCGAGCAATCCAAATCATTGTATTTGTAGTTATATGTTAGAACAAAAATACGGTAAATTTCGCCATGTAATAGAGCGCCCGTCTACAGCATATAGCGGGGGGAATAGCTGTTTTGGCTTAATTTGTTTTATCCTTAATGTTTAAGGAATTTACAGATGGATTGGAATATAAACAAAACCCCATCTCACGACAGTTTATTAATTTTTTGGCCTAATAATTCTAAGAAATTACTTAATTTGTATTTCATTTTCGTATAAATCTAAGAAGCTACTATTTAACTTATTATATGAATTAAAGATGTTATAAGTGAATTATCTGTAAAACAGAATATTGTATGTAAAAGCTAGTGGACTCGAAGTACAGAGTAACATCTACAAAAGTTAAAATTAAGAAAACATTATTCATATTTAATTCACGCAGATGTAAACTCCTTTTCGAAAAAGTTTCTTAATTTAAAAACAATATTATGTACTGGTTCTATACATTGTTTATAGGATGCATCAAGGTGGTAATATAATACTTATATAATATTACATAGAAGCAGACAACACAATATTTATTGAGACTTTTTTCCGCAATTCAAATTTTGAAAACAATTTTAACAGCATGTAGAAGGTCGAAGTATGCATACTTTGTTAAATATTTTTATGTATACCCATAATACACCCCATTTGTTATAGAATTATTTACAAATAAGCGTCTCGTTTTATAATATCGGATATTATTTCATTAGATTTATCTGGTGAACAAAGCAACACAATAGATAATTCCGCCATATTAATTTAAGGTTATTTACTACGTATTTGGTAATATTCTCTAAATCTTGATTAACATCAAATGTCACCTGTAGCAAATTTTCAATGTTAAAGCTAAACGAAATCTGATTGTCGTCTGCCTAAGTTTAAACAGACATTCTATAATATTGTGCATAACAGATGCATATGCAAGCACCAATAGTGGTTTAATAATTCTTGATAGACTCCAAGAGATATATATGGTAAATTATTTGAGATAATATTTCCAAATTTTACGCACTGGGATTTTTAATTACACATTAAATAATTTTCTATAAATTATGAAGCTAGAGCAAGGAGTACATAGTTAAGCTCTACACAAACTATTTCTTAATCAATCCGATTATACGCTTTGTAATTTCAAGTAAAATAAGAATGATTTTATTAATCTAACAACATTATCATTAAAATTGAGCAATGCAGTTATTGTACTATACATTCTTCTACACCCACATTGATATTTTGTCTGTCATTATTTGGAAAATACTCGAACACTTGTATATAAGTCACCATTCCTAAGAGTTTTAATAGTATTAGGAGCAAACTTATACATAAATTTTTAACTTTTGGGGTATTTTAGGAAAAGGTCGTGTTAATAGAATTTAAATTTATACTACCAACAGCTGAATTTGATATAAAACTATTTAGATAATACCTCGCTTCTTCAATTAACTTAATTTACGAAGTTTACAATATATATATGGTTATTTATAACATCAGGTTAATTTCGATCATCAAGTACATCTACATTATTTTTATTGTAAATTTTCATAGATCTCAGGGCTTGATTGCTATTGACAGCTATTCTATTGTTTTCGATTTAATAAAATATATAGGTAAGAACATTATTTTCCAACAAATTTCAATGTTTACTTTAGATTTTGTTGTTGTACTCTGTCAGCAATCATTATCAATATCTTCAATTATTATTCCACCCCCTGAAAACGTTAAAACTTAAAAAAAAAATTGTTTGCATAACCTACTTTGTGGAATTTAACACATTATAGAAACAAAGACAAAGTAAAATAAAGAAAATTGAATAATGGCTTATATTAAACATTTTAAAATACAACCATCTAGTACATTAAGGTAACCAGAAACAGTAATCACTTTTTCTACTCGTTGTCAATGTTAAAAGGCCACTAAAGAATCCAATTAAGTTTGTTTCAGAACTTTACCTATGAATTTGAAGTTTTCAAATGATATAATTTTCAGTTGTGCCTATGTCCAAGTGTGTTATTATAAAAATAAATTGTTTTTATGAAGATTGACCTCTTAATTAATATCATAAAGTTTATTTTCCCAGTAAGGAAAAATTAAAGTATAATTTGACCACCGATAGCTAAATTAGTTTTAAGAACTGTGAGAGTAAACTAACTGTAAGTAACACAAAGTACACTTTATGGAACAATACAACTTATTATGAAAATATGCAGAATAGAACACTTTTGGAGAGACTGAAACTACTTTCTGTTTATCTTCCAAAGTATTCATTATCATATCTATCAATATCGAGAGCAACATAAACTCTGAAAGAATAAGAATAATTAAAAAATAGCTTATCACTACTAGAAAATTACAGAACCAACTTATTTTCATTTAAAAGTCCTCGACTATTAGCTTTCAAATAGGTACCATATTTACAATTTATGTCTGCTCCACAAGCGTTATTACTCACTCAATTTATTCAATAATTTCCATTATATTAATTTACTTTAATTAAATATTAATGGTTACTAAATTTTTTATATATTTTACATAACTGTATGTTATTTAACGTAAAATCAAAAGGATTACAAACGAACTTTATGGCAATATTTAAAAAATAATGTGTAACAATAATTTAACAGTAAAATAATAGTTATCAAAAGTAATAGATATTACTTCAGAAATGTATAAAATTGTATTTTAAGATATACAACCAAGATTTACCAGAAATTTATTCTTAAAACCAGATTCTGACAATACGTCAGCTATTATGACTATTACATGTAATCACCTTGAGAATATTCCCTCTAAACGTCACAATCCACAAACTGAGTTATTGTCTCTGAGTTGTCATAATTAGCACTATTGTGGTAATTAACAGTGGTTAATTGCACGTGTCGGCGTGGTATCGTGCATCCTATTATAGTCCCTTCAAATTAGACAAAAGATCGCGTTTTTGGCCGTTTCTTCGGTTTTTTGCGTTTTTCTGAAAACTATACATTTTTGGGAAAACATGACCTGATTTGATGTTGTATATTTTGCGATTCTCCACAGTTTTTGTTCTTTTCATTTTTTCGAAATTCTGCTTAGTTGCGCCGCTAGAGCGCAAATTTTTTTTAGAAAAGTTCAATCACAAAAAGTTGGAGAGCAAGAAACTTCCTACAAATTGATTTACCCTTTTTTTTTACAAAGAATGCATAGTTTTGCCTATAAATCAAAAATAATGCGCTAGAGTGTTTTTTTCATTCGCACAAGAGTATTACAAAAAAAATTAAACGGTTTTCGCCCTCTAATGACAAAACCGTGCGACTTTAAAAAAAATAAAACAACAAAATGTGTCGTAAATTTTTATATCTACAACTTTGATCTCTTGATATGTTTCTCTACAATGCATATTTTTGGCTTAAAATCGAAAAACAGCTCAAAAATACTTCAGCGCGCTCTAGCGGCGCAACTAAGCAGAATTTCGAAAAAATGAAAAGAACAAAAATTGTGGAGAATCGCAATACTTATAACATCAAATCAGATCATGTTTTCCCAAAAATGCATAGTTTTCTAGAAAAACGCAAGAAACCGAAACAACAGCCAAAAACGCGTATATATATATATATATATATATATATATATATATATATATATATACATGTCTATATCTATTATTATTATTATATTGTATAGGTTTGGGCCTCATCAGCCACTGATCGCATGGGTAGTCCCTTGGCGATCCCCTCTTATCCGGATCATTATTCAAAAATGCTATCCCATAAAAGGAGCAATTTAGGCACGTCCCCCGCCTTAAGCCTCGCCTCCTCTAGGATAACAGGGGTCCCTAATATAAGATACCTTTTCTCCTCCAGTGCAGGGCAGGTGTAAAGAAGATGAATCGAGTCGAGGTTTCCACGTCTTCTTTACAGTATCTGCAGGCCGGGCTATCAGTCAGCCTCAGCTTGTGTTTATATGCATTCAGGCTACTATGGTGGCCCGTTATGATTCCCACCAGAGTTCTGGCTTTGTGCCTGTTCAATTTAATGAATTCTTGGGCCCATTTCTCAATCTCTGAGTATTCGATGAAGAGTTTGGTTATTCGACAACCCGTTACTCGCCTATACACCCCCGCACCCGCTCTGTTCCCACTCTTGGCTCCATCCGTGTACCAGATGTCTCCATTGAGCGGCAATCCAGCTCGACCCTCCATCCAGTCGGTCTTACTGTTGAGGGTGATCTTATATTTCTTGTCAAACAGGAAGTGGACAACCGTACTGTCAGAGGGCATCCATAGGAGTCCCTCCTCAGCTGTCTATATCTAAAAAACAACAAATTTTTTTATCATGTACTAGGTAAAAAATATGTTAACACAATCCCAACACAACTTTCTGTATAGGTCGCTTAGCTGTAGAAAAAAGTTTCCTCAATTTTCCTAATTTGAAGGGACTATTAACTAATACGTGTGTTATATTCCACTCCGCACAACCGGTGGTCACCCAATCACCCATACGTTATTGTAATGCAACTCAGTAACTACGTTTCTTTGACTTTATTCGTACGTTGGCGCTATATAATCAGTTCTTAGTGTTGGTTCAGTGGGCACAGCAATTATCTAAACATGGAATTGATCAAAATGTTCCACGGTATGTTGTAACTCATTATGATGGGAACTAAGTCTATGTTAAATTGATTTTTGATTTTTCCTAGCACTAGCATCTAGCACTTTCATTTACTTTAAACTAGTTTATGTTTCTCAGAGACATATTCTGGAACGCGTATATTTACATTCCATGATACTACTATATTGGTATCGGTTCGGTACTGTCAAAATGCATTCGGGAAAGTCACTCGCCCACTTTTCCACTGTGGCAGGCTAAGGAAATTTACGTGACATTTTTAACTCTAAGCATAATATTAATTCAATTCACAATAAAGTATACATCAGCGAGCACTCATTATATATCAGCGTGAAAGTATGCAACTACTGACACAGACCCTACCCTCTTACCTCAGATAGTCGCTAGATTATTGACCCTTTTCGGGTAAATTTCATAATTTAAGTTTATATATACGTTTATACACATATATACCGTGTGACCCACGAAGTTTTGGCCAGTCGATATCTCGAAACCTATAATTTTGAAAATTGGCGATGTTAAACAGTCGAAAGCATTATGTTTGACATAAAAGAACATTATTTCACCTGCACATTTTCGGTCAAGTGACATGAACTTCAAAATTTTAAATGAGACACCCTGCATATTATTACAATTTTATGATGGCATATCTAGTACCAATCCAACGATATCACTTATTAGCACGTTTATGTAAAACAGTGATAATCTGAGCTGTTAAATGAATGGATTGATTTATTAAAACTTTTATTAAAGGAGATAAATAATTACACAGCAAAATACAATAATTATAAAAATCATTACAGTTGATGCTCAAATTGATGTCCACCTTCGTTAACGCAATACTCAAACATTTTTGTAACATGCTGCTCTAATCATTTCTGGTGTAACAGTTTGGCACGCTACTCTGATTTTGTTTTGCAAATCGTCTAAATTTCTAGGCTGTATATTGTAAACCAAACCTTTTAAGAATCCCCATACAAAGAAATCTAAAGGTGTTATATTTGGGAAGCGAGCCGGTCGAGATATTGTCCCATTGCGCTCAATCCATCTTTCAGGGAAAGTAGCACCAAGATATGTCCTAACTTGCTGAGCAAAGTGAGGAGGTGCACCATCCTGCTGCCACCACATCGTCCTTTTTTCGTTTAAGGGAATACCTTCAAGGAAATGGGGAAGCATATTCTGGAGAAAATCTAAATATCTTTCGTCGTTCAACGTTTCTTGATAGAAATATTGCCCAATTAAACGGACGTTGAATAAACCACACCAAACATTTACTTATTTATTAACGGTACCGTTGTTGTGAAAACGACTTCCATCACTCCAGAATATTTTATTTAAAAAGAACGGGTCATCTACGACTTCCACTGATATTTCAGCAATAAAATAAAGTATTCTTTCAGGATCTTCAAGGGTTAAACCTTGCGTTAAATGTATTTTTAAAGGATGATATTTATGATATTTTATTATTCTCTGGATTGTACTTCTACTTACTCCTAATTCTTGCTGAATATACCGCGTTGAAATATGGGAATTTATTTGAAGATACTCCAGAATATTAATTATGGTATCCTCTGTTTGAATAGACTTCCCTTCGAGAAGTTTTTCATTTTCCACTAGGAAAACAACCACCGTTTGTTCCACGTAAGCAAAAGTATTTTTATTTGGAACTTTCGGTCGGAAAAACGATAACTATACAAATATCTAGCACGTCTGCTATTTTTTTCACATCTCCATAGATCAGTATCAAAATATCAACGTACTCGTAAGTAAAATGTAAAGGCGTAATAATCTTATTACTATTTTGACAAACACAAAATCTACTAATAGTGCTTGACAGCTCTTGACAAGTAGTGATGTATTTCTGTTGCTAGGACAACTTTTTTTACTTCTAAGCTACCTACGTTTTCTTTTTTAATAAAAATAAAGAATCGTTCATAAAAAGTTGTTTATCATTACTATAGTACCGCAAGAACTTGACAAATATGGTATCATTGGATTGGTATTAGACAGACCATCACAAAATTGTAATAACATACAGGGTGTCTCATTTAAATTTTTTTAAGTTGATGTCACATGACCGGAAATGTGCAGGTGAAATAAAGTCCTTTTATGCGAAAAATGGGAAACGCTTTCGGCTGTTTAACATTGTCAATTTTCAAAAGTATTGTTGAAATAGATTTCGAGATATCGACTGGCCAAAACTTCGTGAACCACCCTGTATGTAGGTCTGAACTTAGAATGTATGGTGGATATTAGTAATTACTCAATGTAAAATAATTAGTAATCGTGTTTAACCTTTTGATGTATTATAGTAGCGATCTCAAAAATCATCCGTCGAAGGCGGTGCTGGGTTGTAAAATTATTGTTGGAATTTATTGTACGGTGCATTTATACCAATTATTTATTATTGTCAAAATGTGTTAGGCAATTTTGCTATTGTATTGTTTTGCATATTTCAAGAAATTATAATGAATAATTGTAAAAATATGCTATCATATCAAGCCCCTTTGGTGGTTGACCACCCCAGGCATCTGGTCTGTTAATAATTTAACGAGTAAGCAGATCGTAATAATATTGCGCCGCCCCCTTGCGCACCTCCGAAGCATGCCTTTAGAGGCTTCAGATCAAAAAACAAAAGTTACCACGTTGTTCGCAAAAGTCGTGTTCCTAAAAATTTCGTGACACACACACGAAAACAGCCATTTAGTAAATATAAAAATGAATGACGATCTACTAATCTAACATTTTTTCTGATGAAGTATGATTTCGCCTTTTTTCATTTAAGATATTGGTGTTTGATTACCAGAATATAGGATTTTTATATCATACTATATTTATAAGCAGGGGATTAAAAAAATTGTTGAAGAATGTGAAATCATATCAATACGAGTAGAACTGATAACACATTTACACGTTATCGATTAAGCCAATTCTTCTAAGACCAAGACAACTTTTGATATCGATATAAAAAGACAGTAAATGGAAAGTAAACTTATATTTAACACCAGTAAATAATCTGTTTGCTCTAAAAGTGTTCTTTTCAGATGATACTTCTTAAATATTTTGAACATTACTCATATTATTAGTGATAATATAAAAAATAGAAATAATCGTTACAATTAATACGGAGAACCTCAAACCCTAAAGTTCTACTATCGGAATATTAATTCAGCATCCTTTGTAATTCTGCTAACTAAAAACACAGTCATAAAATCAATCTAAATTAATTTCATGACTTCAGTAATTAATTTAACCCAACTCTTCAAGTGATGCTTAGACTGCTTTCAAAACTTCTTCTTAAGTACGTTCTGATAAAAAGGTACTTATCGTTTGATTAATAATATACTGGTATTCTAAAATTATCCTTCCAAACCGCCGCGATCGTTGGAGACATAATACCACAAATTTGAGGCAAAAAAACGGCGGCGTCGACTGAAATTGAAATTGTAGAATGAATACACCGATTATAATATATATCGATTGAAGCATTCTAAAAAGAATAAATACAAAATGAAACCGCACGCAATCATAGTGTCATGAACTAAATCATTAATCACTGTTGGCAACATTTCATTGTTGCTGAGGTCAGAGGGTCAAGAAACGATGATTACTATCGCCGCCTATGCAATTTATGAATATATTTTTGATTAATGTACATGTGTAAAGCTCATACACTCTCAAAGGTTATTTAATTTTCAGTATGGAAGTTTAACTTCTAGTTTTTCGCAGTTTTATATAGTATGCGGAGACCATTAATTATATATAAAACCATAAACATACAGGATGTTATGTTGCCAATGACTTTAAAGTTGAAAGATTGAAGTAAACATAGATTAATAAATTGATAAGTTCATAAGTTTTCTTATATAATTAACAAGTTTTCTAATATCAAGAACCTACCTGTATACTGTATACGCTATATATTTTGATATAATATCGTTAGCGTTTTAGCAACAATACAAGCCACATCTCTTATTTCAGAGTTCCTATTAATAGCTTCATATATGTATGTAAACCTATAATATATAAAAAAAAATTATAATATACTAGAAACTTGTAGATCTCGTAAGATTTCTTCTTAGTTTCCAGATATACTCTACGTAGACCTGGAACTTGTTTGTCCATTTTCTTCTTTACTTTTGAAAGAATAACGATTTGTTAGACTTTAGTAATTAAGAAAAATAACATAAAATAGAAAGATACACTTTTTCCAATTGGTTTTCAGTTCATATTTAAAAGCTCATTTGCACATATAGAAATTAACTTATTTTACTTCCTTCCTCTAAAGGTTCAGGTTTAGAAAGGACGGTTACACGTAAATACAAATATAATCACATTCATGATCAAGGAGAGGTGCCAAACTCTTTCCGTTGGGACTCAAATCCAAGCATGTAATAGCATCCGCAATACTAGGCCCAGTTCACCAGCCCACTACAACACTACACTACAGTACCCACAGTATCACAATCAGCCCGTACGATATAAATTATTGTAGCCATCTCTTACCGCGGAGCAAAGTGTTGCATTTCTATAGATCCGCATCGAACAACTGATCTGTAGACCTGTACATTATATTCTCAGAACATAAAAATCTCTTCAATCAAACTAATTACCTGGTCTGAGCTTCCTGGGCTTTAACTTTATCGCATTCTTTATCCTATTACCAAATAATTAACCACGAGTGCATGGTACTTCTTAAAATATCTAAAAACATTAATTATAGGGAAGCTTATGCGCTTTATTACATTTGAGTTTCTATAAGCTATGCAACTGCGAAAGCAAAGCAAGAGAACACTATTTAAAGCAATGAATTGTTTGGTTCAGTCTAAAACATTTTTACCATTTCGCATCGTCTAACAGTATATAAAATCCCAGCCTTAAAAATCATAAATCCGTGGAACCCTATATACTTATATTTTATTATATACTTCATAAGTTACAAATTGAATATTTGTAACTTATGAAGTATATAATAAATATTTGATACACAATGGTATATATTGCATATCCAATCCTATCTGGTCCTATCGCTATATAAATCTATCCATTACTGTAAATGATCAGCAGTCATACCCCATTTATAATTCAGAGAACAGCCCTAAGGAAGTCGCTGCAATGGATGATGAAATATTGGTAACAACTTCTAGAGTGACGTAGAATTTATCCTCAAACCACGAATCAATTAATATTTACTCAATACATTATACAATTCATATAATAACTAATACCAAACCGTAGTATCCATAAGCACCATCTGGTAGGCAAATGCAAGTATACTCGTAAATATGTATATGGATGATGAATCTGCATTGAATATATTGTGTGGCAACTTTTGTGTATAATATGAATAAAAATGAGTAATTGCTCTACTAATTTTCGATTCTATTTCAGAATATTTCGTTGAAAATATGTTACACATACCGATTTTGTGTTGTGATTAATAAGAATAGAAATGTTATTGCTAATATATTAGAAATGGATATAAAATTTACACCAACAAAGTATTTATTGCCACCAAAATTTGAGTTAGCGATTATGACAAGTTCCAGCAAAAGCCGGAAATAATATCCAGCAGCGAAGCGTCGATTCAAGCTGAGGTTAGGCTGTCCTGAATTAGGCGAGGGAGGGGGCTGCTCATTTTTAATGCAATATATATATATATATATATATATATATATATATATATATATATATATATACATATATATATATATATATATATATATATATATATATATATATATATATATACATATACATATATATATATATATATATATATATATATATATATATATATATATATATATATATATATATATATATATATATATATATATATATATATATTGAATAGTTGAATCGAAAAACAACTTACCTATATTTTTTTTGTATATCAATTCCATTCGCCGCGTTTTTTTTTTCTGCAAGAACATTTATAGTTCTTGAAATAAGTTGGTAGGTTTTGCCGATTTCATTTTATAATTTCAGTTTATAATTAAATATGCGTCTTTAGTTTTCAGTTAATCTTCTTAAGATAAATTATTAAAATAACCACTTATTAATTCGAAAGTCTACGAAATCGGCGCTATCTAGGGCCGCCATTATCTTTAAAAATAACACTAATCACTACGAGTAACGACAGGTCAATATTATAGTCACTGTATTACGTAAACTGATCGATCAAGCTAGCTATATTGCATGTCATTTTTTGCGTACTCCCCTCTCCTCCCCTACACCGCGGATCACTATAAGTCCGTTAAAACCAAGCCGCTGTCTAGGGTGGCTGTCGACAGCCCAGACAGCGGCCTGCCAAGGCTTGCGCTCTGCCGGTTGCCAGCGCTTCAGTTTAAATGAAAATATGTATGAGAATATGAATAGAAAATGTTTATCTTTCTGGCAAGGGTAAGTGGCAATATAAAAAAGGGGTCTACCATCTAAAATATGTAGGGTAGGCTGCGCCTACAGATAATATCTCAACACAGCTGCTTTAGTGTTAATGTTTTTCGGAATAAATGCCGTTGACATTGATTCCCAAATGATATATCGCAATAAAAACTTTCCCCTCGTTAGTCACTAATGATGCCAAATTTTTGAAGAAAAACTTACATCTAACAGTTCATAATTTTTATCTCGTTAACTTTCCAAAACTATTTTTGTTACAACTTTCAATTGTATCCAAATTACTAATACTTTTGCATTTAGTTTTCAGTCAAAATTAAATATGATGTACCATTCAATTATCCAATAAATATACTCTTTGATGCTTGTTATATTTAGTTTTCAAAATATAGATTTTAAATATAAAAATTCATTGCCATTTTCTCTAGGCCTTTTATAACATTTTTCATTAACCCCGGTGTGACAAGTAAACAAGGGAAAGAATATTTTGTGGCGAAAACAGAGGTAAATATTTTACATTTCATTTTCTGAGTACAAACTGCAATCTTGTGGACTAATATTTAACAAATATTGTTTTGTTGTAGGGGTAACTCGATTATTGTCTATATAAAAAATTTGACATTATTTTGTAAATCCACCCTATAATTCTAGTAACATAACTGTCACATTTAAACTATGATCATTTGCTACCACTATAAAATGTAATTTCCTTTAAACTCACTTTAGATCCGCCAATAAAGTGTCACCAATCAATTATTTCTTAACGAATCCATAATTTATTCATCAATCGATTTACCATTACAATAGCGTATGGAATTCCTCTTTGCAAAAATGCAGCGTAATGTTTATTTTTAGTCTAAAAGAGATAATTCCAACCTTTCTAATGGATAACTGTAAAAAACTTGTACTGCCTTTCAGTGAATTTCTAGGAGGTACATTTTCTAATATGTAGTTGTTTCGCTAATATGTAGTCTTATTTATTTTCATCTTCATCACTTTTTATTGTTTAATTTTGGTATTAACAAAGGAACAGGAAATCCTTTGCTATGAGGTACTTGCAGGGACTACTACCCTATTCTATACTATGTATAGAATATCCTACTTTAGGATATTCTGTTTTATTTTAATTTGGTTTTCGAAAATCCTTTGATTTTGACCTTTATCCTGTATGTAGTATTACGGTACTATTAACATAAAGTTGAAAAACATATTTTACTTTTTCAATTAGTCAAAGTTAGTTTGACGTTTAATAATATATTGGTCGCAAACGTAACACAATGTATTAGATAAATTGTAACATACATACAATGATCACATTTGCCTATATATAATTTACAGAATTATTACATTGTTGTATTTTTGCTAATGGGATTGGTAATGTCGTTCTCGCCCCTATATATCACTGAATGTAACTCATGCTGCGTGGTGCTTTCGACCGTTATCCCTTCCATCTAGGATGGGTAATACCCATCCAGCCTTCAGGATGAAGAATCACTATACTACTGTTCTGATGGAGACAAACAGCTTTGATATGATGCTTGATCCTGGATTCTTGAGGGCTTTCATTGTTCCTTCATAAGAATCATAAGTGGATTCCCGACCCTGCGATAGGCAAGTGGCCTCCCTATCGCTACGAGTCTTTATGGTCCGTGCTAGGTTTCTTCTACCTCGCTTTCCCTGCTTCCACTGTTGCTGGTAACTACATTGGCGCCCAATATTAGGATTGGCAGCGGGCACAACCTAGGAGAAAATAGAAAGAGCTCACTGATTGCTCTCAACTGAGCTGCTTCTCCCTTGTGGGCCTTCCCTCCTGGCTCGTGCGTGGCACCTACTCCCGTCGTCCTGCGGCGGTCCACGACACTGAATCTCGTACGCCGATTCGCGATACATTGGTTGCATCCCTCGCAAGCCCAGGTTAGGGTGTCCTTTCTTTGGCAGTCTATATTACTTATGGACTGGGGATGGGGCCGTAAGAACAATTAGATCCCACAGTGGTCGATGTGAAGTGTACTGAATCCCGTGAGGTCATCGATTTTGAGTAGAATTGGACAATATAATTACCGTTTTGGCAATTACCACTTCGGATTCGACCAATCATTTGATTACGATGCGTTAATATTAACTGACTAACATCGGACCAATTTCAATTGTAAAATTTACAAGAGAACACTAAACATTGAAAACTAATATGTCTTTGAATCGCCTGTGATTTGCATTTTTTCAGTACTATAGACTTCAGATATTTATTAAGCTCTACTAATTATTCTATGTTACTTATATAAGTAATATAGAAGAATTAATGTCCTCACTATAAACTTTCTCTTTCTGGATACTTCTCGTCATGCATTCTGAAAGTTCCTGGACTTAATGAGTAATAAGTATTGTAATATACAAGAAATGTGACCAATGTAATAGTATATGTCTTTCATGTATGGGAGGAAATATGGTCATATGTGAGAATGTTCCTATGTCTCAATAACTGTAAGCGCCAGATTTTTATAGGGTCTTTGTATTGTTGATGGTCCATGGCTCTTCTTATATTACCTTGCCAGATTATGCAAAGAACCAACAACAAACATTTCCGTTACTCAAAAAGTTGCGTGATAGAGTAATATATATTTCAGTAACATATAAGTCGGAAATCGAGAAATGTTACTGACAGAGATCGTATCGAAAAAGATGTATACGCCATAAAGTTCATTCGGCATTTGTCCTGAATCGACGTACCGTGTATGGCACTGATGAGAACTAACAAGTTCGAAACAGCTGTATGTCGTTCGGTTCCGATCCGGGACAAATGTCGAATCCTACCTGTGGCGGGTTTTATTTTTTTGAAATAATATATATTTGTAAATTCCTTAGATATGTATAAAGCACCTGTAGTAATTAATGTGATAAAAATATTGTGAAGCAGTATCATCTTATTTTATTTCTTATATTCTGATATAAGAATTATATTATATTAAGAAATATATTTATTTCTCATTTCTGATTAATGCATCCACAAATATTGTCCATAGTTCTATCAATTTATGATACTTATAACATACTTAAAATAGTGTTCCAAGAGAGACCTTACTTTTAGCTTATTTAGAGTGTTATTATGTTTATACGATGTTGAACAGCATCACTAAAGTAGAAAATAGCAGCAAAATGAAAGTGCTCTCTTTTTTTCAGAAAAAAATATGAAAACAGTTTTCATACGAATGTTTTGTTTGGAGGTAACATTGAGAGAATACAAGATGATTATCGTGGTCTAAAATTTAAATTAGTAAGATGTAGCACTGCAATAGGAGTAACATCAAAAGGACTATTTCAAATTATTTAAATAATGATTGTATACATTCAATAAGGAATTTTTTAAAAATTTGGTACGTTAAGCCGATTATTACGTTTAATATTTAAATATTATTTTATATGGAAATAAAAGCGTTCATCGTTAAATGGCGAGCATAATCATAATACTGAATAAATCACGATCAGTAATTTTATTTAACTTAATACTGAATAAATCACGAATGAAATAAATAATAATGAAACCATTAATTATAGTGGTTTAACCGTTTTACGCAAATTTAACCACATCATTATTATTTCCATGATTCGCACATTCCAAAAATGCACAATAAATTTGTCTCTAGAAATAACGTATATGTAAAAATTATACATAAAAATTTACACCTTTTAGATATATTTATTATAAAAAAATATCATTACCTACTTATAACGGAAACCGAAAACTTTTATATTTATTATGGTTCGATTCGCAGGACTGAATTAAATAGCTCTTATGTCTTAAAATTATTTTTGTCAACCTTAGTCCCAACGGTGGCTGGTATACATATATGAGCTGCCGTGTTGCAGTACTGACTAAATTATGCTTGTAATAAAAAATAAAAAGTAATTCCATTTAATTTATGTATTCGTATTAATTAAAACAGCATTACATTATATTTTCATCTGCAACATTAATTAAATCACAGGTATAAAGTATAAAGCTAAATTTCAAATTGCTTCCACTTTGCACGCTCAGTTCAACGTAGTGAACGGTCAATGGAGCCAAAATATTTTCATCCAGGCCTGCGCCTGGTATGAATTACCAAACAAGTGTTTAAAGCATCGCGAAGTAAGCACGCCAGCGGGCTGCCGATCTTTACAACACGAGTTGTCTATACGTCATCAGACGCCACTGCTTAGTCCAGATATCATTATATATATATATATATATATATATATATATATATATATATATATATATATATATATATATATATATATATATATATATATATATACCGATCCGATAGGACTTGAACCTTGACGAAGTTCTAGTGCAAACTGGAACGGGTGGGTCGGCTTGCGCGTTTTAATGATTTAAGGAGCCGTACCATAGGTTTAACCATAGTGGGGGGGTCCTTATTGAAAAACCAGACTAAGACAAGTCCCTGAAGGAGGGCAGCAGCTCTTTCAGTAGTCATAGTGGCAGAAACCGTGGGGGTTGGTATGGTGCTATGACACACACGACTGCGATGTGGAAGGCAAGAGGAAACCACCACATTATAATCCTCAGAACAGCTAGCAGAAAGCTTATCCTAAATTAATGATGTCGTCTCCTGGGACAAAAAACTCCGGAGGTAAAATAGTCCTCCGTTCGGATCTCCGGGTGAGGACTGTTCCGGGAGACGTGATCGAGTGCAATCATAATAAGAAGTGTAGCATTTCACGAGTCGGAGCGTGGAATGTCAGAAGCATGAGACAGGCAGGGAAGCTAGAAAATCTGAAGATAGAAATGGATAGGTTAGGATTAGATATAGTAGGTATAAGTGAGATGCGCTGGCCGGAAGTAGGAGATTTTTGGAGCGGTGACTATAGGGTAATACACACAGGATCGGTAAATGGAAACGCGGGAGTAGGGATCGTTATGCGGAAGAACGCAGGACAGTGTGTAGATAGCTACCTACAATACAGCGAGAGAGTAATGATGGTTAGGTTAGATTCGAAGCCAGTGGAAACAGTAATAGTGCAAGTATACATGCCTACTTCTAACCACAGCGAGGAAGAGTTAGAAGCCGTTTATTCGGACATAGAGCAGGTAATAGGATTTGTGAAGGGTCATGAAAATTTAATAATAGTAGGAGATTTTAACGCAGTCGTAGGTGAGGGGAAAGAAGGAGAATTTGTAGGGCCTTATGGATTAGGAAACAGAAACGAGAGAGGTAGCAGACTGATAGAATTCTGTGAGAAGCACAAGATGGTAGTCGCGAACACATTGTTCAAGAATCACGTTAGGAGGCGGTACACATGGAAAATGCCAGGAGGGATAGACAGGTATCAGATAGACTACATTCTGGTTAGGAAGAGATTTAGAAATCAAGTAAAAGACTGTAAGAGTTATCCAGGAGCAGATGTAGACAGCGATCACAACTTGGTAGTCATGAAAGCTAGATTAAAGTTCAAAAATCTGAAAACCCGGAAGGATAAGAAACGTATAAATGTAGACATATTGAGGGATCAGAATATGAAAGATAAGTTCCCGGAGAAAACAGATCAATTAATAAATAAAACGAGTAAGGACGAAATCAAGAACGCAGAAACTGAGTGGGAGGGTATCAAGAATAGTCTAGCTTCCGCGGCTACGGACGTTTTAGGACACGATAAAAGGGAAGCTAGGAAGCCCTGGATAACGGACGAAATCTTAAACTTAATGCAAAAGAGACGAGGCTACAAAAACAGACGAGACGAAGAAGGACTGAAAACGTATAAGGCAATAAAGTGGGAAATCATTAGAAAATGTAGAAAAGCGAAAGAACAATGGATAGAGGAGAAATGCAAAGAAGTAGAAGATAAGTTGCAAGTAGGTAAGACCGATGAGGCTTACAAAATAATTAAGAGGAATTACCGGGATGTAGGAACAATAAGTAGAAATGTTAGGAGTCAATCGGGGGACATACTGATAGGAAGAGAGGAGAAAGCGGATAGATGGAAGCAGTACTTAGGAAATTTATACGAGGGTCAGGAATTAGGAGAGATATTAGAGGAAGAATCTAGCATCGATAGGGAAGATGTAGGAAAACCTATATTGAGAGAGGAATTTGAAATAGCACTAAGGGGGCTAAAGAATAATAGAGCGCCGGGTGTAGATAAAATACAGGCGGAAATTTTGAAATGTGCGGAACAGAAAGTAGTAAATAGGATGTTTGAACTGGTAAAATACATATACGAAACGGGCGAGATGCCGGAGAATTATAAGAGGAACATTATCGTTACTATACCGAAAAAGAGAGGAGCCGACAAATGCGAGAACTTTAGAACGATTAGCCTAACTTCCCATGCGTCAAAAATCTTAACTAGAATAGTGCAGAAGAGGATGGAAAATAGAGCGGAGGAAATACTAGGAGAAGACCAATTCGGGTTTAGGCGAAATAGGGGAACTCGCGAAGCTATTCTGGCGCTAAGAGTAATGTTAGAGAAAACAATAGAAAAAGGAAAGAACGCTTATATAGGATTTGTAGATTTAGAAAAAGCTTTTGATAACGTAAGATGGGAAAAAATGTTCGAGATACTAAAGAGCGCGGGAATGAAGTATAGAGATAGGAGAGTAGTACACAATCTATACATAGAGCAAACTGCTGTTATAGAAGTAGAAGGGGAAGAAAGGGAAGTAGGTATTAGGAAAGGAGTAAGACAAGGATGTACGCTATCACCACTAATTTTTAATCTGTACATCGAAGAGGCGATTAATGTGGTAAAAGATAGAGTAGATTTCGGGATTAAAGTACAGGGACAGAAACTAAAAATGCTGAGATTCGCGGATGATATAGCAGTATTAGCATCTAGTAAGGAGGAACTAGAATCAGCATTGAACGAAATGGAGGCAGTGTTGACAGAGGAATACGGAATGAGGGTGAATAAAAACAAAACTAAAGTGTTAGTGTGCAGAGGGCGCGAGAGCAGAGCAAAAACGAAAGTACAAATTAATAATGAAAGATTGGAGGAAGTTAAAGACTTCACTTATTTAGGAAGTAAAATAAATTGGGATGGAAGAAGCGATAAAGACATAAAACAAAGAATAGCGCAGGGTCGAGTAGCTTTTAACAAAAAGAAAGCACTTTTATGCTCGGGGGTAATAAACTTAGAAACAAGGAAGAGATTTTTGAAAACATATGTATGGAGCACGGCACTTTACGGCTGCGAAACCTGGACGGTAGGGGAAGCAAGTAGGAAGAAATTAGAAGCTTTTGAGATGTGGTGTTACCGAAGAATGATGAAAATACCATGGACTGATAGGGTTAGAAACGAAGAAGTATTGGAGAAAGTCGGCGAGAAAAGGAGTATGTGGAAAAACTTAAAGAAGAGAAGAGATAGAATGGTAGGCCACTTGCTGAGACATGGGGGAATAGTCCGCGATATTTTGGAGGCAGAAATAGGAGTGAAGAAAGGCAGAGGTAGGCCTAGATTAGACTACTGCTCGCAAATAGTAAGGGATGTAGGTTGTAGCACAATTAGCGAAATGCGTAGGTTAGCACAAGATAGGAGAAGCTGGAGGTTAGCGTCCAACCAGTCTTAGGACTGATGACCTAATGATGATGATGATGATATATATATATATATATATATATATATATATATATATATATATATATATATATATATATATATATATATATATATAAGCCTACTAAACATTTACTAACTGTTCTAATTAGGGTTTCCGTGTGCTTTTCACAAATAGAGTGATGATTTTAAGAGATTAATGATCCTTAATCCACAAGTCTTTCACAGAAACACCATTTAGAGACAAGAGATCAAGACGCTAGTTAATATGTGTATAATTTCAATTCGGTTCGTTATCTTACAATTAGTTATTTTAAAGGAAAAATATAAAAATTTTAAGTGACACGATAAATCTATTCGATTTAAGAAGTGTCTATGAAAAAGTACTTTTGTATAAATAGTACATACCTGCTAGCTAGAGCAATATTTAAAATAGTGGAAAAATGTAGATTCTGAGGAAAATCAATTTTACATTATTGTAGATGTGAAATCCATAGATATATCGATAATATACTTACAGAGTGAGGAAATATCCAATTGCAATTATCGATGCGAAAAAACACAGGAGTTGTAACTAAAATGAATAATAAATGGTGATCAATAGTCAACAATATAAAAATAAAAGATACATTCACATAACTAAATTATACAATTATTAGTAGAAGAAATATCCTAATGAATAATGCAGTACTGCACTAGTGAAAAAATAGTTATATTTGTTATATACGCATAGTTTTCCGACTCTACATTCACTAATCGGCTTCGGTGTAATATCATATAATCCCTACTTAATTAAAGTTCACATGTTTACTACGCTTGCGTTCCATATCGACCTATGTATCGTTCTCACCATTTAGTAACCAGCGAAGAGTAAACATAGTATACAGCATTTTACAGAGAAGGAATTGTATGGCTCATGTTTCAATACGCAGTATTAAGTTAATAAACTTGATAGTATGATTTGAATTATAAACAATTTGAAGAAATATGAACGTACGAATGAAGAGTAAATATATATTCATGAACGTTATATTTATTGCAAAACCAATGTGACCAGCACGAAGGCCAAGAAAATTATTCTTGAAGCGTTTCAAGAGAAATTAAGTATGGCTCTGCCGAGGAGAGCTGGGAACAGCTCTATATGAGTATAATAATCTACACCAGAATTAAGCATGGTTACCACTTAAATTATTTAGGTGGCCAAAGTTTGCTACCGAGTGGTCTGACTGATGGGCCAAAATATATAATTTGCTTGAGGTAAGAAAAAAGTGTATAATTACTAATATTAACTTAATTTTCTTTTAAATTAATAGTGTATATACAGTGCATACGTGGTTAATATTTTTAAATGTTTTGTGATGGCTCTCCTATCGAATCGGGTATTAAATTGAAACAGATTAGCAATAACCTCAACTTCACCAACATAAGAGTTTATAATTTAAAATAAAATGTAAGATTGATGGTTACAGAAGAACGGACATAGCAGATACACTTGTATACTATATTATAAATACTTGTAAACAATACAAATAGTATAAACAAATACAATATTTATAGATATTTCTCAATAAAGAAATGTTTCTTATTAATTATAACTGCAGTAGTGCATATAGAACTAATAAATTTTCAGTAGCTGTATGTATTTTAATACAGCATTTGTGAGAACATTCGAAGAAGATTTGTGAAAATGATAGTATTCATTAAGTTATTTAATATGATAGAGCCAGTAAATGTCTATTAATAATTGAACTTGTAGATAAAATAAACAGCTCTAAAACCTTAAAACGGACTTTTCCACACGTAGAACATCTCTATCTCGAAACTAAGTGACCGAGAAAAAATAAACCAACACATAAATGCAAAGTATGTATTTAATGCGACAGTTTTACGTTTTTCAAATAGTATACCCTCGTGCATTCTCATGACCCATGAACAGGGTGGAGCGTGTCCTATCAACCGCAAAATCAACAGCTATTGTCTGGTAGACGTCCCTAATTAGAATCAGTCGAAACCTGATCGATTCCACACGATTTTATTGATTTATCGTACTAACAAACAAATTTCTCAAATAGTCTACCATTGTGCTTTCTGATGACCCATGAATATGGTAGAGTGTATTCTATCCACTTCAAAATCAATAAGTGTCGTCTGAGAGACGTCCCCAATCGATCGGGTTTTGACTAATACTGATCGGGGACGTCTCCCAGATGACACCTATTGATTGTGAGATGGATAGGACACACCCCACCCTGTCCATTAGTCATACGAAAGCACGATGGTGGACTATTTGAGAAATTTGTTTTGGTAATACGATAACTTAACTAAATCATGTCGGATCGATCGGGTTTTTACTGATTCTGATCGGGAACGCCTCCCAGACGACACCTATTAATTTTGAGGTGGATACGACACACCCCACCCTGTCCATGGGTCATGAGAAAGCACGACGGTGGACTATTTTTTCAAAATTTTTGTTTATTAACACGATAACTCAACTAAGTCATGTCGGATCGATCGGGTTTTGACTGATTCGGATTGGGGACGTCTCCCAGACGACACCTATTGATTTTGAGGTGGTTAGAATACACTCTGCCATATTCATGTGTCATGAGAAAGCACAATGGTGGACTATTTGAAAAATTTGTTTGTTAGCACGATCACTCAATTAAATCGTATGGAATCGATCGGGTTTCGACTGATTCTGATTAGGGACGTCTACCAGACGACAGCTGTTGATTTTTCGGTGGATAGGACACACTGCACCCTGTTCATGGGTCATGAGAAAGCACGAGGGTGAACTATTTGGAAAAAGTAAAACTGTCGCATAAAACACATATTCTGCATTTATGTGTTGGTTTATTTTTTCTCGGCCACTCCATGGTGTATGTGCAGAAAAGTCCGTTTTGAGGTTTTTAAACTGTTTATTTTTTTTTTGTTTTTAGGTCGAAAATCGAAAATTAAATCCTAAAAAAATAAACCCTAGAAAGAAAAACTTTTTACACTTTTCCGCGTATAGCGGAGTGCAGAAAAGTAAAAAAAAAATTTACACGATTACATTACTTTTCCGCGCATAGTAGAGCGCGGAAATGTAAAAAAAGATGTCTGTTGGTTCATTGTAATTTATTAAATTGGTTTCATAATGACATCTGCTGCTTATATACTATTCATTTCATCGCTATTTGCCAAATAAAAAACTCTTATCTTGTCTAAAAAACAGTCTACCAGAGCCTAGCTATAAAAACAAGCCACGGTATGAAATAAGAGCCGTTTGGGATTTTTTATTTGGCAAATAGAGATGAAATAAACTATAACTATGAATATAAATATAATCTGTCAAATTCCTTGGAAAGTTTACTTGTAATTGAAATCAACTTATGTTTGAAAAATTATGTTTGAATGCATTCGTTTAATAAACAAATCAGCATGAAAACAATTTTTATATTTAATATAACAAAAATAAATAGAAGTATAATATAATTGAAGTACAATTAAAATAAGGGAGATGGCAATGGTAAACATAAAATATTTACGAATATATTTTTAAACTCGACGACCTTGAAATTACCGTTTTAATAACACTATTAATAATTTGAGAACAGAAGTTCATATTTAGTATTGATGTAGAGTGACTCCTTGAAACTTAAGCAACTTCTGTAAACTCTTTACATTTACGTATATAATGTAGAATGTACATTTTTTGGTATAACTATAAACTTCGATTGTAATTTTCGCTCTAATTTTTTTTGTCGATAGTTTCAACAAGATAAGAATCCTTAGAACAAAAGTGAATTTCGAGTTAACACAATACTACTTCTCTTCAATAAAATTACTAATAAATATTTAGCTAAGTAACAACCAGATTCAAAACTTCAACTAGCACGTGCGTTTAAGTAAAGACGTATATGAAAGATACTCGAGAATACCAACCAGTTGTGTCTAAACATATTTTCAACTGTTTTAAAATTCGTTTAAGATTTGAATGACACAGACACACCATTATAAACTCGAACAAATATTTCCTGAAATGAATCACAAGTAAATAAAAATATTTCTGTCCCTCTAGTTCTATCTCCTCTGAGGCTATGACTTAAAAATTATTTCATAACCGTTTATTGCTATCTTATATAGCTAACAGGAATTAAAAATAAAGTATCTATTTCTAAAAGTAATCTAACATAATGAAATTAATGGACAACTGTAAAACCTTAAAATGTTTTTTTATAACTTGATAAAACTGACACAACAATTTTAACAAAGACACAATAAGGAAATCCCTTGGCAACGGCTGGTCTCTCCAAGTAAAAGTAAAATTGAATAGGAAGAAATCTTTTTAATTCAAAGCACTCTATCGATCTTTCTTTATTGCAATGTAACATAGGCCTCGAATATTTAAATACGGGCACATTATTTGAATATTGCAAATATAGTTACAAGAACAGTATATGTACTAAAGAAATTTGTTAAATTTCTCCCACTTTAAAACCATTTTTTAGCATGAAGGTATGAAGGAATTACTAGTACTATACTAGTTCTTACCGGAGGCTCAGCCTGCCTACTCCCCAGGGGTTATTACCAGTTCTTGTCTTGTCGATGCCTATATATATATATATATATATATATATATATATATATATATATATATATATATATATATATATATATATATATATATATATATATATATATACTCTACTTCATCTGCATGTTCCTTGTACAATAAGTACCAAAACAGCTATTCTCCCAGTTACACGTCGACGACGAGCGCTGAATTATATGGCAAAATTTGCCATGGTTAGACGAAATACGGCAAATGTCGTCATATAATTCAGGAATATTATATATATATATATATATATATATATATATATATATATATATATATATATATATACATTTAAAATATCTTCTTTTCAGAATGAGTGATGGAACATGTCCAGTTGCAGGAGATGAAAAGAAACCCCTCTTTTTTACTTACATCCGTAAGGCCTAAAGGTGATGCTTGGTAGCATTGGTACGTGAATACTACTACTTACTTATAAAATATTGTCGTCTGTGTTATTTATATTATAAATATTTTTTTAATTTATTTGCAGTTTTAATGGCTGACAGTATGGAAATTGAAAGTGATGTTTTGTATCGTCTCCCATTCAGTTTACATTTTGATTTTATTATATATGGCATGAAAATTGTTAAGAAGTTGCATTAACAATTTCAAATACTTTTAGCTTACTCAGTACTTTAGAATATTCAATATGTTGGCAATTAATAAGACCATAACTTAAAAGAGGTTTCATATAGTCATTTGAATGCTATATGAAAAAATGACGTGGCTATTTCTAGTCAAGGGATAATGTTACAGCAATGTCGGGATGAATATGTCGCACCCACTTGGTGTAATCGAACAATTAGCGAAATGGATGTCCACTTCATCAAATGGTTTCAGATGCTATAATTTTAGAATTTTACACTATCTCTACAAAAATATTGTTCATTTCATGAACTAGAATGTCGTTTCGAGCAGATACTATTCCAGAGCTGAATTAAAACATCTGGAGAGAGGGAAAGTATCTAGTTCCTGAACAATATATCAGGGGATCCAGTTGCCGAACCCAGCTTATCAAGCAATAATACCTACCTAATTTTATAACAAGTGTACAAATAAAAATTATCGGTGCCCATTTCTTGGCATAATTAGGAACCCAAATTGAATTAGGTATATCAAACTAGTAATCCTGCAATGCACAATCTAGGTTTTGTAAGAGAATGCTATTTCTATTCGATTGTTATTTTGATCTTAGTCAGGCATTGCTTTCAAGGAACGTTGCGAATTTATGGGGTACTTATGGAAAACGAAAACGTAATATTTTATTCAAAAATTTTCAATGTTGTAAATAGTACATACATTAAGTAACTTCAAATTTAAACACATAAAAATACACATAAAGAGGTACTAAAGTAAATATAGGAATAAAACAAAGGAAATAAGTCCGGAAGTATTAAGTATAGGTAAAACATAATGGCAGAAATGATGTAATATCTACTTACTTAGATAACCAAGGATGTTGTGACAGCGACTGCTACACGTATACTTTCCTGTGAATCAGGCACAGCGGTTGGTGCGGCAGTGCTGATTTGAAAGTTTGCAATAATACTTATGAACCCCTTGATCACCTAAAATGTTTGCTAAAGTTTTACGAAAGGAAATGGAAGTGGATAAATCCATATCGTCCTTCCTCAAAAAATCTGCTGTGGCAAGTTTTAAGCAGTCATGACCAAAGCAACTCTTCACTATTCCGTATTTGGTACCAACTTGATAAACCCCATTGCGACTATCTAATATCATTTACACAATGTTTTGAGGATTTTCAAGCCCTCTGTCCACTTTTGGTATAGACAATAAAATGTCACTAGAATTGAAGTACTTTTGTTGTTTGGTTGAGAACAACATTTTTTCGGCAGCTCTTTTTTGCCGTTTATGAACCTCGGCGCGCTCTGTTATCATTAGATCTAGTAACATCTAATTCTTGTTGATTTTCTGCTCCATTTAAAATACTGTTCTCATTTTGTTCGGTAGTTTCGTCTGAAAAACGTTCGAAGTCTTCCTCGTTGACTAAAGTTTTAAGTACATCTGAAGCTATGGCCGATGATGATAGTCCAACTCTTGGGTCACTTCTAAATAAGGCTTTTTATGGTGATATTCCTATGATTCTGTGTTGGGATCCATTTGTTTGCCATTGTACGAAATACAAACCAACGGACCATTGCTTAGAATTATTGTCAGCCATCCAAGCGCTTATCGTGTTTTCAATGGCTTGGTTACATCGTTCAATACTGCCTTGACTCTGAGGATATCTTGGTCTTCCGTTTAGAATCACGCATTCAGGCCACATTTATTTGAGTTCAGTAATTATTTCGTTTATAAACTCCCGGCCATTATGCAGAAGTCTGCAGGCTACTCTGTGGAAGTCTTGGAGCTCCGAATATTAAAAATATATTTAATAATTCCGCTGCAACCTCAGCAGCTCGTTTAGTTTGCAACGCCCGCAACTGTAGACATTTTGTATTATGGTCCTGGTAATTGAGTACCCTTTTATACTGGCCATCTGGCAGAGACTGGAAATCTATGAGATCTACCTGGGTTCGTTCGCTAGTCTTTCGATGTTATGGGCCTCACTACTTTGACTCACTAGTCAAAGAAATTCTTTGCGAGGCTTTTTGTTCGTTGCACGTTTTGCAGATTTGTAAATAGTTGTCAATACAGGGTCTTGACAACAAATTTAAAGCGTAACGCATGTAGCATTTTAACACTGCCGCCATGTCCTGAGGAAATATGAAACTCGTTACACTTATCAAATATATCTTCATATAAACTCATGGTAAAACTTTGCTTCACGTTAACGTAGATTTTCTGCTATTTAAAGTATTATTAAAAAATATATAAATCGTACTTCATCCATACTGAGCATTATTGTGAGATATGATGACAAACAATAAAAAGTTGAATGGAATGTACTTTAATATATTTAGTTACCTAAATTATATTTCACTAGCTTAATGCAATATATAATCTTATTTTTCTAGTTTGCTGTGTACTAAAACCACATAAGTACTGTTTTACGGAGTATCGTCAATAATAAACGAAAATTAAATATGCATACATTTCCTAAATACAGAGACAAGTATAGAAAAACAAAATATAGGTGAAGTAGTCTATACATATAATCTTCATACATAAAATCTTAGATGCTTATTTAATTTAATTACATAACACCTTCACAGACATGCCCATTAAAGTGTTAATCTACTGCATCAGTAGATGCAAAGTTCATCTACTGATTGCAAATTATCACAGAATGGCAGTTTTAGATAATGTAGAACACTTCATTTTACACAATAACTTATCAATGACTATTGTATAGGGCATAAATTATATACATTGAATATAAGCTAACAAAAATTTTCTTGTCTTTTCTTACTAAATGCCACATTTCTTACTAAATTTCGTATCGGGACGATCACTGTCGTTAATATCGATGTCTTATGGTTTATATAGCGAAATATAAAATAACATATGCTATTTTAACACTTCTCAACTCATAATGTATAAAAATATATAATGATAGTGGTGCAAAATTTTACCACTTCAATATCAATCTCATGGTTTCATGCAACTTCAATGCATGGTTTATTAGAATTCCAAATTGTATTCCAACCTACTGTTATAGATAGTGTATTTTAAATAAATACATTGATATGTAATAAATTATATTAGAAATAAATTATGACAGATAACCACAAAAAGTGAAATTTATAGTTTGTATAACAGAATGGGAGAAAATATATTTCAATTTGTCACTGAACAAAAAACTATAGTCTGTGTACTACAAGATTTCAATTGATTTAAAATTAAAATTGCTTTTATATATTTTTGTGTGAATAAGTAAGTGACTATTATTGTTGACAAACTTGCTCATGAATGCTTCCATTTTACAAAAATTTTGCCCGATATGATGACATTATTAAAATATATAATTTTCAACCTGTAATGAATGCATCATATTTCTATCTATTACTTTTTTTTATTTCCACATCGATGAGTATTTGTTAGCAATAAAATGGTTACTAAATGGTAAGAAAGTATTATACAAAAAGATAAGCAAATATTAATTTTAACAAATAGAGACAATCGACTATCAATATATTTGTATTTAAATAAGTAGATAATAATAAGCTTTGTCTGTTCCTCTTCTAGTCAATTTTTATGTTTTTTTATACCACTTAAAGTTCGTTTAAATGTGAGAACTTCAAAGGCTGTCGATATAGTTGATAAGATAGACTATTAAATGTTACTAAAAGTGTGTTAAGATTTTCTGGAATTTGTATATAATGAAGTGTGTTCTGTGTTATATAAATTGGTAGTTTTAAGAACAAACTAAGATATATGAAATGTTAGTAGAAATATACTGAATGGTCATTAAATCAAAACTAATTTAACTACATAGAAATAAGCAATAAAATGTTATTGCCGACTACTTCTGAAGTATTTTTAATCTTAATGCACTTTTTCTAAGGTTTATATCCGAATTTTTGTATATATTATTGTTACTGTATATATATATATATATATATATATATATATATATATATATATATATATATAAACTCTTCAGGCCTAGTATACACTCTATAAACGTAGGTATAAATGACCAAAATTCGGCATATAAACAGTTAACATTCTATTACTACCATATCTCTTTATTTATTATGTGTGCAAGTAATAGTACATTATATCATGGATGGTGGACTTTTGTTGAACGTCAGATAGATTTTTATTAATAACAGGGTAGGTTATTTTTATGTGATGATCTTTCAGTAGAACTTATTTAGTTAATTTGCCTACTGAAATATACCTCTAGGATGCTGTATAAAATTTATAATACTGTGAAAATAAAATATCAATAATTCTGAACACTGTTGTATTTCTTATTATCATTTCAGGATAACGCGTTATATTCAGATTATTCTACTAAATTGGTTCATACTTGAAGACGAACGTATTTTTCTGTTTTGACTGTGAAATACAGCGTGCAATGGTTTCACATAATATTTATAAGTTTATTATTAAATGATTTTTATATTAGGGATTTCCTGTTTACTATTTATAAAATTATGTTTTTTGATAAAAATAGAAATAAGGCAACTAGAGCTAACATTAATTTTGTTCATAGTGTCCTCCCTCTTTTAAAATCTAGCACGAGTTGACACGCGTGTAACATTGTATTGAAAGTTCAATAATTTCCGTGCTATTTCAATTTGAATTTGTTACTTTCTAAATTATTTGCTCTGTTATAATAAATAGACTCGCGATTATAGGTAACCCCACACGAAGAAATTCGAGAGGGTCAAATCAGATGAACGTGATGGCCATTCAGTTGGTGGTCCTCGCCATGTCAATCTGTCACTGAAGGTATTATCAAGAAATGATCATCAAGAATAAAAGGAAGTAAACACCAAAATTACGAGAAGCTGCGTCTAAGTCGAAACGAGTTATTCTAAACATGTATGAGTACAAATTAAGCCCTCAAACACTACGTTTTAATTGATATTTATTCTATAATTCAATAAGGATTACAAGAAAGTCATGTCATCAGAAGAAACAACAAACTTTAAAAAGTTTGCAAAATTGTATGCGATGATCTGGATTATCCTCATTCAACTCTTGCACAAAATATACTTCAAATAGTGCAAATTTTCTTTTTTTTTTAGAATTTTCTACCTGTGAAATGATCGATATAATTCTTTAAGCTCAGTTACAAGGTAAAAATGTAAGAGTATACCCTTAAACTTCAAGCAATACCAATAATTCACATACATTTTGCTAGCTGGAAATCTGCCTTCTTAAGGACACAACCAATATCCAAATATATGTTAACTATGTACTGTACTAGTAATGTTGGTATTGAAATTAGTCTTTCAGAATATTTATAATTAAACAACTGACAAGCGTCCTTGTGAAATCTTCATCCATATCTGACCATTATTAATACTTTTTCACTTGTTCAGTTAAACAAGCTATTTTTATTACCGTGGCAGTAAGAGTAACAGAATAATTAATTAGTTTAGTGGTCTAATATTTGAATATAGAAATAAATTTAATAAACAGATCTGAACATTTTTGGGTTAGAACAGTTTTATGGCCTTTTTGTCTATGACCAAAAAATGTTTTATTAGACACTAACTCAGCTTTTCAATCCCAAATTGATTGTATTTACGTGGTTGTGAGTTTGTGCTGATGTGGGTTTGTGCTATGCTGTTTTTTCACCTAATATAACAAGTTTATTCTTATTATTATCTATACTTCTGAATGCCCACACTCACAAAGTGACAGTAGAAAAAAATATAAAAGCAATTTATAACAAATACAAAAATTAAAAACCAATATCCTCTAACAAAAGTAAACTCGATATTATATGTAGCTTCCCAGAAAATAATCCATGGATATAAGATCTGATGATCATGCAGTCGAATCTCTGCAACCTATCCATCTACCCGGAAAAGTGGCATCTATATAATTTCTAACACTTCTGAAATAATGGTGGCAGGGTACGCTCTTACTGATATGAAACATCCAAGTACAATTGTTTATGTCCGCTTCGACCAACAGCATTAATAAGGGGATTAGTTGTATCTTGAAACATTTGAATTTACTTGAGACTGCTTATGTTTTTTTAGAAAAATATATTAGACACCCACATGTGATCATCCATGATTCCCTCCTACACCTTTTTTTTTTGGCTGCACTGCAGATGCCCTGAATGAAACTAATTATGATTTTCAGCTCTATAATTTTGATTATCGACGAAAAAGAAAAAAAAAAAAAAGAAAACAAGCTTACGTTGCTACAACAAATATTTCGCAAATAATTAGGACTTGCTATTATGAGTTACTCTACTAAAGATATAAGGTACTATATTGCTTACAAAGTCTAAGTACCTATTTCTTTAACCAATAATGTTACTGGAAATATTATACTCAGGGAACAGAAATAAGGTAAGTCTTATTCATATCAATATGATTTTGAAATAATTTTATAATTTCATCATTCCTCCTGTAGTAGTAATGTAAACATTTCGGAAATGTGTTATACATATTCTTAAGAAAAAATAAATATAAACGGCATGTAGGCATATGGCTTATCAATAGGTTGAAAATTATGTTTCAAGGTAAAGTTGTCTTCTACTGAATACCAGAAAACGGAAAATATATAAATTAAAAACGCATATATACAGGGTGATCAGTTTTATTTTTGCAGCCCTGCACATTATTTGTTTATTTTAACACGAAAATATAACAACCTCTATCTGTTTATAAGTAGCTTGGCAAGCTCTATAAAATAACGTCATTGCATCATATTTGTTATTAATCACGTTTGCCAAAGTGATTATTGTAACTTTGTAAAACATTTGTTCAAGTTGTTTAATTTGTTTATTAAGAATTCCGCACCATACGTTAATTACCCAAATATATTGGAAATTAGTTTCGTTAGGCACTTAAATTCAACATGGCCCTATCGAGAATGTTGAATCCGAATTTATCTTGAAAATAGGCATTTCACATAATATGCCGATTCTATTCAGACAAGAAATGTCAAATTTATATGTGTCCGTTCTTATAAAGTTTGGCAAAAATTTGAATTTTGTGTTGTATTCTATATAACATGAGCTCACAGAATTCTATTCTCCTTGTGCAGCTGAAGCTGAGAAGTGACGAACGTGTGGTGAAGAAACTTATGTTTTTCTTCAATTCTACGCATTTATGTTCTTGATATTCCCAAACAATTTGAACCTCTTGGAACTGAATTGTTTTCGCTAAAATGAAATTAAGCTAATATGTTTACTTCATTAGCCTCATTGTTAGTTACAGATTTTGTGTAATATTTGTTAGTTGTAATTCCAAAATATAATAGTGTTGCAGTTCTATGGAACGCACGTGCGGAGATCTATCGTTAAAAACACTACATGTTTCTATAATTTTATAACATCCAGCATGAATATAACATTAATTTAAAATATCACTATCAATAGAAGTGTTTATTTATTAATATATCCGTTATAACTCGCCGAATATTTGGTTTAAATTTAAACAAATTTATTAGCGAATATGTTTGTAACCGTACCACTAATTTTAATTTTTTTTAAGGATTGGCCTTCTTGGGACAGATATTGTAAATCTGAAGTTCTTCTTGAACATGTTTTAAAAAAAATTTTTATAACTTGGGAGTCATTCAAGTAATACATAGGAACCCCTATATCTGTTAGTGCACAATATAATTGTGCATTTAGCGGGTTAACAATATGTCTCGTGTTAATTTCTATATTTAGTATTAGTATCAGTATTTTTTTTAGTATAAGTACGATCTGTTGTGCTTTATAATCAGTCTAGATATACAATTTTAAATAGTTATGCAAATTAAAAAAGGTAGGAGAAATAGTACGAATCAAATATGTAGGTAGAATTCAAAAACACAATAAAAAATATATAGAATTCTGTTTAAAATTACGAAGTTGATGACTACTCTCAATATACCCACACATAACTAAAAATATTATTCTTAAAGCATATCAAATGTAGTTATGCTTTATACTAAATTCTCTAAATTTGGTATAGCGGATAAACTTCATAGAAATATGAAAAACTATTTGCGTTAAATAGTTTAAACCCTAAATACGTTAAACACCTATTTCGCATAATAATCTGACCTAAAACCTAACATATATCGTCAATTTCTAGTCAATACATGATCGGTTTTCACTAGTATAATCAACACTAAGCACATTCATAAATGTTGAGAGCAAATGGCACCTTCTAGTTTTATGTCCACAGTTTTTAGATATCGTCTTAGTTAAGGGTCTGTGAAATTCTATGAAACACTAAAATTGAATTGTATCAAACTGCCTAATGGTAAAATCAAGCAGTGTTATTGTGCGAGTTTGAAGGCCATGCATTTATTATTCATTATATTAGAAAATATTGTTAACAACCAGAAAAAGGAAAACAATATTGAAAAGTCGGCAATACGTTGAACAAGTATTAGCAGTTACAAGGCTTCAACTATTTCTCTACTGAGTCGATCAACACCACCAGAAAAATGTTGTTTCTAGCATATAAAACAAAATCAAATAAAGTTTTTATCTTAAACCCTGATAGCCAAATAGTTGATTAAAATGAACACCACTTTTATAGGTCCTTTAAAATTCATAATTTTTTTAAATTATGATACATAAGCCAATAATATTAAAAATATAGGTAACAGGAATAATATAAAGGGTGTTAAAATAATAGTACAATATTTGAATTGCGCGCCATTCTGGCTGTCATGATTCGATAGGTCAATAATTATGACATGTCAATAGGAGGCAGATAGGTGTTACTAAACTTGGAGCGTTTCAAATTGAAAAGAATAATCGAAAAATTCAAAAGTACTGATTATTTTGATTTGAAGTTTATTGATGTTAAACACACGACACGAGCTTGTAGTGGTCATTCAGAACAAAACATCACGGCAATTTTCGAGAGTATGGCCAAGAGTCCAGAAACCTCAATTCGTCATCGTGCACAAGAATTAGACATTTCAACAGCCTCTCTTCACCATATGATCAGTAAATATTTACATCTCCATGCTTAAACGGTCCAGTTGACTCAACAACTTCTGCCAACAGACCATGCACAGCGAAGAGAGTTCACTAATTAGATCAATGAACAACAAAAAGTAAATTCCGAGTTTGTGGATAAAATCATCATTAGCGATAAGGTCCATTTGTACCTTGATGCCGTAGTTAATAGACAAAATTGTTACATTTGGGGCTCAGAAGAACCCCGAATGATTCATGAGAAATAAATGCATCACCAATGTGTTACTATTTTGTGTGCATTGTAATCTGAAGGAATCATTGGACTATTTGTCTTTGAACACGAGGTAGGTGATGCATTAACGGTAAATGGCGAACGTTATCGTGACTTGGTAACCCAGTTCATTTGCATCAATTGGAAGATATCGCTCTTGAAAATATATGGTTTCAGCAATACGGTGCCACTTGCCACATGACCCGTGAAACATTGACGGTCTTGCACGAGTTTTTTTCTGGTCGTGTCATCTCCCGCTTTGGTGACCAGAATTGGCCGCCACGATGTTGCGACTTAACACTTATGGGCTTTTATCTGTGGAGTTTTTTTGAGTCTCAGATGTCAATAAGTCCACGACCACCCAAGCACTGAATGCCGTAGTTAAACGCTGTATCAACGAATTGCCGCCACATTTATGCAAGCCCATTATTGAAAATTTCGCCTGAAGAGTACTCATGTGCCACCAAAGCCGTGGCGGTCATTTACCGGATATTTTATTCCATACATAATTCCCAAGTACGTACATCATAAATCAGTTAATATTTCAATAATTTGCGACAGAAAATCATGTTTTACTTAAAAATCAAATCTTGCACTCTTATTGTAATACCTTCCATATTTATTAAAAAACATTTTGTAGTAGATTCATCTAAGAGGAAAGATCTACGATTAAGAAACATCTGTAAATTTCAGGAAATAGATATTAACTACGAATACTTAGCAGTGGCGGTGCGTGATCCTAAGATTGGGGGTGCACCATACATAAAAATAATGATAATCATAAGAATAATAATAATATCCCTAATATGAGATAAATATTTATATGTTGTATTTAATATGAGATAAGTATTTATCTCATATTAAGGATATTCTTATTAATTTTATTAATTTGAAAACTTACCTAATTTTCTTTGTAAATGGGCTCAATTCTGCGATTTTTACACTGTGCAAATTTT
Organism: Rosalia funebris; assembly: GCA_037954035.1. Taxonomy (NCBI): domain Eukaryota; kingdom Metazoa; phylum Arthropoda; class Insecta; order Coleoptera; family Cerambycidae; genus Rosalia; species Rosalia funebris. Next base: position 23,232,115 of record JAZFAV010000007.1, on the reverse strand, counting down.
TCAATTACTTTGTTGTTAAAATTTTCGATATTTGTAATAAAGTCTTTTTCAATGGAGAGCATAGCCAAAGCCGACAGTCTTTCCTGGCACATGGTGTTGCGCAAAAATGTCTTTATTCGTCTTAAAGTCGAGAAACACCTTTCGGCTTCTGCTGACGAAACAGGTACTGTAATGATGATTTTCAATAATTTAGCACTTTCTTCAAAAGTTGACTCTAACTTATTGGAATTAATAAATGTATTTAGTGATAGAGCTCCGCTTAAATTTCTAAACTCAATTCTTTGATAGATTAAGGACAACTCGGTACGTAATTTATTTATGTCCAAAAACGGGTAAGATTCGACTATTTGTTTTAAATAATTTTCGGGAAATTTTTTAACATATTCCGAAATTTTTTCTGGGAGAAGTAAATTGGATGTTACCAGGTGTCCAGTAAAATTAAATCTCTCCTTATCTTGACATATTATAATGTCACACACTTCCTTTAGTTCTCTATTTTTGTCTTCCGTAGAAGTGTCCACTCGTCTTCTTTTTATTGCTTGTATTTTATTTGGTTCATCTTCAGTGCTTGTGGCGGTTTCGGTGCTATTTCGTATTGCAGAAATTCCTCTAATAAAACCATCTATAGATGTTTTTACATAAACTGGATCAGTTTCTCTTTTTTGTAACTGATTATAAAGAATGTTGACATGTGGCATAATTTTGTGAAAATTACCTAACTAAAATAGAAAATCGTTATCCCTTAAAGTTCTTCTCAATCCACTGGCTTTATCAATAGTGGATGTTGTATGTGACTTTTTTTCATCTCAATCAATTCTACACATTCCAGAAATTCTTCTTTGTTTTCAAATACAGTATTTACTATTCTAGAATTGAAATTCCATCTTGTAGGTGCTGATCGAGGTAATCGAGTTCCTACTACTTCATCAAGAACTGCGGTACATTGTGCGGAATTAGAGAAAAATGAGCAAAACCCCCCCAAATTTGCAAAGAGTACTCGTACATTCCGATAAGCAGAAGCCGCATTTGCCATAATTAAATTTAATTGATGCGCATAACAATGCACATATAAGGCAGTTAGATAACTCATCTTAATCCTGGCTTGAACTCCATTCGATGATCCACTCATAACGGCAGCTCCATCATATGTTTGAGCAATCAATTTATGTGGGTCATTTTTAACATGGTAGTCTAGTTCACTTTTTAAACACTCCGCCAATGACTCTGCATCATGTCCTACTGGTTTCAAAAAACTCCAAAATCTTTCTGCAGGCTTTCCACCCACCATGTAACGATATATTAACGCCAACTGAAAAATTGTAGAAACGTCTGTAGCTTCGTATGCTATTATAGCAACAAAAGTGGATTTTTTAATTTCAATAGTTATTTCATCGTAACAAACTTCAAGCATGCACTGAAGTAGCTCGTTTTGTATAGTATTAGAAGTTCCTTTAAAAGCCGCCGCGTTTTGTAAATGATACTTCATAGCCTCGTCTAATTCGGCATTGAAATCAATCAACCCACGAAAAATGCCTGGATTGGATGATGTTTCCGATTCATCGTGTCCTCTTAGGGCCAGCTCAAATTTTCCACAAAAACGAATGCAGTTAATAATAATGTTTAAAACATACCTGTTTTTTGAAACCGCTTCATTGTGTGCTGCCACTGCTCGTCGATGAGCAGAATCGAGCATTGTCGCAATCTTTGCAGTGCCTAGCATGGCTAAATTCAAAACATTATTCATGTGTCCACCAGAATTTGCATGTTTTTTTTTATTTTCTCGTTTATGTGATTTAAATCCGTTACTCCAGTTTTGGTCCAAGATGTTTCCCCGCCAAACAAAACACACGGAAAACAAAACACTGCGTTCAATACATCGCATCTACTTAACCACAAATGTTTTTTAAATAAGTCATTATTAAATGTTCTTACAAATTGTTTATTTTTTCCTTTCACGGCTAATTTTAAATTAATTTGTGGAGTGGGCCTACCTAGAGTTTTAATTTGCACTTTTTCCTTCAAACTCAAGCTAGAGAATGGAGTTTTTAATAAGTTTTGAATAGAATTCATTATTCCAAACTAGATTCTAACCGAAAACCCGAGTTTATATTTATAAAACGTAAGCGATAAGACAGCTTACGAGACAAGCGATGTACGAAAACAATATTCACAAACTAACCGATTCTAACCTCTCTCAATTTCGTGCGCTCTTAAACTCTGCACATAATATCTATAGAATTCGCCCACTACTTTTCCTATTTGTGGAGGGGCAAGCAGTAACAATACGCGTTCGCTTTTTCATATTGCACGGAAGCATGATCGCTGTGCCGCGTCTAGTGAATTCGTAACGCTGCGGCCATATAATATTTAGATGGTATTAACGTTAGGGATGCGGAAAGGCGATAAATTAAGAATGCATCCATTAATTACTAAATAAAATTATTAATGCTAAATTGTCGGTAGTGCGCGCGCACCAGCGCACCTTATAGCCCACCGCCACTGATACTTAGTAAGTGTTTCAAAAACCTAACCAATTTCATCAATTCAAAGTACATACATCGATTCTCAATTCGAGAGGCAATGAAAATTATTTCAAGCTAGATGTGTCTTCCAAATATTAATTTTCCCAGTCAGAAAGATGTTTTCATGAAAATCAGATACCCAATATTTTATACTAGTGACAAAGTAAATCAACTAGGAATATATTTAGGAGGCGAGAAAATTCCTTTATATTAGAAGAAATGTCAGTGGTATTCCTTCCCAAATACATTTGGTACTAAAGACATAAGGAACTAAAGGACTTTCTGTTCCCAATAATCAATTTTATAACCGAATTATAAAACGTTAATTATAGGAGTAGGTGTTCTCAATTGTCTTCAAGGAGATAATTCCGAGAACAGAGTTAACCAGTTTGTTAAACTGGAAATCACTGAACTAATAACATCCGGAATTACTGGATTAAAATAATTGATATGCAGCTCATCAAGAATAAGAAAATGTCTCAAAACTGCGGTATCAGACTACACATGAGGTGTGCAGTAAATAGCATGGTCTTTACTCAGTAGAATTTAAACCTTTGCAGAGTGCATATGGATGAATATATATTGAATGTGAATATATGCAAAGTTCGATCTGGCTGCACGTAAATTGCATCCTTTTCCCTCCGAATGTTGCCTGTTTCTTTCTTCTACGCATATCTAGAGAATCTCACACTTTTTATTATTATTGATGAGCAGTACCTCTCAGCAGCAGTAGCAAAAGCCTTTGATAAATGACATTGACGGCTACATTGCGTGCGGAGATATACCAACCCTGTGAAGCGCACAACATTATCGCCGTTGAAAAGAGGGGTTGTACAATGGAAACTCTAGGATGCAAAGAGCAGTCACTGCAATCAATCCTCGATTAAGAATAGATGTAAATATAGGCTATATTGGCAACAACAAAGTATTCGAATTCCTACACGAAAAAAAAAGTTGTAGATGTTGATGCAGTTGTAAATACCACTGTTACAATTTGTAACGGTATAGAACCGAATACAGGTAGTAATAATATTTGCTTAGTTTTTTTAAAGTAATAAATAATTTGCAGAAGTGATTTATAGTTTTGTAGAAGGTATTGAAATGGAAGTATTTAGTGTCGTAAACTACAGGTCAAGTAATCATATTTTACAGATTGTAGTAAAATGTGAGTTGCTATCGGCAATTTTTGATATACTTTTGTAGCAAAAATTACAATTACGCTCTTAACCAAGACTACAGATTAAAGACAAATCTGTTGCACAATTCAACAACATTTCAGAAACATTCAGTGAACGGTGATTAATATTTGTGCTGAAGAAATGAATGAATGTAATACAAAGTGAATTGCGTTTCGACAATTATTGTTACACTTCTGTAATAAAAATGTCAAACGTGCTGTTAACCAAAACTTTATATTGCTTGATTGCGATATAAATACACGAACATTTACTAAAAAAAAATCAGTAAATGGTCGTTGCATTCCGTTGACTATCACAACATTTTTGTAGTAAATGCTATAATAGCATTATTAGAGAAAACCATAAACTAAAAAAAAATCGTACACGTATTATTAGAAAAAAATACAAATTGTGAAAATAATTCGTACACTTGGAGTAATATATTAGAAGCGCCAAGGAAGAGACTTAAAATTTGTAGTGAAAACTACATTTTATGTGTGTATATATAATAATATCATTTTCAAATAAAATGCTACTCAATTGCAATGAAATCTGAATGTAAATAGCAACAATTACTGATTTATGCAATGCCAATAGACAATGTTTTACGAACGTAAACTACAAATTTTCAGAGTAGTTCATAATATAGTAACTTCCGTATTATAGGCACTTACAGAGTGCAGTATGTCATGTTTCTCAAGTAAAGCCTGGCAATAAATAATAGGGCATAGCAAGTTTATACGAAATGATGGATTTGACCATGTGACTACGACATACACGAAAGTAATATACATATTTGTAAAAGGTAAGAGAAGTTTTTGTTATAAAATGCAAAATATTTTCAGTTCTAATAACAATTTACTTCATAAACTCATACAATATAGCTAATACCCTTAGGTATAAAGGCGAAAGTGCAGAAAATTGTGCAATTAGGTAATTAATAGTAAACAAAATGTAAAATAAATATCTTCAAATGTACCAAAATCATTCCACAAACTTTATGCAAAGAGAAGCGTGATATACACTACCAAATATAAAATATACCATTGAAGTGCTGGCGTGAAATAATAAAAAACAATCAGTCAAGACTTATCCTTCAGTTCTTCTCGAATGATTAACGTGCAGAGCGATGTCTTTAAGAATTGATTTTCTACGACATAACTCGGCAAAACTACTCTCTCTTCGTTTGGATTCCGAAGTAATTGACGTAGGTACTAAAATAGAAAACCGTAATTCTATGAGCACGAAATTATACAAATCTTTACGTTCAAAAGAGAAACGTTTAAAATTGCGTAGAAACTAATCTATTGCAACTGCTAAAATAACTCGAAAAAAATAAGATTATGTAATAGGTATGTGAGTAGGGGAAGTCCGGGCAAAATGGATACCTTAACGTCTGGCAAGCTATATGAAGAGGACCAATGAATACAAATATAAAACAAATAATCTTAGTGAATTATCGTTTATTAAAGTTGTTAATGTAATCAACAAAAATTACCCAACATCAATACTTTCATTGTAATTATTAATGATAGTGCAACAAGTGCCACTGTCCGCTGTGCCCTGTGCACCGGGTAAAGTGAATAGGACGATAGGGCAAAGTGAACACACATATAATTAATTAATGAAGATTTAAACTGATTGGTGCAGATGTCACAAAGAAATGCGTCTTTTCCTTCACAAGCCGTGAATTTATCGTGACTCCGTTATTTACAGGTACTCAACGGGATTCAATAATTACCTAGTTTCTTATTTATGTCTATATCCTCTTGAGAACTGACGTCCATTTAAATGGATGTAAAATATTAAACCCGTAATTAACTTACCACTCATACAATTACTGTAAAACCTCAAGTTCAGTAGAATAGACATACACTGCCATCTATGTAACGATTATATAACTACAAAGTTCAGTTTTGTAAAAAATTGATGTGCCCATGAGTGCATTTGAAGGAGCCACTATTGATGATAAGTACACTTGTTTCTTTTTTTTTTCTATATTCAAAATTAGTTGAGAATAGCTAAATTAGCATGTTTAGATGCCTAGCAAGTATAAGTTATCTTGATATTTACGAAAATAGAAAGCCTATGATTAAGAAACTTCAATCTCCATTAGAATGGACATTGGGACGTCCTTCTAAATATGTAAACAACCTACACATTTTTCATGTCCACTAAAGTGGACACTAAGATTTCATGACTAAAATTTCCATGCCATAACATAAGAAAGTAAGTTGTATTTAACTGATTTTTTCACAAACAACTATTTTAGCGACTTTTGGTAATGACAAATATTTGCAATTTGGAAATGCTGAAGATAAATTGCTTTAGCCGTTACAATTAGATACGCCAGATTATGAAGGATTGTCAGATGATGAGTACGACTTTGACATAGAAGCTGAGGTGTTAACAAATTTAGATGATGTGGAAGTAGATCAACCAAAGAAAGAAAATAATGACGAGACTGACGTTCCACAGATGCTGATGAAGCAGACTCTAGTCAATTTCAAAATCAGTGTAACAATTCATCAGACTCTGATCCTGAATTTAACTTGGCTCTAAGTGTACTTAAAGCACGCATTACAAACGCCAAAAGAAGAGACGTTTAGACTAACTCTGACAGGTGGAAAGAATAAATTACTATTGTAACTGGTAAGGCGAATTAAAGTTTTAATTCTGCTTTTAGATTTCAAGTTCCAGATTTTGAGATGGAAGAGGTAAATAATTCAAATTTGAATCGACGATAGTGGAGAGTTTCTGACTACATATCAATGTATCTAGGGGAATATGGTTCCCAAAACATGTATTGATGCACAAATATAAAATATTTGCTGGACCATGACATACCTAAGCATCTGACTGTCCAGTAAATAACAAAATTTATAGGAATTACAGTTTTGATGTCTTGCTTCAATTATCATAGAGTAAAAATGCATTGGTCAAAAGTAACCCGTGTGGATGCCGTAGTCACATGACATGACTCGAAATAGATACTTTGCTATTAGATATCACCTAAAAGTGATAATAGATAATTATATATAGTGAAGAAGTTAGAAGACAAGACAGGTTATGGAAAGTAAGACCGATTATAGACAATATACTGAACGCTTGCTTATCTCTGGAACGGCAACATGTCGCAATTGATGAACAAATGATTCCGTTTACTGGGGTTTGTAAAGAGTTCGTCAGAGGGAAACGAAATACACAACGAGTTAGAAATTTCATTTGTGCGACTCCTAATGGTCTTATTTTGGATTTTGAAGTATAGCAGGGAGAACACACATTTTTGGATAATGAAACGAAAAAGCTTGGTGTTGCTGCGTCTGCTGTGATAAAGTTAACTGAGACATTAAAAGAAGGAACTCATGTGTTTGTGAATCGATATTTTACAACTATTCATCTCCTGGAATTTTTATTAAAAAAAAAATGATTGCGATGACACGATAATGAAGTCTAGGGTACCGCCACCTTTTCACTTGACAAGTGAGAATATTTTACAAACATTTTCTTGAGATTCTTGTGAACAAACTATCAGAGATGACTTAAAAATTAATATTGTGTAGTAGTACAACAACAAGCCTGTGGTACTTACTTCTACTGGTTTGAAAATGGAGCCATTCAATGAATCCATTTCCAAATGTCGAAGGTGGCCAAAAAAAATTATAAGTACTGTAACGATCGTTCTTAACGGGCAGGCAAATTAAACCAAAGTACTGCAAATAAGATGTTTTATTTGTTTGGATCTCTTGATATGTTTGAAAATTATGCTCGCTAGTCCTGTTGATAATATTTATATCACGAAGAAAATTCCCGGTATCAGAGCTTGAATTTATAAAACAGTAATCCGACTTTAGTCGTGCTCGATTCTTCAAATTTCATTTTTCAAACGTCATTTAGACGTTAAGAATTATTACAAGATGAAACAATTAATTAATTCTTATTAGAAGACAATTTGCTTTATAAATTAATGTTGACTCTACGGTTATTAGCAACGGAAAGGATGAAAAAAGAGCGTTCAAGAGAGCATAATAAAATACGTCACAGTACATAAACATTCCAAGACCGAATATTGTGAAAAGCTATAATGACATTACAGGTGGTATAGATCTCATTGATCAGTTACTATATAATAAGAACCAAAACGAAAAATGGACTGTAAAGACTATTCTCCATTTTTAAATTTAGCTATAGCCAACAGCTGGTCTCTATATCGATAGGACTGAAAGACAATGGGCGAAAAACCACCCGAAATTTTACATTTTCTTGATTTTAAAATCAAGATATCTGAACATTTCCTTAGCCAAAATGAGTCGAACGAGAATCAAGAAAATATGAGTCCAGCTTCAGTACTGAAAACAAGAAATACCCTCCATGATTATTCATCTCTACAAATATCCCGACAACATAATATGAGTCCTTCCTATTCAAGGACATAGCTACACCACCTACTAAAAATTACAGGACATTTAAAAAATTCTGTGAGATACAAATTTGCTGGTTGCTCGAAGAAAACAAAGTTTTCTTTGTGGTGGGATATAATTCATTTTTATGTATCACTGGAGATCATAACTGTTTACTAATTGCACATGTCAATTAGGTGATAAATATTTATTTTACTACAGAAATGTTATATATTTTTAATAATTAGTTCTGTCATTTTCACCTGTTTTCAGTTTAATTTTATCGTCACTAAGACCCATTGTCCTTTTTTATGGACATATTTTTTATACTTGACCACAAATAAAAATTGTTAAAAAACTTTCTTGAATCAAAATTAAAACAACCGGCAAATTTCAGCAAAATCAGATGAGCAATTTTGACTCGGGTCTCAAGAGGATATACTCTTCTCCGCAGAAATAGCACATATACCTTTCTTTATCATTTTCTTTGTTCTTTGATTTTTTAGTTTTAATATTTTTCTTCGTCATAGCGGTAGCCCTTGATTTTGTATTTAAGTCTTGTTTGTGCTTTTCATTACTTTAGCGTTTATCTTGACAAATCTAACTTTCTGTTCTTCCTTCACAGGCGGACCTGTAAGCAGCTCAGGCTTCTACATCTTTCTTTTGTGAGTACTCCATAGTAAGTTGTCGAGTTGGGAGCAGTTTTATTTGGACGATAATAAGCAAAAAGTGAAGCAGTAGACAGCTTTGGACATGTTTTAGCATAATCCAATGTTTCCACATTGTAATCACTGGAACAATCAGTTAAAGAGTTTTCCGAAATAGGTTTTTCAGTCAATTATTTAATTAGTTTAATACTTGAAGGTGATAAATCTGTAGAATATCTTATCTCGGGCACCGACACCATAGGCAAGATACTGTTTTCAACTGTTGCTATATTTACGAGCTCAGTAGATTCTGCTTTTATTTGATCCACTATTTCCACATCGTCGTTACTTGAAGAGTTTTCCAGAGATTCAACTGTTGCAGAGGTGCTTGTATCCAGAGGTTGCAACTTGTTTGATATATGAGGTGGCAACGACAATATGATGACATTATTTTGACTTGCGTACTTCAGAGCTGGATAAGGTTTATGGCTTTCATAGTTGTCTAGGACTTAAAGATCTTTTTTCTCTGCAGTCAGACGTACGTGACTAACGAGCCACTGCAAAAATATTTGTCCATTTATCCATCCCGAGGACAAGCAAGATCCCCGAGTCTCTGGATAAGAACCATCTAATAGGCGCTCTTGCATCATTTTACGAGCAAATATCAAAAAAGGCGATAAGAACGATCCAGCAGTATTGTAGCAATACACAACAATTGTGTATTGTTTGTCCACGCTCCGTGCTGGAAATGATTCTAACTTGCTTACTGGCTTTAACTGAAAGAACTTTAGGTGGTTTATTTGTTGAAATTCGATTGCCGGCTTCATCGACATTGTAGATTCTATTGCAATTTGATATTTTTCTGAATAACTCATGGAATATTTCCACTTGAGTACGATCGAATTGCTCTAGCAATTGATGTTGCTTCTGGAACGCTGAGGGTAATTTATGGATTTCTATTCATAAATCCTGATAGCCAATCATCACCAGCCATTTTATCTTTGTATGAACTTGGTGGGTCTATGACATTATTATTTTTTGCGCAAACTAAAACCAACGCCTTAAAATCTTCCCGGGTTAAATTATAGAAAATGCTGTCTTCTTGTTAAACTCTCACCTTCTTGTTAGTTGTTGAAAACTCTTCGAAAACATCCAAGCTAAGCAGTTGAACTACCTTTTTCCCAATGCTTATAAAAAGATGTATAATGTAGACCATACTTTTGTGCCGTCGTTTGTAGAGGAATGGCTTACTGTTTGGCTTATGGTCATGCTGTCACTGCAAGCATCATACTATCTTCATTCCATTGGGCTTGATTAGTTTTTCTTTTATGTTTGTAAACCATCTAAAACAATAGAAAATGAAATCAATTACTCAGAATGCCTACTAAGGCAAATCGGATTTACTTTACCCGTGACCACTTAACCCTACAGATACTTTTTGAACGTATCTTAACCTAAAATTAAAATCAGTGACATCAAACCAACTAAACTCTCGGTATTCTTTAGAAAGCGCTTTGAGAACACAAACATTAATATAATTACAGCATATATAAGAGTTATTCAAAAATTACGTAGAAGATTATGTACCTTGAAAAATCACAAGTGTTCACTTTTTTATTTTTCCATTTATTTACGACTGAATGGAAGAGGGAGGACGTTATGACACAAGGCTACCGTGATTTGATGCGACATTTACGAGTACATTAGGGTATTCACTTTGCCCGGGCTATCCACTCTAAACGGACTTCCCCTACTAGTAGGGAAAGAAATCCGGTTCTGAGTTAACCCCACTTTTGCGGCGACACTGCCTTGACCTTGAGTCACGTCGCGGCTTTGACATTGAATGACGGCAAGCAATTGCAGCGAACGTTACTGGTTTCAAGGTCATATGTTGAGATAAACACAGATGCGCATTTTACTTGATCATTGATTTTTTTCATCTCATGGTGCTATATCAAGGTAAATTTTATAAGTTTATTATAATTTTATTTTTGTAAGTTGTTGAGGAAACAGAATCCCATGCCTCGATTTAATTTATACTGTTGCTCGAAGTAGTGATTTCGCCCCGCCCCTCTGAATATACTCTCCGCGGCCCAGTCGAGAAATCACGCTACCCTGTGACGTAATGATTTTGTACGACAGCGCCGGCCCAGAGAGTATAAATATCGAAGTTTTGGCGTGGATCGACCTTGCCTCGCCTTGCCTTGCCTAGCTTGTGCTTCGAGTAGTCTGTCCGCGATAGAATACTTGGTGAAAGCTAGGTTTGCGCTTGCTATCACTGGCTTGCTTAGCGTCGAACTAAGAGTGGCCTATTTTATATAGAATACTCGCCAGCAGGTAAGTCTTGATCAGCTTACTAGTACAGCTTTGAACTTCGAGTAACCTAATTCATATAGGAAACTTGCTGAGTCTTGAGTTCGATTCTGCGACCTGAATATTTTATGTGGCCTGGCCCATAGAATTGTTCAATTTAAAGAATAGCGTTCAGCACTCTCAAAAAGAGGTTTTAAATAATCGTTCATCCAAAGAATTCAGGTATCTCTGTAGAGGATATCCACAAGGTACCTCTGAGAGGATATTCGTAGGGTGTCCTCACCTAGTTTGCTTGGTTTCGAACTTCGAGTACGCCTATTCCATAGGATACTTGGAGAAAGCCTTGTTTACGCCAGCTGAAAATCGAGCGCCTGCCCACGGTAGGGAACTCGGTGGAGGCTAACAGAGTAATCCAACGAGGTCAACCGTCGACCGTAGTACCTTGCAAAGGGGTACTAATTCCCGGTCTACCATCGTCGAATCGACAATATGTTTTACCCGTCCGCGCCGAATTTCCATTTTCAATCGAGGGAAGAAATCGAGCGCATAAATGCCGAGCCTTAAAACCGAACTTTATTGCAAATGAGTGCGCAAGACAGCGGTTCAAGGTCCCGAGTTGAGAACAGCCGTTGTACGTCGGGAGTGTGAGCCTGGTAGCAGATACGATCCGGAGACCAATAGGATTGCCGTCCTAGATGAATTGGGATTGGGGTATGTCCGTTCCATATTATTCTAGGTACACTTCTACCGATCGATACTGTGAAGAGACCCCCCCCCCCGAACCAAACCGAGAGCTCCGGTTGGTCACAGTCCATTAAACATTACAACAACATTACAATAAGTAGGTTTTAACAAAGCGAAGGTTCGTTGAATTGAAATTGTCTAGAAAGAATTTGTCTATTAGCAATTGAATATACGTACAAAGATAGCCATATTTAAGATCCTATTCATGGGTTATCATTTAACAATTTATATACGGGGTATATCAAAAGCTATACGAGGTACGTGCGAAAGTGGAAAGAGTGAACGCATCCCACGATGGAGACACGCAGCAGCAGGAATCCCGCAGAGCCTGCGCAGCGAGACCCGATTACTGCTGTTCACGGAAACCACCCCCTCGCAGTGGGAAGGGAACGACAACAACAACAACAAAAAACAACTCGGAGCATCTACGGACAGCGGTCCGTACCTGGACCAAGAAGCAACGCGGCCAGCCAGATCCTGGAGGCATCCCAGCGTGCCACAAGAACGTCCACCCCGATGTCATCATCGGGAGCTCTATTTTTAGCAACGGCGCGTCACGTCGACAAGGGACATGACATGGAGGGGGTGATCCTGGAAGGGCGACATGTACGTCGAGACGAAGGGGAAGCCCTTCGTACTCCGTACACGGGCACCCCCATGACCTACCATCTCTTATCCCAGGAGGCATGAGAGCGAGAGAGAAGAGAGTGATGGTGAAAGAGAAGGAGCCTCCTATGAAGAGGCGGGTACAAGACGTCGACAAAGTACATTATTTTTTTTTATTTTAAAGCACCTTTCAACACCCTACCAACATGTGGATGCAATACTCAGCAGTACATTGGCTAGAGACTAAAAATTTGAGTTTCGCTGTGGAGATTTAAGTCCACACGTATCAATGACCAGCACAAGTGTGCCATTCAATAACTCCTGCAGAAATTTGAAGAGCTCTTGAGGGCTCTAAGAGCTTTGCTGCTTCAAGTCCCGACGGGATAAACAACTTCTGGTGGAAGAAATTATCCAGAACCACTACCATTTAGCCAGAGTTTTTACCACGTGGCTAAATGGGGAGCAGCAAATTCCTTTTTGTATTGTCGAGGGGCGGACCGTGCTAATCCCGAAGACCGGAGATTTGTCTAACCCAAAGAACTACCGACCGATAACCTGCTCAAACGCATGTTACAAGGTGTTTACATGCATCTTGTATATGCTGTTGATTGACAGATGTGTCACGCAGGACTCCGTTCAGTACAAGCGAAACCTTTCAATGGCCTGGATCGACTACCGCAAGGCACTTGATATGACATCACACGAGCTAATAATTCACTTGCCCCAATGCCTTGTGGTGCCCGGTCCTGTAGTGAGAACTGATGCCGCTCTGGAGGACTCGGTTTACCATAACATCGGGTAAGGCTAGAATGCGGACAGAGCCGGTGTCGTTCAGAAGGGGAGTATTTCAGGGAGACTCCATTAGCCCCCTTCTGTTTTGCATCTCATTGCTGCAGTTGTCCGTATCCCTCAGGAAAACCCGTGGCTACAACTGCGGCACCCCCGGTGATCAGAATCAGAAGGTCACCCATTTACATGGATGACCTAAAACTGTATGCCTCCGGAGAAATGGAATTACGCCAGTCCCTAAGGGTGGTGCAGGAATACACGCAGGCCACTGGAATGGCGTTCGGATTGGACAAATGTGCACTGGTTCATCTCGAGAGAGGACAAAGCTGGGAATACGCATAGGATGCACAGCTCGTAGACGGAAGCATCTTACACCACTTAGATGTCGGAGAGTCGTACACCTACTTCCAAGCATGGATAAGCTATCCATGGGGGCGCAGAAGTATATTTCTCAGGAAATACTATATCATTTTGCCGTAGCCATAAAGAAGTAAAATCTTTTTAGGGCAATCCCAACATACGATTTAACATTTCTTAAATTTCCTCCCACAGTACGCAGTCCCGCCACAAACGTTAGCAATGATAATCTGCGAACCAATGGCTAAATGTTGAAGTTAACAAGTGCCGCATACGAAGGCTATGATAGTAAAAGAGGTAAAAATGTAAGTAAATCGAAGATATATTTAAAAATCATATGCCTTACCATGGTCAACTACGGCATGAGAACCCGGTCACAATACAGTGGTGCCGGTATACATGCTCGAAAACTATCCACTCAGAAAGTTATTTACCCGGATGGAAATCGCCGTACCGTAGACTACGTGTACTGTAACAAACCCAAAGAATTGGTATATCGTCTCTGATTATTATGGAGCTCAAAGATGGCAGGCCATGCCAATCATGATAATGAAATTTTAAGCACAATAAAGGAATTGCGAGAGGAGGGTATAGTACATTAAAACAAAAATGAAAAAAGAAAATCATATGCATAGTTGGTATTCATGCAACTTTAAGTATAATAAGGTGCAAATTATGAAAATATTCTCAGATGCATGTAGAAATGAGTGCTGCTGTTAACAACACCCTCGATAAATTTGGAGGACAACGTAGTAGGAGCAGCGTAGGCAAAATTATAGTATTACGCAGACCGCCAGGTACAAGATTCAAGTTAATGGATGGCAATTATGATATACATAGGAAATACCACCCAAAGGTAGACTACCCTAGACATGAAAGCGATGCCACCACATAGAAGAAATACAAAAAGCTGTTCAGATATCCGCTGCAATTATCTAAAGTCAACATATAATCATGTGAGTAATGAAATCGAGGCAATTAAAGTCCAAATATCGAAGAATGAAAAATAGTTGCGAAATAAAATTAAAAAATAGAAGAAACTCTACCTAAACAGATTGGCGATTTAAAAAAGGAAGTCAGAAATATAAAGGATAAATTATCAGAAGAATTTCGCCGTTATTTATTTCACAGAAATAAATAGCGGCCACAGATACATACGAGTACTTATAGTAATCAATTGTTACTCCAAATACCACATGTATTTGGCTCGAACGCTTAAGAATAAATCTGGTTTAGCTGTTACCGAAGCCATGGTCTCCGTTATTCAAGAAACTGGTTATTCACTTGTTAATATAAAAAGCGATCACGGTACGGAATTCTACAATAAGAAATTTTCAAAACTAAGTAATGGAAAATAACAACATAAGTCGGATAACGGACATCCCATGTTGAACATCGATCCTCATCCGATCACCGATGTCAAGCAACCTAGGGCGCAGTTAGCACTTGGATGGGTTACCGCTTGAAAACACCGCGTGCCGTTGTCGTTTCAGCCTGCAGTACTGCTGGGTAGATTGAGTAGCCCAGTAGTACTGTTACCGGTCCCAAGCCCGGAAGAAAGAGGAGGGTTAGAGGGCCAGGTTAGTTGCCTACCCTCTGTGAAAACAGATCAGCTCATAGTACCGATGATATGCATCGAAAGAGGAACAGGTCGTAGATCTACTTTAGAAGAAGGAAGAAGAAGAAGAACATAAGTCATTATTCTACATATAGCTCTAAGAAAGCAGTAATCGCGGAACGGACTATAGCCTGTTCCGCGATTACTGCTCTGAAGGACTCTGAAGGAAAAATTGGCTTTATAAAGAACTTTCAGCCAGAGATCAGTACGAATTGTTGAGTATTCTTTCGGACACCACATACAGATACAATAATTCAAAACATCGTAAAATATGTATGAAACCAGCCGATGTCACACCATCAACCAAATTTCGAGCATACAATCATCCTAAATTCGCATCAGTGAAAATAAAATTCCACATAGGGGGGAAAGTCGTTCGCATCAGCAAATTTAAAGGCGTATTTGAAAAAGGTTATAAAGCCAATTGGTCAACGGAATTATTTAAGATAGTTAAAGTGTGAATAGCACAAATCCTGTTACATACGCGATAGAAAATATGGACGGTCGACCAATTAAGGGGTATTTTTATGAAATGGAATCTCAAAAAACACGAAATCTTAGCGTGTATCCAGTAGAAACAGTTTTACGTCACCGAAAAAGGAAAGACGGTACGAAGGAGATGTTCGTCTGAATCTCAACCATCTGGTTGAGATTTCCCGATAAGGATAATTCATGGATACCTGAGAAAGATATGATTTGAAAAAAATTTTGTGAGTTTATAATTTCTGCTGTGTATATTATCTGTTTGCTATTATTTGCACTTTATATAAATAAAATAATTAGTAGTAATATATATTTGTCTATTTAAACTTAGATAAACTTAATGTTAATCATATTTCCACTATATGTGAATAAATAAAACAGGCACAATAAAATAAAATATTTGACAAGTACTACTGCAATATATTTATTAAAAAATAGAAAAAGTTATACATATGCATCATCATCATCATTAGGTCATCAGTCCTAAGACTGGTTGAACGCTAACCTCCAGCTTCTTCTATCTTGTGCTAACCTACACATTTCGCTAATTGTGCTACAACCTACATCCCTTACTATTTGCGAGCAGTAGTCTAATCTAGGCCTATCTCTGCCTTTCTTCACTCCTATTTCTGCCTCCAAAATATCGCGGACTATTCCCCCATGTCTCAGCAAGTGGCCTACCATTCTATCTCTTCTCTTCTTTAAGTTTTTCCACATACTTCTTTTCTCGCCGACTTTCTCCAATACTTCTTCGTTTCCAACCCTATCAGTCCATGGTATTTTCATCATTCTTCGGTAACACCACATCTCAAAAGCTTCTAATTTCTTCCTACTTGCTTCCCCTACCGTCCAAGTTTCGCAACCGTATAGCGCCGTGCTCCATACATACGTTTTCAAAAATCTGTTCCTTGTTTCTAAGTTTATTACCCCCGAGCATAAAAGCGCTTTCTTTTTGTTAAAAGCTACTCGACCCTGCGCTATTCTTTGTTTTATGTCTTTATCGCTTCTTCCATCCCAATTTATTTTACTTCCTAAATAAGTGAAGTCCTTAACTTCCTCCAATCTTTCATTATTAATTTGTACTTTCGTTTTTGCTCTGCTCTCGGTCCCTCTGCACATTCACCCTCATTCCGTATTCCTCTGTCAACACTGCCTCCATTTCGTTCAATGCTGATTCTAATTCCTCCTTACTAGATGCTAATACTGCTATATCATCCGCGAATCTCAGCATCTTTAGTTTCTGTCCCTGTACTTTAATCCCGAAATCCACTCTATCTTTTACCACATTAATCGCCTCTTCGATGTACAGATTAAAAATTAGTGGTGATAGCGTACATCCTTGTCTTACTCCTTTCCTAATACCTACTTCCCTTTTTTTCCCTTCTACTTCTATAACAGCAGTTTGCTCTTTGTATAGATTATGTATTAATCTCTATAATTCATTCCCGCGCTCTTTAGTATCTCGAACATTTTTTCCCATCTTACGTTATCAAAAGCTTTATAAGCGTTCTTTCCTTTTTCTATTGTTTTCTCTAACATTACTCTTAGCGCCAGAATAGCTTCGCGAGTTCACCTATTTCGCCTAAACCCGCATTGGTCTTCTCCTAGTATTTCCTCCGCTCTATTTTCCATCCTCTTCTGCACTATTCTAGTTAAGATTTTTGACGCATGGGAAGTTAGGCTAATCGTTCTAAAGTTCTCGCATTTGTCGGCTCCTCTCTTTTTGGGTATAGTAACGATAATGTTCTTCTTATAATCCTCCAGCATCTCGCCCGTTTCATATATGTATTTTACCAGTTCAAACATCCCATTTACTACTTTCTGTCCCGCACATTTCAAAATTTCCGCCTGTATTTTATCTACACCCGGCGCTCTATTATTCTTTAGCCCCCTTAGTGCTATTTCAAATTCCTCTCTCAATATAGGTTTTCCTACATCTTCCCTATCGATGCTAGATTCTTCCTCTAATATCTCTCCTATTTCCTGACCCTCGTATAAATTTCTTAAGTACTGCTTCCATCTATCCGCTTTCTCCTCTCTTCCTATCAGTATGTCCCCCGATTGACTCCTAACGTTTCTACTTATTGTTCCTATATCCCTGAAGTTCCTCTTAATTATTTTGTAAGCCTCATCGGTCTTATCTACTTGCAACTTATCTTCTACTTCTTTGCATTTATCCTCTATCCATTGTTCTTTCGCTTTTCTACATTTTCTAATGATTTCCCACTTTATTGCCTTATAAGTTTTCAGTCCTTCCTCGTCTCGTCTGTTTTTGTAGCCTCGTCTCTTTTGCATTAAGTTTAAGATTTCGTCCGTTATCCAGGGCTTCCTAGCTTCCCTTTTATCGTGTCCTAAAACGTCCGTAGCCGCGGAAGCTAGACTATTCTTGATACCCTCCCACTCAGTTTCTGCGTTCTTGATTTCGTCCTTACTCGTTTTATTTATTAATTGATCTGTTTTCTCCTGGAACTTATCTTTCATATTCTGATCCCTCAATATGTCTACATTTATACGTTTCTTATCCTTCCAGGTTTTCAGATTTTTGAACTTTAATCTAGCTTTCATGACTACCAAGTTATGGTCGCTGTCTACATCTGCTCCTGGATATAATATACATATGCATATTTTTTTAATATTATATATAATAGACTTGTGTCTCTTCATCATCATTGATCACTTTAATTTCCTCCTCCTCAGCCCCGTCATCTTAGCTTGGTTCATTTAATGTGAATTTAATTAGAACATCTTCTGACAAATGAGGTCCTATTTTGACTAGAATATTTTTTAAATATTAACGGCCAGTACCATTAACATACAAAAGTCCAATACATTGTAAAGATATTTCTGAGACAACTTTGCACCTAGACTATACTTCTCAACCTCATTCTGATAGTGCATAACACTTTCTACTTCAAAGCATGCATCTCCAAGACAGATTCATGGTGGAGTTCAAAGCTCAATCCATTTAATTCACACGACAGTCAAATTTTCAGCCTCAGGCCAATGTGCTGCTGAGTATTGCATCCACATGTTGGTAGGGTGTTGAAAGGTGATCTAAGACAAAAATAACAACGTACTTACAAAAATATAATTATAATGAATTTCTAAAATTTATCTTGATTTAGCCACCATGAGATGGAAAAAATTAATGATTGGTGAATGAGTGTGAGACAGTGATGAGGCACAAACTTAAAATATAAAAATTAAATTATTTTACCTATAATTTTACTGATTATTTGTTTCATGAACAGCGAGATCAAATCTTATTAGTGTTCTAGGTTTTAAAGTAACCACAGTGAACACTTTTCCCTAAATAAATATATATGAAGTATACGAGGAATGAAAGTTTCATACTCCTATGAAACTTTTGAGGCATTAGCATCAGTGATTATCTCTTCCGTTGATATTTCATGCACTCTTTAAGGTAAAAATGATTTTAAATGATTCGCAATATTATGTAATGAAATGGCTAAAATAGCTTTTCCAAATCGGGTATTGAGAAATCGAAGTTTTGTATGATGAAAGGTTTGTCTATTGTTAAGGAATAAATTAATTTTTGTTCATAAGTATTAAAGCCACCGTTAATCATATCATTAATATGGGTCAGATTATTTCTTGTGCTTGCCATATTTGGAATTATATAAATCTTAATACTCACACTAATTAGTAAAATATTAGCCAAAATAATTTAATATATTACTTACAATGTACTAAGTTGTCGAGCTGCCACACACTATTTATACCAAACCATTGGTGAAAGAGAATCTTATGTATTCACTAATGGTATGAGACAGAGTAAAATGCGCATCTGTATTTATCTCAATATATGATCTTAAAACCAGCAACGTTCGCCTGCAATTGGTTGCCATCATTCAAGGTCAAGGCCGTGACGTCACAAAAGTGCTAGGGTATTAACTTAGAACCCGCTTTCTTTCCCTACTCCTACTTACTTTCAAATATATCGTGGACTTATGGAATTTCTCACTGGTCTAAAATATTTTTAACTTCAGGATCCATTACATAAGTAGATATACAGACAATATACAAACACACACAAAAACAATATACATATAACACAATATAAACCAATAAAGGGACGTAAACGGTCACTCGAGGCTCTGGCATCGGGATTGCCTAGTCCTCTCTTTTCAATCGCTATACCTCTCCTTGTCCACATACATGGTTGAAAAGAGAAAGCAACAAAATCCCGTTGGAAGCGCCCCCGCTAGGAAATACATCTTTTTGCCACACTCCGACCTCTCCTCATCCACACACGTAGTTGAACAAAGAAAACAACACAATGCCGATGGCAGCGCCGCCACTAAGGAAGGAATACATTTTTGCCACACTCCTTTCCATAGTAACATACCCCTTTGCCTAGTGACTGCTGATTCTAATTTAAAATTAAAATGTTTTCAGCAATTTAGTGACGACGTTTTTTAAATTTTAACGAATATGGGTGTTTGCCGCCAGCTCGTGGCGGCGATATTTTATTTGTATGGGTTGTCGAATCGATATGATTCACAGTTGACCTGTGCAAATAATAGTCATGTCATCGAAACTTGTTATTAAACATTGCTACAATATGTTACCGTTAACAATTCTTTAGTCATTGCTACAGTGACTTTTAAAGGTACTACAAATATTATATCCTCAATTAAGACTATGTTTAAAATTTACTACTATTTGCACAACACAATAATGTAGCAAAAATTCTTCATAACTTTTTTGTCGATTGCTCCTATAAATCACCTACAAAATCGTAATACTGATTGCTACAGTGGTACATAAAATGAATGGCAAACAATTTACTCAGCACAACAATAACAAATGCATGTATTAAAATTTTAGAACCACAATCTTATAGCACACATCTTGGTTCGATTTTTTCCATGGCATCGTACGAATGACTGAAAGCAGTTCTAGCTACATGTTGATTAGATAAGCACCTTGAGGATAAAATTTTTCCAAGCACGCATTTTAAGCCATTATAGTTCGTGCTAGCACTAAATCCGTTTTCACATATTCTAAAAGAAATGCAACGCAGTTACCATCTTTCTATTAAGGGCAATACTAGAACCAGTGACCTGATATTCTCGGATGATATAAAACTCCATGGAGTTTTATATCATTCATGTATATAGTTGAGAATATAATAGTTGAGAGTAAGGTACAACCGCACTCCTTGATTGTAACTGCACAAACCTTCAGCAACAATATTGGCACGTCGTTCAGATTGGATAAGTGCGCGACAATGCGATAATGAGCATCCAAAAAGAAAAGGTTTAGAGAGATGCGGAACCAATAGAAGAAATCAAGATGTGACCTACATATATCTAGAAACTATGCAGAGCAAATATATCAATCATGAAACTATAATTCATTAATTTCCAACATCGAGAGATCCATAAATACACGTGGATACAGACAACAAGAAACCTAAAAACTATTATCGATTATGTAATAAGAAAACAAAAATCCCGCTTAAAATTCATGGATGTGAGAGTAAATAGAGGAACTTCTTGTGGTAGTGACCAGTACTTCCTTAAAGCAAAGATAGTTGCTCCCATAAGAACAAGAGATAAAAAAAATGCATGGGGATGAGAAGGAAGAGAAAGAGACAGAGATAAGATATAATTTAAGTAGCCTCGAACAAGAAAGTACGAGAAGACTATACAAAATCCGATTAGACAACAAATTACAACGAACAGAATTTGACAATATAGAAGAGGAGTATATAAAAACTACAATATAGAATGCGTATATAAAAACGTGTATACAGTCGGCAGCATCAGAGGCATTAGGGCGCTACGAAAAAGGAGGAAAACAGCGGAAACCATATTGGTGGGATGTCGAAATTGAGGTTGAAATAGAGGAAAAACGAAAAAAATATCATGCATACTTAAGCTCAAAAAATATGAATGACAAACTGACATATAAAGAAACCCAAGCAAGAGTGCGTAAAATGATATGTACAAAAAAGAATGAAAAATGGGAGGCGACATAAAGGAAAGCTGGAGACTACTCAGGAAAATGAGACAGGAGCGGAAGAAAGATATCATCTCAACAATACCAGCGCAAACATGGAATCAATATTTTGATAAAATGTTATCAGAAGATAGAAAAAAATTTAAAAACATAGAGAACGTTAATCCCAATATAGTTACTCGAGGATCTCCGATAAGAATAAGTATATCAGAAGTTAAGGAAGTATGTAGATCACTAAAGAATGGCAGAGCCTCAGGACCAGGAAATATTCCTGGAGTACTTATAAAATATGGAACAGACAAACTATACCATTCACTGAGAGACCTTTTCCAAAGATGTATGAGTAGATCAAGAGTACCAGAAGAATGGAAGGTATCATATGTATCCACAATTCATAAGAAAGGGAATAAAAGTGAGTGTGACAATTACCGAGGAATATCTATTACAAATTCCATCAGCAGAATATATGGGAATATATTAAAAAACCGTATGGAGAACGAATATTGTGAAATGGAGGCAGAAGAATAGGCCGGTTTGAGAGCAGGAAGATCCACAATCGATCACTTATATACAGTCACACAAATCTTGGAGAAGAAGATAGCATTTAACCAAGAAGTACATCTACTATATGTGGAGTTTTACCAGAGCATTCCTCTGGTAAAACTTTGGGAAACTTTACAAAACACTAATATAAATGTAGAATTAATAAAGGCTGTAAAGTCTCTGTATGATAATACCAGATCTAGAATAAAAATAGGACACAATATAACAACGGGATTTATAGTAACTAAGGAACTTAAACAAGGATGCTGCCTATCTCCTACACTATTTAAGATATATCTAGAAAGCGCATTGATGACTTGGAAAAGAAAATGTCACAATATGGGCATACCAATAGGTGATACATCAACACTATATACATTATCCTTTCCGGATGACCAAGTTGTTATTGCGCAAGATATCGATGATATGGAATATATGACACGCAAACTTATCGAGGAGTATGAAAAATGGCGTTTAGAAGTTAATGTGAAGCAAACGAAATACATGTATGTGTATTGGAGGACAACAACAAGATCTACTTCTGTCAACCGGGCAAAACATCAAACACTGCAATGAATATAAGTATCTAGGCATGAAAATATCAAACGACGGGACACTTGATGAAGCGATTTCGGAAAGAAACACTCAAGGAAGGAGAGCAATTACAATGTTAAACAGCGTTCTATGGGATAAACAAATAACAAAAGAAAATAAAAGAAGAATATATAATTCAATAATTACAAGTATAGTAACCTATAGTTATGAAGTATAGCCAATAAAAGAAAGAACAGAAAGAATGATAAAAACCACACAAATGAACTTCTGGAGGAGGTCAGTTGGAAAATCAAAGAGAGAAAGGGCAACGATTGAGAGAATAAGCAATATGATGGGAATAACACATGACATTGTAGATGATATGAGAACCAAACAACTCGTATGGTACGGGCATGTTCAGCGAATGCCAAATGACAGAATACCCAAAAAAATTCTAAACTGGAAACCACAAGGAAGAAGAAGGCGAGGAAGACCACGAAAAAGCTGGAGAGAGGCCATTGATAATGAAATTCGGGAGAGAGGTCTGGACTAGGACATGTGGAGAAATAGAGAGGAATGGAGATTAGGAATCAGAAGACTGCGAAGGACGTTATAAATCGATATGATGATGATGAACTATAATTCAAAGATAAGTACAGAGATTACCCGACAAAGTTGTTGAATACATCACTGTATATAGGGACCATGAAACTATAGCTATAAACGCTTGGGCTACTTAAGTTTATTTTTCATAAATTAGACATTACGATAACGCAGCTTTATGCATTAATGTAAAATAATATTATTTCACTTAAACACATAGATTTAGATATGTTGAATAATTAGTACTATAAGTAAGACACTGGGTTTAGTACTATGGGTAAGACACACAACGTTTATTTCAGCTTACAAGATTACACTGTTGGCGATGCGGGGCGGACATGGGTACTTATAATCTTTCATACCTAGAGAACTGTCAGCGTCTTCTGGATAAGGAAGTCTAATATTAAGGTTGGATAAGGAAGTTAAGTATATTGTTAGCAAAAGCTAGATATGAATCAAGAAGTATAACAAAAATTAAAAAAAGGAATCGTAATAATATATCTATTATATTACACCTTCCTCCTTAAGTGAAAAACTATCAGGTTCTGAACGACCTGAAGGCTTTTTGAAAATCAACACCTTTACTTTTTTATGACAAATTTCGAAATATAGGTAAGCAAACAAAGCTATGGACAATATAACTAATAAAATGTAAAATATAATATTATGAGATTGATTATGAATGAGAAATAAATAAATTAGCCTGTAGGGAGGATGTTGCAATTTTCCCCGATCTAGGTCCTCTGGGTAGGAATAATTATCAGTTGGGGTTCAGCAATGTGTTCGATTATGGCGGATTCAAATTGTACTCTAGTCAGATTACGTTGAGGTTCCTTACCTTGAAGAATAAGTAGGTAGCATTCATCGTGGTTGTATTGATTTTCTTTACATACACGTCTTCTAGTTGTGGGGAAGAGTTTTTTTTCCAGAAAGTAAGTTCGAATTATAGACTCGCAATCAGACAAGGCTTAATTGGTATGAAAGTTTTAGACTGGCAAGGGGTAGGAATTAAATGGTAAGTGTAATAAGGTATTTGGGATATTATAGGCACTGATAATTTTATTTAAATTCTAAGATCTTTAACTTTTACCGACATATGGAGAAGATTAAGATACGTGTATATTAGTAAAATTTATTAACTGATCCGTTCTGTAGAGTTTTGAAAGTCTGATCAAAGCATTTTGTATATTTGGTGTTGGTAAAGAATAGTTATGAATAATACTGTGTTGAGCGATTGCTACTGCATTTTCTAAAGTATTTAATAATTCTAGGAATATATTAAGCTCATTTTTGATTGAGCTGCGGACGACGTTACACACTATGCCCAGGACTAGTCTGTCATGCATACACTCCTAGTTCAAGAGTCCTCGACCTCCCCGTTGTCTTGGGAGGTATAGCCGAGAAATAGACGATCTTGGATTAATGCTTCTGGTATGTCCATCATCTTTCGGGTTTCCCTATGTAACCTATGCAGGTCATCGATAGTCCACTTCACTACTCCGAAGAAGTAGATCAGTACTGGAATGACAAGCATATTTGTTGCAGACACCTTGCTTTTCCTCAATAGATCTAATGACTAAATATTTCGGAGTTGGTGTCTGTACTGTTAGCATAGTGGTTTGCGGGGAGCACAGTACATATAAATTAGACGGTATTTCAAAACAACTTTATTACTTATCAGAACCTTCACAGACTCCACTGACACCATCCTTTGCTATACATCGATACCAACATATATTCTGGCAGGGTTGACAACATACAATATTAAAGCTAACTATATGTAATATTAAACATCCGCCCTCAATCCTGACAGAATATTTTAGACTATAATCTAAATCATATTTAACATTTTAACAAAATACCTAAACTTCTCATGACATAGAGCCTTAGTGAATATGTCGGCTAACTGTTCATTGGTACTTATATACAATATTTTTATAACATCTTTAGCCAACAAATCCACTACAAAATGAAATTTCACATCAATGTGTTTACATCTCTTATTATTTTCAAAGTTCTCGAGCAACTTAATTGTACTCTGGTTATCTTCATATACCGTAATAGGTAGTTCATAACAAATATTTAGATCGTCCAATAAGTTTTTAATATACAGCAGTTCACAACTTGCCATACATACAGCTACAAATTCTGACTCGGTACTGGACAAAGTCACTACCGATTGTTTTTTGGAACTCCACGATACTAAATTACCAAACATCTTGAAACAAAAACCGCTAATAGATTTTCTGTCGCAATCATTTGCCCAATCCGCATCAGAATACCCTATTAAACTTGTATTTGACCTACAGAAAATTAACTTCAAATCCATTGTTGCCTTTAAATATTTTAAAACTCTTAACAAATGTTTAAAATGTTCATCTGTTGCACAGTCTTGAAACTGTCCAAAATAACTTACACAATAGCAAATGTCTGGTCTAGTACCCATCATTATATACATCAGGCAACCCAAAAGTTCTTTATAAGGTAGTTTTGTCTTAATTTTCTCATCACAATTTCTTTTTAAGTTTAACCCTTTTTCAATTGGAGTTTTAAATACTCTACAATTTTCAATATTGAATTTATTTACTAGATTCTTAATAGCAGTAACCTGATCAATGGTTATTGTTTGTTGTTCAACGTCTTTTATAATTTTTATACCCAAGAAATTATTTACATTGTCCGGTCTTTTCATTTTAAACATTTCACATAATTTTGTCTTTACATAGTTCAAAAAATTCTGATTATTACACATTATCAAAATATCGTCCACATACAATAACAGGTAGCATCGTATATTTTGCTGTAGACAGGTGTACAAACAATAATCCGATTTCGATCGCTTAAAGTCCAAATTTGTCATAAAATTATTAAATGTTTCGTTCCATATTTTAGGTGCTTGTTTTAGACCATAAATTGACTTATTCAATAAACATACTTTACCTTTATCGATTTCATTTATTTCTAATCCTTCAGGAATATTCATATAAACCTGATCCGTAATAGTTGTATTTAAGAAAACATTTTTAACATCTAACTGCTCTAGAGATAAATTGTAATTAACACAAACTGACAATAACATTTTAAAGGTCGAAAGTCTGGCTACCGAAGCATGAATTTGTAAAAGGTTCGCATATGCTTGTTCACAACCTCTCGCAACCAATCTTGCCTTATAAATCACTTTTCCTTTTTCATTTTCCTTTTCCTTGAAAACCCATCTATTACTAATGATATTTTCATTTTCAGGCCTTTCAACTAACTTCCACGTTTCGTTTTCTTGTAGTGCTGTTAACTCTTCATTAATCGCCTTTTTCCATTGATCCCATTTTGGGCTTTTCCTTGCCTCTCTATATGACCCTGGAATTTCATTGTACTCACTCAATAGTGCCAAACACCCAAGATCTATTTCATACTCATCAAAGCGTCGTGGTAATTTAATATTTCTTCTTTGTCTGCCTCTGTCAGTCTCAATAGTAGTATAGCTTTCATTTACATCAGCAATTTCATTTTCGGTTTGTTTTTGACCATTTTCACCTTCTTCTCTTGCTTTAATTTCTTCCGATTCGTCCTCACTTTCGTATGTTTCAACTTGCCATTTATTCATTTCAGAAAAATTTTGTTCGTCAAAAACAACATTTCTACTATGGATTATTCGCCTTTCTTTTTCACACCATAATCTATAGCCGTTTTCCACATAACCTACAAATCGACATTTAAGACCTTTATCATCTAATTTTGTTCGAAGTACATCTGGTACTCTTGCATAAGCTATACATCCAAAAATGCACATATTAGCCACATTCGGTTTCTTTCCTAACCATAATTCATAGGGAGTTTTATCTCTCGTTAAATACATTTGTGTCCTATTTGTTACGTAGCCAGCGGTAAGCACAGCTTCTTCGCAAAATTGTTTTTCCATACCTGCTTGTAAAATCATTGCCCTTGACATGTTTATTAAAGTTTGATTCATGCGTTCAGCAACACCGTTCATCTGAGGGGAATATGGCGGTGTATATGAAATTTTGATACCCTTATTTGAACAAAAATCTTTAAATAACTTTGAGGAGTATTCCCCCCATTATCGTACCGAATTTTTTCCACCTGTCTCCCACAAAACAATGTTGATACCTTAGCTACATAATCTTTAAAACATTGAAGCACTTCGTCTTTTGATTTTATAACATAAATCATCACAAACCTTGAATAATCATCCACAAATGTTACGAAGTATCTCTTATCATTATGCGAGACTGGTGTAATAGGCCCACATATATCACTGTGAATTAATTGTAAGACTCTACTTGATCTGCTAATTTTTGAATGATATGGATCACATTTTTGTTTTGCCTTTACACAAACCTCACACATCATATTGTTATTATTTTTAAAGGTCGTACCACTAACTATCTGTAAATTATTAACTTTTGACAGAGAATTATAATTTAAATGGCCGTATCTTTTGTGCCATAATTCGTGATCTGGTTTTACTACTAAATTTGCACTGCTTGTATTATCTACATATTTAAATTTCAATTCATATAAATTATTTTTACGTTCGCCTTGAGCATACACAGTTTCATTTCTTTTGATGTTGATAATACCAGCAAAACAAGTTATTTCAAATCCTACCTTTTCTATTTTCAAAATTGACAATAAATTTAATCTAAGGCCAGGAACACACAGCACATTTTCTATTGTTATTGGTATTTCTTGATTTCCCACTACACTTATCACTTTCACGTTACCACTACATGTAGCGACCATCGATTTTCCTTTTTCTGCTAGCTGTATTAATTTTGGTTCCTTGAAGTACCTCTTGTTTGTTAGAATATCTTCATTATTAATATAGTGGTGGGTTGCACCTGAATCTGCGTACCACCAAGTGTACTTAGAATTTTCTTCCTGATTACCACCCGATTTTCTCGAACAAAATGCCACATCGTCAGTATTTATCTTCGCAATCGCTGTATTTTCTGAACACTCTCCTGAGTAATTCGCTTGTACACCCTGTACACTGTCCTTCCCTTTTCTCCCTTTTCTACCCTCGTTTCGACCATATCTGCATTGCGCTGCCTTATGCCCAAGCTTGTTGCATATGTTACATTTTATTCCACAAATATTCTGCAGGTGCCCAATTTTTCCACATTTAAAACATTTTTTGTTCGCTTTTGTTGATACAAACGAAGCATGTACGGGATTCACTTTTCTTTTGTTTTCGTCACTTTTATTATTTTGAAATTTCAACAGCCTTTTTTTAACTGCAGCCATATTCAAATCGTCTTCTGATATTGTTCTTATAGCAGTGACAACACTTTCATAATCGACCGGCATCGATAATAACAAGAAACAAGCCATATCCGATTCAGAAAAACTTGCATTAAAATTTTTTAACTCTCTTGAAATTTTGTCATACTTCGTGAAGTGGGCTTGCAAATCTTCGTGCGCCTTATATTTTAAGTTCACCAACTCTTTCAGTAAATAAAATTTTGAACACGTGCCCCTTTTTGCAAATGTGGTTTCCAGTTTTTTTAACATTTCTGGCGCACTGCCAATGTCTCTAACATATTCTGGCAGGGTTGCCAACATACAATATTAAAGCTAACTATATGTAATATTAAACATGTACTCGTCATGGCGAGCGTCCTTTACGCGTTGCATATCCTGGATATAGTTTTTATCTACACGCAGGTACGCGTACGTCTCTCCGGTATCCAAATCTGTTTGGATGCTTCCGTTTGCTATCTGCGCATCTTCAGAGATCCCCGTAGATCGCCCTCTCTTGAGATGGAAGACTGCATACTTATCCAAACCGAATTCCATGCCAATTACCCACGTGTACTCTTGCGCCACCCTGGGGGCGTTTTGCAAGCCTTGCTTTCCGGAGGCATAGATATTGAGATCATCCATGTAAAATAATGGGTGATCCTATGCGCCCGGTTATTGGGTGGTTCGCAATTGTGTCCGCGAGTTTGACGAAATCCAACTGACAGGATTAATAGCGAGATACAAAATAGGAGAGGGCTTAGGGAACCCCCCTGAAACACTCCTCTCCTCAACACTACCGGCTCTATGGTTACTTGCCGTTCATCGGATGTTATGGTAAAGCGGGTCTTCCAGAACGGTAGTAGGTGTTGAATTGTTGCTGGTACTGCAAGACATCCGAGCAAGTGAATCAACAGCTTATGAGATGTTGAATCTAATAATAATACCTAATACCTTGAGGTAGTCTATCCATGCCTTCGATAGATTCCGCTTGTATTGTACAGAGTTCTGCGTAATACAGCGGTCTATTAAGAGGTTTTCTTTGTAACCTGCCTGGCCCTTCTTTGCACCACGTTGCTCCCCTATCTCTTGAAGAACCGATTTCACGTGCTCCAAAATCCTGATACACAAGACGCATGTAGCATTAACTTGTACACAACAACTTGTAGGAGGAATTGAGGCACGTAATCGGCCTATACTTTCTTGGATCGGACAAATTTCCTTTCTTGGGGATAAGTATCGTCCCTCGAAAAACCAATCCAGAATCTGCTGCCCCTTCAACCATAGGTTGAAAACGTGGGGCAGACAGTGGTGTGTCGACCGAAACCTTTTCCATCACCATATATTCAACCCGCCTGGGCAGCGAAATTCTTAGTTCCAACGGGTGCTTGTTAAACTTCATCCAGACTAATTGCCGGACACGGTTCCTATGGTTCTTCAATAAGAGTGCCGCAAAGAGCCTGGAAGCGTGCGATCACTGGAGTGTTATTGAATGAACGCGTCGCGTAGTTTCATAGATTTTCTTCCAAAAGTTTTCGACATCTTCTACAGCCGGTGGATCTTCGATGACACATTGTTGTTCCTAAATAGGGCGGGAAGGATTTGTACGGAACAATTTGTTTTGTTTCATGCTCCTCACCCCCCTATTCAAAGATTTCTTGATCGCCGTAAGTACTTCAATCCTATCTAAACAGTGCTGCTTGATAGCTAAGAGCACCGCCTGATTTAGAGTGTGGTGTTGGCATCTGAGTCAGGCGGTAATACGCCGAATTTTAGGTGTAAGCTGCCTGTTGTCTCTTATATATTCCACCACAATCTGGATTCGAGAGGCATGCTGCCTGGCCGACTGTATTTTGCCTTCAATCTGCTCTACATGTCGCTTGGTTCTTTCGTTCCTGTTAGAAGAGTTTGACCTCTCAGGAGGAGCGAGCCCCTTAACACCATTGTAGATGGCACAATTGACCTGCCAGATGTCTGTATCTTCTAAAAGTTCCTCATTGATTCTAGGATCCATTCCTGTCAGGTCTTGTGGCTCTAGGTTAACCCTGATATTAGGGTTACCCCTTGTCCTTATGTAGAGCTCGGTATACTCTCGTGGATTTTCCCCGTCAACTCTGTGCTACGGTAGAGGTGCTGCAGGTAGTATATTGAGCTGACGGGATTACCTCACATATCCTGACTTCCACAGATAAGCTATCTAATTCCTCAGATTTTGTTGAGAGAAGGCGCAATGCTCTTGGTGAATTTCACCCCAAGCTGCGTGCAATCTCTCCATGTATCATCCCCTGCGATCAGGACCGCTGCTTTCATGAAAAGTGAGCAGATTATCCCATACTTCCCTTGTCCACCTAAAGCGTCCATGCCAAGTGTCTTGGTCGTTGCCATTGAGGCGGTCCGGTAAAGCTCCTCCTACCTGTCTCTGACCTCCATCCGAATGATGCCGACTGTGAGGATCACTTTCTCTGATTTGATTTGGAACCAGATTCAAACCCTTGAGATGGTTAGTGCCAGGAGCTTACGGCCAATATTAGTCCAGTAGAGTTATCCCTACGTGCCCAGGACACGCCACGAGGAGGCTGTTCATCCTATTTTGCATATAATTAGTAGAAGTAAAAGTATGCCATTTCATACATACATTATTTAAACTAACCGTTAGCTTCATTTGAACAAATCCAACAATACAACTTAAACAATCCAAAACTAAAAGTCCTGACTCAGTTTAATAACGCTGACACAATATCCAGTGTATTTCTTGTCAACAATATTGATACAAATATTACATATTATATTTTAAATATTATTTGATGAAGATTTATCTACTGATAGAAAATAAAAAATACTGTAGCATGAACATAATTAATGCTTCGTGTGCTTTTAACATATCATTTAACTATTTTCATTGAATTTAGATTTGTAATATTAAGCGAATTTAGAGACATAATAAACAATTTGTTAAAATATTTTTTAGGGAAAAACAGCCGTGTGTATACCTATTTACAAGATTTTAGTAAAAAAAGTATTACATGTTTCATTATAGTATCAAAGAATTTAAAAGTGATCGATGTATGAATAAGGGTTTAATGCGGTTTCTGTAGCGTGCAGCTTTGAAAAGAAAACATAATATCCTTTACTA
This sequence comes from Rosalia funebris, assembly GCA_037954035.1. Classification (NCBI taxonomy): domain Eukaryota; kingdom Metazoa; phylum Arthropoda; class Insecta; order Coleoptera; family Cerambycidae; genus Rosalia; species Rosalia funebris. The sequence continues at coordinate 23,200,398 of JAZFAV010000007.1, read as the reverse complement.
AAATATTTCATATGTTTTCGATCAGCAAAAAGGTCGCTTTATCATTGGAATATGGAAAATGTGAACTTACCATTTTTATTTGATGCCAAAATTTGTTTTCTACACGTTTCTAAGTCATTTATCCAATAAGTTTTTCAAGATGGGCTGTACTTTCATGATGACGACGCAGTTTATTTATAAATATTTGTATAGGTTCATCCATAAAACACAAGTGGTGTAGAAATATCAATAAGAAGAGGAAATGTGTCTACTAGGCAGATATTGTAATGTATACACAGATGTTATGAACTAATGCGAAATATTTTCAATTATTACATTTAACATCAGAACCAATTATCAAATAAGTATGCGTCCTATTAATTTTAGAAAAATAAAAGAAGTTTATATATATATATATATATATATATATATATATATATATATATATATATATATATATATATATATATATGTATATATATATATATATATATATATATATATATATATATATATATATACATATATATATATATATATATATATATATATATATATATATATATATATATATATATATATAGCAAATATTATTTAATCAGTTATTTATATAAATAATACAATGAGTAAGAGTACACATAAACTTTATATTCTTAAGAGTATTACACATATTAGTAAACCAATACTGATTAGAGTTTATATTGACTAACATTAAATATAGAACTAAATATAATTTGAAGAAATAAATTGGAAACAATAGCGATGAAGTTGTCCTCTTTCAAAAAGTACTTGTACGTTAGCGCACTTGATGTGAATCCCATTAGCTCAGTTGGTGAATCATGGCGTGATGTCAACAATTGTCATCATTTCGCGACAATACAAATGTGATTGGTGAAACCCATGTCGAGTGCATTATACTGTATTGATATTTTATAATAAACCATTCCCCTTTATTTTTGTTATATGAAATGAAAACAAAATCTATGTATGTCAGTTTGAGGATAATCGATAAATAAGTTTTATGAAGAAAAATTATATATTACACATGAAGTTAAGAATATACTTGATAGAGACTATTTGTTACATACAGTAAATGCATAACACAGAAAAATAGTATATTATACTACTCATGTACAATATACTCATCTTACAAACATTGTGATACATTATGAAAAAGTACAACAGCGCAAATATATAATAAAAATTAATAACATAAATTGCCGTAATACTAAATTATTATAATAATATATCATAATAATTATCGTATATAAAATAAGACATGCTGAACAAGATAAGAAATAATTATCCTTTTTCTGAAATTGGTCAAAAATATTTATTTTTCTAAGTATTTCAAATCCCAAAATACCTCATTCTGGTGTTTTAGTCCGTTGCTAAGGAACCATCAGAAAATAACACGAGAAAGTTATTGTTCCGACCTAAGTTTGAAAACTAAATTTTCTGTATTGGTTTCTTATATATATTGTGGTAAGTAAATACACGCAAACAAATCAACTCACATTAAAAATGTATTTTTTTAATAAATTCAACATTTATTGAACATATTAAACATATTAAATGATTATTATAACTATTTTTATAAGCTGAAATTGTAAACACTATACACGATTTGAAAAATAATTAATCCCCGGGTTTAGATTGCACAAAGGCATAAACTCTTAAATGAGTATCTGATGAATAGCTATCCTATTTACTTAATCCTTTTAAATGCATTACAAAGGAATCTTTTGTAACAGGAATATGTCCATCTATTTTCAAATAAGCTGTTTAATCTCCATATAAAAAGACAACAAAGTAGATGTCTCTCCCTCATACCCAACATTACACAATTTTTTGACAAAATACTGAAAAATAGAATTGGATCTTATTTAAAATATTTTAATATTTTATATCCTCAGACATATGGATTGAGGAAAAAAATGTCTACACGATGCAATCACTCAACTTACAACTAAGATATACAAATCCTTAAATGAAAAAGAGTCAGCTATATCAGTGGCGGCTCGCGGGTTAAAAAAATAAGTGAAGAGTTAGGATGTGTAAACAGTTAGAAAAAAGTAGGTTAATTTTTCTTCAGGCTTACATATAGCCAAGCTTATAGCTTTCTAATTTTTGTATATCAAATCAATTCTTCGATCTTTTAGTGAGGCGTATTATACCTTCATAAAATGGCTGATACTTCTTTAGTTCTTCAGTTCAACAATTCTTTCTCGATAGAAACAGTTGCTAAAGATTTCTTCTTGGGCAATGAATACGTCTTTATACGTTTAAGACATGAAAAGCCTCTTTCCACTGATGCACTTGTTGATGGAATAAATAAAATTATACAAAACAGTTTGTAAGCTTCTGTAAGAATGTATTTGTATTCATTCCGTCTTTTGAACAGTTCATGCAGCGGTACAGTTCTGTAACTTTCATCACTATGTAACAGGAAAACTTCATGTTTTAAGTCGTTGATGTTTGGTAAATATATTTCCATAAAATTGTTCCAAATTTTCAAAAGCACTAGAAGGGATACACGCGCTATATTCAAATTTTGCAGTATCAGCGAGACAAACAAATTTTAACTTTTGACAGTCCTGAAACCTGACGTCTACTTCCATTAAAATATGGTCAAATATTTCATAAAAAGGTGCTTTATATCTGGTACTAATGGCTTCGTTAGAAAGACCAGCGTATTGTCGTTTTGTAATTTCTAATTCCATCATTCTACTTGCTTTATTAAAAATTGTCTTAAAAATGTCGTCATTTCTCTTTTTATTCAATATTTCACATGTCTGTTTTATTTGATGAACACAAAAATTAATATCTAATAATTCTTTTTGTAGGATATCATATAGAATATCTGGGTAGAATCGGTATGTTTATATAATGCCCTCGTAATATATAAAATATCTACAAATCCATTCCTGTTCCAAACCAATTGTTTATTAAAAAATAGTAAACAGGGCCAGCAATATGGTTTTTTAACATTGGGCTGTTACATAACAATTTATAATTTGTGAACTAGCAGATTTTAAATTTACGTTATAAGATTTACCAGATTTATTAATCTCTTTTTTTGGCGAATATTAATAAAACAGTCGTAGGTCTTCCTTCCAGTAAAACGTTTCTTTTATCTTCATCTTTCCAGCGACAGAACGGTGTTTCCAACAAATTACAAATACTATCGTTAACTGGATTCATTATAAATAATGTAAATTATTGTTTCATTTAATATTGTCACTAACAAAGTTGAAAAATCACTAATTATACGTTCACTCAGTTGGTCAGTCAACACATTAAAATCAAAAAAGTCTAAAAATGATGAAAACACAACGCAAATTCAATAAATCGCTTAAATTCAAAAACAGACCGCGCTTTAGTACATTAAATAGATGCAAGTCTACTGTGCAGCCTATCAAATCTCGGGAAACTCTTCACCTAGGTGGAGGAAGAAGAGGAACTAAATGGACGTAGGATATTGCGTGATGTCACGTTACCATGGTAACCCACTGTAACAGTGCATATTTGAGGGCACTTGATTTTCATCTCTGCACCTGCGAGTTATTTATAGATAACGCGTACATGGACTGTTGAAGATTTAAATGACATTCCAATGTAAACACAGTGTTTGAGTAACATAGCGGCATATTATGCTTGACGTAAAAATGTAGTAGGTTTTTCATAATAAAATTTATTTGAATGTACATATTAAAGACATGATTGTGTATCCCAAAAATATAAAAAAAGAAATCCCAGTCTCAATTTCCTTGGTGAAGAGGCACTTCACCTACTTCATCTGAATAGCCGCCACTGAGCTATATGTATTCTGATCTGGCAAAAGTCTTCGACACAGTTAGTTACCTGCAACTAATTATTGTAGACATTAACAAATATAGATTTCAAAGAAATATTTTATGAGCAGCTACTTAACAGATCATAAAGAATGTGTAAACATAAAGAACACTATTAGCATAAACTAAATTTTAAAATATGGGGTTCCACAGGGTGCAATGTTAAGACAGATACTTTTTATCTGAATACTATATCTGAATGATTGGTTCAAATTTTACATGAAAGGTGATATAACTAGTTTTGCAGTTGGCACTGCAATCAACCATACTTGCCTGATTTAATAATGGCTTGCTCAGAGCTAACTATAGCAAAACCTGTTATGTTCTCTTCAAATCGTATACAAAATTTACCATCTTACAATAAACTAAATATCTTAATAAACGCAAAAGCAGTACAAATTTCTTCCGCTGAAAATCTGAAATATTTGGGTGATATATATTGATATCAATATATTGATAATAACGTTAGATGGAACATACACAGAAATCATGTTGTACAAAAACTAAGATCGTTACATTATAATTTAAAACAACTTTGCTAGATATTTCGGATTGAGCAAATAAAGACCCTATATCATTTATTTGTAACACACCTTAATTAAGGACTCATTGCATGGGGAAGAACCACAAATATTCAACCAAGGAGTCTGCAAATAACATAAAAATATATTCTAAAAATATTTTTTAGAAAATTCTTTGGACTTACTCTTCAGAAATTCAATTCACAGAAACAACTTTTTGATTTGCGCTAAAATTCTCGTAGTTTTCCTTTGACAGTATAACTTATACCTTACTTATAGGTAAGGTGTAAGTTATGTAAGATCCGACATAAAGCCACTGTGTCTAGCAAAGTACCTAAAATCAGTAAAACTGTTGCTTAACGTTCTTATATTACCTAGGACCCAAAATCTATAACAAATTACCATGTCACATAAATCCTACAAACTGTCTTTCATTGTTTAAGAAACATAAAAAAGTGGATGATCATATTTTATATCATATCATAATTGATCACAAAAATACCTACTATCTGTGATAGTGACAAATAAAAACCATTGTACACGTTATATGTATATGTATGGGTGGGTGGGTGGTTTGATGTATGTGAATAAATAGAAAACATACTAATTCAACTAATTTAAAAATTAATACTATCCACTGTTCGACGAATATATTATATACATATTATTTAAGAGTACATTCACAGCTCAATGACTGTGTCGCTTTAATTTTGCTAGTATTATCAGAGTTCTCGGTAAATGTCATCAGTTATTACAGGGTACTTAATTTCTGTATGGACTGTAGCAGTTTTTATTTTCAACTTATTATTACTTGTTATTAATTATCATTGTTCCTAATTTTTTATTTTTAGATATGATATAATATAATTGTAACGTGATATGCTTTAATATAATTTGTATGTAAAGTATTTTTTACGTCTTCTTAGTAAACCTAAAATTATTACATTTTGTTTGTACTTCATATTATAAGTTTATTATATACTTCTATAATTCCTATAATTCTAGGTTTCTCATAGAAATGTTTTGTATTTATTTATGGATTATATTTCTAAATTTAATTGAATATATCACAAAATTTCCGATCCGATAGGACTTGCACCTTGACGAAGTTCTAGTGCAAACTAGAACGGATGGGTCGGCTTGCGCGTTTTAATGATTTAAGGAGCCGTACCATAGGTTTAACCATAGTGGGGGGGTCCTTATTGAAAAACCAGACTAAGTCAAGTCCCTGAAGGAGGGCAGCAGCTCTTTCAGTAGTCATAGTGGCAGAAACCGTGGGGGTTGGTATGGTGCTATGACACACACGACTGCGATGTGGAAGGCAAGAGGAAACCACCACATTATAATCCTCAGAATAGCTAACAGAAAGCTTATCCCAAATTAATGATGGCGTTTCCTGGGGCAAAAAACACCGGAGGTAAAATAGTCCTCCGTTCGGATCTCCGGGTGAGGACTGTTCCGGGAGACGTGATCGAGTGCAATGGTAGGGATAGTAAGAAGTGTAGCATTTCACGAGTCGGAGCGTGGAATGTCAGAAGCATGAGACAGGTAGGGAAGCTAGAGAATCTGAAGATAGAAATGGATAGGTTAGGATTAGATATAGTAGGTATAAGTGAGATGCGCTGGCCGGAAGTAGGAGATTTTTGGAGCGGTGACTATAGGGTAATACACACAGGATCGGTAAATGGAAACGCGGGAGTAGGGATCGTTATGCGGAAGAACGCAGGACAGTGTGTAGATAGCTACCTACAATACAGCGAGAGAGTAATGATGGTTAGGTTAGATTCGAAGCCAGTGGAAACAGCAATAGTGCAAGTATACATGCCTACTTCTAGCCATAGTGAGGAAGAGTTAGAAGCCGTTTATTCGGACATAGAGCAGGTAACAGGATTTGTGAAGGGTCATGAAAATTTAATAATAGTAGGAGATTTTAACGCAGTCGTAGGTGAGGGGAAAGAAGGAGAATTTGTAGGTCCTTATGGATTTGAAAACAGAAACGAGAGAGGTAGCAGACTGATAGAATTCTGTGAGAAGCACAAGATGGTAGTCGTGAACACATTGTTCAAGAATCACGTTAGAAGGCGGTACACGTGGAAAATGCCAGGACGGATAGACAGGTATCAGATAGACTACATTCTGGTTAGGAAGAGATTTAGAAATCAAGTAAAAGACTGTAAGAGTTATCCAGGAGCAGATGTAGACAGCGACCACAACTTGGTAGTCATGAAAGCTAAATTAAAGTTCAAAAATCTGAAAACCCGGAAGGATAAGAAACGTATAAATGTAGACATATTGAGGGATCAGAATATGAAAGATAAGTTCCAGGAGAAAACAGATCAATTAATAAATAAAGCGAGTAAGGACCAAATCAAGAACGCAGAAACTGAGTGGGAGGGTATCAAGAATAGTCTAGATTCCGCGACTACGGACGTTTTAGGACACGATAAAAGGGAAGCTAGGAAGCCCTGGATAACGGACGAAATCTTAAACTTAATACAAAAAAGACGAGGCTACAAAAACAGACGAGACGAGGAAGGACTGAAAACTTATAAGTCAATAAAGTGGGAAATCATTAGAAAATGTAGAAAAGCGAAAGAACAATGGATAGAGTATAAATGCAAAGAAGTAGAAGATAAGTTGCAAGTAGGTAAAACCGATGAGGCTTACAATATAATTAAGAGGAACTTCAGGGATATAGGAACAATAAGTAGAAACGTTAGGAGTCAATCGGGGGACATACTGATCGGATGAGAGGAGAAAGCGAATAGATGGAAGCAGTACTTAGGAAATTTATACGAGGGTCAGGAATTAGGAGATATATTAGAGGAAGAATCTAACATCGATAGGGAAGATGTAGGAAGACCTATATTGAGAGAGGAATTTGAAATAGCACTAAGGGGGCTAAAGAATAATAGAGCGCCGGGTGTAGATAAAATACTGGCGGAAATTTTGAAATGTGCGGGACAGAAAGTAGTAAATAGGATGTTTGAACTGGTAAAATACATATACGAAACGGGCGAGATGCCGGAGGATTATAAGAGGAACATTATCGTTACTATACCGAAAAATAGAGGAGCCGACAAATGCGAGAACTTTAGAACGATTAACCTAACTTCCCATGCGTCAAAAATCTTAACCAGAATAGTGCAGAAGAGGATGGAAAATAGAGCGGAGGAAATACTAGGAGAAGACCAATTCGGGTTTAGGCGAAATAGGGGAACTCGCGAAGCTATTCTGGCGCTAAGAGTAATGTTAGAGAAAACAATAGAAAAAGGAAAGAACGCTTATATAGGATTTGTAGATTTAGAAAAAGCTTTTGATAACGTAAGATGGGAAAAAATGTTCGAGATACTAAAGAGCGCGGGAATGAATTATAGAGATAGGAGAGTAGTGCACAATCTATACAAAGAGCAAACTACTGTTATAGAAGTAGAAGGGGATTAAAGGGAAGTAGATATTAGGAAAGGAGTAAGACAAGGATGTACGCTATCACCACTAATTTTTAATCTGTACATCAAAGAGGCGATTAATGTGGTAAAAGATAGAGTGGATTTCGGGATTAAAGTACAGGGACAGAAACTAAAAATGCTGAAATTCGCGGATGATATAGCAGTATTAGCATCTAGTAAGGAAGAATTAGAATCGGCATTGAACGAAATGGAGGCAGTGTTGACAGAGGAATACGAAATGAGGGTGAATAAAAACAAAACTAAAGTGTTGGTGTGCAGAGGGCGCGAGAGCAGAGCAAAAACGAAAGTACAAATTAATAATGAAAGATTGGAGAAAGTTAAAGACTTCACTTATTTAGGAAGTAAAATAAATTGGGATGGAAGAAGCGATAAAGACATAAAACAAAGAATAGCACAAGGTCGATTAGCTTTTAACAAAAAGAAAGCACTTTTATGCTCGGGGGTAATAAACTTAGAAACAAGGAAGAGATTTTTGAAAACATATGTATGGAGCACGGCACTATACGGTTGCGAAACCTGGACGGTAGGGGAAGCAAGTAGGAAGAAATTAGAAGCTTTTGAGATGTGGTGTTACCGAAGAATGATGAAAATACCATGGACTGATAAGGTTAGAAACGAAGAAGTATTGGAGAAAGTCGGCGAGAAAAGAAGTATGTGGAAAAACATAAGGATGAGAAGAGATAGAATGGTAGGCCATTTGCTGAGACATGGGGGAATAGTCCGCGATATTTTGGAGGCAGAAATAGGAGTGAAGAAAGGCAGAGGTAGGCCTAGATTAGACTACTGCTCGCAAATAGTATGGGATGTAGGTTGTAGCACAATTAGCGAAATGCGTAGATTAGCACAAGATAGGAGAAGCTGGAGGTTAGCGTCCAACCAGTCTTAGGACTGATGACCTAATGATGATGATCACAAAATTTAATACATTTGTGTATATTTATAGTTATGTTGTGGTTTATACAAATATAGGGCAGTGACTGAACTTTGCCTGAAAATTCTGCTATATTATTGCTGTTATTCCTTCTTCGATAATATCATTACTATTATTCTCAGATTTCGCTCTGTGTATTCCCTCTCTAAACATATTATCTGTTGTGTCTACTTTATCGGTAAAATTTATCTCTACATATAATTCAGCAACATTCTGCCCCAGCGTTAACCAAAATTGTAATAAAATTGTGTATTGATCTGCATTTGGCAAATTAAAAAATGTTGCAGCAATTTGAAACATCCTGCTAAACTGAGGGACCTCCACTACGTACTCGCAACCTTTCCTATTTGAACATTTAAGGCCCTCGACCTTTAGACTCAGCTGGATTCATTATGCATAACTATCACCTTCAGTATCTTCAAAATAATTGAATCTACTCTCACGATTTTAGCACCGTTATGTTCAGAATCACTTTCTGAACATTTTGGTGCCAATTATCTAGTATAAATATTTGATGAAGCAACCATTATATTGAAGACACTACTAAAATACTCATGTTGAAAAGACGGCTCCCCTTCGGTACATTTTTCTAATAAACTACTTCTCGGAATTAAACGTTTTTTTATCTTAAATTGAACGTAAAGGTAAAATGAAGTTTGTCTTGAGAGATTTTGTCAATTAGTTAATTCGTGGCTGTTATGTAAAGTTTTAAAATAAAATCATTTTCGCGCCGTTTTTTTGGTGTTAAAATGTTTTTGTCACGAAGTTCCAAAAAAGGATTTGAGACAATCTTAATATTTTTAGAACCAGTTAATATATAAATCACATTAGGGACTCGTAACTTCCGTAACTTTATAAAACTATAGATATTTAACTTTGACAGAAACTCGATTGGAAAAGATATGAACTATTATTTTTATATGCCATCATAAACCTATGTAAAATTATAAAATGTTATATATTACGTTTTCTGTACACTAAAAAATATAAACGTATCCATAAAAAATGTAATCTTGAAATATTTTAATATTCAATAAATAGAATGCAGATTGTAGGGTTTTTTCGAACAGTACTAGAGAAAAGGTAAACTTCAATAATTGTAAATATTCTAAATATGTATATTGCGTAACATATGCACATGTAGATATGTAGTTACTCTTGTTATACTATTATCTATTCCTTTTTTGTATATTACTTCCTTGTCAGCTGCTGCGAAGTAATAGCTACAACAGCTATACAAAACAAGATATTCAATAAATGCATAATAATATCTAACATACTTCTACACTTTATCTGTCTATTGTTTATACATTAGTTACACAGTCATTTGTCTCAGTCACAGTTGTTGAATAAGTCACAAAATAGCTAGCTACGTTAATGATCTAAAGAAGAGTTATTTATTTATTTATTACAATTACTCTACAGGAAAACCCTAAACCCTAATCCTACTAATAGCAAATGATCTAAGGAGTTATTTATTTATTTTATTTATTTATTTATTACAACTACTCTACAGGAAAACCCATTTACAAAGCAGGAAAGTACAATTATCCCACTATACTCTACCGGTGTGAATTTGTTGGATTTTGCAATTTTTACAAGATATGAGAATATTTATCGTTAACTTTTAAGGCTTACAACTACTGAAGTAAGCTGCAACTCTCTGGACGATCTATCTATCCTATACAACTGTCGACTTGTTCATTATTATTCGGTTTTCTTTTTCAGTAAATTTTTACTAATAATTTTCATATGTTGCACATATATGATATGTATGTTACGACGGTATCCACATTCTTCATAAGACATCAGACACTAGAACTACATATTGCGATTTCATCACCTTTGGAAGCCGTCAGAATATTCGATGCTTGGCGCCAGGCATAAACTTAGATGCCTCGATTCTATTTATCACTTCTAAAAGTAAAAATACATTCGAATAAATGCTAAATACCTTCGAATAGTAAGGCGTATAGCTAGTCGTAAGTTTGTGTTCCAAATTGTGCTTTTTCGGCTTTCTCGCCACGGGTAGGATTCGACATCTGTCCCGGATTGGAACTGAACGACATACAGCTGTTTCGAACTTATTAGTTCTCACCAGTGCCGTACACGGTACACCGATCCAGAACAAATGCCGAATGAACTCTATGGGGTACACATCTTTATCGATACGATCTGTGTCAGTAACATATAAGTCGGATCTCGAGAAAGGAACCACCAAACCGCCAAGCGGTTATCAATGTAGTTCCCGAATAGCAAAGCTATTACATAATCGCTCTAGGAAACACCTACGCCTCGGGCTAAAGCCCTGCCAGGCATTGAATTATATCTAAAAGCGATCCTCGACCCCTTTTTCGTGTTTCTGCACGATCAGATAAGGTTTCAAAAAATAAAACCCGCCACAGGTAGGATCCGACATTTGTCCCGGATTGGAACTGAACGACATACAGCTGTTTCGAACTTATTAGTTCTCATCAGTGCCGTACACGGAACGTACTTTGATAACCGCTTGGCGGTTTAGTGGTTCCTCTCTCGATTTCCGACTTATATGTTACTGACAGAGATCGTATCGATAAAGATGTATACCCCATAGAGTTCATTCGGCATTTGTCCTGGATCGGCGTACCGTGTACGGCACTGATGAGAACTAATAAGTTCCTAACAGCTGTATGTCGTTCGGTTCCAATCCGGGACAGATGTCGAATCCTACCTGTGGCGGGTTTTATTTTTTGAAACCTTATCTGATCGTGCAGATACACGAGAAAGGGGTCGAGGATCGCTTTTAGGTATAATTCAATGCCTGGCGGGGCTTTAGCCCGAGGAGTAGTTATTTCTTAGAGTGATTATGTAATAGCTTTGCTATTCGGGAACTACTTTGATAACCGCTTGGCGGTTTGGTGGTTCCTTTCTCGATTTCCGACTTATATGTTACTAAACTTAATAACTCTTCCGAAAGGGTCGTCCGCCAATTTCCTATTTCCCAAAGGGGAACTATGTTGCAGTGGAGTCTCTTCAAAGTTTAGTCCATCCACATTAATGAAGATATACATTCATTCTAGAAAGACGTTGCTGTTTATTTATTTATGGAATCTTTAAATAATTTCAATAAATAATATCCATTAAAATGTCTATTTTAATGTATTTTGTATAGTGCATGATCAAATGGTGATTACTATAAATTCGTTTCAATGTGCAAAATAGTCATATAATTGATTTTAATCAACACAATAAATATTAGTTTAATAGAACCCTAAGGATGCATCAGCAAATAAAAATAGTTATTGGAAAATATTATGTATAATTACCAACATACTTGAATGAGAATGTAATGAAAATACTTCAGGGAGATCTGCAAATCCCTTGTATCAAAAATATCATCAAGAAAAAAGAATAAAGCACCATGACAAACTAACAAGTCACATCAATACCGTATTAGAACTTCTCCTAGAATGACAAAATGGTAGATGACTTGAAGGATCAGCTAGCTAGTTATCCTCTAGTAGATCAGCAATGATCTACTAGAGGATTCAAGAAGGCACGTCGTTGGAGTACGTAATTTAAATCCAAACGGCACTCAACTCATTCCGTTAGCTCATAAAATATCATGTATTCTGATCGCTAATAAATAAATCAAATATAAACACATTTTATTTAATATAATATTAAAGAGATATAATAAACTTTTACAATATATTAAGTGTACGCGCCCTACTTTAATGCATTATTCACTGATGGTAATTTAAATCTGCTGAGAACGGGATGCAATTGAATTTTCATAATAAAGGGTGGGAGTGGGGTAGAACAACTTGCTTATTTAGAAATTCAATTAAAAAAAAAAGTAATGCAGATATATATTTAATTCTTTTAACTATTTCGCTCTGCATAGAGCGACATATAATATTTAGGTGTTTATGAAAAACTAGTCCACTGTTTTCGTAGCTAAATCAATGATTCCAGTCACAGCGTTCACTTTATGTGAATGAATATGCAATATTTCATCTTTCTTCCTTTCTCTTTGTGTAGTCTCTAATAATATTCTATACCTATATGTAAAGTTTTGTAAAATATTCATTATAATATAATATATACCTATATATATATATATATATATATATATATATATATATATATATATATATATATATATATATATATATATATATATATATATATATATATATATATATATATATATATATATATATATATATATATATATATATATATATTACTAAATTTAAAATTATTACGTGAAGTATTACCAAATTTATACAATTATCTAAATAGAAAAGAAAATGAACCACACGTTCTTTACTAACAATCTGTCGTTAGGTAGATGTAGAAGTGTTATAAATAAGAGTATGTTATTTTATGTAAGGGTATTTAAAAATATAAATATTTGTAAAGTTTATAAGCTCATAAAGATATTGATATAAGCTCATAAGATATTGGAGACAAATATATAAAATTTCTTCCGAAATTATTAATTTAAGAGTAAGAGTTCATTTTATGAAATATTCAACTACAATAAAGTAAAAAGTTCTTTAAAATATTTAAAATATGAAAATATTATATTTTTCATGCAGTGACAACTATATGATCATATTATCATATTAAATACCACTGGTCATCAGCGCATCTAGTTGTTTTCTTTTATTTTATAACAATAATATACACGTGTGGAATACTCATAATACTCGTAAGTATTGCATTACCTACTATTTTTATCTATTTATTTCAAATCCATATTTTAATAATATTCACGACAATTCCTAACGTCAATTTTGTGACAATTTACATTTTCGTTTAATTTTATCCCAAAATAAATCTGCATGTTATTGTTAAGAGGGCTATTTCTAGAACTTCATATTTTTTAATAAAGTACTACTGAAATAACAAAATTTATACTCTACTTTTCATCTAAACTCAGTAGACAATGAAAAGAATAAAAGAAATAATTTGAAAAAATTAATAACTTTTTTATTTAATACATATATTACACACATTCAAATTTACGTAATATAATATACATTAATAGTAAAGGTTTCTGAAAAACTAACACAAATCAAAACCTCACCAAGTGTACTTAAAAATGGTATGTTTGTTTAACGATGTTAGTAGATAAGCTATGAGAGTACGGGACCAAAATCCCATGTATTTTCTTATGGAGGTCCATTCTGGTCATTTTTGTATCACACCGACGCCGAGCGTCGCGACGCCCTCCACCGCGGTATAAGCTATGAGAGTACGGGACCAAAATCCCATGTATTTTCTTATGGAGGTCCATTCTGGTCATTTTTGTACCACACCGACGCCCTCCACCGCGACGCCCCCGCCCCGACGCCCCCACCGACGCTCTAGTATGTAAATTCAACAGAAGATGGCATTGGTGATAAATTCTAAGTGTTGGCGTTGTCGAGAATTTCAATTCTATTTAAAAAAAAAGTCTGACTATTTGTGGATTTGAACCCGGGACCTCTGCGTTGCCAGTCCTATGCTTTACCGATGAGCCATTGAAATCTTAAATTCTTACGTGTTCAATATTGTAGAATCAGTTCACCATTGCGCAGTAGGTATTTTAGTACAATATATAATAATATTAAAAGGCGGGGGAAATACGAAATCTGGAGACTATGAATTTTAATGATACAGTTTGGTAGCGGAAGAGGTATTGACGACAGTGAAAAAAAAATCTGAAGGCGGGGAAATTTCTCAGACACTTAAAACGCGTCTAGCATATTATTAATAAAACATGGTGATATTAAACATGGCAGCACTAAAGAAAAAACTTATGACGTCACTCACACAATTTAAAATTTCTCGATTCTATTCAAATACAAGGTAATTAAGTGCGGAAGTCGGAAGAAGGCTCTCTGAATAGTGTTTCAGTATTGGTCATTGGAATTATAATTTTTTTAATCTCTATTATTTACAGGTTGTATATTACTCGTCATTACTGTTGACACAGATTTTTACCCACCTGTTTATATTCAGATATAAATAAAATACAGTACGCTTATTGTTACAATATAATAAACAGTAAAAAATATTACAGAGGTAATTGGATATACAATACATTATATAAATTAATCAGTACACATTGAAGCATATCCCCATGGAAGAGTGTCATAAGTGTCAGGTAGAATTTGTCTCTTGTCATCATAAGGACTGAGGGCAATTTTTTCTTGTATAATAGAGTAAATATTATGTTTTTCTGATGTTATTAAATTTTGAGATACAGTTTTTTCTATCATTCCATTTAAACATTCGAGGTAGTCTTCAAATGTGATTTTTCTTTTAATAGTTGACTTTTTTACACCCTTTGCCTTCTTATTGATTCCCCCGTTTTTCATTACTTGAGCTATTTCTTTCTCCGTCAGTCCCTCCTTTTCTAACTTTAGCCTTTCCTTGGTTTCATCCTCATGCGTTCTCATTACCTTAGTTGCATACATTTTCGATCTTAGGGCAACGAAATCAGTCATTATACGTCCATTGTTCTCGTCTTTCATCATTCCTAAGACTTTCTTATTAACTAGGGGTATTCCATAAATATTGTCTGTCGAGTAGTCACTGGTGTCGAAGCGTGCGCGGCAATCTCTTTTTATAGTATCATATATATTTTTATTATGAATTTCATAAATTAGCGAATCAGTGTCTGTATACAAAACAGAACAATCACTACCAAATTCTGGAATCATATAGCTATAATGAAAATCATATATTGTTGTTTTCGCCAAGTCTAATATACACATGCCTACATAAATAGGCTTATTGAAATAAATTTCAGTTTTGTTTAACTCAATGGCCACTAAATTTTTATTGAAAATGGTCGCCGACTTAAATTCAGGTCTTGCAATAAGTGCTTCAGCGCCATATCTGCCATCCCATTTGTTTACTAGTTTGACTATCGAATGTTTCCTTACATTTTCCATAGTTTTCCCGAATACAGCATTATTCATAAGTTTGAATAGATTTTTTTCAAACTCATTAGTGGCCTGAGCTCTTAGTCGTGTATTTAAGTCTATATATGGTTTTAGCCAAGTAGATTGCTTAAATTCGAGAACGCGATGGATTTTTTTCAGTTTAATACCAAAACTTATAGCTTGTTTCAAATTTCTATAATGTATAATATAGCGAGATTTATTATACAGGGTACCCATTAATTTTGGTAACTTTGAACCTGGTGGTATTCGATGTTCAGGAGCTGGAGGTAGATCTCGAAACCGATTGTGGAGGTCCTGCGGGTATTCTAAATCTACTTCTAGAATGTAACCCCTATCGGCATCATCAGAAATATCCAATACATTCAATTTTTCATAATCTTCAATCCACTGAAATTCACCAATCGGAAGCGGCTGGCTCATCCCCCACCCATATTGATTATTAATATCAAAATACATTAAATATGAAGTAGGGGATAATGGATCATAATTAGGCATGAATTTATTATTAGCTTTGGCATGCCTCTTTGAACACTGGCTTAAACCACCTCGAATACCTCTCTCAATGAACATAATCATATCAATATCAGTAAGAAGTTCTAAATTTACTTTTGTGTACTTCATCATGCAGCTCCAAGTGAAACCTGGTAATGTATGGTAGTAGGCGGGGTCTAATTTGTGCGTGTCTATACAGCTTGCTCGAAATGCCTCGAAAATGTCAGCTAAGAGAAGTATATCTGTTTTCATGTATAGGTCTGAGTAGTCCCCCAAATTACGACATTCAAATTTATTCCAGACAGTTTGTGCATGGGAATAGTCTTTGTCATATATAGACTGTTCATGTAACTTATTGTAAAAACAATCTTTAGGAGGTAGTTCTGGATAGGACAGTTTTTCTGTGGAATCAATAAAATCATAAGGGAAAACACCTTTCCTTGTAATAAGTTTAAGTTTATCTTCCGACAATTCAGGGAACTGACTTCGGAGAATAGGGTACTTGCTCAAATTAGCAGCTAGTGTATCCAATCCTCCAGACATAAATCTAAAGCTGTCAATAAACCTAAATTTAATTTGGTGGTCAGGCATGTGCTTTGTAAATGATATGTATTTCTCTTTATTGATGGGAAGCAAGTCTACTCGTCCTTCGATGTCGCTTGCTATACTTTTAATTACGAAATGGGCATCATAACCAGACAGATTATGAAAAACAACTGGTACTATATGACTGTCTTTATAATTAATATTACAGCCCTCATGTGCAGCGCCTCTGTATTTTCCAGTGAAATGACAATGATCTCGCACTTTTCTATCATCTAATTTAAATGGTTTCTCACATATATGACATGTTGTAGTTAATTTAAAACACATTTCTTCCATTACTGATAGTTTATCCATAGGTATGGGACATAAAAAGACTGTTTGCAAATCTTCAGCTAATTGTTTAAGTTCATTAGTAAACCATTGTACACAGTTCTCTCCTCAGTATGATTTGTAAAAGGATAAAGTATCATCGTATGAACATTTTACATAGTATCCAATGCTGTAGGGGATATGATTCTGATATTTTCGACGTGTTTTATTGATTTCGTTAACTGGTTGAAGTAAGCACTCGATGTCAGCGTAAACTATGAATGGAACTCGTTCTTTATGTTCATAATTCTTAAACTGTAAATTTTTCTTGTCCTCGCTAGGCAATCGAATTTTACACATATTTAGAGTTTGACAGTCTAAAGTGTGCGACTCTAAGCTCATTTCATTGTGAAAATAGTGTAAACAGCGGTCACATATATATTTTTGTCCATTGTGCTTAGACAACTGTTTAGATAAAAGTCTTGACAAATCTTTTATCCAACAAAAATGATACCATGTTTGCTCATCACCAATTTCGTCATCATTCTCATAATATTTATTTTGAACCATCAATAGATTTACGTGTTTAGCTAATTTATTGCGTGTTAAATATGTTGGAACTGTAGTAAACTCGTTTTTAATTGTTTTGAGGCAGTATACATTAACAGAGATATTGTTCTGCTTCTCAAAACGGGAAATTTGTCTAAGAGTCATCGGAAACTGTATTCCAGTCAAATTTAATACTGTTGATGGGTGGGGATATGAAGAAGTTCTATCAGAGTGATTTTCAATTGGATGTAGGGCAGATACTACCGCCCACGCAAAACATGCATTATCTTCATTTTTAATATTTATGCAGGCTTGTTTCTTAGCTATTACTCCGGGCAACGGTATATATGAAGATCCAAGTTGTGGAGCCAACTTGTTGATATTAATTCCTAAGTTTATGATCTTGGTTAACGCCCACCCGCTGTCACGCTCGGCGAATTCCTCTAACTCCACCAACAATGGACTAATAACTTTTTCATCAAACCAACTGTCAAGATCCGTATTCTGATATATAGGGGAGTTGCAGGTGGTAAAATATTTATATTCTGTTAAAACTTTATCAGCCTTTGATATTTCAAATTCTCCACAGAAAGCCACATTAATTTTCACAGCCTCATATTTTTTCAATGCATTTTGGACACGACGTTTGAATAGTGCCTTACAATCAATTAAAAAAGACTTCGGATCCTTATGCTTCAAATTTGTAATTATTCCAGTCCTGATACGGTTATCGAAGGCCGATACGGAATCATCCCAATGAACTCGATGCTTAGCTGTTTGTTTAGCTTCTTTTAACCCAGCACCCCTCTTCTGAAGTGTAATGAACTGTCGTCTAAAGGATTTAATATGCCTTAACTGGGTCATAAGATGCTGTTTTTCTCCTACAGATTTAGCCTTTTTCAAATCACGATATATTAACTGGATAACTCTAGTACATTCTTTAAATCCATCACCAATATCATCACCACGTGGAGTAAGTGATAAAATTGCTAACAAAGCACTGAGGCGCTTAACAATAGTCTCAATATATGACATACTGTTTCTATAACTGTTACTGAATGAAAAAAATTACTACGCGCAAGCGGTCAAGTATATTTTAGGTCGGACGGAAAACTAAACTAGGACAGAAAACTAAACTAGAACAGAAAAGGCCCCCTAAAAGCCGATCATTTGTGCTAATTTTCCATATGAACACATATAAAATTTTACTTTTTACTCGTTTTGAATTGCTTCATTATATATGTAAAGTTATATATATTAGGCTACATTTATTAAGAATAGATACAAATTAATGGGTCACTTTAATTTCAATAGTTAAATGTCAAACCATTATACCGAAAAGGCCCCCTAAAAGCCGATCATTTGTGCTAATTTTCCATATGAACACATATAAAATTTTACTTTTTACTCGTTTTGAATTTCTTCATTATATATGTAATGTTATATATATTAGGCTACATTTATTAAGAACATATACAAATCAATGGATCATTTTAATTTCAATAGTTAAATGTCAAACCATTATACGGAAAAGGCCCCCGAAAAGCCATTCATTTGTGCTAATTTTCTATATGAACACGTATAAAATTTTACTTTTTACTCGTTTTGAATTGCTTTATTATGTATGTAAAGTTATATATTAAACGACATTCATTAAGAGTCAGATACAAATCAATGCTTAATTTTAATTTCAATACTTAAATGTCAAACCTTTTAACACCTTACTAGACCCTATGGAGGGTATATGGTGTCAGGGGATCTATGCCATTAGAGCACCCACCCAGTAAAGACTGAGAGGCAAAGCGAGAAAAGGTTTAAACATCATACAGTATTTTAAATAATGGGAAATATAACCGTTACGTTGTCAAGACAGTGTAGGCAGAGGAAAAAAAAATAAGGTTACACATAGTCACCACCTCGAGTGTTTTAAAAGCCATTACAGCCCCTCGCGTTCAAAGCCACTACACAGAGGGACGAGGTAAAGGGGTAGACTATATGTTCTACCAAATAATTAATCGTTACGGCCCGTTGCCAAGACAACGTAGGCAAAATCTGAAAGACCGGGGCCTACGGGTAGTTCTTTGATAGCCGTCAGGCGACAGTTTCCACAATACATGTCTTGATGACAAACGAAAGATGCTGTATATACCTAACCCCTTAAAGGTAATCAGCAACCTTTGGAGAGTCGAACTTACGGAATACCAGGGTTGATACGTCTCCCACAGTGTGGTACCTGTCGCATTTTCGTGAGGAAACTGTCGACTACCTTTTATACCACAAGCGGAGCCATACCAAACAAAGATAAATAAAAATAACAAGAATCAATCGTTTGTTTCTTCATAAAGCAATTCAATTATAGAAATTGTGAAAACCTTGTATATATAATTTATATTAACAGAATTCTCCAAGTGCCTCGTATATAATTCCCAAAGCAGTTAAACAAATGATATTTTTAAAAGTAAAAATTATTAATGTAAAATGTAATACTAACAGAATTTTATACTAATCCTGTATACTTATTTTGAAAACATATGAATTATGAAAACCTTGTATACATAATTTAAAACTGCATACAAATTAATGTTATCAGAATTTATGATGCTCCTGTATATAGTAGTTTTAAAATATCATAAACAAAATTAACCAAAACATCTAAAAAATATGCTATCAGAATTTTTGGGAACCCTGTATTTAAGGACTCTATATATAATTGTTAAAATACCACAAACAAAATTGACTATAACATAAAAGCATCTAAAAAAAAAAAAAAAAAAAATGTAAACTAGCAAAATTTATGAAAACCCTATATATTTAACAAGACGGGGGCCTACGGTTAAAAATAATAAAAAAGAAAGTTGTCTTACCTCCCCCCCAACACTACTCTCATGCCATAACCATTTTTTTTCAATAGGATGCAGCAACTAAAGCAAAGAAAAAATTCAATCTCTCAATTTTTTTTTTTGTTCTCTGTATTATATGATGAATGTAATTGTAACACATTCAGTAAAAGTCAAAATAAAAACGTTAATTCAGGAATAGATTTCGCTTAAGAACCAGTGTTTTATTTACAGCTTGCGTAACTATGTAACAAAAAAAAAAACTAATTTAAACCCATATCAATCGTCCAATATTCAAGTTTAATTTCTCTCCGATATAGCAATAAATAACTAATAAAATATTATTAAAACTACATTAACATTAATTCGTTCTGTATTATCCGGATTTAAAAAATATATATCTTTTCTTACTTAATGGGTAAAATAATTAGACTTAATTACTAACAAACTCTTTAAAGTAATATAAATATAAAAGGGAATAATATAAATGATATGAAATGCAAAGAAAAAATAATAATTAACGATGATGTGATATCGTATCTAAATAGTCAAAATGTATAACACATACCTCTGATATAAATACAATCGGCTACATTTAATGCCGAACACCATATGAACTGAAATGATTTAAAAAGGCGACTGCATCGTATTGTGGACGGGGCGAAGAACGGATATTTAGCGACATGACATGACAAGTCGGTAACCGATAGCTGAGTCTACAGTTTTATATTGTTTACATAACTGTGGTCAGGGTAGGATTAAGAAATCATATAAAAAATTATCATAATTAAATACGTAGATACAGGGTAAATATAAAAATCTACAGAGTAGAATAAATAGTTCATATAAAATAAAAAATTATAATTAAATACGTAGATACAGGGTAAACTTAAAAATCTACAGGGTAGAATAAAAAGTTCATATAAAATAAAAATTATAATACATAATTGTAGAGTAGTTATTTACATACGTACATACAAGATAAATTTAAAAATCTACAGGGTAGGATTAAAGAGTCATATAAATAAGCTGATAGAGATTGAAGGAAAAAAAAAGGACTAATTGGATAACTGAACTATTGTTAAAGTACAAGTTTTCATATCAATTTAGTGAATAACGCCGGACAAATTTAATTGGTTGTAACATAGTTGCTATAAAGTTCAAAACTTTAATTCATGTCTCGAAATCTGCATAATGCATGAGTTGACCAATGATGTTCATCACCAAAGTTATTCTCGATATACTTAATCACATGTAAAGGAACTACTGTATTGGTGTTGATCTAATATGTTTGGTATTTCCTAAACAGAGATCTTAAAAAATCTCTTCTATTCGATACTCTAGATTGTCTCTGTTACTGGGTGGGTGCTGTCAAAAATTCCCCCTACATCCTCCATAGGGTATAGCAAGGTGTGAAGAGGTTTTTTGACAAAAAAAATAATCGAAATAGAGGAAACCAAAATGTACAAACCTCTCTCCGTCAAAAGGAAGTTTTTGGAAGACTACAGCTCGGTTCCTTACGGATATAAAAAATCAAAAAGTGTCTAATTTACTAAATACTTATCGTTAATACCGTATATACTATTATTATTATTATTATATTTTACACCCTCAATATATAACCTCAGGGAAATTGAAGAAGGGGTTGGGGGTAACCTCAGGAAGATTGGAGAAGGAGTGGGGGGTATGGATCTCTGGTTCTTGTTGACGAGATACTAAGGTATGTTTTCAGTTTTTATTTATACTTGATAACAGTGTCGATGCGATCGAATAATGACGTCATGCTGCACACTTTAAAAATGTAGAAGATCTTCTACATTTTTTTAAAGCTAATTAGCAATGTTAAGGTAATGGATTTCAGTATGGGTAGACATAAACTTGTAGACTGTTTCTATCTCTATCAAACATACACACGGTTACCTAAGCATCAGCATCTCACTCGAGATAATTATAGCTTCATCATTTTATTTAAACAAAATAAAATCAATTTACGATATATGTACGACAGGTCGTACAGCTCCATTTAAATAGGTCGTACAGCCCCTGCAACATAAGGGTAATAGGATAATTGTGGATAATGTGGATAATTGTGGATAAAAATATGGATAATTGTGGATAAAAGTGTGGATAATTGTGGATAAAAATGTGGATAATTGTGGATAAAATTAGGGTGCATACTACAAAAAGTGTAGTCATTTTTGAGTCATTTTATATATATATATTTTTTTTTTTTGAGGAGTCATTTTTTAACGACAATGTTTCGTCAGTGCAACGAACTCAAGAATGCAATATACAAACAAAATATTATGGTTAAGGAGAGGTTTATGCAGATAGACGATTACATAAGAATAAGAAAGAGCAACTCAACAAAAGAATATTAATATCGCTGAGCATGTGCAGCATGACGTCATTATTCGATCGCATCGACACTGTTATCAAGTATAAATAAAAACTGAAAACATACCTTAGTATCTCGTCAACAAGAACCAGAGATCCATACCCCCCACTCCTTCTCCAATCTTCCTGAGGTTACCCCCAACCCCTTCTTCAATTTCCCTGAAGTTATATATTGAGGGTGTATCTGGTAAGCTCTTCATTCTCATCTCATTTCTGGTGGTGACAGGCTGCAAAAAAAAAATGAAGCCAACAATTAAATCCTTTCTCGGGGAAGAAGCTCAACGAAAAATAAAAGACTTGAATATGTCTGATATGTTAATTGATCAATGGCGTGTAGATAAGGAGCCTACGTGTTACATACTATACGATGAAAACGACGCTCCTTTATCTTTTGCTTTAATGTCTAAAATGGATTTCGATCCTCTCAACAAACACTCTAACCCAAGAACGCTGAATTATATTTACACGACGGAGGGGCACAGAAAAAGAGGTTATGCTGTGTTACTAGTGGATCATATCAAGAAATATAATGAATTTACCGCTTTCTGTTCAAATATGGCTTCAGAAAATTTATTTGCCAAATGTAAATGTATAAAATACGGAGAAATATGTTTTAATACAATGTATAGATACCCTTAATAAATAAAATTTTTACTATTTTTTCTTTGCTCTTTTTTATTTCATCAAGTCTAGATGCTTTTACCCCCTTTATTTTCATTTTTTTAATTTTTGTTATTTATAGCTGTAAAAAAATTGAATGGTGTAAATAGATATTTTTATTAAACATACGTGAATTATATACAACATATTACAGGTACATATAATGCTAAAATATAATAATAATAATAATAATAGTATATACAGTATTAACAATAATAATAATAATAATAATAATAATAGAATATACAGTATTAACGATAAGTATTTAGTAAATTAGACACTTTTTGATTTTTTATATCCGTAAGGAACCGAGCTGTAGTCTTCCAAAAACTTCCTTTTGACGGAGAGAGGTTTGTACATTTTGGTTTCCTCTATTTCGATTATTTTTTTTGTCAAAAAACCTCTTCACACCTTGCTATACCCTATGGAGGATGTAGGGGGAATTTTTGACAGCACCCACCCAGTAACAGAGACAATCTAGAGTATCGAATAGAAGAGATTTTTTAAGATCTCTGTTTAGGAAATACCAAACATATTAGATCAACACCAATACAGTAGTTCCTTTACATGTGATTAAGTATATCGAGAATAACTTTGGTGATGAACATCATTGGTCAACTCATGCATTATGCAGATTTCGAGACATGAATTAAAGTTTTGAACTTTATAGCAACTATGTTACAACCAATTAAATTTGTCCGGCGTTATTCACTAAATTGATATGAAAACTTGTACTTTAACAATAGTTCAGTTATCCAATTAGTCCTTTTTTTTTCCTTCAATCTCTATCAGCTTATTTATATGACTCTTTAATCCTACCCTGTAGATTTTTAAATTTATCTTGTATGTACGTATGTAAATAACTACTCTACAATTATGTATTATAATTTTTATTTTATATGAACTTTTTATTCTACCCTGTAGATTTTTAAGTTTACCCTGTATCTACGTATTTAATTATAATTTTTTATTTTATATGAACTATTTATTCTACTCTGTAGATTTTTATATTTACCCTGTATCTACGTATTTAATTATGATAATTTTTTATATGATTTCTTAATCCTACCCTGACCACAGTTATGTAAACAATATAAAACTGTAGACTCAGCTATCGGTTACCGACTTGTCATGTCATGTCGCTAAATATCCGTTCTTCGCCCCGTCCACAATACGATGCAGTCGCCTTTTTAAATCATTTCAGTTCATATGGTGTTCGGCATTAAATGTAGCCGATTGTATTTATATCAGAGGTATGTGTTATACATTTTGACTATTTAGATACGATATCACATCATCGTTAATTATTATTTTTTCTTTGCATTTCATATCATTTATATTATTCCCTTTTATATTTATATTACTTTAAAGAGTTTGTTAGTAATTAAGTCTAATTATTTTACCCATTAAGTAAGAAAAGATATATATTTTTTAAATCCGGATAATACAGAACGAATTAATGTTAATGTAGTTTTAATAATATTTTATTAGTTATTTATTGCTATATCGGAGAGAAATTAAACTTGAATATTGGACGATTGATATGGGTTTAAATTAGTTTTTTTTTTTGTTACATAGTTACGCAAGCTGTAAATAAAACACTGGTTCTTAAGCGAAATCTATTCCTGAATTAACGTTTTTATTTTGACTTTTACTGAATGTGTTACAATTACATTCATCATATAATACAGAGAACAAAAAAAAAAATTGAGAGATTGAATTTTTTCTTTGCTTTAGTTGCTGCATCCTATTGAAAAAAAATGGTTATGGCATGAGAGTAGTGTTGGGGGGGAGGTAAGACAACTTTCTTTTTTATTATTTTTAACCGTAGGCCCCCGTCTTGTTAAATATATAGGGTTTTCATAAATTTTGCTAGTTTACATTTTTTTTTTTTTTTTTTTAGATGCTTTTATGTTATAGTCAATTTTGTTTGTGGTATTTTAACAATTATATATAGAGTCCTTAAATACAGGGTTCCCAAAAATTCTGATAGCATATTTTTTAGATGTTTTGGTTAATTTTGTTTATGATATTTTAAAACTACTATATACAGGAGCATCATAAATTCTGATAACATTAATTTGTATGCAGTTTTAAATTATGTATACAAGGTTTTCATAATTCATATGTTTTCAAAATAAGTATACAGGATTAGTATAAAATTCTGTTAGTATTACATTTTACATTAATAATTTTTACTTTTAAAAATATCATTTGTTTAACTGCTTTGGGAATTATATACGAGGCACTTGGAGAATTCTGTTAATATAAATTATATATACAAGGTTTTCACAATTTCTATAATTGAATTGCTTTATGAAGAAACAAACGATTGATTCTTGTTATTTTTATTTATCTTTGTTTGGTATGGCTCCGCTTGTGGTATAAAAGGTAGTCGACAGTTTCCTCACGAAAATGCGACAGGTACCACACTGTGGGAGACGTATCAACCCTGGTATTCCGTAAGTTCGACTCTCCAAAGGTTGCTGATTACCTTTAAGGGGTTAGGTATATACAGCATCTTTCGTTTGTCATCAAGACATGTATTGTGGAAACTGTCGCCTGACGGCTATCAAAGAACTACCCGTAGGCCCCGGTCTTTCAGATTTTGCCTACGTTGTCTTGGCAACGGGCCGTAACGATTAATTATTTGGTAGAACATATAGTCTACCCCTTTACCTCGTCCCTCTGTGTAGTGGCTTTGAACGCGAGGGGCTGTAATGGCTTTTAAAACACTCGAGGTGGTGACTATGTGTAACCTTATTTTTTTTTCCTCTGCCTACACTGTCTTGACAACGTAACGGTTATATTTCCCATTATTTAAAATACTGTATGATGTTTAAACCTTTTCTCGCTTTGCCTCTCAGTCTTTACTGGGTGGGTGCTCTAATGGCATAGATCCCCTGACACCATATACCCTCCATAGGGTCTAGTAAGGTGTTAAAAGGTTTGACATTTAAGTATTGAAATTAAAATTAAGCATTGATTTGTATCTGACTCTTAATGAATGTCGTTTAATATATAACTTTACATACATAATAAAGCAATTCAAAACGAGTAAAAAGTAAAATTTTATACGTGTTCATATAGAAAATTAGCACAAATGAATGGCTTTTCGGGGGCCTTTTCCGTATAATGGTTTGACATTTAACTATTGAAATTAAAATGATCCATTGATTTGTATATGTTCTTAATAAATGTAGCCTAATATATATAACATTACATATATAATGAAGAAATTCAAAACGAGTAAAAAGTAAAATTTTATATGTGTTCATATGGAAAATTAGCACAAATGATCGGCTTTTAGGGGGCCTTTTCGGTATAATGGTTTGACATTTAACTATTGAAATTAAAGTGACCCATTAATTTGTATCTATTCTTAATAAATGTAGCCTAATATATATAACTTTACATATATAATGAAGCAATTCAAAACGAGTAAAAAGTAAAATTTTATATGTGTTCATATGGAAAATTAGCACAAATGATCGGCTTTTAGGGGGCCTTTTCTGTTCTAGTTTAGTTTTCTGTCCTAGTTTAGTTTTCCGTCCGACCTAAAATATACTTGACCGCTTGCGCGTAGTAATTTTTTTCATTCAGTAACAGTTATAGAAACAGTATGTCATATATTGAGACTATTGTTAAGCGCCTCAGTGCTTTGTTAGCAATTTTATCACTTACTCCACGTGGTGATGATATTGGTGATGGATTTAAAGAATGTACTAGAGTTATCCAGTTAATATATCGTGATTTGAAAAAGGCTAAATCTGTAGGAGAAAAACAGCATCTTATGACCCAGTTAAGGCATATTAAATCCTTTAGACGACAGTTCATTACACTTCAGAAGAGGGGTGCTGGGTTAAAAGAAGCTAAACAAACAGCTAAGCATCGAGTTCATTGGGATGATTCCGTATCGGCCTTCGATAACCGTATCAGGACTGGAATAATTACAAATTTGAAGCATAAGGATCCGAAGTCTTTTTTAATTGATTGTAAGGCACTATTCAAACGTCGTGTCCAAAATGCATTGAAAAAATATGAGGCTGTGAAAATTAATGTGGCTTTCTGTGGAGAATTTGAAATATCAAAGGCTGATAAAGTTTTAACAGAATATAAATATTTTACCACCTGCAACTCCCCTATATATCAGAATACGGATCTTGACAGTTGGTTTGATGAAAAAGTTATTAGTCCATTGTTGGTGGAGTTAGAGGAATTCGCCGAGCGTGACAGCGGGTGGGCGTTAACCAAGATCATAAACTTAGGAATTAATATCAACAAGTTGGCTCCACAACTTGGATCTTCATATATACCGTTGCCCGGAGTAATAGCTAAGAAACAAGCCTGCATAAATATTAAAAATGAAGATAATGCATGTTTTGCGTGGGCGGTAGTATCTGCCCTACATCCAATTGAAAATCACTCTGATAGAACTTCTTCATATCCCCACCCATCAACAGTATTAAATTTGACTGGAATACAGTTTCCGATGACTCTTAGACAAATTTCCCGTTTTGAGAAGCAGAACAATATCTCTGTTAATGTATACTGCCTCAAAACAATTAAAAACGAGTTTACTACAGTTCCAACATATTTAACACGCAATAAATTAGCTAAACACGTAAATCTATTGATGGTTCAAAATAAATATTATGAGAATGATGACGAAATTGGTGATGAGCAAACATGGTATCATTTTTGTTGGATAAAAGATTTGTCAAGACTTTTATCTAAACAGTTGTCTAAGCACAATGGACAAAAATATATATGTGACCGCTGTTTACACTATTTTCACAATGAAATGAGCTTAGAGTCGCACACTTTAGACTGTCAAACTCTAAATATGTGTAAAATTCGATTGCCTAGCGAGGACAAGAAAAATTTACAGTTTAAGAATTATGAACATAAAGAACGAGTTCCATTCATAGTTTACGCTGACATCGAGTGCTTACTTCAACCAGTTAACGAAATCAATAAAACACGTCGAAAATATCAGAATCATATCCCCTACAGCATTGGATACTATGTAAAATGTTCATACGATGATACTTTATCCTTTTACAAATCATACTGAGGAGAGAACTGTGTACAATGGTTTACTAATGAACTTAAACAATTAGCTGAAGATTTGCAAACAGTCTTTTTATGTCCCATACCTATGGATAAACTATCAGTAATGGAAGAAATGTGTTTTAAATTAACTACAACATGTCATATATGTGAGAAACCATTTAAATTAGATGATAGAAAAGTGCGAGATCATTGTCATTTCACTGGAAAATACAGAGGCGCTGCACATGAGGGCTGTAATATTAATTATAAAGACAGTCATATAGTACCAGTTGTTTTTCATAATCTGTCTGGTTATGATGCCCATTTCGTAATTAAAAGTATAGCAAGCGACATCGAAGGACGAGTAGACTTGCTTCCCATCAATAAAGAGAAATACATATCATTTACAAAGCACATGCCTGACCACCAAATTAAATTTAGGTTTATTGACAGCTTTAGATTTATGTCTGGAGGATTGGATACACTAGCTGCTAATTTGAGCAAGTACCCTATTCTCCGAAGTCAGTTCCCTGAATTGTCGGAAGATAAACTTAAACTTATTACAAGGAAAGGTGTTTTCCCTTATGATTTTATTGATTCCACAGAAAAACTGTCCTATCCAGAACTACCTCCTAAAGATTGTTTTTACAATAAGTTACATGAACAGTCTATATATGACAAAGACTATTCCCATGCACAAACTGTCTGGAATAAATTTGAATGTCGTAATTTGGGGGACTACTCAGACCTATACATGAAAACAGATATACTTCTCTTAGCTGACATTTTCGAGGCATTTCGAGCAAGCTGTATAGACACGCACAAATTAGACCCCGCCTACTACCATACATTACCAGGTTTCACTTGGAGCTGCATGATGAAGTACACAAAAGTAAATTTAGAACTTCTTACTGATATTGATATGATTATGTTCATTGAGAGAGGTATTCGAGGTGGTTTAAGCCAGTGTTCAAAGAGGCATGCCAAAGCTAATAATAAATTCATGCCTAATTATGATCCATTATCCCCTACTTCATATTTAATGTATTTTGATATTAATAATCAATATGGGTGGGGGATGAGCCAGCCGCTTCCGATTGGTGAATTTCAGTGGATTGAAGATTATGAAAAATTGAATGTATTGGATATTTCTGATGATGCCGATAGGGGTTACATTCTAGAAGTAGATTTAGAATACCCGCAGGACCTCCACAATCGGTTTCGAGATCTACCTCCAGCTCCTGAACATCGAATACCACCAGGTTCAAAGTTACCAAAATTAATGGGTACCCTGTATAATAAATCTCGCTATATTATACATTATAGAAATTTGAAACAAGCTATAAGTTTTGGTATTAAACTGAAAAAAATCCATCGCGTTCTCGAATTTAAGCAATCTACTTGGCTAAAACCATATATAGACTTAAATACACGACTAAGAGCTCAGGCCACTAATGAGTTTGAAAAAAATCTATTCAAACTTATGAATAATGCTGTATTCGGGAAAACTATGGAAAATGTAAGGAAACATTCGATAGTCAAACTAGTAAACAAATGGGATGGCAGATATGGCGCTGAAGCACTTATTGCAAGACCTGAATTTAAGTCGGCGACCATTTTCAATAAAAATTTAGTGGCCATTGAGTTAAACAAAACTGAAATTTATTTCAATAAGCCTATTTATGTAGGCATGTGTATATTAGACTTGGCGAAAACAACAATATATGATTTTCATTATAGCTATATGATTCCAGAATTTGGTAGTGATTGTTCTGTTTTGTATACAGACACTGATTCGCTAATTTATGAAATTCATAATAAAAATATATATGATACTATAAAAAGAGATTGCCGCGCACGCTTCGACACCAGTGACTACTCGACAGACAATATTTATGGAATACCCCTAGTTAATAAGAAAGTCTTAGGAATGATGAAAGACGAGAACAATGGACGTATAATGACTGATTTCGTTGCCCTAAGATCGAAAATGTATGCAACTAAGGTAATGAGAACGCATGAGGATGAAACCAAGGAAAGGCTAAAGTTAGAAAAGGAGGGACTGACGGAGAAAGAAATAGCTCAAGTAATGAAAAACGGGGGAATCAATAAGAAGGCAAAGGGTGTAAAAAAGTCAACTATTAAAAGAAAAATCACATTTGAAGACTACCTCGAATGTTTAAATGGAATGATAGAAAAAACTGTATCTCAAAATTTAATAACATCAGAAAAACATAATATTTACTCTATTATACAAGAAAAAATTGCCCTCAGTCCTTATGATGACAAGAGACAAATTCTACCTGACACTTATGACACTCTTCCATGGGGATATGCTTCAATGTGTACTGATTAATTTATATAATGTATTGTATATCCAATTACCTCTGTAATATTTTTTACTGTTTATTATATTGTAACAATAAGCGTACTGTATTTTATTTATATCTGAATATAAACAGGTGGGTAAAAATCTGTGTCAACAGTAATGACGAGTAATATACAACCTGTAAATAATAGAGATTAAAAAAATTATAATTCCAATGACCAATACTGAAACACTATTCAGAGAGCCTTCTTCCGACTTCCGCACTTAATTACCTTGTATTTGAATAGAATCGAGAAATTTTAAATTGTGTGAGTGACGTCATAAGTTTTTTCTTTAGTGCTGCCATGTTTAATATCACCATGTTTTATTAATAATATGCTAGACGCGTTTTAAGTGTCTGAGAAATTTCCCCGCCTTCAGATTTTTTTTTCACTGTCGTCAATACCTCTTCCGCTACCAAACTGTATCATTAAAATTCATAGTCTCCAGATTTCGTATTTCCCCCGCCTTTTAATATTATTATATATTGTACTAAAATACCTACTGCGCAATGGTGAACTGATTCTACAATATTGAACACGTAAGAATTTAAGATTTCAATGGCTCATCGGTAAAGCATAGGACTGGCAACGCAGAGGTCCCGGGTTCAAATCCACAAATAGTCAGACTTTTTTTTTAAATAGAATTGAAATTCTCGACAACGCCAACACTTAGAATTTATCACCAATGCCATCTTCTGTTGAATTTACATACTAGAGCGTCGGTGGGGGCGTCGGGGCGGGGGCGTCGCGGTGGAGGGCGTCGGTGTGGTACAAAAATGACCAGAATGGACCTCCATAAGAAAATACATGGGATTTTGGTCCCGTACTCTCATAGCTTATACCGCGGTGGAGGGCGTCGCGACGCTCGGCGTCGGTGTGATACAAAAATGACCAGAATGGACCTCCATAAGAAAATACATGGGATTTTGGTCCCGTACTCTCATAGCTTATCTACTGATGTTCCCAGTAATTTTACGTATTATAACTGGAATTACAACTTCCACAACTTTCCTTATATCCTAATATATTCTTATAGGCTATTACATAGATATCCCAGATACATAATACACATACTACAGTTTTGCACCTTACCAATGCAACTATGTATAAACACAAAATATGTAAAACGAAAATGGCATAACCAAAGCAAATGGCAACGGGCGCAGGGCGTACTGATGAACATGTGCGCACGTGTCGTACATAACAGATATAACAACTAAAAAATTCTTTGATTTTATGTCAATTTTATGCTAATAATTAATAATATAAATTATAAGTAGATGGGGGTTTCGAATATATTATCAATATTATCATGATTGTTAGAGAAGTGAATTAATTTTTAATATGTGCATAGATTTTATACAGAATGTTCATTCCATATTCAAATAGTCGAATATTCAAGTGTAATAGACATCACTTGAACAATTTTGTTTTCTATATGAGCTTCATTTCTATTCAGCGTAGAAATTTGTATACAGAATGGCTATTTGTGTATTTATGTGCATTTTCACAAGAAATACGAGTTTTAAGAAGCATTTTTAGAAGAAACTTATAGTGCTTGTTGATACTGTTTGAGATAGATATATAAAAAACTATAAATAAGAGATAATTTACTTTTATTATTTTTATAGTTTATTACCAATATTCTTAATTTTTTTGTATACATGTGCGATGAATCCAACTAGATTACCCATTAATATGTTTATCTTCTTTCTTGATATATATATATATATATATATATATATATATATATATATATATATATATATATATATATATATATATATATATATATATATATATATCTTATATGCTATTTCAGCTTATAAGTTTTTTAAAAACAATTTTTTAATATTAAACACTTTATTTATAATTTTGTATAATTTTGAAATGAGTCGTAGACGACGAAATGAGTTTACAATCTAGACTGACTTTGTGCTGGCTTGGATATAATTTATAAGTTTAAAAATGCTGACGCTAACGCGTGGCAAAGCGTGGCTTTCTGGGAAGGCCTTGGCAATACTCCAAGCCATCACATTTAGTGATAAATGAAGTATACAATGTTATCAAAGGTTAAGTAGGTATCGTATGATGTCTGGAAAGAGAACGATAACAGATTCCCAGAATATCATATTACCTTCTCACAAGATAATAGCTAAAGTTAACAATGTACATAAACTGTATTTTTATATAACAACTCCCCCCTTATAATAAAAGTTGGTGTATTACAGCAACTTTTAAGGAAGTTGAAAGTAAAATTAAATTGAAATAAAAAAATGAACAATACAAAAACAAAAATATAAATGAATAAAATACAAATTGTCTTTTGCACAACACATTAGTTCAGTTCAATAGTGTCTTGAGCGATGTCTTCTTCGGGTCGGATGGAAGGTCTTCTCCTAGGAAGGATACTTCCAAATAGTCTTTTTCCGGGTCTAGGTGGAGGTGGAAGCGAATTCGTCGTGAAGGCGATTGCGAGTCTCCTCTTCTTACGGCATTTACAGAAAACGTAAAGTATGACAATACCGATTATGAGGGTAATTGTAAAATATGTGAACCATGAAATGTGCTTAGAAACGAATGGTTCATTTATTAAGTCGTCTAATGTTTTTGAGTACTCGTCTAACTTGTATTTAGCGATGTCCAAGTCTTCTACGTTTAAGTTGTTTAGTTTTAACGGTTGCAATTTCGGCATTTCGATGTTGTCAGGAAGGTCTTCACAACAATCGTATGGAATTATAATTGGGTGAGAGTCACTGGTTGTTTCAGAAAAGTCCCTGGGATCTGCTTTTACTCTGGTAGCTCCAATGAATGCATTGCATTCTGGTTGCAATTTTAATACCGAGTTTTTGAGAATCAATTCGGTTTTTGAATTTCTCTGTTTGCAGTTGATTGTGATTTGTAGAGGCTCTGAATTTATAATTAACCAAGTATTTCCGGTTAATTTTTGAACTTTATAACCTTTTACAAATATCAGCGAGGTTTGGCAGTTTTCGGGTATGGATTTCAGATTCTTCATAATTTGCGCTTCGCAAATGGCATCTTTGTCGATAGGGTATGCGAACTGGTTAGAACAAATTTGGGTTTCATGAAACAGTAGTTTACAATCATCCAGGTTAGACATAGGAATGTACATCAAAGAATTGTCATTTCGCGCAATGTATTTTTGAGATGTTGATAAAATGTGGTATAGACCAGTTCGGTTGTTTAGAATTGGAATTGGAAATAATCTAAACAAAGTGTATATTTGCTGATCCGTTAATGGAATTTTTAATACAAAAATTAAATCATCATTTGCTTGAAAAGCTTCTAGTTCTATTACGTCTAGGTATTCAGCAACGTTTGACATTCTAGTAGGAAGTGGTAAATTATTTTGGTGTAAATTTTGAGCAATTTGGTGAAGTGAGGTAATCAGATTTTCGGGTGGAATTATGGAGCTATGGATTATTCGTAATCTTGCAAAAGTAATTGAATTTTAAATATCATCTAACTCATTTTCGATATATAGATAACTTTCCATGAGCATTTCGCATTTTTCCAAAAATTTCAATGTAAATCGAATAATTTTGATTTCATCTGCTGTACGATAAATTGTGTCTGAAATCAATTTAATGTCGCTATTAAACGTCCGCTCATCAAGCTGTAGTTTTTGAGTTGTAGCATTAAAATTTTTTATTACTGATGTTGTAACTGAAATTTGATTTTTCATCAGGTTTTCTAATTGGTGTTCATCGTTATTTAATTTGTTAATGCAATTATTATAATACTCGCCATCTTCAGCGTCTAAGTTACCTGTGATCGCTTTAAATATGGTGCCTATACTATCTATAATGCCACGCTTGTATCACTTTTTGACATCATAATTAATTATGTTTAATTTTTCTCGAATTGATTTTGAAATTTGAGTTAGGAGACTGACATGTGTTTTAACCTCGCCTTTAAAGAGATTCATATTTTCAAATGTGGGACTAATTGCTTTTACAAGTGCACCCAGTAGTTTTTCATTGTGTTCATAAGCGATTTTTACATTGGAAATGTTCTTGTGAACCAGGAGAGTTCATTTTTTGTTTGTTGTTACTAAATTTGATTCTTGGTGATAATAAATTCCGATGGTGTTGTCAATGGGTTTAATGGTGTATTGAGTGAGTACTGTGCCTAACAGCAAGAGAAACCTGAAAATAAATTTTAATTTTCATGATAAGGCTTCATTCGATCGAAATTTACTTTTGTTTTTTGTGATGTTTCTAAATTCATAAGTATTGCAGAGTTTTTGAATATTTCTTGTACTTCGAATGGACCATTAAATTTATTACCTAATTTGTTTTTAATTTGAGATTCTTTGACGTAAACTTTGTCACCGATTTGAAATTGATTGGGTTTTTCTGGTACGTGTTTATCGAATCGAATTTTCGACTTCTCTTTTTGAGCATTGGTTTTTGATCGGGCTATTTTGTAATAATATGAAATTTTATTATTTAAATCTCGTATGTACTTTGATATTAACTCTTTTTGATTATATAGGGTCTCTGGAGGACGACTAGATGTGTGTCCGAAGACAAGTTCGTATGGCGTGAAGCCATGTGTTTTATTAACGGAATTATTGTAACATATAATGGCGTATGGTATTATTGACAAGGGATGGTCGTTTGGGTTTTCGGAAGTATTTGCTCGTATCATTTCAAGCAATGTTGAGTGAAAGCGTTCAACTGAACCATTAGATTGAGGGTGGTTAACGCTTGAGAAGGTTAATTTAATATCATATAGTTTACATAAATCTCTTAATAAAGTATTATCAAACTCTCTGCCATAATCGCAGTGTATACGCAGAGGCGTACCGTAGTGTTGAAAATATAACAGGAAAGTGTTTACGATTGATTTGGCAGATT
The DNA here is from genome assembly GCA_037954035.1 of Rosalia funebris. NCBI lineage: Eukaryota > Metazoa > Arthropoda > Insecta > Coleoptera > Cerambycidae > Rosalia > Rosalia funebris. Next base: position 23,164,598 of record JAZFAV010000007.1, on the reverse strand, counting down.
TATCTTGAACAGGATAGGCCTGTGTGAATTTTGTCAATTCATCTCTGATCGTTAAAACGTAATTTCTAGTAGGGATTTCTAAATTTTGAAACGATATTGATTCGTTCGAATGGGGTTTTTGGAGTTTCTGTGATTACCAATGGGTTATTTAAATTTTTTCGTAAAGCTTTAGTTTTCTGACAGATTTCACAATTTTGAATGAACCTATCTACATCTTTGGTTAAACCGGGCCAATCATATTTGTTTCGTATTCGACGTATGGTTTCATTTATTCCACGATGTAAGTTTGCCTTTCCGTTGTGATATTGATATAAGATCAAGGGGATTTGATCATCGTCAGGCTTTTCAGTAATATTTTGACATACTACAAAATTTAGATTTTCTTCACTAAAAATGAAAGAAAGCATTTCTAAAATAGGAAGTTCCGAATTGTTTTCGACAAAATACGTTTTTGAGGGTTCAAAAATGTCTTTGTCTCTATAAAGGGTTAAGAACATTGTCTCTATTATTTCTTCGGGGTCGAAGGGTAATAGAACAATATAATATTTTCTGTTTTTAACCGTTTTACTTGAAACGATATTAATTTTGTTGTGACAAAATTTTGGTTCTTCTTCGAAAATGTCTGTGATTATTGAATAATGCAATTTTTCTAGTTTGTCTTTTTGAAAAAATGTAATGACGTCTTTATGTCTTTTGTCGAGTAATTGATTATTTGTTATTTTGATTTTATTGTAGTCAATTAGTGACTGAGTTTTATATAAATTTACAAAGGTTCTAGTTCTTGTACGATAGCTTCCGGAGAAATTTCGGTTGCTTCAGATGTGTTCGATTCATTGTCAGAGTTTGATGTCAGAATTTTATTTTGAAATTTTGAACAATTTTGAAAGTGATTGATTTTTATACGACTAAGAGCGTCTGCGTTTTTATTTATTTTACCGGGTTTGTATATAATTTCATACTCATATTCCTCGAGTTTTAATCGCCAACGCGCTAGGCGACTGCCGGGGTCTTTTATTGATAAAAGCCACGTCAAGGGTCTATGATCTGTCACTAATTTGAATTTCCTACCAAAAAGGTACGGTCTGAAGTGTTTTACGGACCAAACGATTGCAAGGAGCTCACGCTCGATTGTGGAGTACTTAGTCTCAGCGCTACACAGTGTTCGTGAAGCATAAGCTATTGGCAGATCTTTACCTATCAGTCCTTGAGATAAAACGGCTTCGATAGCGAAAGAACTAGCATCGGTTGTGAGTATAAATTCTTCATCAAAATTTGGATAAATAAGAATAGGAGTGGTTACTAAGGCTTCTTTTAGTTGATCAAATGATTTTTGACATTCTGAATCAAAATTAAATGCAACATCTTTTTGCAATAATTTTGTCAATGGTTTTGATATTTTAGCAAATTGGGGTATAAAACGTCTATAATAACCGGCTAAGCCTAAAAATGATTTAATGTCTTTTTGGTTTTTTGGTTCTGGAAAATTCGCAACACATTTAATTTTATCTGGGTTCGGTTTTACTCCTTCTGGTGTAATATAATGTCCTAAATACGCGACTTCCTTTCGAAGGAATTCACATTTGTCCGGTTGAATTTTGAGGTTTGCATTTCTTAAACGTTTAAAAATTTCGGTTAGGCGATCAATATGCTCGTGAATTGTCGGGGAATAAATAATAATATCGTCCATATAGACGAGGCAGCGTTCATTTTGTATGCCTAAAAGGATATTATCCATCACACGCTGAAAAGTAGCAGGAGCATTTTTCAATCCGAATGGCATACGGATAAATTCAAAATGTCCATTTTCTACAGAAAATGCAGTTTTGGAAATGTCTTTTGGTTCTATTTCAATTTGATGGAATCCTGAAGCTAAGTCAAGGGTTGAAAAGTATTGGCATTTTCCTAATTGGTCTAATAAGTCTGATATGTTCGGAAGAGGGTATTTGTCTCCGACGGATATTTCGTTAAGCTTACGATAATCAACTACAACGCGCCACTTTTGCTTGCCAGAGGCGTCTAATTTTTTCGGTACGACCCAAACTGGGGATGACCAGGGTGAAATAGATGGTCGTATAATACCTTGTGATAACATTTTCGAAATTTGGGTTTTAACCTCTTCTTTGTGAATATGTGGGTAACGATACGATTTAGTGAAAATAGGTTTCACATTACCAGTATCAATAGAATGTTTAATTTCGTTAGTGAAGCTTAAGTTATCTCCCTCTAAATAAAAGATGTCTGAAAATTCCAAGCAAATTTCGGAAATTAATTCCTTCTCTTCACAATTTAGATGATCTAACCTGAGTTGATTTTTTATTTCTGCTATACGGTCAGTTTGACATATTTCTGGGCTTAAAATGTTTGAATTTAGTAAAATAGAATTTTGAATTGGTTCTAATTTTAACTCTGAAAAATCTATCATTTTTGGGATTGCATTTGCATTAATAACGAAAGTGAAAAATTCACCTTTGTGATTAATTTTGACAAGTGCATTTGGCAAACGAACCTTTTCTACTTCTTGAGCTGATAATATAGCATCAGTGTTTACGAGGTTGCATTGAAATTTAAAAATTTGTTCCGTACGAGGGGTAATCGAGATTTTGTTTGAAAAATTTTTGGTTACAGGACGTAAAGTAGTATCTTGTGGAACATTTGCTGATTTTAAATTTTCACATGCCTTAAAAAGTGGAATGGTTTTGAAATTTGTGATCAATTGTTTATTTTTTATGTCTATTACACAATCGTAGTGTTCCAAAAAATCTGATCCCAGTAGTCCGTCGAGTTCAATGTCTATATCGTGAATATAAACCTTGTGAGAGTTACCTTTTGCAAATGGAATTAAAGTCGATTCAGTGATTAAAATTTTTTCGTCAGTTATACCTTGAATAATAACATTTTCAGGATAACGTTGATTGAATTTTTCGCAAGTTTTGGGCTTAAAAATTGAAAGTCCAGCGCCTGTGTCTATTAAAAGTTTAAATGTGTTTGTTGCATCCTTAATATAGTATAAATTTTTGGAGCTTACTGTCAAAAGAGAACTTGTAAATCCACGATTTATAGAAATATCTGTTCGTCTGGTTGATTTTGGTTGAGGTTTATTGCTCGAACCTGCGTTTGGATTTTGGAGGTTTGGGTTTCTAAATTCGGGGGTTGATCTTGGGGTTGAATTAGTTGAAAATCCTGATTGGTATTACAATTGTATTGGTCGTCAAAACTTTGCATTTGATGAACAGTATCATCATAGCAATAATTATTGATTTGCTGATATTCAGTATTATCAGTATTGTTAAGATCATAATTGTAATTATTTGGATTGGAATTATCGTGATCGTAATTGTAATATTGGTATTGATCAGTTTGATCAGTCTCATATTGATTTGGATTAAAACTTTCGTCGTAATATTGATCATCGAACCTGTTTACATGGTGGGCTCTCTGATTGAAGTTTGGGTTTGGTCTAATGACTGGAGGTCTTTGTTGATTTGAAAAATTTGGGTTTGGCCTTATAGCTGGTGGCCTGTTTTGTTGAAAGCTATTTTGAGCAAAGTTTTGATTAGGTGGTCTGAATGAGTTTTGATTGTTTTGAGGTCTCTGAAAATTACTAGAGGCTGATTGTTGAGTTTGGTTGCTATTGTTATTGTTAAAATTGAAACTTGGACGAGAAAAATTTTGAAATTGTGGTGGATAACCACTTTGTTGCTTGGTACGGCATTCATCAGTAGAATGGCCAATTCTTTTACAAAAATTACATATTTTTCTAGACGAATTATTTTGTGTTGGCATTGATGTTCTCAAGTTTGAATTTACAGCTTTTTGGTTTCTTAATTATTGTGATTCAAAATACGATAATTGCAACTCGCGTTTGATACGTGAAATTGCAGTTAACATGTTCATAGGGTTACTCGCTCTAATAATTGATCCTAATTTTGGATCTAGGCCAGTTAATAGGGTGTTAAGCGTCATTGTTTCTATTAAATTAGATTGAGCAGTTTTTTGCTCGGGTGTTAGAGTTTGTTTCTGCACAGCTGCGTGCATTTTCGCGTTATGGGTTTGTAATCGAGACACAAAATTTAACGCACTTTCGTTACTTTGTTGATGGACTCTTTGAAGATCCTGTATTAGAGACGTAAGGTCTCTGGAATCGCCAAAATGAGTTTCAAGTAAATTTTTAATTTCTTCCCAAGTGGAAGGGTTGCGAGAGTTAACTAACTCTGCAGCTTTACCGCGCAATTTATTCTTTACATGAAGAGTCAAAAATATACGCTGGTCAGCAACGGCCATACTGTAAGCACATCTTACAGCATTCAAAAAAGTTTGCAAAAAAATTTGATTACCATCAAATTCCGGTACAATTGAAAAGATTTCGAAGAGTTTGTAGGGTTCTACGTGTTCTCCCTCATTAACATTATTAAGATTTTCAGTAGACATTTTTGTTAATTAATTGAAATTAAATTTTTAAATGTAAAAATAACCTGGACTGGTCTATGTCCTTCTTTGTAACGAATAAAATATCGTTAAACGCACAAATAAATGTGAATAAAATGTACGCAATAAAAATGGCAAGCGAGACAATTCCTTGACTTACCAAATTCCTTCCATCTGTTCCGCCAATGGGTCCGAAGCCAGTGAGGTCAGGTCCGTGTTCTAGCGACGGCGGGCCAATGTAGAGGATGGGCTGGTGTCGGCTGAACTCGCGGGTAGTTAGGCAAGGCTCCCTGTTCTACTACGAAGTTCACCGCTGTTCATTAATTTATTTTTCTTTTCTTCTTTCTTCTTGAGATTTCTTTTCTTCAAGAGTTGCTTTGTATTTCTTTCTTGTTTCTTCTTCGTAGCACTTTTTGATTCGGATACCGCTTTTTTAGAGATTAGAATCTCACACCACCAGTGAGGCAAAGTCCGTGTTCTAGCGATGCGCGATATCCTACCGAGTGCGCCAATTTCTTATATGCTATTTCAGCTTATAAGTTTTTTAAAAACAATTTTTTAATATTAAACAGTTTATTTATAATTTTGTATAGTTTTGAAATGAGTCGTAGACGACGAAATGAGTTTACAATCTAGACTGACTTTGTGCTGGCTTGGATATAATTTATAAGTTTAAAAATGCTGACGCTAACGCGTGGCAAAGCGTGGCTTTCTGGGAAGGCCTTGGCAATACTCCAAGCCATCACATTTAGTGATAAATGAAGTATACAATGTTATCAAAGGTTAAGTAGGTATCGTATGATGTCTGGAAAGAGAACGATAACAGATTCCCAGAATATCATATTACCTTCTCACAAGATAATAGCTAAAGTTAACAGTGTACATAAACTGTATTTCTATATAACATATATATATATATATATATATATATATATATATATATATATATATATATATATATATATATATATATATATATATATATATATATATATATATATATTCAGATTCTATAAGAGTGAAGCGTAATTAGAGTCCACAGGCATCATATCTGATCCATTGTGCTACATACGCTTTATTTTATTTTATATGCACTGGCTAATTCAAGCTACTGTCAAAAATAATTGCCAAATATTTTACCTCACTTGAAAGCTTGCGCAATTTATCTTATGTTATAGCATTCCTAGATTATCCAGATTGAACACTTTGCCTCATTTGAATTTATAATGTTTATTCCATACACTAGATATCAACAATTTTCAATATTTTATTCCCAAATATAAAATATGATCTGCAATACCTTCAATAGCTTATTAAAATTTTTAATAAAAGAAAATCTAACTACGAAAACGAACAGCGTTTGTTGCACTGCAGCAGTATCGTCGTGCAATTAGAAGGTCATAGGGATTATATCTCAGGATTACTTGGTTTCCTGCCGTTCCAAAGTCAGGCAAAAAACACGGAACTAAGGTTGCGACATGTTCAAAGACTATCTTGTTTACCTATTACTAGTGCAATGAGGATCATATTCACAACGGTCCTGGAAGTTGCCTTGGGGTTGACACCTCTTGAATTTGTTTATAGAGGAGGATGCTTTATGGATGGATCTGGTAATAGACTGCCACACCTACTCCCAGAGCCAGCCGTAAGGCATCCGCCTCTATCAATAAGCCAAAAGGTGTCAGGTGTTTATGGAAAATGAGTGCATGGTCGGCGAGACAGGCTTACGTTCTAAAGGAGGCAAGCAGCTTCCTCTTTTGGAAGTAAGCGTGGACTTTGTCTTCCTTATGTTTCTATATAAAAAGAACTATCGGGTTGGACCCAATTTCGATAACTCCCTGAAACCGAACATTTTGATCTACACGGATGGTTCAAGAATGTTACAAAGGTTTATATTCTGGGATTTTCTCTGAAAATCTAAACGTTCTAATAAGTTGCAGTGAACTGATCGCTCATGCCACAGTATTTCAAACTAAGCTTGAGGGCACTACAGGCAACCATATAAATTACTAATCAAGGGATTAGTAGCAAAACCACCAGCATATTTACACATTTACTTTAATGGTCTTAAACATTTCAGGAGTAACTCCAGGCTGGTTCTGAAATATAAAAGGCCATTGAATGTGCTTGGGCAAACAAGCGATGTTACTATATGTTGAGTAAAGGGATATGTATATGTGTAAAACGATTAGCGCCATTGAAAAGTTCCAAAAGACTATATACTATCATGTCCCATAGTAGAGGTGATAATACCATGTGAATTGCATTTTGTTCTAACTTCACATTGTCTATAATTATTTCATTTACTCAATTCTAACAGATTTTTAACCTGTTTTACCTAAAATACAAAAATAATAATGATCCGTTAGGAAAATTACAATACAGTTATAATTTTGGAATTAATACTAGATAATATCAATTAATTAACCTAATATCAGTATTGTTGTCGTAGTGCATATTACGTTTGAGGCAAAAAATAATTTTAATATAATGACAATAAATTTTGTAAGTATGTCATGTGTTTAAAAGATCATCTACGAACAATTGGTATGATTTTCTGTAATCAATCAATCAATGTAAAAGAGCTATCAACTGAGTTATTATTAGTGATACATATATGTTTGTAATTGTATACAATCCTGTAATTATATGAAGTTATCGTAGTTATTCCTATAATTATTGAATAGCCGATCCATACTTTAAAATACTTAATTTTATCGTCCAAGATTCACTTTATTCCTAAAGACACTATGTATACGGTATAATTGAACTTATCTTTCCTTTATCTTTATTGAATAAGGCAGTACGAAACGAGAGATGTAGCTTTCCGTTCTACTTTGATAAATACTTAAATATGTAACACTACTTCCATTTACTCTTGGGAAATCATACGATTTCTCATAACCCAGAAAACGTATAGTACTGATTTCTGACTTAATAAAAATGTACATTGATAATGTACTGAACTCATTTAAGTTTTATTAAGGCCTTAAATCGCCAACGCATTGCTTTTATTCTTTTGTTAACACAGTGATGAAATCAAATTAAATTATCGTATATAAATATTATATTACCAGAATATTTACGTACAAAATTATATATTTCAGTTCATCTTTCAATTTACTTTAAAAATAAATTATTTCATCACACGTTTATACTCTTCTTTAGACGAATCGAGTGTTTATTTTAATGAAGAATCTGAACTCTAGTCAGAGTGCAAGTTAGTTGAATTATAACGAATGTTATTAATAATACAGCGTGGAAATACACTTCTGAATAACTTAAATAACTTTCCAGTTCATCAATGGAACTTTGTTAAACTTAAAAGTTCAAATATGTTTTATACTATTTTGAGTATAATATTGAAAATAGAACTGGGTAAGTTGGAACTGCATTTAAAAGATTGCATCATTTTTGGAAAACTAAAGCTTTGTTCGATATAGCGCACAAAATATAAAAATACTACATTTTGATTATGATGCATACGTTATTAAGATGGGCACTGTTGTAAGGGGTTATAATAGAATAAGGCATATAAGCAATAACATAGAATAAAATAAATACTAGTATAAAAGAATATAGATATTGAGAATAAATAAAATTATAATAGATATTGAGGTTATATATTTTCAAAAATGTTATACCATCAAGAGATACTGAAATTACATTATGCCTTCACACGCTTGATGCGTTCTGCTGAGACATAGACAATACTTAATTGATATTTGAGTTAATTGTACTTTTGGTTAACAGATAAGTATCTATTGAAGACCCATAGCATAATTAACTACGAACATTTATTTACTGTTGCTTACATTTTAGGGAAATGTATTGAAACATGAAATGGTACATAATTTAATTAGGTATTATTCGCTTTTCTCTTAATTTTTTAATTGAAATATTGCTGTCACATAATTCGTTCCATTTTATAACTATGTATTTCAGTCACCTTCTAAATATTTTCAACTCCGGTTCCTGTAATTGTTAAAGTATTGGCAAAAATTTGTAAGTTAAGTTAAGTTTGTTTCCTAATCAAAACATAATGTTCTGGTCATATTCTTCTACAAGTTTTTATTTTTAATTACTTAGTTTGATGTTAAACAAATGTTTTGTTTGATGTTAGCATATGTGACAATTTTTTTATGTAGTTAATTTATAGTATCTTTATATTTTTTATGTAGTTAATTTTTTTGTTTTACTTTTCCGCACTCCACTACACGCGGAAAAGTAATGTACTCATGTAAAAATTTCTAGGGTTTATTTTTAATTTTTTGGTCTAAAAACCAAGAAAAAAAAGTTTTAAAACAATTTTGTGTGTGTGTCGTTATCGTCGGCGTTAATAAAATTTTCTGTTAGCACGATAACTCAACTAAATCGTGTCGGATCGATCGGGTTTTTACTGATTCTGATTGGTGATGTCTCCCAGACGACACCTATTGATTTTGAGGTGAATCCACTATGTGAACACACTCCTGCCATGTACATGGGTCATGAAAAAGTACAATGGTGGACTATTTGAGAAATAGTTAGCATGATCACTCAACTAGATCGTGTCGGATCGATCGGATTTCGACTAATTCTGACTAGGAACGTCTACCAGACGACAACTATTGATTTTAAGGTGGACAGGACACACTCCACACTGTCCATGGGTTATGAGAAGGTACGATGGTGGACTATTTGAAAAAAGTGAAACTGTCGCATAAAACACATATTCTTCATTTATGTGTTGGTTTATTTTTCCTCTGCCAATCAATTTCGAGATAGAGATGTTCTACGTGCGGAAAAGTCTGTTTTAAGGTTTTAAAATATGTTTATTGTTGTAATTTTTAAGAAACAATAATTTTTTATCCATCATCATATTTCACATAAAAATTGTGAGGGTTCTAATTTGTGAACATCAACAACGCTGAAATTGTAAATGTTGCATTTATATGTAACACTGTAGATATTAATAAAAACTATATAGTGGTAAGTCTTATCACGATTGTAGCATTAATATACGTAAGTCAGGGGCGGCTGGTGTATAGGTACTGCAGAGCTGCAGAACTGCCAAAAAATTAGATATTTGTATATTTTCGCGACATAATAATTACTAAAATTTATTAATAAAATAATTTGGTTAGTTGATGCAGCTAACAAAATTATTGCGTTAAAGTCGCATTCTGCCCGAGGTCCTCTATTGAGTAGTAGACCAGATGAATTATCTGGGTCTCTACGCGAGCGCGTCGCGGTACATTGAACTGGGCCACACGAGGTAGTTCTCAGCACGGTTCGGCACACCCGTCCTCCCCCTCAACTCCCGCGACAATCCACACTTGGCGCTCGTAAATGCGCGAATTTACACGGTCAGTGAGCTGTATTTTTTCCAGCTAAGGCAACATCAGTGAATGTTTACTCCTTCCTACTTCTCATACAGTTGACGAGCGTAAATCGTACCTATTTCGTATTTCGTGTTAATTTGAGATTTTAAATACTGTTTTGTGAATTTGTGTAGTCATTTATTGTACTAATTATTAATATTTATATACTGTGATAGTGACAATAGATTTAGCTTATAATTTAGTTCATGTGAAGCGATTTTTTAAATACTCTTATGAAGAAAAAATTGATTTAAGAAACAATGGTAGGCCATTGCCCGATATTGTTATTGAGACTGCAGGTGTTAGCCACGGAAAAGCATATAAACGTCAATTTAATAGAGACATTTATTCGAAGAACAATTGGATTTGCAGGTGCAACAAAAAAAAAGCGTTATTTTGTTTTCCTTGTTTACTCTTTGGCGGTGATAAAGCATGGACGGAGGTAGGGGTGACAGATTTGGTGCACTTAACTGAAAAAATAAAAAAGCACGACAACTCCAAAAGCCATCTACATAATACAATGGAATTAGCTTTATTAGGAACAACTAATATTAAATCGCAGCTAGATTCAGCTTATTGGATAAATGTGCAAAAGCATAATGATAATGTGACAAAAAAGAGATACGTTTTGTCAAAAATTATAAACTGCGTAAAGTTTTGTGGGGCCTTTGAACTGGCGCTGCGAGGACATGACGAAGCTGAAACCTCTCAAAACCCGGGGATATATCGTGGTTTGATAAATTTTTCTGCTGAGCTTGATGTAACTTTAAGCGAGCATCTACAAAATGTTTCAGTATTTAAAGGAACCTCTAAAGAAATACAAAATGATCTTTTAGACTGTATATTAAAAGTATGTCATGAAGAAATAATTAAAGAAATTAACAAACCTTCATTTTTGGCAGTTATGGCAGACGAAACAACTGATGTATCTGCAAAAACTCAGTTAGTGGTAGTTTTAAGATATATGCTCGATGGTGAACCGATTGAACGTTTTGGGGCATACCTGAAACCTACAAAATGTGACGCTGAAACTCTTTCGGAAAATATTTTAAGTGTTATAGACCCTCTAGTAGAAAATTCACCTTACAAGCCTTTTCTCTTAATCAAAGAATATGACGGCAAACATGAATGTTCTTCAAAAAGGTATTAAATTCCAAAAATTTTTCTTGTGAAGGTCTATATTTTTGTATAAACGGATTTTACATAAAAATTCTGAAGTATCAGGTAAACGCGTGACCCTGAAAATTTTCAAAATTTTCGCCTGCGGGGCGATTTTTTTGTGGCCCCTACGGCGCCAGTAGTTTGAATACGTTTGAAATTTGCACGCAGGCGATCTATACCCTAGGTTCGCCCTGTGCAGAACACCCGTTTCATTTCATGACGAGCCGCCACTGACGTAAATACAATACAGCACATTCATAAAGAATGACAGTATAATGCTATTGAGATGTACAAAATAAGGAAAGGGCTGTAAAATCAACCAAGCACATTATTCAAGTAGAGGTATCTAGGCCGCTTTGTAGGCATTCCTCAATTACGACATAAGCACCATTATAACGGGGTAGTTGGCGTAACCTAACAGATACGTAAAATCATACCCCATTATAATCTCCTTTTAAAATGCAAACAAATGTTTAATACGTATTTTTATCTTAATTGAAATACATAGATTAAAATTAGCACCTCATGAAATAGAACCCTAGTAGTATCTAAGTTACTCGAACTGGGACCGGAACTACTAGCAATTACGAACTTTGTACTGAACATATGGTATTACTTTTATTAGAACATTATTGTCATTACATAGTTTCTCCTATTACATATTGGAACCATATAGTTTTAATACACTTAATTAACGTTTATATATTGAGTAATTTTTTTCAGGGTGTCGTTATTGTCAGCTAATGGGCTTATTGAATAGAGATTGTTTATTATTATATTATTATAAAAATATAACCCAGTATAAATCGGTCACATGCAAGGGTATATGTTGTCTGCAATTCAGTTTCTAGTAATACTACTCTAACCTATTAGATAAAAGAAATAAAACTATAACCTAAATCTATAGTCTCTATCTGAGAAAATTCACAAGGAGTACTACTCCTTTATTTTCACTGAATTTTTTGTCGCAGTGATAAATAGAGTAGCGACAAATTAACCAATAAAAAAAGTTAATAATGTGAGTTAATATAGTACAATTTGTTTCTTGTACAACCTAATGGATAATTCACATTGGAAACATATTTTGCACCATATTATTAATAAAATATACAAATTAGATTCCCTCTGGTTAACTAGTCTCACACTTTAAGGTGATCAATTGCATGTATTGCTAACTCATATACATCTGTTATTTGTTACAGATTATAAATTTAAAATTACATTTTTCATCTTACAAGTAATTAATTCCTATCGCTTCTGGTTGAACGTAATACGCATATCAAGTAATTAAGCTGTTAATGTGCAAAAATTAGTGGTAACTATTGTCATCTGGAATGACAAATATATTAAGATTGTTTAAAAGTGTATTAACATTGCTTCCAAATCTGAATTTTTTAAATCCCCTATTTGCTAGCATTTTTAATAGAGAATTTAATTATGTCTCAATTTGTAATGGGGTACAGCTATCCTGAACCGTGTTGGTATTATAAAAGGTTTTTTGGGAATTAAAAAAACTGTGAAATAAACTACTAAAATTTAATATAAAGTATGATTTTTTGATGGACATCTGTTAAGATCTATGTTTGTCCTACTATCCTACATACTATATAAGAAATTAAAATATAATAAGTAGAAACGAAATTTACAATATCATTTCAATTAATAAAATTGATAGCGACATATGGTATAACCCGAGGCGCAGTGATCTTAGATTTTTTTTTTCACTTCGATTGAACATGATTGAACGACTTCGATTGAGCATGAGCCAATACATTTAAGCTGACTTTCATATAGAAATAATGATCAGAATTAATAATACCTTCAACGAACTATTCCATTCTGTCATCTTGTATTAGTCACATGGAGATATAAAATACGTATATTGTTTTACTTATTTCACTTTTATGAAACATATAGATACATACCCATTCAACGTAATCCTGCATCGAGTCATTTAAAATTAATTGGAACAGATGCTATTATTAAGGGATAAGTTGGTTGTTCAGAAATCACGAACGGCCATGTTGCCTCAAATCGAAGTAGAATAATTGTTATATCATTTTGATTATAAACCACCATATGTGGTGGAAATGTACTACGCTGCGGTGTATTTATAGCAGTTTCATGCTCAACATGAATTGCAGTATACAATCATAGTGGTGTAAAATTTTACTAATTATGTAGCTGTTAACTGTTGAGAGGATAAGTTCGATAGAAAACTTTTTAAACTCTTCAGCGTTAATTTACAAGAGAAATTTTCATATTTTCCAGAATTTTACAGAAATCTAAGGAAGGAAAAAAACACATTATTTTACCTAGAGGTCTTCATACTTCATCGCGACCGAGAACATATTTTCCAAGCAAGTCATTAAGAAATAGTGTTTTTTCATTCAGTAGTTAACAGTTGTTTTGTGTTATTTGAAATAGAAATTGTAAAGCCAGTAGATGGTCAGCAATTAAAATAAATGAGTTGTTTAATTCTAGCGACAGAGTAAAACATTAACTATCACGGTGACGACAATGTTATATTTATTATAAACGAACGCATTCTAAAAATAAGTGTCCCGGATCTTAGGTATTCAAGCCGTAAAATTTCTGAATATCTGAAACAGATATAAAGTCGAACTATATAAATCTAAATTTCTAAGTACGTTGGATCAAAATGATTGAAATAGACGGTAATTTTATTCTGGTCACGTAAACAATTTCTAATAATTTTTGATTATATACATTTTATTATATACATTGTTATATACATTATTTATATTCTCTATTTTATTTTAAAATGAAGTAAGAACAGGAAAGCAATACATCTTTGTTAATACAAATGTTAATCCCCTATCAGCAGTTATTTTCTTGTGACATTTACAAAAATAACTAAAGATATGTTACACCGAATAAAATATCAATATAATCAATCTCATAAATTGTACTAGTATGATACTTATAATAATTATTTATTAAAGGTATTCATTTTTCTACTGTCATTATATAAATGTGCATTATACGGACACTTTTCTTTCGTGCTTATCTACCTATACATTCCAATCATGCTTTTATTGTAATACAATATACGTAAACACAATTTTTTTGAATAATTTGACAAAATAAATATCCTATAATGAGTAATACATACTGTTCCATTCTGCCTATTAAGCGTTCAGCTTTACTAGAAGCAAATAAAAGCATACATATGTATTATATATATATATATATATATATATATATATATATATATATATATATATATATATATATATATATATATATATATACAGTGCTATTCAAAAGTCCCCTCCCCCCCTCTTATTTTTGGAACGATTATACATAAACTAGTGAAATTTGGTAACTGAATATTAAGGGTTGTAAACTTCCCTACTAGTGATGATAGATGACGTATGCGTCAAATATGACGTCACAAGGTCATTGTGACCAATAATTTTAAATGGAACCCTATGGCAAGCGACACCTCTTTTAAAAGGTATCGAAAAAACCTATTCATTGATACTAATATTGTGTCTGTTTACGGCAGTTTTGACAACTGGTTTTGAAAAACCGCAAAGCTGTGATGAATTAAATCAGTCAATAATAAAATTTAAAATTCAAGCTCCGCCACTGGATAGTTGGATGGTAAATAATCTGACGTTTTTGCAAGTCTCCCCAATTTGATGTTTTCTTAGTTGTCAAAGTTTTTATACATTTAATAATTTGTGTATTGTTGATCGAACGTTTAACTGTTTTAGTACCTTGTGGTAATTTTAAAATATTTGTATATTCAATAATTTGTTAAACTGTTGCGAGTTGAACGTTTAAGTGCTTCAAGAAGAGAAATGGTACGTGTTTTAGGTGATCAAGTAGCAGCGATCCTAATACTTGGTGAAACTGGAGAAAATATTCATGCAGCAGAACGCATTTTTAATGAAAGGTTTCCCGATCGCCCAGTTTCCAGGACTTATTTGAGAGAGCTTCTTCGTAAGTTTAAAACAACGGGTAGTATTAATGATGCAAAACGATCTGGCAGACCACAAATTTCTGATGAGAAAAAAATTTATATACTGGCAGAAGTAATAGTAAATCCTACTTCTTCAACAACTCAAGTTGCATCAACCTGTGAAGTCAGTCAAAGTACAGTGCACAGGGTGTTGAAAAAAAAACAAATTTCACCCATACAAATTAAAAATGGTTCATCAACTCTCAGACGAAGATCCAGACCGAAGACTGCAATTTTGTGAAAATATGAAGACTAAAATTAACCAACAGCCAGACTATGTCAAAACAATTTGTTTTAGTGACGAAAGTACTTTCTATCTAAATGGAAATGTAAATACACAAAACGTGATATATTGGAGTGACGCAAATCCTCACATGTTTCGTGAAACACATACTCAGTATCCCGAGAAGGTCAATGTTTGGGCAGGTATACTGGGAAACCACATCGTTGGGCCTGTTTTTTAAATACCAACTTAACCGGTGAGGTGTTTCTGCAGATGTTGCAAAATCCAATAGAACCGTTAATCCTTGAAATTTTGGAAGATAATTAAGATGAATTCGACATTTTGGAAATAACATTCCAACAGGATGGTGCTCCTCCACACTATTACGGTGCAGTAAGACGGTATTTGGATGAAGAATATCCTGGTAGATGGATTGGACGACGAGGTTCAATGGAATGGCCGCCTCGATCACCGGACCTCACACCTTTAGATTTTTTTCTGTGGGGGTATCTTAAATCGAAGGTTTACGCCACTTAGCCTGACAATATTGATGTTTTAAAACAACGTATTGTTACAGAATGTAGGGCTATTTCCGCAGACACATTTGAAAAAGTTATGAGAAGAGTTTCGCAATAGGATCTTTTACTGTCAGGAAGTAGATGGAGCTCACTTCGAACAATTACTATAAGTACTGATTCTTGAATCTGTAATTAAAATTATTATCAAAGTTTACTGATTACTGATTTAATCCATCAAAACTACCATAAATACAAACAATATTAGTATCATTGAATACGTTTTTTCGATACCTTTTAAAATAGGTGTCGCTTGTCATAGGGTTCCATTTAAAATTATTGGTCACAATGACCTTGTGACGTCATCTTTGACGCATACGTCATCTATCATCACTAGTAGGGAAGTTTACAACCCTTAATATTCAGTTACCAAATTTCACTAGTTTATGTATAGTCGTTAAAAAGATAAGAGGGGGGAGGGGACTTTTGAATAGCACTGTATATATATATATATATATATATATATATATATATATATATATATATATATATATACGTAAATATAGTGTTATAAGAGCTAAAATTATAACACATTAGAATGCAAAAAATATGTAAAACTAGTAAAACAAATATTCGTAAATATTTAAGTTTAAAAAAGTACTCGAAGCAACTAATAACCTGACTTCAGTATTAAGATTATTGTAAAAGTCTAAACAACACTGAGAGTTTGTAGTTACTTATGCATTAATATGGTAAGTAGATCTCTATGTCTAGTCGCAATAAGCTGCAACATAATTTCTTTCAGGAAATAAATTTAAATTATTTTTAATGCCCATTATATATTTTGATATAAATACAGGGCATGATTATAATATTCCTATTTCTAAAAGTATTCCAAAAAGTTTTAGTTTAAAAATGAGTCTAATATGAATTCTCTGGGAAATTAATACTCTGTTTTTATCTATTCACGTACTCCAGGTAATGATACTACACGAAGTGTGTGGGTAATCAAGAGCATAATATATTCAACAGCCTGGCTTCATCTAAATAGATTTTCATTTGATGTAAAGCCAAATATGTCATATTAAGGTGTGTGCACACATTTTCTATATAACTGCCGAACAGAAACATCTAGTTTCTGTTCGGTGCTATAATGGACTCCAAGAGTCCAAATGAGTCCGAATATTTGACTTCTCTCAATCCTAATATATCCCTCTGTGCCCACGCACTATCGTCTTACAATACGTTATCAACGAGTATTTGGAGCAGTTTTGGCATATTTGCAGATAAAGTTATTGTACCATTATCTGTATATATAGTAGATAGTAGATGAATAGTTGTTATAAAATTAGGTAGATTTTGATGTATAGCATAAATAGTAAAATACTCAAGACTGAACCTTGAGGAACCCAATTAATATATCGTTGTTTATAATTGAATCTTATCCAATGGTACGTTTAGAGTCCTACCTTCTATATAACTATCATGCCAAGATAGTATAGTGCCTCTACTTCCCATAACAGATAGCTTCTCTTTTAATATATGTACTATTCTTCATTGTATCAGAGTCTTTGGACAAATCAAACATAATCGAAACAACATACTTTTCATAAAAGTAGCACGTTGCCGTTTATGTTTTAGTTTACGCGACTGGTTATCTGCTAAAAAAGTGTTTGTTACAACACGCCTGTGTTTAGAATTCAATGAACAAAATACTTTTTAGAGACACAGGCAACATTGTTCTCTAAAGCAAAAACTTACGTTAATTCAGAGAACTTACCATTTGGCGGTTTGATAGTACCATTACAGAACATACTATAATATATAATACAATTAGAAAATATATTTATAAATAATTTTAATTAACTAGCTCGTTCCGATTTAGTTGGGACAAAATTAAAAGATATATTTAAAAATGTACCTTTTACACATCCGTGTAGAAGTTTTCCATTAAATTATTTCTTATCTCTCTATATCAGACTGCGTCTTTATTATACTAAAATATAAAATTCGGAAATCACGATATAAGATACAAAGATTTTCAAAAAGCTAATGCCAAGCTAACTATATTGAAAAATTTGTGAAAACATTTGTTTATTAGCTTGTCAGTCTAGTTAGTAAGTAATGCGATATAGTACGTACTTTATCTACCACGGAAGGGTTAATTTTCGCATCGGACTAATTGTCTCTACCTAGGCACCGAACAGAAATTACAACTAGAAGGTTCACTTTCTACGGCGATACTTTTATCTTGCGCTTACAAAGGCATTGTCGTCATTCAGCTGTTGAACTGCGGCCTTATTGAGGATACGTGGAATACTTCATACAATACTGTTCATGCGCCACGTGCTAGTTAGCTAATTCTCGCTGGACGACGAGACGATGTAAAGAGGGAAACTTAGCGGATGGAGCTTAGAGTGAACCTTCTAATTGTAATTTCTGTTCGGTGACCTGGGTATCTCAGAGCGAGTGGGTACGTGACACAAAGCAAAGCTACACAGTGTCTCATATCTAATACCTTTCGTGAGGGAATTATACCGGGTTAGTCACCTAAAATTGACCCCCCCCCCCTTTATTTCTCTTAATTTCAATCGAATCGAAAAATTAAAAAAAGAATTTTACATGATTCTTTATATATTTTTTGAATATTTAAACAGATTTTCAAAAACTCTGAAAATTGAAAGGGGGCGAACATTTTCTTATTTTTTTTAAATAGAACGCCCTATATTTTTTTACTTAAAAAAGTTACTCACAGTTTTCTGATCATAAAAATATATAATTGTTGTATCTTGATAAGTATAGTTCTTGAGATATTCATACAAATATATAGTCACATCACAGGAATAAGTTTAGCATAAATCAGGAGAGCTATGAACCGAAATGATTTAAAGAAACAATAATGCTTCGTTTGACAGTTATGTTATTTTTGACTTATGTTTGATTGTTATATTATCAATACGTTTTAAGTTAAGTTTTAATACACTTGTTAATATATCTAATATATTGATATGGGATATTCATTAGTCGAAAGGAAAGAAATATTAGAAATTTACTTAACCAGCAATAAAAACAAATATATAGCTAAAAGAGAATATGCAAGAAAATATCCTGAAAGACGCGTTCCCTCCAAGAACACTTTCTCTAATATTTATCTCAAGTTTAGGGACAGCGAATCCTTAAAAGATAAGAAACGAGAAAGAAAGAAGCCCAAAACAGGAGAAGATATGGAAATGGAGTTTTACTTTTCTTACCGAACACCCCAATAAATCTACTAATGCTGCTGCAGAAGAATTTAATATTTATCAAGCAAGTATAAGACGTATATTAAAACGTCACAAATATAAGCCTTATAGTATTTTGCCAGTTCAGCTTTTAACTGAAAATAACTTTGCCGACAGAAGAGCTTTTTGTAGAGAGATGATTGAGAGAGCAGAAAACGACAATAACTTTTTAAAAAACTTATTTTGGACCGATGAAAGTAGCTTTTCAACGGCTGGACTTTTTAATAGGAAAAATGCACATTATTGGGCGCCCGCAAATCCGCAAATTATAAAAAAGATAAAAACCCAAGGATATAATACAGTAAATGTGTGGTGCGGTACTCATCAAAATACAATTGTGGGTCCCGTATTCATTAATGGGCCCTTGAATGCATTTCAGTATTTGAATATTCTGCGGGGTGAAGTAGAGAACTATTTAGATAATATTCCCCTTCCAATCAGGAATTCTGTTATTTGGCAACAGGATGGTGCTCCTCCACACTCTGTACGGAACGTAACGGAATATTTAAATGACAAATATCTATTTTGGATAGGAAGGTACGGTCCTATACATTGGCCTACTAATAGCCCAGACTTGAGTCCTTTGTACTTCTTTTTGTGGGGAACACTAAAACAAAACATATACGAAAATTCGGTATATAATAACTCGGATGAGTTGAAGGACTGTATCAGTCAAGAAATAGAAAATTTGCGGCAAAATGTTCATTTATTTGAAAACGTTAGAAGTGAATTTATTAAAAGATGCCAACTGTGCCTTGATAGAAACGGAGAACACATGGAGAACATATAGATATGTTTAATTTTAATAAAGTTCATTGGTTTTATGTTGTTTATTGTTGCGCATTGTTTTTTTATCATTATTTCGTTATTTATGTTTTGTGTTCATTAAACTTTATTGTCGTCATTTTAATAAAGGTTTATTTGTTTATTTTAATTATTATGTGTTGCCGCATCTAAGAATTTTCATACTTTTTTTTCTTAAAAAACAAGATGTTATATCTCAAAAACATAGCTCTCCTAATTTATGGTCTTATGCCAAACTTATTCCTGTGATGTGACTATATATTTGTATGAATATCTCAAGAACTATATTTACCAAGATACAACAATTATATATTTTTGTGATCAGAAAACTGTGGGTAGTTTTTTTAAGTAAAAAAAATACAGGGTATTTCATTTAAAAAAAAAATAGAAAATTGTTCGCCCCCTTTCAATTGGCAAAGTTTTTGAAAATTTTTTTAAATATTCAAAAAATTTATAAAAAATCGTGTAAAATTCTTGTTTGAATTTTTCGATTCTATTGAAATTAAGAGAAATAAAGGGAGGGTCAATTTTAGGTGACTAACCCAGTACACAATCTCTGACAACAAGCCATTTGCTAACTGCGAGTTCGTAGTTGGGCTTAGGTTTTTAAAGTCTCCCCTGGTGGGAAACTCACCGAGTATTTGGCGAGAGGAGTTCCTCTTGGCGTATTGCGGAGTTCTACTTATGCTACCCATTATTTAACAAACGGAAGTTTCCGTTACAAATAACGTTTTGTTGTTTGTTAAGAGCATTACTTGTGGATCCCGAGTTTCCATTATATTGCCTCCTTCATGTATTAAATCAAATAGAGTAAATTAGACCTAAATTCAGATAAATAAGTTCCTAAATTAAATTAACCAGAGCAGATCATAAATGAGAAAATTAAGACAAGTAATACCAAACTTTATATAAAGAATTTGGGGAATAAAAATTAAAAACACAACGTAGCAAGGTTCCTCCCACAAATTCAAACGATCAGGCCAAATCTTAGAACTTGTACGTCCACTCTCTTGGGGAGGGTCAACTAGGGCTGTCAGGGATTCGTTGATATCATATTCTGCAGGTATGATATCAATATAATCCCTGAGGGTGAAACGTCCTCGCGAGAGAATTGTTGTCAGTTTGTGGTTTCATATAAAATAAAATAAAAGAGTGGGGGTATGGGATACTCGTTATGGAATTATTTGTTTTTGCGGCATGAGTGTTAACTATAACCCAGGTTTTTTTTTATCTATTACCAATTGTGAAAACTTTAGTTAAGCAGGGTTATACTTTTAATATATGACATTCTGGGTACATTTATTTGAAATACATTGAATATATGGATTTTGTATGTATGTATGTATGTATGTATGTTATCCTTGTTCTGCCTGCAAATTCATCCTGTCGCTAATATACAGTTATGTTCACTTTATTCCAAACCTCGCTTGTCCTACTTTGAACTTTGCACTACCAGCCTGCATTAATTATTATTTAAATGACAAAGTACTTGAGTTATGTCATTAAGAGGACTTCGGATGTGTAACATTACGTTCCATAATTAATTTTCCCTTTAATTATTCTTTACAGTTGTTAGCCTGTAGACTAAATTTTTAATTGGGTTTAAAGAAAAATTAACAATCATGTTAAAAGGAAAAGGTAGCTTCCGCTGAGCATAAAACTGTACAGTAAAACTTCACTTTGAAGTTGCTTTTAAACCTTATAAGAAAACGTATAATAAATTATAAAATATCATTTGTAGTTAAATTATCTCATAAATTAAGTATACATAAAGAGTTGTTGAAGAAAATTTTAAAAATCTCTCCACCTTTCTCCCATTCCACAGTATTTTGTCCCTATGCATTCATGTTATATAAAAATAATAATGAGTCACTAAATAAATGTAAGTATTACATATCATATAACAGGTACTCCGTTATAATAAAATATTATACTTATACAGTCTTTGATTATGTGTACAAGCTTTTGTTTTAATTGTGGTATTAAATATCTCAATAACCGTTTAAAAATAAGAGACAGCTACACTAATTTATATATATATATATATATATATATATATATATATATATATATATATATATATATATATATATATATATATATAGGGTAAAATATTAGAATATCTAACGAAGATGTTGAAAATTAATATAAGGACATACTGAAAATGAAAGTCTTATAGACTTTTTCATTTTAATTCTATTAAAGGATCCTTCAAAACCATTTTATAATAAAATCATTTGTTAAACGGTTTTTTAAACAAAAATAAAACAACCTTCACAAAAACTTCAATTAGTAATTATAATAGTTCTGGTCATCTTTTTTAAGTATCGAATCATAAAAACTTAATTTACTGATTTACAACCAAAATAGAGCACAAATGAGAGGTGAAAGGAAACAACAATACTACAAATATATTTTAATCACAGCAAACTTGTTAGTAAGAAATAATTTATAAGAGAAATTTTAAACAACTGACCATCTATAAGACCATTCGTTTATTTACATCATTGTAATATACATAATTTGTATTTTTGAATTTATTATTTAGTTTTCTACCTGTGTCTTTTGTAGATATTCAACTCAAAAATTTTAAAATATAGTGGAAATGAATGTGTATGAGGTGTATTTATACTTTGTATATTTATATCTTTGCCTTTACCAGATTACTACTTAGTTTATTTGATAATTATTATTATTCCGTAGATAGTGGTCGTATTTTTAAATAATTTCACCTAACAAAAAATACAAGAAAAATATTCTATAAAGTGCTGCATCTTATACAGGATGCAGAATTTGAAATGACGTTTATTTTTTTACTTTTGTATCAAATTATTCTCGAATATTATTGCATTCTAAAGGGATTCTTGTTAAAAATGTTTTTATCCTAATCCTGACTTACTAAATTAAATTTAATTTTTTTATATTTATATATAAGAAATGGTCAGACTTCCCTTATTTAGAAAGTAAAATGAATTGGGATGGAAGAAGCGATAAAGATATAAAACAAAGAATAGCGCTGGGTCGAGTAGCTTTTAACAAAAAGAAAGCACTTTTATGCTCGGGGGTAATAAACTTAGAAACAAGGAAGAGATTTTTGAAAACGTATGTATGGAGCACGGCACTATACGGTTGCGAAATCTGGACGGTAGGGGAAGCAAGTAGAAAGAAATTAGAAGCTTTTGAGATGTGGTGTTACCGAAGAATAATGAAAATACTGTGGACTGATAGGGTTAGAAACGAAGAAGTATTAGAGAAAGTCGGCGAGAAAAGAGGTATGTGGAAGAACATAAAGAAGAGAAGAGATAGAATGGTAGGCCACTTGCTGAGACATGGGGGAATAGTCCGCGATATTTTGGAGGCAGAAATAGGAGTGAAGAAAGGCAGAGGTAGGCCTAGATTAGATTACTGCTCGCAAATAGTAAGGGATGTAGGTTGTAGCACAATTAGCGAAATGCTTAGGTTAGCACAAGATAGGAGAAGCTGGAGGTTAGCGTCCAACCAGTCTTAGGACTGATGACCTCATGATGATAATATATAAGAAATATATATAACTTACTTACTTAAATATGTAACTTACCTGAAAAGTTTACTTGGTAAACTCAGCAAATTTCAAGTTCTCCAAAAGGTTTAGAATAAGACTCATTCTGCTACCAAATATGAAAATTATCTGACTATATTAACTATTTCGATTTTGTGGTGGACTAAATAGTAAATAATGAAACTTACAAAATCGTGGTATCCTCCATCGAGTTTATTCGTCACATCGTCACTGGATCAAATATTTTTGTTAAAGGCCTCCAAGTTCAATATTAAAATTTTATATTATTATAATTAATTTTTTTGATATTTGTTGGCATTAATACAATTTTACTTACATACTGAACGATGGTGTAATATATACATGCAATATTCAATTATTAATTCATTGAAAAAACATAATGTATTTCATAATTCTTGCATTATAATTGGGATACGTGTTACGTCTTTTTATTCTCAGATTTTGTTTATTGGAAAAATATATTATTGTACTTAAAGTTGTTAATTTAGATACAGTATAGACATTATTATTATTTATTGATATATGATGTTTATGTCATTTCGTTTATTTAATATTGAATTATTATTCAATATGTTTCCTTCAAATATAAAACGATTTATTGTAATATATTTACTATTAAACATCATTATTTGGTCTGTTTATAACAATTAAATATTGGCAACGTTTTTCAATTTTTATCGCAGTGTTTTTCTAAAGACGCGTCGTGCGCGATATGGACTTTCCAGCCAATTTTACAAAATAAGCTGTTGATTATTCGAGGCATATACAAGTATACAGTGCGCGATAAATAGAATTGGATACAATTGGTGCAATTATACATCCCCACCGGTAAAAGGAGCTTTTATGGATTTAATATGATAGATTACTAGGCAACTTTTATTTTGACGGTTTATCCTGATGGTGAATATGTTGAGTTTTTTAACATATCCACGTGTTAAGGAACGACATTGAAGGCGTTTACGCTTCGTTCACCATAAACGAGTGGGAAAGTTTTTCTTCATCATGTGTGCTGTTTCTGAGGGCTAAAACAAATTGCTGTTTGGCTGATCGACGAGATTTCAGGCTGAGATTTGGTGGATGATGACGAGTAGCGAGAGAACGTTATATCGATTCTGAATTACTTAGTAGATTCTGTAAAATGCTGGAGCAGCTGTGCTATAACCTTATCCTCTACATATGGATAAGTATAATTTCTCTTCTCGTTGGTTTCTTAATTAAATAGAACAAAAATTAATTATATAAAGGTGATACTTGGAACGACTGTATTATTTAGTATTATATAGCTAAATAAATAAATAATTTTATTATTATAGAACGGTTATTTATTTTATATTTGTACAACTATTTTTAAGTTGCTTAAATTACTCTTTTTTTTTGGTGCACTCTGGCCCATACCATTAAGTTTATACTTAGTTCCTACTTAGAGTTTGCCTATAAATTAAAAATAATCTAGTATATAATATATCTCTTTTGACAGCTGGTCCTACCCTCTGATTTATTAGGACAGTGGCTTATCAGCCATTGCAGATTATATTCCTATCAAATACAGTACGATTCGTTAAGGGTTTTTCATTATTTAGACGAATTATTGGTTCATTACCTCAGAATGTTTACTGTTTAACCAACTGTTTAATCTATATAATTTGACATAAGCCAATTAAGGAGGGGCCACGCCATTATATCATTTAAATGAACTTGTAATGGTATCAATGGTAATAACTAATATTTATCACATATTATCGTTATTCAAATATTTTAGTGTATATCGTTTGTTAGATTTCAACCAAGGGAGTAAATTTTATTGTCACATTTATCATGTGACAATAGATCTTAATAATATTTGTGGACTGTAATACTGTTTTTCATTGAAATAATGGTTTTTTCATTTATCTTACAAACTCTATTTGTATCCAGACAAAAACTATACATGGGCTTTCGTTATATAAAATAATATAAAATAATTATATTATATCTAAGTAAAACAGTTTTAAAACCTTAAAACGGACTTTTCCGCACGTAGACCATCTCTATCTCGAAAATAAGTGGCTGAGAAAAAAATAAACCAACACATAAATACAGAATATATTTTTCATGCGACAGGTTTATTTTTTTCAAATAGTTCACCCTCGTGCTTTATCATGACCCATGGAGGACAGGGTGGGGTATGTCCTATCCACCTCAAAATCAATAGATATCGTCTGGTAGACGTCGCCAGTTTCATCAAGAATAGGTTCCTCAAACTTCGTATTGAGGAAATGCAGTGTTCTCTGGTTGTTCGTCTTATGGTGTATATATATGTTATATAAAAGTACCATTATATACATTGTTAACTTAGAATATTTCAGTATGTAACGCATAACTATTATCTTGTGAGAAGGTAATATGATATCCTGGGAAGCTGTTATCATTCTCTTTCCAGACATCATACGATACCTACTTAACCTTTGATAACATTGTATATTTCATTTATCACTAAATGTGATGGCTTGGAGTATTGCCAAGGCCTTCCCAGAAAGCCACGCTTTGCCACGCGTTAGCGTCAGCATTTTTAAACTTATAAATTATATCCAAGCCAGCACAAAGTCAGTCTAGATTGTAACTTCATTTCGTCGTCTACGACTTATTTCAAAATTATACAAAATTATAAATAAAGTGTTTAATATTAAAAATTGTTTTTTAAAAAACTTATAAGCTAAAATAGCATATAAGAAATTGGTGCAGTCGGTAGGATATCGCGCATCGCTAGAACACGGACTTTGCCTCACTGGTGGTGTGAGATTCTAATCTCTAAAAGCGGAATCCGAATCAAAAGTGCTACGAAGAAGAAACAAAAAGTGCTACGAAGAAACAAGAAAGAAATACAAAGCAACTCTTGAAGAAAAGAAATCTCAAGAAGAAAGAAGAAAAGAAAATAAATCAATCAACAGATGTGAACTTCGGAGTAGAACACGGAGCATTGCCTAACTACCCGCGAGTTCAGCCAACACCAGCCCATCCTCTACATTGGCCCGCCGTCGCTAGAACACGGACCTGACCTCAATGGCTTTGGACCCATTGGCGGAACAGATGGAAGGAATTTGGTAAGTCAAAGAATTGTCTCGCTTGCCATTTTTATTGTGTACATTTTATTCACATTTATTTGTGCATTTAACGATATTTTATTCGTTACAAAAAAGGACATAGACCAGTCCAGGTTATTTTTACATTTAAAATTTCATTTTAACTAATTAACAAAAATGTCTACTGAAAATCTTAATAATGTTAATGAAGGAGAACACGTAGAACCCTACAAACTCTCTGAAATCTTTTCAATTGTACCGGAATTTGATGGTAATCAAATTTTTTTGCAAACTTTTTTGAATGCTGTAAGATGTGCTTACAGTATGGCCGTTGCTGACCAGCGTATATTTTTGACTCTCCATGTAAAGAATAAATTGCTCGGTAAAGCTGCAGAGTTAGTTAACTCTCGCAACCCTTCCACTTGGGAAGAAATTAAAAATTTACTTGAAACCCATTTTGGCGATTCCAGAGACCTTACGTCTCTAATACAGGATCTTCAAAGGATCCATCAGCAAAGTAACGAAAGTGCATTAAATTTTGTGTCTCGATTACAAACCCATAACGCGAAAATGCACGCAGCCGTGCAGAAGCAAATATTAACGCCCGAGCAAAAAACTTCTCAGTCTAACTTAATAGAAACAATGACGCTTAACACCCTTTTAACTGGCCTAGATCCAAAATTAGGATCAATTATTCGAGCGAGTAACCCTGCTAACATGCTAACTGCAATTTCACGTATCAAACGCGAGTTGCAACTATCGTATTTTGAATCACAAAAATTAAGAAATCAAAAACCTGTAAAATCAAACTTTAGAACATCAATGCCAACACAAAATAACTCGACTAGAAAAACTTGTAATTTTTGTAAAAGAATTGGTCATTCTACTGATGAATGCCGTACCAAGCAACAAAGTGGTTATCCACCACAATTTCAAAATTTTTCTCGTCCAAGTTTTAATAATTTTAACAATAACAATAGCAACCAAATTCAACAATCAGCCTCTAGTAATTTTCAGAGACCTCAAAACAATCAAAACTCATTCAGACCACCTAATCAAAACTTTGCTCAAAATAGCTTTCAACAAAACAGGCCGCCAGCTATCAGGCCAAACCCAAATTTTTCAAATCAACAAAGACCTCCGGTCATCAGACCAAACACAAACTTCAATCAGAGAGCCCATCATGTAAACAGGTTCGATGGTCAATATTATGATCAAATAATATTATGATCAATCAATAGCTTTAATCAAAATCAATATGAGACTGATCAAATTGATCAATACCAATATTACAATTACGATCACGATAATTCCATTCCAAATGATTATAGTTACGATCTTAACCATACTGATAATACTGATTATCAGCAAATCAATAATTATTGCTATGATGATACTGCTCATCAAGTTCAAACTTTTGACGACCAATACAATTGTAATCCCAATCAGGATTTTCAACTAATTCAACCCCAAGACCAACCCCCGAATTTAGAAACCCAAATCTCCAACATCCAAACGCAGGTTCGAGCAATAAGCCTCAACCAAAATTAACCAGACGAACAGATATTTCTATAAATCGTGGATTTACAAGTTCTCTTTTGACAGTAAGCTCCAAAAATTTATACTATATTAAGGATGCAACAAACACATTTAAACTTTTAATAGACACAGGCGCTGGACTTTCGATTTTTAAACCGAAAACTTGCGAAAAATTCAATCAACGTTGTTCTGAAAATATTATTATTCAAGGTATAACTGACGAAAAAATTTTAATCACGGAATCGACTTTAATCCCATTTGCAAAAGGTAACCCTCACAAAGTTTATATTCACGATATAGACATTGAATTCGACGTACTACTGGGATCAGATTTTTTGGAACACTACGATTGTGTAATAGACAAAAAAAATAAACAATTGATCACAAATTTCAAAACTATTCCACTTTTTAAGGCATCCGAAAATTTAAAATCAGCAAATGTTCCAAAAAATAATATTTTACGTCCTGTAACCAAAAATTTTTCAAACAAAATCTCGATTACCCCTCGTACGGAACAAATTTTTAAATTTCATTGCAACCTCGTAAACACTGATGCTATATTATCAGGTCAAGAAGTAGAAAAGGTTCGTTTGCCAAATGCACTTGTCAAAATTAATCACAAAGGTGAATTTTTCACTTCCGTTATTAATGCAAATGCAATCCCAAAAATGATAGATTTTTCAGAGTTAAAATTAGAACCAGTCCAAAATTCTGTTTTGCTAAATTCAAACATTTTAAGCCCAGAAACATGTCAAATTGACCGTATAGCAGAAATAAAAAATCAACTCAGGTTAGATCATTTAAATTATGAAGAGAAAGAATTAATTTCCGAAATTTGCTTGGAATTTTCAGACATTTTTTATTTAGGGGGAGATAACTTAAGCTTCACTAACAAAATTAAACATTCTATTGATACTGGTAATGCGAAACCTATTTTCACTAAATCGTATTGTTATCCACATATTCACAAAGAAGAGGTCAAAACCCAAATTTCGAAAATGTTATCACAAGGTATTATACGACCATCTATTTCACCCTGGTCATCCCCAATTTGGGTCGTACCGAAAAAATTAGACGCCTCTGGCAAGCAAAAGTGGCGCGTTGTAGTTGATTATCGTAAGCTTAACGAAATATCCGTCGGAGACAAATACCCTCTCCCGAACATATCAAAGTTATTAGACCAGTTAGGAAAATGCCAATACTTTTCAACCATTGACCTAGCTTCGGGATTCCATCAAATAGAAATAGAGCCAAAAAACATTTCCAAAACTGCATTTTCTGTAGAAAATGGACATTTTGAATTTATCCGTATGCCATTTGGATTGAAAAATGCTCCTGCTACTTTTCAGCCTGTGATGGATAATATCCTTTTAGGCATACAAAATGAACGCTGCCTCGTCTATATGGACGATATTATTATTTATTCCCCGACAATTCAGGAGCATATTGATCGCCTAACCGAAATTTTCAAACGTTTAAGAAATGCAAACCTCAAAATTCAACCGGATAAATGTGATTTCTTTCGAAAGGAAGTCGCGTATTTAGGACATCATATTACACCAGAAGGAGTAAAGCCGAACCCAGACAAAATTAAATGTGTTGCGAATTTTCCAGAACCAAAAAACCAAAAAGACATCAAATCATTTTTAGGCTTAGCCGGTTATTATAGACGTTTTATACCCCAATTTGCTAAAATATCAAAACCATTGACAAAATTATTGCAAAAAGATGTTGCATTTAATTTTGATTCAGAATGTCAAAAATCATTTGATCAACTAAAAGAAGCCTTAGTAACCACTCCTATTCTTATTTATCCAATTTTGATGAAGAATTTATACTCACAACCGATGCTAGTTCTTTCGCTATCGGAGCAGTTTTATCTCAAGGACCGATAGGTAAGGATCTGCCAATAGCTTATTCTTCACGAACACTGTGTAGCGCTGAAACTAAGTATTCCACAATTGAGCGTGAGCTCCTTACAATAGTTTGGTCCGTAAAACACTTCACGCCGTACCTTTTTGGCAGGAAATTCAAATTAGTGACAGATCATAGACCCTTGACGTGGCTTTTATCAATAAAAGACCCCGGCAGTCGCCTAGCGCGTTGGCGATTAAAACTCGAGGAATATGAGTATGAAATTATATACAAACCCGGTAAAATAAATAAAAACGCAGACGCTCTTAGTCGTATAAAAATCAATCACTTTCAAAATTGTTCAAAATTTCAAAATAAAATTCTGACATCAAACTCTGACAATGAATCGAACACATCTGAAGCAACCGAAATTTCTTCGGAAGCTATCGTACAAGAACTAGAAACCTTTGTAAATTTATATAAAACTCAGTCACTAATTGACTACAATAAAATCAAAATAACAAATAATCAATTACTCGACAAAAGACATAAAGACGTCATTACATTTTTTCTAAAAGACAAACTAGAAAAATTGCATTATTCAATAATCGAAGACATTTTCGAAGAAGCACCAAAATTTTGTCACAACAAAATTAATATCGTTTCAAGTAAAACTGTTAAAAACAGAAAGTATTACATTGTTTTATTGTTTTATTACCCTTCGACCCCGAAGAGATAATAGAGACAATGTTCTTAACTCTTTATAGAGACAAAGACATTTTTGAACCCTCAAAAACGTATTTTGTCGAAAACAATTCGGAACTTCCTATTTTAGAAATGCTTTCTTTCATTTTTAGCGAAGAAAATCTAAATTTTGTGGTATGTCAAAATATTACT
Source organism: Rosalia funebris (assembly GCA_037954035.1). Lineage (NCBI taxonomy): Eukaryota > Metazoa > Arthropoda > Insecta > Coleoptera > Cerambycidae > Rosalia > Rosalia funebris. The sequence continues at coordinate 23,133,927 of JAZFAV010000007.1, read as the reverse complement.
CAAAAGCCTGACGATGATCAAATCCCCTTGATCTTAGATCAATATCACAACGGAAAGGCAAACCTACATCGAGTAATAAATGAAACTATACGTAGAATACGAAACAAATATGATTGGCTCGGTTTAACCAAAGATGTAGAAAGGTTCATTCAAAATTGTGAAATCTGTCAGAAAACTAAAGCTTTACGAAAAAATTTAAATAACCCATTGGTAATCACAGAAACCCTAAAAACCCCATTCGAACGAATTAACATCGACATTTTAGAAATCCCTACTCGAAATTATGTTTTAACAATCAGAGATGAATTGACAAAATTCACACAGGCCTATCCTGTTCAAGATATATCTGCCAAATCAATCGTAAACACCTTACTGTTATATTTTCAATACTATGGTACGCCTCTGCGTATTCACTACTATTCACTAATACTTTACTAAGAGATTTATGTAAACTATATGATATTAAACTAACCTTCTCAAGCGTTAACCACCCTCAATCTAATGGTTCAGTTGAACGCTTTCACTCAACATTGCTTGAAATGATACGAGCAAATACTTCCGAAAACCCAAACGACCATCCCTTGTCAATAATACCATACGCCATTATATGTTACAATAATTCCGTAAATAAAACACATGGCTTCACGCCATACGAACTTGTTTTCGGACACACATCTAGTCGTCCTCCAGAGACCCTATATAACCAAAAAGAGTTAATATCAAAGTACATACGAGATTTAAATAATAAAATTTCATATTATTACAAAATAGCCCGATCAAAAACCAATGCTCAAAAAGAGAAGTCGAAAATTCGATTCGATAAACACGTACCAGAAAAACCCAATCAATTTCAAATCGGTGACAAAGTTTACGTTAAAGAATCTCAAATTAAAAACAAATTAGGTAATAAATTTAATGGTCCATTCGAAGTACAAGAAATATTCAAAAGCTCTGCAATACTCATGAATTTAGAAACATCACAAAAAACAAAAGTAAATTTCGATCGAATGAAGCCTTATCATGAAAATTAAAATTTATTTTCAGGTTTCTCTTGCTGTTTGGCACAGTACTCACTCAATACACCATTAAACCCATTGACAATACCATCGGAATTTATTATCACCAAGAATCAAATTTAGTAACAACGAACAAAAAATGGACTCTCCTGGTTCACAAGAACATTTCTAATATAAAAATCGCTTATGAACACAATGAAAAACTACTGGGTGCACTTGTAAAAATAATTAGTCCCACATTTGAAAATATGAATCTCTTTAAAGGCGAGGTTAAAACGCATGTCAGTCTCCTAACTCAAATTTCAAAATCAATTCGAGAAAAATTAAACATAATTAATTATGATGTCAAAAAGTGATACAAGCGTGGCATTATAGATGGTATAGGCACCATATTTAAAGCGATCACAGGTAACTTGGACGCTGAAGATGGCGAGTATTATAATAATTGCATTAACAAATTAAATAACGATGAACCTGATGAAAAATCAAATTTCAGTTACAACATCAGTAATAAAAAATTTTAACGCTACAATTCAAAAACTACAGCTTGATGAGCGGACGTTTAATAATGACATTAAATTGATTTCAGACACAATTTATCGTACGGCAAATGAAATCAGAATTATTCGATTAACATTGAAATTTTTTGCCAAATGCTCATGGAAAGTTATCTATATATCGAAAATGAGTTAGATGATATTTTAAATTCAATTACTTTTGCAAGATTACGAATAATCCATAGCTCCATAATTACACCCGAAAATCTGATTACCTCACTTCACCAAATTGCTCAAAATTTACACCAAAATAATTTACCACTTCCTACTAGAATGTCAAACGTTGCTGAATACCTAGACGTAATAGAACTAGAAGCTTTTCAAATAAATGATGATTTAATTTTTGTATTAAAAATTCCATTAATGGATCAGCAAATATACACTTTGTTTAGATTATTTCCAATTCCAATTCTAAACAACCGAACTGGTCTATACCACATTTTATCAACATCTCAAAAATACATTGCGCGAAATGACAATTCTTTGATGTACATTCCTATGTCTAACCTGGATGATTGTAAACTACTGTTTCATGAAACCCAAATTTGTTCGAACCAGTTCGCATACCCTATCGACAAAGATGCCATTTGCGAAGCGCAAATTATGAAGAATCTGAAATCCATACCCGAAAATTGCCAAACCTCGCTGATATTCGTAAAACATTATAAAGTTGAAAAATTAACCGGAAATACTTGGTTAATTATAAATTCAGAACCTCTACAAATCACAATCAACTGTAAACAGAGAAATTCAAAAACCGAATTGATTCTCAAAAACTCGGTATTAAAATTACAACCAGAATGCAATGCATTCATCGGAGCTACCAGAGTACAAGCAGATCCCAAGGACTTTTCTGAAACAACCAGTGACTCTCACCCAATTATAATTCCATACGATTGTTGTGAAGACCTTCCTGACAACATCGAAATGCCGAAATTGCAACCGTTAAAACTAAACAACTTAAACGTAGAAGACTTGGACATCGCTAAATACAAGTTAGACGAGTACTCAAAAACATTAGACGACATACGTTTTCTGTAAATGCCGTAAGAAGAGGAGACTCGCAATCGCCTTTACGACGAATTCGCCTCCACCTCCACCTATACCCGGAAAAAGACTATTTGCAAGTATCCTTCCTAGGAGAAGACCTTCCATCCGACCCGAAGAAGACATCGCTCAAGACACTATTGAACTGAACTAATGTCTTGTGCAAAAGAAAATTTGTATTTTATTCATTTCTATTTTTTTTTCTTATATTGTTAATTTTTTATTTTATTCTATTTAATTTTACTTTCAACTTCCTTAAAAGTTGCTGTAATACATCAACTTTTATTATAAGGGGGGAGTTGTTATATAAAAGTACCATTATATACATTGTTAACTTAGAATATTTCAGTATGTAACGCATAACTATTATCTTGTGAGAAGGTAATATGATATCCTGGGAAGCTGTTATCATTCTCTTTCCAGACATCATACGATACCTACTTAATCTTTGATAACATTGTATATTTCATTTATCACTAAATGTGATGGCTTGGAGTATTGCCAAGGCCTTCCCAGAAAGCCACGCTTTGCCACGCGTTAGCGTCAGCATTTTTAAACTTATAAATTATATCCAAGCCAGCACAAAGTCAGTCTAGATTGTAACTTCATTTCGTTGTCTACGACTCATTTCAAAATTATACAAAATTATAAATAAAGTGTTTAATATTAAAAATTGTTTTTTAAAAAACTTATAAGCTAAAATAGCATATAAGATATATATATATATATATATATATATATATATATATATATATATATATATATATATATATATATATATATATATATATATATATGCCATGAACTAAAAAACAAACAATATGACATGCTTCTTTCGAAAAAATAGGATTATTTTTCACAAGTTCAATAATTATTATATTGGAATATTAATCATGACAAACTTAAATAGGTTTCAAGTTAAAATAAAATAATAAAAAAGCATTAAGGAAGCTTTTTGTAAGGTTATTGATTACATAAATTCCATTTCTTTCGAATTATATGAAGAATATCAAGAATTATATGGAAGTATTACTTTGATAATGTCCCTTACACCGAAGAGAGTACCAAAGTTTGCACAATTAAAGTTGGCCAATTATATAATATATATACATCGAAGTTTCTGTAAGTCTGGATTTTTATTTAACATGTCAGTAAATTTACGAACTATAGCAATTCCGATACCATCTCTCAAGTTATCTGGGAACGGTCTTACGTATTATTAATTAATAAAAGTCAGTACTTCTGCTAAAGATAACGCACTGTTATCTTTATCTGTTATCTATTTCGTTATCATCACCATGGAAAGTATGCGACATAAGCAAAATATAATGTTGATTAATCTAAATTGGTGAAGAATTTTATAATATATGAAATTTGTATATTATCAATACAACTGTTTATATCCGTTATGAATATCATTGTAGAACTATAGTATAATACACCCAATTTTCTCAGGATAGATGTAATAGTGATGAAGATTCTGTTGAGCAATATATAGAATATTATTATCATTATATTAGAATTACTTTGACCTTGAGTTTTATCGAACAATATTCTCAAAAAGAAAATAAACAGACATAAATTGATGAAATATTTATAAAAGAATACATAAGCATAGTAACATACATATAAATTACAAAGATATATTTAACCAAGTATATCGATACGTTGTAAATAAATACGAAGATATATTTAACCAGTTTTATGTATACTATTTGTCAGTCGTTTGGTTTGCGAAAATATTACCACTTTATTTATATTTCTTTATTAATGAATAGAACACCATATCTTACTGTTTTTATATAGGTACATACATTTCTATTTTTTAAGAAATCTACAATTCATATTTTCTGTAATTTATCTTTTAGGTACTGTTCTTAAATATTCTAGAAAGAACATTTTATAAATTTGAGCTATTCTGTTATAGATGGTGATTCGATATTCAGTTACAATTGTGGAATATTTTAGATTGCGTGGATAAACTCAAAGTATATATATATATATATATATATATATATATATATATATATATATATATATATATATATATATATATATATATATACATATATATATATATATATATATATATATATATATATATACATATATATATATATATATATATATATATATATATATATATATATATATATTTTATATCACTTAAATTAAATTTCACTTTTTAAAAAATATTTTATTTTATTATTTAAACAATTGTAGATACGACTTGGATTTATGATTGAAAATGATAAGTTAAAGTTTAAGAACGAAATGACATGTAACAAGTGTGTGATTTTTTGGTGTAACTTATATTTATAACATTTCTTTGTTAACGCAAGCATAAGCATTCTGGGAGTTATATGCTGTGCTTGCGTTTTACATGAGAACGCTTTTTGTCGTTCAAGGACCTTTATTGGAAAGTGTGTTATGTTTGCATTTCGCATGGGAAATGCTTTTGTTACTGAGGGAGCTGTTATCGCTTGATAATAGGTTTCATATTACGCAATATTGACATTAATATGTCTAGATGGCTTAAACTTGTATTATATTTTAGCATATAACAACTCCCCTTTTTTTTGAAAAGTCGGTGTTATTAGCCGACTTTTAGGGAAGATCTTGCATTTCTTCTTCGGTGTGCAGATGGGGTCTTCTACGCAGGAGGGTATTAATTCTTTTTAACATCTGGTTGGAGGTTGCTTCCTTAGACTTTCTAGAGCAACAGCACTGCTTCTTGCATTTCCAGACGACGTAGATGATGAGGAGACAAACTACGGCACCAATAGTTATATATGTGGTTAAGGCAATATGTTTTGTTAAAAATGGTTCATTTATTAACTTATCCAGGTCGCGGGAATATTGTTCTAATTTATGATTAGCTATATCTAGATTTTCTACGTTTAGGTGGTCGAACTGGAGAGGTTCCAATTTGGGCAATTGAAGTTTTTCTGGGATATCCTTACAACAGTCATAAGGTATAACCACGGGGTGTGAATTGTCTGTAATATTAAGGGTGTTGCGGCCTTCTGCCTGAACTTTTGTTATGCCGACAAATGCGTAACAGTCCGGTTGTATTTATTTGCGAGTTTTTATTTACACTGGTAATTTTAGTGTCCATTGAATCACAATTTGCAGTAATATGAATAGGTTCAGAAACAATTATTAACCACACATTGTCCTGTAGTTTCTGCACGTTGTAGCCTTGTCCATAAATTAGCGAACTTTCACAGTTTTCCGGGATATTTCTGAAGTTTTTCAGTAGTCGCATGCTGCACTGCCGTCGATCGGGTAGGCGGAAAGGTCAGAACATAATTTTCTGCGAGCAGCTAATTGTTTACATGTACTCAAATCTTTGACAGGGATGTACATTAATGAATCATCATTACGCGCTATAAATTTTTGAGAAAATGACAAAACGTGATGTAGGCCAGTTCTATTGTCTAGAATTGGGATAGGATATAGATGATACAGAGTATAAAGTTGTTGTTCCACTAATGGTATTCTTAGAACAAATATAAAATCAGATTTTGACTGAAAAGCCTCTAATTCAATTAATTCCAGGTATTGAGGGATTTTTGAATATTTTACTGGAAGGGGTAGATTATTTTTGACTAAATTCTGAGAGATTTTCTGAAGTGCAGTAATCAAATTTTCAGGTGTAATGATCGAAGAATGTATTATTTTTAAGCGGGCAAAAATGATTGAGTTTAGAAGGTCATCGAGGTTGCTCTGAAGGTACAAGTAACTTTCGCTTAATTTTTCGCATGTTTCAACAAATCTTAATTCAGCCTGAACTAATGCAACTTTATCATTTACTTTGTGCAATGCTACTTGAATCTTTTTCATGTCTTCATTAAAGGTTTCAAAGTTAATTTGTAAATTTTGAACCGTTTGGTTAAAGGTTTTTATAACGGTAGAAGTAACAGATATTTGATTTTTCATGAGATTTTCAATTTGATGTTGGTCATTATTTAATTTATTAATACTATCTGTAAAGAATTGACCGTCTTCGGCATCTAGATTGCCGGTGATTGCTTTGAATATACTACCTACACCATTTAATATACCACATTTGAAGCGTTTAGTATTAACAAGGATTTCTTCAAATTTTACCTTAAGGGAAGTTGATATTTAATTTAAAAGTGTTATGTGCGTTTTGACTTTCACCAGGAATTCTTTTGTTTCACGTGTGTCAACTGCAAATATACTAACAATGGATTCTAAAATTTTGTTGTTGTTGATGAAAGCTTCTTCGAGGCTCGATAAGTTTTTATGAACTAGAAGAGTCCATCTGTCGTTGGAAATTACTATCCTCGTCTCGTCATGGTAATAGACTCCGACGGTGTTATTGATAGGTGTTATCTGATACTGGCATATTGCTGTTCCGATCAGCAAGGTGAACCTGCAAGGTAATTACGTTTCAAAATATGGTTTTAACCTATCAAAATTGACTTTGGTTTTTTGGTTAGTTTTTGGGTTAATTAGAGTAGCTGAATTTTTATGGAGTTCCAAAATTTCAAATGGGCCGTTAAATTTGTTTCGTAATTTATCGGTGATTTGCGATTCCTTTAGGTAAACTTTTTGACCAATTTTGTATTCTGGAGGTTCTCTTGAGACGTGAGCGTCAAATCGAACTTTTGGTTTTTGTTTCTGTGCATCCGTTCTTGCACGCGCGACTTTATAATAGTAGGAGAGACGATTATTCAGATCTCTAACGTATTTAGTGACTAGTTCTTTTTGATTATATAATGTCTCGGGTGGTCTGCTGGACGTATGTCCGAAAACCAACTCGTAGGGTGTAAACCCATGAGTTTTGTTAGCGGAATTGTTATAACATATTATAGCATAAGGTAATATGTTGAAGGGGTGTTCGTCGGGATGTTCTGTCATATGTATTCTGATCATTTCTAATAGAGTGGAGTGAAACCTCTCTAGGGAACCGTTAGATTGGGGATGTCCTACACTAGAGTATGTTAATTTAATATCATAGAGAAAGCACAAATCTCTTAGGATGGCATTGTCGAACTCTCGGCCATAGTCGCAATGGATTCGAAGGGGTGTTCCGAAATGTTGGAAATAGACTAGGAGGGTGTTTGCGACTGATTTTGCCGATTTATCTCTAATAGGATATGCTTGACTAAATTTTGTCAGTTCGTCACGTATTGTAAGTGCATAATTTTTTGTGGGGATTTCGAGAATGTCAATATTTATACGTTCAAAAGGGACCTTTGGGGTTTCTGTGTTAACTAAAGGTGTATCTAAATTTTTGCGACAGGCTTTTGTTTTTTGGCAGGTTTCACAACTTTTTATGTAATTGTCTACGTCTTTTGTCAACCCTTTCCAATTATATTTTTCTCTAATGCGTCGGATAGTCTCATTTATTCCTCGATGAAGATGAGCTTTGCCAGTGTGATACTGGTCGATAATTATTGGAATTTGATCGTCACTAGGCGTCCTAGTAACATCTTGGCAAATTTTGAGTTTTACGTCTTTTTCGGATAACAAAAATGACAAAATTTCTAGAATAGGTAGGTCAATGTTATTTTCAATATAGTATGTTTCAGAGTCCTTAAATGTTTCACGACCATTGTATAATGTGCCAAACAGGTGTTGAATAACGGTATCAGGATCATATGGTAGAGCTACGATAAAATAGTTTCTATGTCGCACTGACTTACTGGATAATTTATTTAATTCTAAACTCCGAAAGTCTGCGTTTTCTTCGAACAAGTCTTCAAGGATTTTATAATGAAAATCTTTGAGATTGTTTTGTTGGAAAAACGTAACTATATTTTTTTTGCTTTTGTCTAGGAGTTGTCCGTTTGAAAATTCGATTTTGGAATAGTCAATGAGTGATTTTGTTTTGTACAAATTTATAAAGGTTTCAAATTCTTTTACGGCGTCATTTTCGGTTGTTTCTGTCGTGTCACTATGGTTATCAGAATCGGGTTCTTTTGAAGTCGAGGGTCTTTGAATAGGGTACGCTGATAGTTTAAATTTAGCTTGAAAGTTAGAATAGTCTTGAAGGTGATGTATTTTTATACGAGAAAGAGCGTCCGCATTTTTGTTAATGCGACCGGGTTTATACTCGATTTCGTACTCGTACTCTTCAAGTTTTAGTCGCCAGCGTGCTAGGCAGCTACCGGGATCCTTTATGGAGAAGAGCCACGTTAAGGGTCTATGATCGGTTATTAACTTCAATTTTCGACCAAATATGTAAGGACGGAAGTGTTTCACGGCCCAAACAATGGCAAGGAGTTCACGCTCTATGGTCGAGTATTTGGTTTCGGCTTTACAGAGTGTCCTTGAAGCGAAAGCAATTGGTAAATCTTTACCAATGGGGCCTTGTGAGAGCACTGCTCCGATGGCAAAGGCACTTGCATCAGTGGTAAATAGAAAGGTTTCATCGAAATTCGGATAGATAAGAACTGGGGTAGAGATGAGAGATTGTTTCAATTCATCAAAGGATTTCTTGCATTCGGAGTCGAAAACAAAAGGGACATCTTTTTGTAACAATTTGGTGAGTGGTTTAGATAATTTAGCGAAATTGTTGATAAATCTTCGATAATAGCCTGCCAGACCGAGAAAGGATTTGATCTCTTTTTGGTTAGTAGGCTGGGGAAAATTTTGAATGCATGATATTTTATCGGGGTTCGGTTTAACTCCTTCTTTAGTTATGAGGTGGCCCAGATACGCGACTTCTTTACGGAGGGATTCGCACTTATCTGGCTGGATCTTTAAATTTGCATCGCGAAGACGTTTGAACACTTCTGTTAGACGAGAGAGGTGTTCGTGTACGGTTGGGGAGTATATGATGATGTCATCCATATATACGAGACATCTTTCATTCTGGATACCTAAAAGGATATTGTCCATCACCCTTTGAAAGGTGGAAGGAGCATTCTTAAGTCCGAAGGGCATACGAACGAATTCATAAAGGGGAATTCGAATGACGAATAATATTTTGATCTAACATTTTGGACACCTGTGTTTTAACTTCCTCCTTGTGTATTTGGGGATACCGATACGATTTTGTGAATATTGGTTTCGCATCATTCGTATCTATCGCGTGTTTAATCTCGTTGGTAAACGTTAGTTGGTCACCTTCAAGGTAGAAAATATCCGAGAAATCTAAACAAAGTTGAGTGATTAGTTCACTTTCTTCCTCATTTAAATGATCTAGACGGAGTTGGAATTTTATTTCATGATGTCTGTCTATATAAGTTTGAGAATTTCCTTCGTTGATATTGTTTAGTGAGAAATTTTGTAAAGGTTCTAATTTTATGTCCGAAAAGTTGATGGTTTTGGATATTGCGTTTGAATTTACTATAGATGTAATAAATTCACCTTTATCATTTACTTGAACTATAGCATTGGGGAGTCTTACTTTGTCTATTTCTGTAGCTAGCAGTATAGCTTCAGTATTAGTCAAATGGCATTTAAGTTTGAAAATTTGTTCCGTACGCGGTTCTATTGAAATTATATTTGAAATGCTATGAGTATTATTAAGAACGTTTGGGTTTGTAGAATTTTGTATGTCTGTAGAGAGAGACTGGTCTGTGACTTTATGCATCGAAATCGTTTTAAAATTAGTTATAAGTTTTTTATTTTTTATGTCAACTATACACTTATAATGTTCCAAAAAGTCAGAACCAAGGAGACCATCGAATTCTATGTCAAGATTGCAAATATATATTTTAAATGGGTTATTGAGATCAAACGGAATATAAACAGATTCATTAATAATTATTTTTTGATCGGTTATACCTTGGATCGTTACATTTTCAGGACACCTCATACTATAATTTTGACAAATTTTAGGTTTAAATATAGATAGACCTGCGCCTGTGTCGATCAGTAGTCTATGTGTGTTGGTAGCGTCGTAGATATAATATAATTTTTTTGATTTAACAGATAATAAAGGACTTATAGAAACTGTTGTTCCGGGAAATTGAGATTCGGGTTGAAACTGTCTAAGTTCATGTTGCCGAATTGGGTTTGTAATACCGTCATGTTGGAATCTATCGATTTTTGATAAGGTGGGTCCGACTGGGAAGGTGGACCTGTTCGAAAATCCTGATTGTTTCTAGGCGTCGTATCAAAAGTTCGTATCGAGGGTTCATTAAAATAATTTTCGGAAGAACTATTATCAGTATAATAGCTTATATAGGTACCATCGTGTTCCGAAGTATTACCAGTATAATAGTTCGGATCTGTGGAATGATTATTATCTGTATAATAATCAGAGTTATTATTTTCATAAAAAGTTTGATTTGGTTGTGTATTTTCTATTTCATTATTTTGGTTAATATGTAGCGTCTTTCTGGTGGAATTTGGCTTATAATAATTAGGATTCGGTTGAATCGCAGGGGGTCTTGAACTGTTAAAGTTCGGGTTTGGTGTGATGACAGGTGGTCTTTGTTGGAAATTTTGTGAATTTCCAGAATTTTGATTATAATAGTTGGGTCTTTGTTGAAAATGTTGTGAAGTTCCGGGGTTTTGAGGGTAATAATTAGGTCTAGAAAAATTTTGAGGGATGCCGAAATTAGGGGGTCGAGAACTTTGTTGTCTCTGACGGCACTCACTGGCGATGTGTCCAGTGCGCTTACAGATTGAACATTGCTTTGGAGACAAAGACGAATTTGTGTTGCGTATATTATTAGTACGATTTAATTTCTGATTTTCAAAATAATTTAGTTGGAGCTCTCTACGAACTCTTGTAATTGCCGTTAACATATCCGCTGGATCGCTTGCCCTAACAACATGCGCAATTTTAGGTTCTATCCCTGTGAGTAGGGTATTTAAAACAATACCTTCGGTTAACTGAATTTGGGCTTGTTTTTGAGCTGGTGTTAACCGTTGTTTATGCACAGAAGCGTGCATTTTTGCTTCATGTGTCTGTAGACGTGCGATAAATGTAAGCAGAGATTCGCCGGGAAGCTGTCGCATCCTTTGCAAATCTTGTATTAAAGACGTTAAATCTCGGCTGTCACCGAAATGATTTTCTAATAAAGTTTTTATTTCATCCCATGTCACTGGGTTTCTAGAGTTGACTAGTTCAGATGCGCGACCTTTCAATTTATTTTTTATATGAACAGTTAATAGTACCTTCTGGTTACCAACTGACATGTCATACGCGGTTTTACAAGAATTTATAAATGTATTTAAATTAATTTGATTACCGTCGTATTCAGGGACGATAGAGAAAATTTCGTTTAATTTATAGGGTTCAACAACTTCTTGCTGAGGCTGGTTTTGTTGCTGTTGTAGAGTCATATTTCTAGTAATAACTGGCGTAAACTAATTTAAAAGTTTAAGTTTATTTATTTATTTATTTTAAATTGCAATGGGGAAAGACAACAGAATTGTACCTTTCGCGAACAATTAATAGACACAATTATTAAATATATATTTTTACACTTAAACGAGATGATTCAATAAGTACTTACACGAAGCTATTCATCTGTTCTGTGTGGAAGTTGGTTCGTTCTTTGAGTAAGGGATTGAATCCGCCACCCGTACTGAAGTTCTCCTTATTCTGGCGATCCTTTTCCTGGAGTTAGGCACTTCTGGAGTGTTGTCCTTATTCTTCAGGTGGTTTTCGACAGTTAGGCTCCTATACAGGGTGTTCTTCAAATCCTACCGACTGCGCCAATTTTATATCACTTAAATTAAATTTCACTTTTTAAAAAATATTTTATTTTATTATTTAAACAATTGTAGATACGACTTGGATTTATGATTGAAAATGATAAGTTAAAGTTTAAGAACGAAATGACATGTAACAAGTGTGTGATTTTTTGGTGTAACTTATATTTATAACATTTCTTTGTTAACGCAAGCATAAGCATTCTGGGAGTTATATGCTGTGCTTGCGTTTTACATGAGAACGCTTTTTGTCGTTTGCATTTCGCATGGGAAATGCTTTTGTTACTGAGGGAGCTGTTATCGCTTGATAATAGGTTTCATATTACGCAATATTGACATTAATATGTCTAGATGGCTTAAACTTGTATTATATTTTAGCATATAACATATATATATATATATATATATATATATATATATATATATATATATATATATATATATATATAAATAAATGGTGTGTGTGTGTGCTTGAATTAATTTTGATTATACTAATTGATATATTCTGTAAATATCCTAATAAGTAGCTTTCATATTTACAGACCAAATTTATATTATCATTCAAAGTAAGCCCAGATTAGCATTCTTAACCTAATAACTTATTTAAAACAAACTTCGAAACACTGATTCTTGTTATCCTTTTAAAGTAAGAGGTGTAAAGTTTTAAACTCCATAAAACGGTATTTATTCCTACTAATGCCTCAAATTTGTTAACCCTCTTTAATAAAATGAATTTGCAATGTAACAGTTCAAAAGTTTATTAGGTCATATTTATTATATTTCATATTTATAATTATAATATAATGTATAATATACATGTAAATAAAACAATATACATATATAGTATACATGTACCACAAATTCAAAGTTGCTGTTTATGTTTATATACTGATAATACAATGAGAGTATGGTTTGTTCTTTATAACTGTATATAAAATAATAAAAATATTATGAATGTGTATAAAATATAAGTTTCTCTTCGACAAATTAAAATAACTGCGAATACATTGGCAAACCCTGATTAATGCAAACATGTTTAGTGTGGAATATACTTTATAATATTTCCTCTTCTTAAATTATATTCACCTAATGACACGTAATGTATTATTTTAAGAGTGTTTATCATGATTGCATTAAAGAAAAGAAACACCTATCATCTGTAATATTTACCTACAATTATGCAAGAAAACTACATTATCCCGAATATGCATCTACATGAATTTAAATGCACCATTCAAGTCAAACAATCTATATAACAATTAATTAATCTTATTAATTTAATTTAATTTAATCATATATCTCCAATCCTGTCGGGTATATACTGATATCCGTCTGCTTCATGTAGCACAATATATGATAAAATACCATCCACCATCACATATTTCAATTATCTGTCAGTCATGAAAAGCTCAGTACAATGGATATTTAAGTACCTGTATCTCTTATATATTAAAGTGAACGATTTTTTTTTAATATGTAAGAGAAGGATATATATGAATAGCAAAATCAAATTAGTGTCGAACGAGGTTTTTTTAAATGAAACATTTTATTTTATGCTTTCAAAGATAGGTCTGTTCACAAGAAAAATGTTTAATGATTACTCAAAAAAGAGTAATAATTTTATAATTATGGTAATTATTTAAGTGGTATATAATTTTACAGTGAGCTAGTATACTTCCGATACAGATAATTTGCCCAAATAAATAATATATCCTTATTTCTGTAGTTTCAATAGTACCCTCTGGTAGTAAAGCTTTGCATTATATAAATAATATACTGTTGACTAAGTTTGCGATTCTTCTTCTTATGGCGCTACAGCCCAATCTGGGCCTTGGCCTCCTTTATCTTCGACCTCCATGACTCTCTGTCTCCTGCCGCTCTTTTAAACACTGATTCCTAGAAGATCGCGTGCATCCTCTTGTACTTCGTCTTCCTAGCGTTTCCGGGGTCTCCCCACTGACCTCTTTACGTACATCCAACTGTTTAACGTTCTTTTTGGTAGCCTATTATCTTCCATTCTGACCACATGCCCTGCCCACTACAACCGTTGCAATCTTATAAATTCTGAGAGTGAAAGTTCTTTGAGAAGACTATATAGTTCATGATTGAATCTGTTTCTCCAAATATTATCGTCTTTATCTGGTCCCAGTATCTTTCTCAGTACCTTCCTTTCGAAGATACTTAGCACATTTTTTGTTTTTTCCGTCATGGTCCACGCTTCGTTTCCATAATTTGCAATAGGTCTTATTATTGTCTTGTCTACTCTCAGCTTGTTGTTACGTGGGACATTGCGAAGTAGGCTTTGTTGACTATCGTTATTCTTCTGCGGATTACTCCATCTTTCATACCGGCTAAGTTCAATTCCACTCCCAGATATATAAATTGATCCACTGACTCGATGTTATCTCCTACCATTTGTGCGGCTCTGTTGTATCTTTTTTGAATTAATGCTTTTGTAGTGTTGATCTCAATGCCGATATTTTTGGCATGTAGTTTTAATTCAGAATAGGCTTGGCTTGCTGCTTCTGCTCTTCGGCTCATAGTATTGATGTCGTCCGCGTAAGCAGCCACCTGGAGGGTCTTGTTAGTTAACAGATTTTCTTTTCCAATGTCCATATGCCTTATTACGTATTCCAAAGCTAAGTTAAATAGAATGGGAGCCAGCCCATCTTTTTGCTTGAAGCTTTTCGAGATGTTAACCGTGCCCCTTAGTTGATTTTGAATACGTATCGTCGCTACCGTGTCATTCATTGTCGTTTTTATCATTCTGATTACTTTATGCGGTATTGTTAATTCGAGCAATATCTGGTACAGTTTATTTCTATTAATCGAGTCGTATGCCTGTTTGAACTCTATGAAGATGTTACATACATCCGTGTCATGTTCCCAGACATTGCGTAGTATTTGCTTTACTGTGAGGAGTTGATCCATCGTGGATTTGCCATGTCTCAATCCCACTTGGTATTCGCCAATTATGTTTTCTGCTAGAGGTTGAATACGTTGGTTAAGATTGTAAATTAGTATTTTATATGCAGTACATAGAAGAGAGATTCCGTGATAGTTGTCACATTTTAGTTTATAGCCCTTTTTATAAATAGGACAAATAATGCTTTTTTTCCAGTCATCAGGAATTGTCTCTTCCTCCCATATTTTCGTTGAGTTTGCGATTAGTTTAGGGTAAAATGCATTACATTGGCTATACTTTAGAACACTTATGTTAATTTAATAAGTTAATCGATAAAGCATAAAGTTTTTATCACGGCTGGGCTGCTCATTGTTATTGTTGGTTTCGATCATTTTAGTTATATAGTGCTCTTTGGAAACTATTATTAACTGCAAATATACTTAGTGCTTTTAAATTTACAATCTGCATTCGATGTTGCTATATATTTATTTATTATCATTCATATAAAATGTATCAATAAATAACAAACTTCAACATATCCATCTGTAGTAATCCAGGATTATAGAAATAATTATTTACTTTATATCGAAGTTATTTTGTAGGCTTTATTCTATATTATATATGCTAAAATAATATGCGTTGTTGTATGTTTATATATTAATATAAATTTCTTGGTTAAAGAAAAAATAAAATAATATTATTTAATCATTAGCATTTCCATTTATATAGACAATTATTAATTGTCCTTGGGACATTGTTAATTTACAAAACCACTTAAGGCATCGAGTTTACTGCTCACAATTTACCAAGTTTGAAACAAGTGATAAAAAACTTAATAGGAACTAAATAAGGTAAATGTCTTTCAGCAACTTTTATGAAGTTTTTAAAAAGCTATTGAAAGTTTCACAAGAAACTCTTTCATTCTCAACAAAAAAAAATATTATACAAACACTATACCTACATTATCTCGACGGAAACAATTTTTCTGCTTACAATATATCCCAAGTAAAAATCAGGATAAATAGCAAGCCATATAACACCAAAACAAAATATTTTTCATTGTATGTATATATTACCGAAACATAAAAAACTACGCTATTCTCAAAGCCTGGTGTAATTTCATTTTTAACATGTTAATAATTCTATATCATATTTACAAAATACAAATTTAACTTTGTTGAGGTCTTACACATCTTTAAAATAATTGAGCGTATTTAAATAATTGCTACTACTCTAAACTATATATTGTCTATACACTCACTACATACGTACAATGTATATACATATTTCGGTGTACTCTGAAAAAAGATACCTATTTTATATAGTTATACATACTTGAAATTATCTGTTACATAAAGCCTTTATAGTTACGGATATAAAATAGTGGTTATGTAAAGAAATCTCTGAACAATTGTACTTCATAGATAACATTCAAATATAATTTTGACAAACATTATTTTAAAACTCTTGGTATAATTTTGAGTTAGGTTTTAAGAATTTTAAAAACCTGTTTTTGAGTTTACCTGAGGAGTTTGGTATTTTCAATAAATATTTGGTATATCAATTTAGACATGAATATAGTTATCACACATATGTGTTATGGTTGTCGTACGTGGCTGACCATAACTTTCTGCTTCGATTCTATGATCATGTGGTATTATGGTAATCGTTAATAAAGTTAATCTTTAGGTTATACATAACCATAGAAGCATCACATCACATAACCAAAGAAATTGAGTAAAATTATAATACTCGTATATGTAAGGATGAATAGAAGACGGTACTGTTAGTCTTTTAATTTCTTCTGAAGAAATAGGATGATCAGCTAAACGTTAAGATAAATTCGATGACGACCACGGCATTATTCGGGAGAACGTATCTCAACCACCACAAACAATAGCCATAAAAATTTATGTATATTCTATTATTTTTGACATTCTTGAACCGTTTCACTTGTCGCCTAAATAATTGATCTTGTTTATATTTTAAACTTATTTTATATGCAGAGTATAACATAGTCTGTGTAGTTGATGCCATTTAAATTGCCGTGGACAGTGGATAGAGCAACAATATGTGTTTGTGGTGTAAACATTTTCTAAAATAAACAGTAAAGGACTTTTCCGCATGTAGAATATCTCTATCTCGAAATTTAGTGGCCGAGAATAAATAAACCAACACATAAATGAAGAATATGTGTTTTATGCGACAGTTTTACTTCTTTCAATTTTTCCCAAATAGTCCACCACAGTGCTTTCTCATGACCCATAGACAGGGTGAGTCCTATCCACCTCAAAATCAATAGATGCCGTCTGGTAAACGTCCCTAATCAGAATCAGTCGAAACTCGATTGATCTGACATGAATTAATTGAGTGATCGTGCTAACAAAAACAATTTCTCAAATAGTCCGCCATTGTGCTTTAACCTGACCCGTGAACATGGTGGAGTGTGTTTTATCCATCTCAAAATCAATAGGTGTCGTCTGGGAGACGTTCTCGATCAGAATCAGTCAAAATCCGATCGATCCGACACGATTTAGTTGAGTTATCGGGTTAACAAAAAAAAATTTATCAATTAGACCATCATCATGCTTTCTCATGACCCATGGATAGGGTGGGGTGTGTCTTATTCACTTCAAAATCAATAGGTGTCGTCTGGAAGACAGCCCCGAGCAGAATCAGTTGAAACCCGATCGATCCGACACGATTTAGTTGAGTTATCGTGCTAACAAGAATAAATGCCGACGACAACGACACATACACACAGAATGGTTTGAAACCCTTTTTTGTTGTTTTTAGGCCGAAAAACGAAAAATAAGCCTCAGAAGGAAAAATTTTTACACGAAGCACGCACCCACAGGACACGAACGACGACAGCAGCATCAACAACAAGAGCAGCAACGGCGGATTACTCTTCCGCGTATAGCAAAGTGCAAAAAAGTAAAATGGTGGAATATTGCGCTTTCCCTAACAGCAACTATGTTGCTGTTAGGGAAAGCGCAATATTCTAAATCTAAAGCGCAATAAACCTGTAGGTACAGTTTTTTAGACTGGTTCTGCATTAGAGAAAAAACCACCAGGTCGTAGGCACATAGTTCGAACGCGAAAAGCCATAGGAAATGTAAGCGCAGTAGTTTAGTAGTACCCAAGCTAGTCAGCGAAAAGACAGGTCACTATATCCTAGTCAGCCATAGTTGCATATGACATGGACTAGAAACATTAAGAATTGGTCAATACTTTTAACTTCTAATTATAAATTGTATGGCTACTTTAAAAGTAAAGTATGTTTACCTCGACAAGTCAACTTTGATGACTTGGAACCAAGGATACGACAGGG
Organism: Rosalia funebris; assembly: GCA_037954035.1. Classification (NCBI taxonomy): domain Eukaryota; kingdom Metazoa; phylum Arthropoda; class Insecta; order Coleoptera; family Cerambycidae; genus Rosalia; species Rosalia funebris. The sequence goes on along the minus strand of JAZFAV010000007.1, from coordinate 23,115,420 downwards.
CTTCATGTGATTACTATGTTCCATTTAATTACAACATACATCTTTGCCTGAATCTTGTATTTTAGTTTAAAAATTAGCCTTATATAGTTTAGAACATATGAAGATGGATTTAGTTAATAAAAATTAGATTCGATTATAATTAGTTAAGAATAGTGAAATGTTAATTATTCTGAAAATTTTTTCAACAAATAAATTAGTACTATTTAGGAGAGATCTCAATAAAGTATTATTCAGTCTTATTAAATAGATTGTTTGCTTATTCGAAATTTTAATACTAGAAAACAACCATTTTACATAAAAAATGCCGTTCTTCTTCCATCTTAATGTTTTAATTCTATCGATAATGTGATATGAGTTATCAACAAAAGAAGTGTGAGGGGCCACACTTGTTTGATGATTACTTTGAGGAGTTTTAATTATAATTAATGCCCGATACTATTTATTGTATTGCTAAGTTGCCTTCTCTTTCCAGAAAATGGTATAATATTAATGCTGTGGAATATGTTTGTTATAAGAGAGTGGTCAGTCTTATATTTCTTTTTCGCGGATTTAAAACTATGGTTTTTAATCTCTTCATTTGAACTATATTCTATTAATTGAACTTTATATTAATTTTCTATGCAAATTCATATTATTATCATGAAATATATATTATAATGTCAATATTTTGATTTAAAAAATGTGTGAATATAAAACCGAAGGGGTTAAAATAATAATTAATGTCAGTAAGATCGAATCAAAAATATGGGCGAATAAAAAACAATATTAATTTTTAAAGTTAGTGAATCTGAAGAAGTTCACATATAAAGCTAATAAGGAGCAGTAGTCCTACATGATCTGTATTTTAATGCTTTGATTTATTGATTGTTGATTTGAACTAGCTTAGTGTTATATATTGTAATTGTTTGTACAATATAATATATTGTTGTTGTTAATTTTATTTTTTTTTGTAAGCTCTAATAGAATGATCTGAAATGAAATAAAAGATTTTTTAAATGATGAATTGATTAATTTGTCGAAATCGTTATATAAGCATATTTAAAAAAAATTTTGAGTGATACATAGGTAGCTCATTTTATGAAATCTATTGTATCGACACCTAATTCTTTCTGTAGATGCTTGTAAATAAGTAATATATGACTATTGCATCAGAAGAAATACTATAACGTGGTTTATATGTGAAATGTCAGCTATTTTCAATTAATAATTCATAGAGATAGTATCTCGTTTTTGTCATATATGTATTCGTAATTGTCCGATATGCTTTTATTTTTTTTAACCCCAATCAAAGTGAGTAGTAGGTTTCAAATATTAAAGTATTATTAATTACAAATTCAGAAATGAATGTACTAATACATAGTATTAGATATAGTTACTAAATCTCAATTCGATTCTGACAGATGATGACCGGTCAATATCTAGTAATGAACGTATTTACAATTCGTTATAAATATGTATTATTTTCCTTAATTTATTTGATTTAAAACTAAATACTAAACTATTAAAGAAGTTAAAAATATAAATCCTACTTCTATTTTCTTATTTCAAGCCATTCGATCGAAGAATGTAACTATATTCCAACATTTTTTATACCCTGTATATATACTACTTTTAACTTATAACACCTTGCGCTTCAAGAAATAAATCATATTTCACCAGCGCATTCGCCATAACTTAAATATCGTTCAAAACCGTTCTACTTTAACTAACATTATATATTATTCAGAAAATTATGCAATGTATGGCTTTCTGAAGCCAACAGAGCTTCTCATTTAATTCAAATCCTGGCAGAATTAGTAATTAAGATGAGGGCCCGGATTAAGTAAACATAATTAGCTTGTCTAAAATAGAAGCAGTATCATAACTTAGTAGTCACTTTATGAGATAATTAAGTTTTATGACTTTGATAAGTTGTAGTTAAGCTTTAAATGGAGAAAAAATGGAGTCACAACTTCGTTTATATTTTTATCTTTAACAAACGAAATTAAATTGCATTTGGCAGTATTGTTTGAATCCTCTATATTATTTGTTCCATAGACTACGTTTCAAATATTTAACTTCCATGTAGAAACACGGGCCAACTGTTTCCCATTTTCTATCAGTAATATTGAATAAATAGTGATAACACCAAGTCAGTTGTTGAGTGTATATCGTCTACCTTATCGAGGTATTTAGTGAATATATATTTAGTGAACGGTATTTACTACATTATTTCTATTGTTCCATTTTATTATAATAATAAAAAATATAACAGAGAAGTTTACTATAGTACAGACTAATGTTTTCATCCCGTAAAGTCGTGAAATACTTCAATATTCGTATTCTCATTGGCTAGATTTTACTGACATAATGCATTCTTAATTCTTTAAATATCAAGGAACATCAAACTCAAGTTCTTTATTGTATCTATACTTTAAAAATCGAAGATGTTGAAAAATGTCACACTGCAAGAAAACTTCTCTTATTATTTAGAAATATCTATTCAGTATTGCTATCTATCAGCCAAGACATAAATAATGTACTAAAAATTGCATCATATAAGGAATCTGTGCTGATAGTAACTTTAGAATTTATAAATATAATAATATTTACAAGTAATATACAATATTAATACTTAATAATAAGCAATTAAGAATTCTATTTGAGATTATTTTTCTACTTATATTTCTGTGAATACCTGATATGCAGGAATATGTCCCTAAAAGAAGAAAATATTTTAGAAATTGACCAAGAAGAACTTATCTACAATTCTTCCAAACTGAATTTGGCGGGAAATTTGAATTTGGGAAGAGTTGGTGGATAGTATCAGCCATAATCAAATATGTTTACAATTTATATTGTTACGTGTTTCTTCTGAAGTTCGGTTTATTCAATTAATATTAAACTTTAATTATTCATTCTTTTAATAACAAGAAAATGTTGGCAATGTTTTCCATATAGTTTTTCTAGCGGCGTTTTTCTGGAGGCAGGTCGCAGGCGATGTTGACTTGCCGACCAATTTACAGAATAAGAGTTTAAATATTCGAAGCATATATGCAGGTGGCGCAGTGATAGACAGATTTGGACGAAAGGTGCAATTATGAATCCTGATTGGTAAATGGAACCTTTATGGATTTGATATTATTTGGTAGATTATTAGGCACCTTTTGGGTTCACCGTTTTATCCAGATGGTTACTGTATTGTCTTTTTATGGTCTCCACGTGTTAGGAAACGGCATTGGAGGTTAGCTTTTGGAGGCTTAGTTTTATCGTTTACTTCTGTAAAATAATTATTATTACTCGATAGGCGATTGTTTATTAAGTAACGTATATATTTCTTAATTAGTATTTTAGGCTTTTTTGATTATTTCCACTTTTTGGTTTGCATCCACGTTTTATTCTACGTCTAGATTTTGGTTTATGTCCACATTTTGTCACGGGCGAGTGTCCGTGACATTGAGGCTGAGATTTGGTTGATGTTGACGAGTAGTGAGAGAAAATTGTAATAGCTCTGAAGGGCCTAATAGATGCTGTAGAGTGCTGTAGTAGCTGTGGCATCACCTTCACCTTTACATATTGAAGAGGACAGTATATTCTCTCGTTGGTCTCGTAACTGAATTGAACCAAATCGAATTAAATTGTAATTGAAATTATTCTATTGTCAGGTGTTATATGGTTAAATATATGAATAGTTTTATATTTATGTGATTAATTTTAAGCTGCTTCAATTATATTATATTTTTTAATACACTCTGATCCATACTATTAAGTTTACACTTAACCTGCTTTTAAATGAAAACTAATTTAGTCAACATATTTTTTGCTGACAGCTGGACCCACTATCTGTTTTCCAAGCACGGTGGCATACTGTGATATCTTATACATTATATTCCTATTCAATATAGTATTATATTGAATATTATATTCCTAGTTTAAGAGTCTAAGCTTTTTATTATTAGGACAAATTATTGGTTTACGTCTGTAATATTATTAGTTTATTTAGTCACGTTAATTAAACCAATTGACGCCCTATTATTTTCATTCTTAAACACACAAATATATTAAAGCATATACTTTGTAATGAACGGTATAAAATCAAAGTGTTAATGGATATTTCAATGACCATGCCCACTCAGATAAACTACAACAGTTTTCTCATAAAAAGAAGTTTTTCATAAAAAAGGAAAACCCTTGCAATAATTTATTAAAAGTAATTTGCTGTCTAGGTAAATAGTACATAATTAAACTAAATGTTCATGATTTAATATAATCAGGAAATCATATATATATTATCATTATTTACTTCATTTTATATTTTTATATCGTGGTCGATAAAAATCAATTTTTAAAAACAATTTATTTTTGAAATACGCAATTGAACGTTTTGTTATAAAGGATTTAAAATTACAATAATATTAAGTGAGTACCGGAGGTTTGAAATGAGTTATGCTAGTTTGCCGGATACTATGCCGGTCTGCCGGATACTATGCCGCTCTGCCGGATACTAACTTCTGGTCGCACGCTTTCGCCTATATAAACTGTCATTTGCTGACTCTGCATGGGAATGGCTTTAGCCATGAGTATTCTTAGAAGTTAGGCGTGAGTTGCTGACCATAAGCAAGTCTTTGTTTTTGAGAATAAGATAAGTCACGAATAGTATCAAGTAACTATGAGAAACAACTGATAAGAAAAAGCAAAGATTGTGTTACTTGAGATATGATACAATGTAAATTGTACCTAACTGAAATTATTCTAAGTATTCTAAGTCTAAAATGTATACAATTAAATATTTTATATAACAACTCCCCCCTTATAGAAAAGTTGGTGGTATACAGCAACTTTTGGATAAGCAGAAAGTTCCAAAAATATGAATGTTGCTATTAAGTGCAACATAAATGCAATAAGCAATATAATAATATAAGGTAAAATTGTAGTAAAATCAAGTGAACAAAATAAAATAATAATAATCACATAAGTCCAGTTCACTTGAACACTAGTCACAGAATATAAAATGTTAAAGTTCCAAAATCACTATAAAGTCTCAATTTAGTTCAGTATCTTCTGGGGAACTGTCTGTTGGTCTGATAGCGGGCCTTCTTCTTGAAATAAAGTTGGTGAGTCGTCCAACGGGTTTTGATTGTCCAGGAGGCGGTGGAGGTAAATTTGACGTTAGGGAAATAGCAAGTCTTCTTCTTCTTCTGCATTTGCATGTGAAGTATAGGATGACGAGAAGAATTATGACAGTCATTATGAAATAGGTAAACCAAGAAATATGTTTCGTGACAAAAGGTTCGTTGATTAAATCATCAAGGGTTTTGGAATATTCATCTAATTTGTGCTTTGCAACTTCAAGGTCTTCAACGTTGAGATTGTTTAATTTTAAAGGCTTTAATTTTGGAATTTGCAGATCGTTAGGAATGTTGTCACAACAGTTGTAAGGCATTAGAATAGGGTGAGAATCATCATGAGTTACAGTAGTGTCTCTAGAGTTTGCTTGGACTTTGGTAACACCAACAAAAGCACTACAATAAGGTTGTAACTTGAGAATAGAATTTTTGAAAATGACTTCAGTTTTAGAATTTCGGTTTTGACATGAGATGGTTATTTGAAGGGGTTCAGAATTGATTATAAGCCAAGTGTTGTCTTCTAGATTGTGAACTTTGTATCCTTCTGCAAATATTAAAGATGTCTGGCAATTTTCCGGAAGGGTCCTGGTGTTCTTCAGAATTTTGGCTTCGCATATGGCGTTGTCATCAATGGGGTAGGCGAACAAATTTGAACACAGTTTTTGTCCAAAGACGAGTGGTTTGCATCCGTCGAGATTTGACATAGGAATGTACATTATAGAATCGTCGTCTCGCGCAACATATTTTTGATTGGTTGACAAAACATGATATAAACCAGTCCGATTATTGAGGATAGGCATTGGGAATAATTGGAATAAGGAAAATCTTTGTTGATCAATAAGAGGAATTTTTAGAACAAATATTAAATCTGAATCGGTTTGAAATGCTGATAGTTCTATGATATCTAGATATCTACCAACATCAGATAATTTTATTGGAAGTGGTAAATTATTTTGATGCAAGTTTTGAGATATCTCCTGTAATGCGGATATCAGATCTCTAGGATTTATAATAGAAGTATGAATGATTTTTAGACGCGCGAATGTAATTGAATTTAATATGTCATTTAATTGGTCCTCAATGTACAAGTAGCTTTCCATTAATATTTCGCATTTTTCTAGGAATCTTAATTTTACTTCGAAAATTTTGAGTTTCTCTTTAGTTCTGTAAATTGTGTCAGATATTAATTTAATGTCTCTGTTAAATGTTTCTTCGTCTAGTTGTAATTTTTGAATAGTTGTGTTGAAATTCTTTATTACCGATGTTGTTACGGATATTTGATTTTTTAATAAATTTTCAATTTGATGTTCGTCTGTAATTAATTTGTTAATACTGTTTGTGTAATATTCGCCATCTTCTGCGTCTAGATTTCCTGTGATTGCTTTAAATACAGAACCAATAGCATTTAAAATACCACGTTTATAGCGTTTTGTATCATAATTAATTTCATTTAATTTTTCTTTAATATTACCAGAAATTTGTGTTAATAAACTGATGTGGATCTTTACTTCGCCTCGAAATAAATTCATGTTTTCAAAAATAGGGCTGACGGCACGTATTAAATTTTCAAGAATATGTTCATTATGTTGATAAGCTAATCTTAGAGCTGAAATGTTGTTGTGAACAAGGAGAGTCCAATGCTTGTTTGTCACATAAATATCGCTTTCATGGTGATAATAGACTCCGATTGTATTTTCTATGGGTGTTATTGAGTATTGGGATGCTGCTGTCCCTATCAGCAGGAGAAACCTGTAATTAAATTTAATTTTCAAAATAGGGTTTCATTCGGTCAAAATTTACTTTAGTTGTTTGATTTGTTTCAGAGTTTAATAGGATTGCAGAATTTTTTAGTATTTCTTGAATTTCGAAGGGACCGTTAAATTTATTGCTAAGTTTGTTTTTGATCTGTGACTCTTTCACGTAGACCTTGTCTCCGACTTTAAATTCGTATTGATTTTCGGGGACATTTTTGTCAAACCTAGTTTTTGATTTTTGCTTAGACAGTATATTTTTTTCACGGGCAATTTTGTAGTAGTGAGAAATTCTGTTATTGAGGTCTCTGATATATTTTGAAATTAACTGGTTTTCATTATATAATTTTTCTGGAGGTCGGCTGGAAGTATGACCGAAAATTAATTCGTATGGGGAGAATCCATGGGTTTTGTTGACGGAATTGTTGTAGCATATTACAGCATATGGGAGTACTGTTAGAGGGTGTTCGTGAGGGTTTTCTGTTTTATTTATTCTAATCATCTCTAATAAGGTTGCGTGGAAACGTTCAACCGATCCGTTGGATTGCGGATGATTAATACTGGAATACGTTAGTTTAATGTCATAGAGGGTACAAAGATCTCTAAGCAGGGTGTTGTCGAATTCCTTTCCATAGTCGCAGTGAATGCGAAGGGGTGTGCCAAAGTGTTGGAAGTAAACAAGTAAAGTATTTACTGTCGATCGTGCGGTTTTGTCTTCAAGCGGGTATGCTTGAGTAAATTTAGTTAATTCGTCTCTGATGGTCAAAACATAATTCCGAGTGGGGACTTCTAGAATGTCAATGTTAACTCGTTCAAACGGTGTTTTTGGGGTTTCCGTAATTACTAGAGGACTACTTAAATTTTTTCTTAAAATTTTTGTTCTTTGACATGTTTCGCAATTTTGAATGTATTTTTCGACATCTTTTAGTAAACCGGGCCAATTATATTTTTCTTTGATTCGTCTAATGGTTTCATTGATTCCTCGATGAAGGTTAGATTTTCCTGAATGATGTTGATCAATTATAATTGGTATTTGGTCATCGTCAGGTCGTTTAACTAAATTTTGACAAATAGTAAGTTTTATGTCTTTACCTGAATAAATATAGGAAAACATTTCTAAAGTTGGTAGGTCTAAATTATTTTCAATATAATAATTTTTTGTTTCTTCAAAATTGTCTTGTCCTCTGAATAATGTGATAAAAAGCGTTTCTATTATACTATCAGGTTCAAATGGTAAAAGAATTATATAGTATTTACGATTTTTAACGGATTTACTAGAGACTATGTTAATTTTGTTATTCATAAAATCGGGTTGCTCTTCGAGTATATCCTCGATAATTTTATAGTGTAAATCTGCTAATTTATCTTTTTGAAAGAATGTAACAATATCTTTATGGTTTTTATCTAATAACTGATTATTAGTAAATTGGATTTTGTTGTAATCTATTAGGGATTTAGTTTTATACAAGTTTACGAAATTTTGGAGTTCTTCTACAATTGTCTCAGGGGATTCGTCAGTACTGATAGATTCGTTATCGTAATTGTCAGAATTTGAATTTAAAACTTTTGTTTGTAATTTTGCACAATTTCTGAAATAATTAATTTTTATTCGCGATAGTGCGTCCGCGTTTTTATTTATCTTACCTGGTTTATACTCAATTTCGTAGGAGTATTCCTCTAATTTTAAACGCCAGCGCGCAAGGCGGCTGCCTGGATCTTTAATCGAAAAAAGCCATGTAAGAGGTCTATGGTCTGTGACGAGTTTAAATTTTCTGCCAAAGAGGTACGGTCTAAAGTGTTTTACACTCCAAACAATAGCTAATAATTCACGTTCAATGGTGCTGTATTTAGTTTCTGCTTGACATAATGTCCTGGAAGCATATGCAATGGGGAGGTCTTTACCGATAGGACCTTGAGATAAAACTGCGCCAATTGCGAATGCACTAGCATCCGTTGTCAGTACAAATGACTCATCGAAATTTGGATAATTTAGTATAGGGGTAGTGGTTAAAGCTTCTTTCAATTGTTCGAATGCAGTAATACAGTCATTGTCAAAAAAGAATGGAACATCTTTTTGAAGTAATTTTGTCATTGGTTTGGATAATTTTGCAAAATTTGGAATAAATCGGCGGTAATAACCTGCGAGTCCGAGAAACGATTTAATCTCTTTTTGATTTTTAGGTTGCGGAAAGTTTGCAACACAATTAATTTTGTCGGGGTTTGGTTTTACACCGTCAGGGGTTATTATGTGTCCAAGATATGCGACTTCTTTCCGGAGAAATTCGCATTTGTCAGGTTGAATTTTGAGGTTCGCGTTTCGTAGTCTCTTAAATACGTCTGTAAGTCTTGACATGTGTTCCTGAATAGTGGGTGAATAAATGATAATGTCGTCCATATAGACGAGACATCGCTCATTTTGAATTCCTAATAATATATTGTCCATAACACGTTGAAATGTGCTAGGGGCGTTTCGTAATCCAAAGGGCATTCTAACAAATTCATAGTGACCATTATCGACAGAAAAAGCAGTTTTGGAAATATCTTCGGGATTAATTTCTATCTGGTGAAATCCAGAGGCGAGATCTAAAGTCGTAAAGTATTCGCACTTACCGAGTTGATCTAATATATCCGAAATATTGGGCAAAGGGTATTTATCACCTACTGTGGCTTCATTTAATTTACGGTAATCCACCACAACACGCCATTTTTGTATACCAGAGGCTTCCATTTTTTTCGGAACAACCCAAACAGGGGAGGACCATGGCGAAACTGATGGCCTAATTATACCTTGATTCAACATTTTAGATACTTGATTTTTCACTTCATCCTTGTGGATGTGCGGGTATCTATAAGATTTGGTGAAAATGGGTTTCGAATTTCCGGTATCAATTGAATGTTTAATCTCGTTAGTGAAAGTGAGGTTATCTCCTTCAAGATAAAATATGTCTGAAAAGTTGAGGCAGAGTTCCGTTAATAACTCTTTCTCTTCTTTATTTAAATGTTCAAGTCTTAACTGATTTCTTATTTCAAAATTTCTATCAATAAATTGACCTGAATTTTGAATTTGGTCATTTAAATTGAATGCTGAAAAATTTTGAATAGGTTCTATTTCAAATTTAGAAAAGTCAATAGTTTTTGCTATAGCGTTAGCATTGATAACTGTTGTTAAAAATTCACCTTGGTTATTAATTTTCACAAGGGCATTCGGTATACGAACTTTTTCTATTTCTTGATTACATATTATTGCGTCAGTATTAAAAATATTACATTTAAATTTGAAAATTTATTCAGTTCGAGGACCTATACAAATTTTATTTTGAATTTTGGAAGGTTTCTGGATTACTTTTGGAGATGCCTGGTTGTAATTTGGAAAACTAAAATTTTTGTTTTCAACTGTAGTCAGTTTTTGATTGAATTTAGAAATTTTTGGAAGAGGATGAGTCACTTCTTTAGTCTGATTTGGAATGGAGGGCGGCAAATCAAAATCTTGAGAAGGGTCTTCGACCTTAAATAGAGGTACTGTTTTAAAGTTCGTTACGAGTTGTCTATTATTAAAATCAATTACACAATTATAATGCTCTAGGAAGTCAGAGCCTAGTAAACCATCGAAAGTAATATCAAGATTGTAGATATATACTTTATGTGGATCGTTGTCAGCGAATGGAATTAATGTTGATTCAGTAATTAGAAGTTTTTGATCGGTTATACCCTGTATAACAACGTTTTCAGGGGACCTTTTTTTATAATTTAGACATGTTTTTGGCTTAAAAATTGAAATACCTGCTCCTGTATCTATTAATATTTTAAAAGTATTAGTTATGTCCTTTATATAATATAGGTTGTGAGGATTTACGGTGAGTAAAGGTCTTTTTACATGAATTTCTGTTCTTGGCTGTCTTGATTTTGATTCAAGTTCAGCGTTTGAAATTGAGCTTGAATTTGTTCTAAGGCGGTTGATTGATTCGGCGGGTCTTCGTAAGACTGGGGGTCTAATTGAAAATTTTGGGTATTTGAATTTTCAGGATATTGAGTAGTATCGAAATTTTGAGTATTATCGTTAAAAGTAGCGTTGTATGAGTCTTGATTTTGAGCAGTATACTTATATTCGTAATTATCAATTTGATAATTGGGCTGAAAATATTCAATTGAATTTGAATAATCAGGACTATTCGTCATTCCGTATTGTTCATTTTCGTACAAATGAGCAGTATCATTTGTGTAATATGTTTCATAGTACGGATGGGCAGTATCATCCACAGTTTCATTTAAATGATGCGTACGTTGTTGATTAAAATTTGGATTTGATCTTATCACGGAGGGTCTCTGAAAATTTGGGTTTTGTCTAAAAATTGGTGGTCTATTTTGCATAAATTTGTTTTGTTGAAAATTATTATTTGGCTGATTTGTAGACATCGGCCTAGGTTGATTTTGGGTAAATGTAGGTCTTGGAAGAGTTTGTTGACCTGGTTGATAGAAATTTGGCCTAAAAGTGTTATTAGAAAAATTCGTAGAATTATTATTATTAAATTGGTGGGTAGCTTGTCTAGTGCGACATTCGTTTATAGTGTGTCCGTTTCGTTTGCAGTACGAGCAGACTTTTTGTACACTAATTTGAGGCTTCTTAATTTGAGATGTATTTACTGAACGAGAAAATTTTTGGTTTTCAAAATACGAAAGCTGTAGCTCTCTTTTAATTCTAGATATTGCTTCTAGCATATTACAAGGATTGCCAGCACGAATTATTGAGCCAAGTTTAGGATCTAGCCCTGTTAAAAGAGTATTTAATGTTATCGTCTCTATTAAAGTAGATTGTGCTAATTTTTGCTCTGGTGTCAATGGTTGTTTCTGAACACAAGCGTGCATTTTCGCATTATGTGACTGAAGTCTCGAAATAAAATTTAAAGCGGATTCATTCTGATTTTGTGAAATGCGTTGAAGGTCTTGAATGAGAGATGTGAGATCCCTAGAATCTCCGAAATGAGTTTCTAATAATATTTTAATCTCGTCCCATGTTGCAGGGTTGCGAGAATTAATTAATTCAGCAGCTTTACCTTTAAGCTTATTTTTGACATGGAGGGTCAATAATGTTTTTTGGTTGCCTACAGCCATTTGGAAGGCACAACGAACAGCGTTTAAAAATGTTTGTAAGAAGATCTGATTTCCATCATATTCGGGTACAATAGAAAATACTTCTGAAAGTGTATAAGCTTCTACCTGGTCTTCAATTTGATTATTTACGTTGGCAGTTGCCATTTTTAATAAATCGGTTAGAAAAATTTAAATAAAATAATAAAAAATAGGTTTATATATTTTTTCACGTTAAATGTAAAATTAGGGAGTAAGGTGAATTTAGGAGCAATAGCGACTGGACTATACCACTTTATTTTTAGATGTAGATAAAATGTAAGTAATGCGATTAGCGGTATAATCGCGTAATTAAAATGTGACGATTAACAGTATAATCGTATAATGTAATATACACTTTGAGATAAGGCGTGACAATTCTATATGAATGCACTTACCAAATCAAATTCATCCGGACGCTGGCCTGGATATCGCAGTTAATGAGGCAATTTCCGTGTTTTAACTGGGTCACCTGGGAACAGCTGATCTTCCGGGCTTCAAGAGGTTCGGACCAGTTAGGCGATTCCGTGTTCTGGAGCGATTTTCTTCTTGGGGTTTTCTTGCGTTCTTCGTAAAAACTGTTTTCTTTCTTGAGGTTCTTTGTAGTCACTTAGGAATTGGAATTCCACGACGATAGTGAGGAAAGTCCGTGTTCTAACGACGTGTGAAAATCCGAACGACTGCGCCAGATTTTTATATCGTGGTCGATAAAAATCAATTTTTAAAAACAATTTATTTTTGAAATACACAATTGAACGTTTTGTTATAAAGGATTTAAAATTACAATAATATTAAGTGAGTACCGGAGGTTTGAAATGAGTTATGCTAGTTTGCCGGATACTATGCCGGTCTGCCGGATACTATGCCGCTCTGCCGGATACTAACTTCTGGTCGCACGCTTTCGCCTATATAAACTGTCATTTGCTGACTCTGCATGGGAATGGCTTTAGCCATGAGTATTCTTAGAAGTTAGGCGTGAGTTGCTGACCATAAGCAAGTCTTTGTTTTTGAGAATAAGATAAGTCACGAATAGTATCAAGTAACTATGAGAAACAACTGATAAGAAAAAGCAAAGATTGTGTTACTTGAGATATGATACAATGTAAATTGTACCTAACTGAAATTATTCTAAGTATTCTAAGTCTAAAATGTATACAATTAAATATTTTATATAACATATATAATTTGACATTTATTGCTACGAATTGGTTACGACTTTTTATTCTTTTTATTTTAATTAACATCTACAAAAAAAGTTAGATGCCTTCTAGGTTAATCGACCTCCACTGCAATGTTCATGTCCGCTAAATATGTTTCTCGATTATTCATATTTGCTAAATATGTAATCACTTATTTGCATATTATGGAAATACCTAATGTATTTAGTTACTTAACACGCTAAAACAACAATATTACTTACTTATTTTTTTAAGATATACCTAATGGTTTATTTACTTATTTCCAAATGGATTAACATTATTCATTTTTGGGTGTTAGTATGAGTTATTATGTTAAAGCAGAAATAGTATGTAATAATTTTCCATTGATTGGGTTAATCCAACATATGCAAATATATAATAAATCTCATCTAAAACTAACACTCAAGTTATCTAAATCTTTATAAACTGTTAATTAATATAATATTATACTGTATACATGTTTCAATAACTTGTATACAGTAGGTAGTATTAATATAAAAAAATATTTTTCTGGGTCTGTGAAAATAACTGTAACTGCTTGATATTACGAATACATAAACAAATAATCTCTAAATGGTAACTGCATTAGGTATAACTGATATAAGAGTATAATATGCCATTTAGTCAATTCTAAATTAGTTAAATATTCTTTCTGTGTTTATAAAAAGTAATGTGTTATTATGCTACCGACAGAGACGGAATTAAAATCCCTGTATCGAGACAAGAATCATACGTTCTTACTGTTTTCTTTCAACTTGGGAAAATCAATAATCCCAAAAGTTTTTAATTTTATTTGCAGTTTTCTGTTCCTTTAGATCCACCTAATTTTTTATTTATTTCATTAATTTTTTATTTTATTATCCCGATTGCATGTCTGTTAATAATTATATCTAGTAATAACGCAATTGAGTAAAACAACTACTAAGTTTTATACCACTATATTATATATAAATATAGTGGTATAAGACTTGGTAGTTATTTTACTGGACTGCGTTGGAATTATGAACTACCACAGAATAACGGCTTCCTCGATCAATATCTAGTTATGTTCAATGTCAAGAAGTGAAAATATAAATTCCCATTATTTCTCATTTATTCCAAGAGACATTAAAAATTACACTTCTATTCAGGATAAATTTAAAAGTAGTTGATATAAATGTTCCTTTTCTTTATTTTTGTGGAAAAGTTCGGGGAAAAGTGTAGACCTCCGAATCTAAGCCCATTGTTTATGTTTCGTTGGTCTAAACAAGATTTATTACCATTATTGTAATCCCTGCCGGAATTTATACGCCTTTGCAGCTAACGTGTGTGGTATTTGGAATCTGCAGTCCAAATAACTTTCGATATTACCGCAGAAAGCATTTAATAAAGACCTGAAGCCTAGAATACGGTAGAGCGATTATTGCATATTAATGTAACATATAATTTCACCATATAAACTATGATAAAGTTTAAATATTTAGTCGGATATTATTACTACAAGATTGCTGATATATGTATATGGAAACAGTCGATGATTCTGTAAGGTTGTAATAAAGCACTTTTAGCTTCTATAGTTATCACCAGTAAACCTGAATATTTCATTCTTACACAACAGACTCAATTGGAGTATATAAGGAGCGGAGTAAAGTATATAGATTGTAATTAATTATACGAAATATAAGATAGTCAGTTACGTTAGTCATCAATGGATATCATTTGACAATAGTCAAATTTGTATTTATGTTTATCTGGAAAATAAATATGATAATATATTTTCAGATTTCAGAGAACTCTGAAAATGTATTATTATTAAATGTATTATATATATATATATATATATATATATATATATATATATATATATATATATATATATATATATATATATTTAATTGGAATCTAATAAATAATTATACTTGGTCTTTAACGGGTAATTAATTTTGCGACCAACATTGCCTAGTTTAAATATAGTTTGTTGCAGTTATTTATTATCCAGGATGAGTCGGGAGGAACGCACCAAACTCCAGGAGTGTATTGTACGCGTGAAAATAATGCAAAAAATCTCAAATGCTGTTATCCGATTTTTACTTGTTTCAAGTTATAGCGTAATTAAAAATAAACAAAATGTCATACATTAAGTCATACATTAACGTTTTGATCATCATAGCGTTATAAGTGTTAAAAAATACCGCCATTCACCTCTAAACATTTTCTGCTTCTTCTTATAGGAAGGGCGCCTGTAGCTCACGTCTTTGTATAAGATAAGCTGCAACATTTCTAATACGTTGAATTAGTGCATACCGAGTGTCCAATGTTATTTTAAATACTTTATCTTTGAACCAGCCCCACACACAATAATCTAGAGCTGTGAGGTCTGGAGATCTTGGTGGCCAACTAATAGGACCACCGCGACCAATCCAACGCCCTGTATACCTTTCGTCCAAATGTTCTTTGAGCTGACGATCGAAATGTGCAGGAACTTCATCGTGCTGGTAGTACATTTGCATTCTGACGTTTAAATGAATATCCTCTAGTAGTCCATGTAATTTATTTTATAAAAAAATTAAGTAGTTGTCTCCTGTGAGGCGATTCTCCAAAATGAAAGGGCCAATTAAATAACCATCGACCATATCACACCACATGTTTACCGAAAATTTATGTTGAAAGTTACTTTCGACTGTTGCTTGGGGATTTTCATGTGACCATACATGACAGTTGTGAGTATTATTAATACCGTCATGGGTAAATGTTGCTTCATCTGTAAAAAGTATGCGCGATACAACGCGAGGATTCTTATTTATCCACCGACAAAATTCCATACGTTTATGATAATCTTCCGGTTGTAGATATTGTACTTTCTGTATATGGTATGGATATAAGCTTTGATGGTGGAGTGTGTTTATTACTCTTGTTTGTGGAATGCCCAATTGAATACAAATTCTTCGTGAGCTAGTCGTTTCATCTTCTGCTACTACATCCAGTATATCTTCTACTTCTTCTAAATCTTGTCGAGTAGCTCGTTGAGATGTTACGTTAAGAAGCTTTCCGGTCTTGCACAGTTTGTTGAAAACTCTGATAAATACATTTTTATTAGGTGGTCTGTGATGTGGAAACCGTTGACGATATTCTTCAACGACAGCTCTAGCATTCTCATTACAAATACCATAAACAAACACCATATTTGCATATTCTAAATTTGAATACGTGTGTGGCATTTTGTAATACTATAATCGTTCAAACTTCAAAATAAACCTTAAATCACTGTCACAATACACTGACACAATATACTGTTTGACACATTGTCAAAACAATAAAGTTATCAAATATTTTTAAACCTCGAACATGGCATACTAGATAAACATTTTTAATTACGCTGTCACTTGAAAACAAATAAAAATCGGATAACAACATTTGAGTTTTTTTACATTATTTTTACGCATATAATACACTCCTGGAGTTTGGTCCATTCCTCCCGATTCAGCCTGTAGTGCTTTTAGAATTAGACCTGAGATTCTGAATAACAAATCGAGGAGAAATTTATAATAAATTAATAAAGAAAGGGAAACGCAATAAGTTTAGAAATTGAACTTCGAAGAAATTGTATTATTTCCTTAATTTAAATATTTTCTCTACATCTATTCTAACTGAAACCATCCATTTTACCTGCTATGTGGTACCACCAATCTCATTTAAGGACTATCCCGTTACAGTAGACTTATGTGTATAGTTTATTTCATCGCTATTTTCCAAATAAAAAATCCCAAACCGCTCTTATCTTATACCATGGCTTGTTCTTATGGCTAGACTCAGATAGACTGTTCCATTTATCGGCAAGATAACAGAGTTTTTAATTTGGCAAATGACAATGAAATGAATAGTATAAGGTACATTGGAAACTCCACCACCCATAAAATATTCTTGAGGTTTCCTTCTCATTATTAAAATTAGTTAACATTCTATCAACATTTTAGTTCATAGAAAATACTATTTTGTAACCAGCTTCGCTTGTCAGGTAACGATATGTAATACTATTAGGGAGTATTTGTAGGTTAATATTAACTAGCTTTGGTTTTATATTCCCAAATATGTTTAAAATATGTATGTTTGTCTATATATTTATCCCTGCGTCTGGCAACATGCCCTATATTTGCGGTATTTTACTATTTGGTTTCCATTTACTTTGTAATACGTCTACAGAACATAGGCTTTCCTATTTTGAAACTTATTATAAAATATCACCTTTGAGTGAAATACCTTACACAGGCGAAACATAGGCGCACAAACGATCACAAATGATGTTATATCATGCCATTCACATTCAATTGCACAAATCAGTATTGTTACAATGCTGAATATGCAGGATATAATAACAAAGTTCTTTGCAAATATATGTTCAAGAGTGTGTTGTCTGTTTGTGTATTGTAGTCATATTTGTGTAGCAAGGCAATTCATCTTGACATTACTTGTTATTATTTAAGTACTTAGTTTGTTTACATTTCATTTTATTGTTAAAAATGGGATTATAGAAATTCAAAAATGGCCGACATGCAAATAGTCGACTTGCATTTTATATATGGTACAGCAAATTGTAACCGGGCTGAGGCAAAGCGATTTTGGGAGAACGTTTTTCTAACCGACAAAAAAAATCAAGCGCGACTATGCGGAACAGGGCGTTTTAAGATTGGAACAGTGGGTTATTGTAGACCAACCACTACTCCAATTCCTGTATTTGAAAATCATTTTATTAATGGGATGAAAAAGAATCCCTACGGGAGAAAACGAGTGGTTTACGAGAACGTATAAGCACTTGACTATTTTGAGAATCTTAAACTACTGCCAGTTCGTTCCTTGTTCAAACATTTAGTGTATATGATTTTACTTTAATGGTTGCATCCCTTACTTGTGTAGATGTGGAAATAACGATTCTACGTTTTTTTTAAGGGGATACGTAAAGTGACAAAACCAAATTTGATGGAGTAAATTTACACTCAACTACCACAAAAAGTTAATGTTAATGTGAGGGGTCATTAGTGAATACGTCACAGAACTCTATTGTATACCGAAAAATATGACATATGCTTGTTTGATATTTATTACTCTTGCAAGGGTCTATTGTTCCAAAGCTTAGAAGATTATTTCCCAACAACTATAAACCCAATTTACTTGCATAACATACATGGCTTCAATAAAATGGAACTCCTTCCCATTTTGGACGTTAGGGACAGATATATCTAGAGGAATATTTTAATGATAAATGGATTAGGTGCAGGAGGGCAATTGAATGGCCCGACAAGTCTCCCGACTGACCCGTTCAACTTTTTCTGTGGTTTCTTTGCTTTAGCAAAGGTAGTCTACAAAAGTATATTATAAAATATCGAAGAGTTCCAAGAATGGAAAAGGTATGATATTTCTAGTAGTTCTTCAAATACCTATTAAAAATATTTTTATTATTAATTGGTTATTTGCAGAAATACTGAATATTTAAAATTAGAAAAATATTAAATCTCTTTGAATTGAATTTTATCATATCATATCAATTCTTGATCAGTGTACCGAAAACACACTTTCAAGGGCGTATTAAAATTCACTGCAATACAAATATACAATAAGGATTTTCATTAGACCAGTATCTATGGTTGTGCTTATTGACAGATTAATTGCCTCAACAGATTAATTGCCTCTTCCGTGATTGTCACAAAACTGTATTCTGCGGTCTGGATCGCCCTCGGAATGTTAATGCATAAGAAGTACTTTATATTGTCTGTAGCTATAATAGTTTCATGCAACACTTTGACCACAGATCTCTAGCTCATATTTTTGTTTAACACAACCTTAATACTGGAAGTATGAGGATTTTATTATACAAGTAAAACATTTGAAGCCTTATCTTCATTGGTTTCGGCTTTGGAACGATCACTTTTTTTAAAGTCCTAATAAACTCCACTGCTAATAAACTCCATATTAATTGTTTGAATTTCGAAGCATTCAGTTTCACTTAATTTCACCATGCTTTTTAAGAACATTTTTTAAGATTTCGAAAAAACCTTTTTGTCTAAAACTATAACTGTCAATCAGATTTTGACGTTAGTAACAAATGTATCTAATCAGAACTACTTATTATTTATTGCAAAAAAGTTACATAAAACACCGAAAAAATAAGTAAACTTTATGACTAAATATTATATACAGGGTGTTTAATTGTAAATACTAATCTAAGATAATTTCAGAAAAAGAGAAAGATGTGCAACATCGCCTATATCATTTTTGGATGCGGCAGTGGTTTCTTCCTCTTATGTATCAAAATGGGGTTTCCTGTATAAAATAGGGTTCTGTGATATATCCACTAATAACACCATATTAAACATTAACCTTTTATTGTCATTGAGTGTAAATTTACTTCATCAAATATGGATTTTGGTCTGGCCAATGCCTATAGTCTTCGTACCCACAGGTTCGACGAACTTACAGGTTCGTCGGTTTGCGTACCCGTTCAAGTCGGCTATTGGCATGTTGCTCATTTCTGGATTTATAAAATAATATTCCATTTTTAACTAATGTTAATGAAATGAAATCTAAACAAACTAAATATTTGTTATTATTTAACAAGTAATATCAACATAAATTGCCCTGTTATTATACAAATATGACTAATACACAAACATATTGTTCGACATATTGTAAAGGTTCTTTACATTTGTAAAGAACCTGGTGATAAGATATTTTACTCAAAAGTGATATTTTCATTAAAAAAAAATTAAGTTTGAAAGTTTTAATACGCTTGCATAACTTAGGGTGTTTCCTCTTCAGGTTCTGCAAGCGTATTACAAAGCAAGTCGAAACCAAACAGTAGAATACCGCAAATATAAAACATGTTTCCAGACGTACACATAAATATATAAACAATTCTACATATTTCAAACATATTTGGAAATATAAACCCAACATCTGCCAAATAACAAACTATTTAGTTATTATATAACTTGTGGACAAAAATAAAGCATTATTTTATAATATGAATTTATATATTCGTGTGCATATATTCTATGCATTATTATTAAAATATATTAGGACATTTATTTAAGAAGAATTTATATAATATACATAGTAATGATTTAGTACTAGTATATCTGGATAAAAATGGGGATTTAGGGGGGCTTTAGGAAGCTTGTTCGACATAAAAGAAATTACCGGTCAAAAGAATTCACCGCATATTTCTCTAAAGCCACTTTTAAAGGAAAACGCTTTTCTGGTTTGGATAGGCGTTATAACCCTTGAATTTATAATGGGTAGCATAAAAATAATGGCTATTAAATGTTTTGTCCATGAGAATCAGTCTTCCATTAGAGAAACCGCTACCGCTATATTTTCTTTATAACCTATCGTAAATCTATATCAAGTATGGAGACGCAAAGAAAAATGTATTACGTATTGATAAAATAAATGGTATGTTAAAGAAACATAGCCATGCTCAAGAGAGATACCAAACTTTCGCCGATGGGACTCGAACCCTAGCATTAAATGATTCCCTAATACTGGGCCCAGTCCCCCACCCCGGGTCATAGTATAGATGACATTGTCGCAGTCACTCTATATTTGACATATTACCCATCCATGTGCTGCTGCAGAGCATCGTGCAGTACTTTCGTAGCTCCGTGTCGTACATTTTTTTTTTCATTGAAAACCTTTTATTTTCTATTGACTTATAAAACTGCTATGTACATAAGACATTTACACACATACCGGGTGTCCAAATAGTCTGGAGACGGTCAAATATCTGGAGAAATACACATTGGATCCAAAGAAGAAACAACACTGCATTAATAATTTTAAAAGCGCTATCCAATGCTACTAAATTCAACCCCCCACACCCTCCCCTTATGATGGGGCGGGAGAAGGCTTTAAGATCTTAAATAGATACCCCTATTTTTTATTGCAGATTCGGATTCTATCGCAAGAATTACGTCAAGTTTGTCTGAAGTATTTTTTTCGACTCGTGACAGATGGCGCTGTAATCGCAAAAATACTTTCATTCGTAATTTCTAAAAAATTGTACGGAAGAGTGAAAAATAATAAAGTACGAGTTCATTTACTTAAAATCAGCCATTTAATGGCGTTAAATTTAATACCCTCCCGCCACCGTGGAGGAGAGAAAGTGGAAGGCATTTTTCAAATGCTAAATGGAAACACTCATTTTCTATTAACACTGACTTAGTTTTCCACAAAACGCCAAAATATTATACACTACAATCAATGCGCGTTTCGCCAACGAATTTGGCATCATCTGGAAATGATTAAAAATGTTGTACTAAGAGTTTCAATAAACGGTGCCACGAACGATGATAAGAGTTTGGAAGTTTATGTAAGCGTTGTTGACAACGTCCATACGTCTGTTAGAATGGATGCCCAACAAACGGGCATAAACAAATCATGTGTCAATAACATATTGACATAAGATGAGAATCCTCATTGGATGAGGGATTCCCATACACAATATCCACAGAAACTGAATATTTGAGCTGGAATATTGTGCAACCGAATTGTCGGGCCAATTTTCATCGATGGTAATTTGATAAGTCAAAAGTACGCCGATTTATTTGAACATCCCATTCAGTAGGGGGCTTTGCCGTTATAGCCTTGGCGGTGAAAGGCAAGGGGACTCGCCTAAAGCAAGCATCTTGATGGTGAGAGGTAAATTACGAAAAAAAATATTTTTGAGAATACAGCGCCATCTGTCACGAATCGAAAAAAACGTTTTAGACAAACTTGACATACATATTGCCGTAAAATCCGATTCTGCAATAAAAAAATAGGGGTTCCCATTTAAGATTCTCCCCCGCCCTACCTCAAGGGATGGGGGTGAGAGGTTGCGTTTGGTATCATTGGATAGCGCTATTAAAATTATTACGGAAGTGTTTTCTACTTTTTGGACCCAATGTGTATTTCTCGAGATATTTGACCGTTTGCAGACTTTTTGGACACCCGGTATAAATATGCACAGTAATATAACATTGCAGGAGGTCCATTTTTTCTTTCCGAAACAGAAAAAGATAGTTCGGTCGCCCGGTCGCTATTTGGACCTCCTTATATGCATCATTCTTTGTTATTTCCTTATGCTTGCTCGCTTAAAAGGTTCGATTATGTTGTTAACTGCTTGATTTTGAATAAGTATTTTGTATTGTAGTTTGCGGAATTTATAGAATCACATGTTTTCTATACAGGAAAACTTACTAAAAATCTGTTTTAGATAATTCCGGATCGTGTAACTGATCTAAGTACCCATCAGATTCTTATGAAAGCAAAAAACATTCCAATTATACACTATTTTTGATATAACGTAAAATTATGTAAATTCGTTGTTCTATAAAAGTTCCTTTGTGATAAACCAATTGTGAACTTCAACGATCTTCCAAAATTAAGTAAGTATTTTCCAGGGTCCCATCATATACGTCTGTCAATTTTTACAATAATAAAAACATGAACTAGCTAATCTCGTAAATTCTATCATACAGCATGAGTTTGAAGTGATTTATGTGGTGTTTGTTAGGTAGTGTACTTTTTTACATGGTTATAGCACAAGAGTATGCATATAATAAGTAAATTCCTTTGATTCACTTCATTATTTTTAAGCGAATCTCTGTTTCTTGGAAGGAGAATATAAATTTCCTAATCGGAATTAGAATATTAGTGGGACTTAGTGTATTATCACAACACCTTTATCCTCTCATCAACTTAATCATTGTATGATAAGTTACGGTTAATAATAACTCATAACATGGATATTTTATCTATTTATAATTTATCTATTTTTATTATATTTATTTATTCTGTTTTTTTCCAATATATATGAAAGCAGATATAAACTATTTTACTAAGAAAATCTAGTTGGTGTCAGTTCAAAAACCCATATTATTGCTTTCATTGAAGTTCTAAGAAATAATATATTTTTAGAACTAATCGACAAGTAATCGATAACCCACTTCGGGTATAAACCCTAACGTATATGTATGTAGCTATTATAAATTTTCTAATAAAGTGAAATAAATATCCTCTCATACTACAACGATTGTTTTAGTGTAGGTATAAATATGAAATATGGTTTAATGCTGAAAATAAGCAGATGTGATTCATACATAATATCAGGACATCTTTTACTATAAACAGTGTTATAATTATGATCGTAGATAACTCTACGAAAGATAATGTTTGCGCTATATCTTCGACAGTCGGATAAACTCTATTTTTTATACACACATTTTTGCAGCACATTTAAAGATGATTGCACAACATACAGACAATGTTCACCTTACTTCCTAAACAACGAAAACTAAATTCTTAAAGCTGAAACAATTCAATTTCTTTGACTGTCAAATATTTAACGTGAATTCTTAAATCTACAAAAGCTTACACCCTAATTGTTTTACTGATCAACTATATGTCATAGTAACTTTCAATGATCTTAGTTTGAAAAATAATTAATTTGCAATCATCATCATTAGGTCATCAGTCCTAAGACTGGTTGGACGCTAACCTCCAGCTTCTCCTATCTTGTGCTAACCTACGCATTTCGCTAATTGTGCTACAACCTACATCCCTTACTATTTGCGAGCAGTAGTCTAATCTCGGCCTACCTCTGCCTTTCTTCACTCCTATTTCTGCCTCCAAAATATCGCGGACTATTCCCCCATGTCTCAGCAAGTGGCCTACCATTCTATCTCTTCTCTTCTTTAAGTTTTTCCATATACTTCTTTTCTCGCCGACTTTCTCCAATACTTCTTCGTTTTTAACCCTATCAGTCCATGGTATTTTCATCATTCTTCGGTAACACCATATCTCAAAAGCTTCTAATTTCTTCCTACTTGCTTCCCCTACCGTCCAGGTTTCGCAGCCGTATAGTGCCATGCTCCATACATATGTTTTCAAAAATCTCTTCCTTGTTTCTAAGTTTATTACCCCCAAGCATAAAAGTGCTTTCTTTTCGTTAAAAGCTACTCGACCCTGCGCTATTCTTTGTTTCATGTCTTTATCGCTTCTTCCATCCCAATTTATTTTACTTCCTAAATAAGTGAAGTCTTTAACTTCCTCCAACCTTTCATTATTAATTTGTACTTTCGTTTTTGCTCTGCTCTCGCGCCCTCTGCACACTAACACTTTAGTTTTGTTTTTATTCACCCTCATTCCGTATTCCTCTGTCAACACTGCCTCCATTTCGTTCAATGCTGATTCTAATTCCTCCTTACTAGATGCTAATACTGCTATATCATCCGCGAATCTCAGCATTTTTAGTTTCTGTCCCTGTACTTTAATCCCGAAATCCACTCTATCTTTTACCACATTAATCGCCTCTTCGATGTACAGATTAAAAATTAGTGGTGATAGCGTACATCCTGGTCTTATTCCTTTCCTAATACCTATTTCCCTTTTTTCCCCTTCTACTTCTATAACAGCAGTTTGCTCTCAGTATAAATTGTGTACTACTCTCCTATCTCTATACTTCATTCCCGCGCTCTAATTTGCAATAATTGCTCTAAATATTAAATAAAAAGTATTTTAAATCTTAATATAAATATTAAATAATAAATAAAAATCCTAAATATAAAAAATAATAAGAAAAGAAAATAAATATTTAACACGACTATCGGAGATATAGCACGGGCGTGTATCTCCGACTTTCGTAGAGCTATCCGTTGCCTATAATTATTGTAGAAAGTATCTGTTATTTAAATAGAATCGTCTGTGAGTTACAATACTTCTACGAATGGAAGGTGTAATCGAAATCGACGTTATTTAACAAACGAGGAATTTTAGGTAATTGAAAACATGGAAAATACTGGAGATACGTGACAGAAAGATGGTTGACGTGGACGGTCATATAAATACATATGTCAAATAATTTTCATTATTTTCATAAGTGAAATTTAATCGATTTGTATAAAATATCAGCTTGCAGAAGGGATGGTTCATAGAGATGAACATAAACATACTAATGTTCAATACGAGGCGCCACACTCCCCGCGTTGGGACTCAAATTCAAGTATACAATGATAACCCCAATACTTTATCCAGTCTGCAACTTGAAACCGCATTATGAGGACATTGACACAATTATTTTTATTGGAGATTACAACACCTATCACATAATGTGGATGTAAATCAAAGTGCGGTACATTTGTTATCTCCTAGCCGACGAACTTACCTAATTGCCCACCATATACTCTCCACAAAAGCTAAGAGAATTTTGTAATTCCTAAGAGAAAATATATTTTCTAGATGAACCATTGGCAAATAGAGGACATACTGTGACGAAATAACTGCAAAATTGAAGTATGTAGAGTGGATGGCAGGCATTTTTAGAAAGCCTTTTCTGAGGATCCGCATCGTAATGAACGAGGGTCTGTTATAAGAGTATGACAAGTTTGATCTTGTACAATAACTTCTTATTATATTGCCTTACATAGAACCTAGCGCAGTTGGGATGAATAATGTACCTTATCCATAGTTCACTAAGAGAAAAAATACTACCAATATGAAAATAAATTAAATAGATTCATAGAGAAGCAGACGACTGACTAAATTCGAAAAACGCGAAGTTGAAGATTTTGATTTAAACCCATCAAAGCTACCGCAAAGCAAGATTTACGGTATATTATATATTTCTGTATGTTACTTATGTTAAATGAAAGTGAATATACAAAAACATATCGCTTTTTATAATTTGCAAATTATATAGCAAACAATTAAACTACATAGAGCATTTATGGAATTTAATTAACTATTCTTTGAAGACAGTTATCGTGCCTATTACAAAAATACATATAGAAAAGAGAATATAACGCCACAGTATAAAATAATACACTGCATTTCATAAATTTGTGTTTGAATGACGAAGTGTGTGTGGTAGTTAAAATTATGCAAATATATTGTTGAGCATTGGAATACATAAAAAAGTCTAAGTACAAAATCCATTGTAATAAATTTCATACTTCAGTTAAAATTGAAACAATAAAGAATGTATTTAATTATTTAGTTTTTAATTTGAAGAAAAAATGTTAAACGGTATGAGTAGTTTATCTCTACAATATAATAAATGTATTATCAAAGCTTGTAAAACTCTCTTGTCGCTTTCAATAAAGGATGATCATATACTAATAAAACGTAATATCGACATTTTGCCACAGCTTTGTGTATATTCCGTGGAATTTTTTTTTGTTCTAAATAAAATTTGGTATTTGGTATGACAATACCCTTATAAGGAATTGTTTGATGATATTAATGGACAATGTTATAATGAACTATTTTCGTATACAAACCGTATACTACATAATAATCGAGGCAACGTATGGAAGAAACAACGTACGGTAAAAATTTATTTTTACTTTTCCGCACTCAACTATACTAGAATGGAAAAGTAATGTAATCGTGTAAAGGAAAGTGGGAAAAAGAACTTCTTTTTTGCGTTTACTTTTCGTTTTTCGGCCTAAAAACAAAAAAAAATAAAAAACCAAAAAAAAAACCAAAAACCTTGATCGGATGATTATAACCAACCACCAATATACCTGGTTAGAGTAGTGACATTTTTATGTAAAGATCAGCCAGCGAAGTAACATCGTTTAGGGACATGCCGCCCTTTCCTCAAGGATACAACTGTGCCCATTGCATGCCGGAATAGGGACTTGGCGGTAGTGATTTTGGATGAGCCTCCATAAGGTCTTACCGTTAACTGAGGCCTATCCTGTCGTTTATTATTTCTTCTCGTTTTTTTCTTCGCCGACTATCTAGCTTTGGGAGCGTTACGTGCAGCTCACCAAAAATAGGAACAGGTATCGGACCCCCCACGAGATACACAGTACATAGTCTTGTTATTACTCAGTCAAGTTGAGACCTTTGCAAAGTGAATATCGATGAATATATGTATATTGAATGTGAATGAACACAGAATACCATCTGGCTTCACGTAAAGTTCATCCTTTTCGCTCTGAATGCTGCCTCACTCTTTCTTCTACGCATACCTAGAGCATCTCAGACTTTTTTATATTCCTGATGAGTAGTGTGTCGAAAGTTCTAGTATTAAGCTAAGATTGCTTCTGACGGTATGTTAAGAGGAAGGGAGAAGTACGTTTTTCTGTATCTCTTGTGGGACTATCTGTCATCCAAGACCAACCAAGACTTGGTTCATAATCAGACGTATTTTGAGCATTTGTTATATCTTCAACAGGTTTAATAACTGAGGTTTCCAATTTCTTTGCAGATTGTCTTCCTTTGTATTAGAATTTCTCTCAGAAGGTACAGGAATCTCTGATGCTGCTCAGAATGTCATCATCAGACAGAGCAGCAGGTGTAAGTCAATATTAGTAGTGATAGATGCTAACAAATCTGTATCCGTAAAGATATTTGGATTTACAGGCGAGATATCAGTCTTTTCAAATCCATTCAGTGCAGTTTTCATATTGGCAGAATTAAGAAAAGCTTGCCCAAACAACATTACAATTTCGAATAATGTGACCACTTTTCCTGGGTTTGTTCTCATCCATGTTTTTGTTTCTTCATCATAATATAGACTTAACAGCTTCACGAATGATACATCTAGGGGCTGTAGCCGATGTGAATAATGCGGAGGGAAACAAATCATGGTGACCCCATTGTTTCGTGCTAAATTTGTTACACGCAGATTGATTTTTATGGATCGCGTGGCCGTCACAAAGTAGCAAAACAAGATTATCCTTTTTAGCGTTTGAAACTTGGATAAACTTTACAAAACATTCTTGGAAAATTTTAGCGTACATCCAATCGGAATTACAAACTTTAGCTCACCCTCCCGCAGGTAAACCCAATTCAAAATAATTTTGTTTCTTCTTACGAGGAAATATCAACATATGTGGAATGTAAACCCACTAGCTGAAAAATATATTTCACCAGTGACTGTGTTTCCTCGTTCTGTTGAAGTCAACGCACCTACTTGTCTTTGATCCTTAGCTGCAATTACTTTTGACAAACTATTTGGGATTAACGGTAATACCTGTCTCATCGCAGTTATAAATTCTATCGGTAGTCAAATGGTTTTCATCAATAACTTGGGTTAGTAAATTACAAAACTCTGAGACCATGACCTTATTGCACCCCATCGCTCGAGTTCCTGAAGTAGCTTCGGGCTTGCATAAACTTAATTCTGGCTGACGTTTTACAAAATTCTCAGTCTTTTCCTCAAATTTCCGATTTCTTGTCGAAATTGTGTTTACAATTGTTTTTTTTTTCAGCTAGTAGGAAAGCTAAGCGACGAGTTCTTTGATTGTCACTCCAAACAATCTTCTTTGCATCTTCATTAAATATGACAATTTCTGTTTCTTATTCTGATGTGAAGCAAATCGGATTCTTTGTTTTTTCTGTACGTATTTCTCCAAAGTAGAAAATGGTACGGAAAAAGTATCGGATGCTCTTCTACTTCCCATTTCTTCGCCGATGACGCCTTCCACAGCACGTTGCATTTGTCAGACTACTAGCTTTGCCTGTTGGTTTTTCTTTTGCAGTGACGCACCATCTATAATAGTAATAAATAAACCAAATTATTGATAAAACCACATAAAATCATAACAGAAACATGTGACGCAGAACCAGGTATCATCCCATTCCGCCCCACCCCATTCTACCCCAGTATATACTACTGTGAAAAGTGAATATAAAATTCATCCTAGTTAGTAATGTCATCATAATATACTGTAAAATATAACAGATATGAATGTAACAGATAACCATCATTACAATAAAAGTTAAAAATAACATCAAGAAATTGATCAAATATGCAGAATCATCCAATGCACGATTGTGCTACAAAAAAAGGCACACGAGACTGGGAGATACAGATAAGTTGGAAGTAGCATAACATATACAGAAGAAGCAGAACCACAGAGTCGACTGTAATAATGGAAAATTATTAGATAGAAGTTCTTATTATTATCTACGCATGATCAGAGAATTATTGAAACTTATTGAAAATGAAAACAAATTTAATAAAGGAAGGGGATATCGCCTTAGCAATACTTGGAGTCTTTTTCTGGTACTGGCTTTTTCAAGCACCGGTGAAGCAGTAAATTATGGTTAATCGAGCTCGACTATTGTCGTACAATACAATCATGTAAGCGTAGCTGAAACGTATAACCAAGTATGAGTACCATCACACTACATAGCCATGGGATCACGATATATAACGAATAGAAGATAATAATATTAATCTTTGAGTTTTTTTTTTTTAACAAAATAATAGAATAATCAGAGATATATCAAGACAAATTTCACAACTCGATATAATTTAATTCATTGGACAATAGTCATGATAGGCTGCATTGTACAAATATGATGACTGACTACAAAAACAAGATAAAAATTTAAAAATATTGCACAATATAATGGTCCTCTTTTACACAAACACAATATAACCTACTGTATTACTATAAATTTTTACTGTAATATAGAAATAAAATATCACTTAAATTTAGAAGTGAAAAATGTTAAGTGTAACTAGTTAAAAGTATTAAACTGTTACCTGGCTCATCGGTACGCCACTGTATGGAACACACAACTATTAAGCTATATAAAATATAAAATTTTCAATATACTAATGTCAAATTCACAATGTACTAGTTAATTAATACATAATTTGTATGATTTCACCGAACCAGTTAGATATTAACATTAACCAATGACTTCCATAAGTGATAAAGAGAAAAATTGTATTTTAGATTTGTTACAAAGATATTGTTATGTATCAGGAACAATTTAAATAAGCTCTTTTAGTGAACGTTATAAGAACCAGAAAAAACGTTTGAAAGAATGATTTATGGTGCCTTTGGTAAGTGTAAACATTATGTATGAATTATGGACACGATATCTATGAAAATATATCCATCAATCTCGCACATCTTTACATTAAATATTATACAAGAGGAGGTCATAGATCATAGCGTTCATGATTTAGAGTATGTTTCAAAATGTTATTTATGATAGAATATAACATATTCTATAAAATTGTACATGCACTTTATTCAGTCGTAATTTGAATGTTATCTTATGAAATGCCTTCGAAGAAAATTCTTTATTAGTCTGCACTAATGAATAAGGAGCGACCAAGAATGAGAGTAATATGACATAAAAGTAACATCACCTGTTCTACGCATACAAAATATCTACCTTGTAATGAAAATTGTTACTTCTGTCCTCGATATTTGCTGATAATATTATAATTTTGTAGCCTTTAGATATTTCAAGTAATAAACTTTTTTTCATGATTGTTTATTAAGCAACTAATTAAAATGTTACTCATCATCATTAGGTCATCAGTCCTAAGATTGGTTGGACGCTAACCTCCAGCTTCTCCTATCTTGTGCTAACCTACGCATTTCGCTAATTGTGCTACAACCTACATCCCTTACTATTTGCGAGCAGTAGTCTAATCTAGGCCTACCTCTGCCTTTCTTCACTCCTATTTCTGCCTCCAAAATATCGCGGACTATTCCCCCATGTCTCAGCAAGTGGCCTACCATTCTATCTCTTCTCTTCTTTAAGTTTTTCCACATAC
This sequence comes from Rosalia funebris, assembly GCA_037954035.1. NCBI lineage: Eukaryota > Metazoa > Arthropoda > Insecta > Coleoptera > Cerambycidae > Rosalia > Rosalia funebris. The sequence continues at coordinate 23,084,693 of JAZFAV010000007.1, read as the reverse complement.
TTCTTTTCTCGCCGACTTTCTCCAATACTTCTTCGTTTCTAACCCTATCAGTCCATGGTATTTTCATCATTCTTCAGTAACACCACATCTCAAAAGCTTCTAATTTCTTCCTACTTGCTTCCCCTACCGTCCAGGTTTCGCAGCCGTATAGTGCCGTGCTCCATACATATGTTTTCAAAAATCTCTTCCTTGTTTCTAAGTTTATTACCCCCGAGCATAAAAGTGCTTTCTTTTTGTTAAAAGCTAGTCGACCCTGCGCTATTCTTTGTTTTATGTCTTTATCGCTTCTTCCATCCCAATTTATTTTACTTCCTAAATAAGTGAAGTCTTTAACTTCCTCCAATCTTTCATTATTAATTTGTACTTTCGTTTTTGCTCTGCTCTCGCGCCCTCTGCACACTAACACTTTAGTTTTGTTTTTATTCACCCTCATTCCGTATTCCTCTGTCAACACTGCCTCCATTTCGTTCAATGCTGATTCTAATTCCTCCTTACTAGATGCTAATACTGCTATATCATCCGCGAATCTCAGCATTTTTAGTTTCTGTCCCTGTACTTTAATCCCGAAATCCGCTCTATCTTTTACCACATTAATCGCCTCTTCGATGTACAGATTAAAAATTAGTGGTGATAGCGTACATCCTTGTCTTACTCCTTTCCTAATACCTACTTCCCTTTTCTCCCCTTCTACTTCTATAACAGCAGTTTGCTCTTTGTATAGATTGTGTACTACTCTCCTATCTCTATACTTCATTCCCGCGCTCTTTAGTATCTCGTTTTTTCCCATCTTACGTTATCAAAAGCTTTTCCTAAATCTACAAATCCTATATAAGCGTTCTTTCCTTTTTCTATTGTTTTCTCTAACATTACTCTTAGCGCCAGAATAGCTTCGCGAGTTCCCCTATTTCGCCTAAACCCGAATTGGTCTTCTCCTAGTATTTCCTCCGCTCTATTTTCCATCCTCCTCTGCACTATTCTAGTTAAGATTTTTGACGAATGGGAAGTTAGGCTAATCGTTCTAAAGTTCTCGCATTTGTCGGCTCCTCTCTTTTTCGGTATAGTAACGATAATGTTCCTCTTATAATCCTCCGGCATCTCGCCCGTTTCATATATGTATTTTACCAGTTCAAACATCCTATTTACTACTTTCTGTCCCGCACATTTCAAAATTTCCGCCTGTATTTTATCTACACCCGGTGCTCTATTATTCTTTAGCCCCCTTAGTGCTATTTCAAATTCCTCTCTCAATATAGGTTTTCCTACGTCTTCCCTATCGATGCTAGATTCTTCCTCTAATATCTCTCCTAATTCCTGACCCTCGTATAAATTTCCTAAGTGCTGCTTCCATCTATCCGCTTTCTCCTCTCTTCCGATCAGTATGTCCCCCGATTGACTCCTAACGTTTCTACTTATTGTTCCTATATCCCTGAAGTTCCTCTTAATTATTTTGTAAGATTCATCGGTCTTACCTACTTGCAACTTATCTTCTACTTCTTTGCATTTATCCTCTATCCATTGTTCTTTCGCTTTTCTACATTTTCTAATGATTTCCCACTTTATTGACTTATAAGTTTTCAGTCCTTCTTCGTCTCGTCTGTTTTTGTAGCCTCGTCTCTTTTGCATTAAGTTTAAGATTTCGTCCGTTATCCAGGGCTTCCTAGCTTCCCTTTTATCGTGTCCTAAAACGTCCGTAGCCGCGGAAGCTAGACTATTCTTGATACCCTCCCACTCAGTTTCTGCGTTCTTGATTTCGTCCTTACTCGTTTTATTTATTAATTGATCTGTTTTCTCCTGGAACTTATCTTTCATATTCTGATCCCTCAATATGTCTACATTTATACGTTTCTTATCCTTCCGGGTTTTCAGATTTTTGAACTTTAATCTAGCTTTCATGACTACCAAGTTGTGGTCGCTGTCTACATCTGCTCCTGGATAACTCTTACAGTCTTTTACTTGATTTCTAAATCTCTTCCTAACCAGAATGTAGTCTATCTGATACCTGTCTATCCCTCCTGGCATTTTCCATGTGTACCGCCTCCTAACGTGATTCTTGAACAATGTGTTCGTGACTACCATCTTGTGCTTCTCACAGAATTCTATCAGTCTGCTACCTCTCTCGTTTCTGTTTCCTAATCCATAAGGACCTACAAATTCTCCTTCTTTCCCCTCACCTACGACTGCGTTAAAATCTCCTACTATTATTAAATTTTCATGACCCTTCACGAATCCTATTACCTGCTCTATGTCCGAATAAACTGCTTCTAACTCTTCCTCACTATGGCTAGAAGTAGGCATGTATACTTGCACTATTACTGTTTCCACTCGCTTCGAATCTAACCTAACGATCATTAGTCTCTCGCTGTATTGTAGGTAGCTATCTACACACTGTCCTGCGTTCTTCCGCATAACGATCCCTACTCCCGCGTTTCCATTTACCGATCCTGTGTGTATTACCCTATAGTCACCGCTCCAAAAATCTCCTACTTCCGGCCAGTGTATCTCACTTATACCTACTATATCTAATCCTAACCTATCCATTTCTATCTTCAGATTTTCTAGCTTCCCTGCCTGTCTCATGCTTCTGATATTCCACGCTCCGACTCGTGAAATGCTACACTTACTATTATTGCACTCGATCACGTCTCCCGGAACAGTCCTCACAAAATGTTACTGTATCGAATAAAACTTATATTATAGCTATACAGGGTGTACGTTTTAAAATAACAGAAATAACTATTGATATAATTTTTGTATAGAAAAATGCGGTGACCGGTCAAAAACAACAACCGGTTGTTTTTAAGGGTGCATCGTTTTACATAAAAATCTGTTACTGTCACTGACACACTCTCGGCAAATAACTACCTCCGTAATATATTCAAATTGGAACATAGATCAAAAGATATATCATTTGAGAAGCTCTTCAACGTTCACAACGCCAGTGATTTGTTCTTGTTCGTTAACCAATCTACAATCTGGATATTTAATAAAGAAATTTCAATTTCATAAATGCATATGTTCCGTATGAAAATAAAAGAAATAAACTACAACTAGTCTCGTAGTTCTCCAATTTTAAAGACTGAATAAGAACAAATACCAAAATAAAAAATACTAAAACTCTTAACATGTCTAAATACATTTTGTTAAAAAAGTTACTTAACAAAATAATTAAGTTTAATTTTTAATTCAGTTATGTGTTCAAAATTATCACCACCGAATATAGATAGTAGTATAATCGCTGTTCGAACTGCATGAACTTTAGCATTATTCCTTGATACTCCTCTAAATTTCATGCCATTAGCTTCTCTGGATTACCAGGATTAGTGGCATAAACTTTTGATTGTAAGTATCCTAATTGAAATAAGTCTTTAGTGGTGTCACATCTAGCCGGTTACGTCTTTGGACCTCTTCATTTAATTTATCGCTCAGGAAACTTATGATCTAAAAATTCGTCACCTTACTCCCACATCATAATTTGGAAGAGCCCAGTGATGTTGAAGGAACAACCCACCTTCATGTAAATCATCGTCATCTCCTAATACTTGGGTGGTCATGGTGTCTATCGTATTTTCTAAGAAATAAAGATAAGTTTCTCCATTTAAATTTCCGAAAATAAAAATAGGGTTAATGATATGATATCTCAAAATTCTCGACCAAACTGTAGGTTATCTGGTTTTGTGTATGTGACCTACAAGAATAATAGTTTTTTATAAACCTGCAGCTGTTTCTGTTGTCGTCTCTCGGTAAAGAAAACGTACCCTTTTCTGAATACAGGATTTGTAAATCATATTTGGATTGTTTTAAGTTCGGTCATAATCTCGTTAAATTATCAACGAAAGCGACAATCCCAGTCATTCCCATTTAACTCATCTAAAATTCTAATTTTATATGAATAGAATTAGGCAAGTTTAATGATTCTGTGAACGCAATTTCTGGGCACCCCATATTCTCGAGTACTTTTGCATTGAGTTCTATCAACTTCTAGAAGTTGATCACATAAGTACACCGATTTGTGAGCTTTGTACTATTTGTATTGTATTCGTTATGATACGCATGTGATTATATTTGTTTTTATTTTTAATGGAATGAGTTTAAATTATCTCACTAGTTCCAATATGTATTTGAGTTGCAGGTATTTAACAGGAAAATATTCATAAAAATTTCACTTTTATAGCGCAATCCTTTTTGTAATAATACAATTTAAGAAAACTTTTCTTTCTTCAAGAGAATAAACCATTATGGGGTGAACTATTTGAGATGTTTTTTATCACAAGCATTATAAAACTAAATTAACTGTTGGTGTAGGAGGAAAACACACTAGGTTATTTTTTCATGATAAAAAATAATTAATAAAATAATAATGTCCTGATTAGGGTTTAGCTAACGAAGAAAAGAAAACATTAAGGGCATCAGGGTCAATAAGAAAATTACGTATTACCCGACTTATGTTCCCAATTGAATATTTTAAGGGGGTAGTTTTTTGCAGGAGAGGGTAAAATTTAAAAAAATTTTCCCAAATATTGACGTGTCCTGAAATTTTTCTATAAAAGTTATTTCAACAGCTATTTCTGCACCATAATAGAAGATCAAACTCAAGATATGAATGACCAAGAGATGTTTCATGACTACTTGTCAATAGCATGCAATTTTGTTATTTCATATAGGATTTCCTGCAATCAACTTAGTGGATTTCTTGCGATTATGTGATGGTCTTCAACATCTGCCTAATCTGACAGATTTACAGTATCGTGAAGATGGATTGCAGCACGTCATTTCAAGAAGATTTTATAATATTGGGCATCATATAGGCATCATATTTAGGGAGAGATACCAAATCCTCCCTTGAGACTTGAACTAAAGCATATAATGACACCCTCAATACTGGACTCGATATGTTCCGTTGAACAGCGGTACAAGTTACAATATTGCAGATACGTCTACAATAGAACATAGGCCTAGAATAGATCACCCATCCGTGGTGCATAGGAGGACTAACTTGAATGCCCATAGTCTCTATTGCATGTTCATCCAAATTTTATATATATTTCAACAAATATATGGAATTCATTTATAATTTTATATTAAAGTTTATCAATTAACACTAAAGATATGTAACATTAAATTATGTATTCTTTATGAATGTCCACCATATCGAAAACCAGAAAACGTCCTATTAGAAACGTAGTGTCAGTTTTTTTCTAACATAAATTACACATAATATCACTTAGGTTAATGGAAAACAATAAATTTAATGCACAAATAATAAACTACTGAAAGTAAATAGTAGTGCCAGCTACATTTGAAGAATTTAAAAATAAATGCTTAAAATGTGCACCTCCGTCTTGTTCACATTACAACATCCTGTCATAAGATAAACAGTTTAAAAACCTTAAAACGGATTTTTCTACACGTAGAACATCTCTATCTCCAATTGAGTGGCGGATAAAAAATAAACCAACACCTAAATGCAGAATATGTGTTTTATGTGACAATTTTACTTTTTGAAATTTTTCTCAAATAGTCCACCATCGTGCTTTCTCATGACCCATGGACAGGGTGTGTCCTATCCACCTCAAAATCACTAAATGTCGTTTGGTAGACGTCCCTAATCAGAATCAGTCGAAGCCCGATCGATCCGATACGATTTAATTGAGTGATCGTGCTAACAAAAAAAATTATCAAATAGTCCGCCATTGTGCTTTCTCATGACCCATGTACATGGTAGAGTGTGTTCTATCCACGCGTGCGGTAAAGTAATTATTATACATTTTTGCCTCATAAAAAGTAATACTCTAACCCCATAAAAAGAAATATAAGGCCGTTAATTCTGGAGATCGAGCAGGCCACTTTATATTTAAATTTTGATTTAAAAACACAAGCCCACGTTATGTATTTACCCAGGATCGTCGCCCATATGTTGACTGTTTCTGAAAATGGTGTATGACTCTCGCGAAAGATATTCATTTAAATTCTAAGGATTCGTTTAAATCCAGTACCTTATACTCTAAGTATTCACGGTATCATATAGGAGAAATGCGGATTCATTGGTAAAACAAATTGTTATGGAATATTTAGGTTCGCAGGCTATTTTTTTTTAATCGTTCAACAAAATTAAAGTTTGCAATCGAGATTATCTTCTATGAGATGATGAATAACTTGTTATGTATAAGAGTGATTTTTTTTGTGCACAAGATAGGAGAAGCTGGAGGTTAGCGTCCAACCAGTCTTAGGACTGATGACCTAATGATGATGAAAACTTTTGAGCAGTTTTTGCAGATACGTCACAAACAGCGGCAGTTTTAAATGAAAATTGTGTATGGCCCAGAGTTCTTCAGCGACAATATTTAGTTTTTTCTAAAGGTGACTAGTATGCTCGTACAAAAAGATTGATTATGCAAATTTGTCAAGCTTGCAGTTACGTGTGTAGCCACCTTAAAGCTTCTGCAGTATCTAAGTGTGCTCTAGAGACATGGCGCGCGGCGATCGAAAATTCTCTCAGCTGCATGTAAATTTCTTTCGGTATCACTAATAATTAGAATCGCATTAATTTTTCCTCTATAGTACGTGGAGAATCAACCAAACATACGCTAAAGCAAATTTCTAAAGGGAAACAAAATAAACTCCGAATATATAAAAAGAAACATCTAAATAATTTTTTTTGCGTGAATTCTGACAGAGAAAAATTAGAGACGTACTGTAGGTATGTATATATGTATGTTATATAAAATATTTAATTGTATACATTTTAGACTTTAGAATAATTTCAGTTAGGTACCATTTACATTGTATCCTATCTCAAGTAAGATAATCTTTGCTTTTTCTTATCAGTTGTTTCTCATAGTTACTTGATACAATTCGTGATTTATCTTATTCTCAAAAACAAAGACTTGCTTATGGTCAGCAACTACGCCTAACTTCTAAGAATGCTCATGGCTAAAGCCATTCTCATGCAGAGTCAGCACATGACAGTTTATACCGTGCTTTCATTTTAAAATTGTACATAGGTTCCACCGTTCGGTCCTTCTCGGAAAATTAGCCACCGCTCAGGTGGGGAGTCCGGCCGTACGCCGGCGCCGTGATGATCGACGACTTAGATTTCACATTTACCGTCGCACACGTGTTTGGCATTTAGATGAGTGAACTTCGTAGTAATACGTGTAATTTTAAATAGATTATTTTAATTCAAAACTTAGGAATTATGACGTACTCACTTGAGGAAAAAATTGATTTGATATCATGGTCTCTTCAAGGACATTAATTACGTGCAATAAGGGACTTTTTCTCAGTCAAATATGTAAACCGTCCGATCCCTGCCTTGAACACAATATTGACAGTAGTCGAAAATTTTAAGTCAACGGGATGCATTTCAGGTTGTAAATTCCACAAGACACCTAGAATTAACGAGGATGCTGAAACGCAGGAATTAATGGTGTGTGCAATGGTAGAAGAAGATTCAAATATTTCTATCCCAAAAATTTCCAAGGAGACTGGTTTTAGTGTGGGTAAAATTCACAAAATTTTAAAGAAAAACAAATATCATTCCTATAAATATAAAGCCCATCAAGAAATTTTCGATGAAGACCAGTACCGTAGAATGGAATTTTGTAACACGGTAATGGAACGTGCAAATGCGGATGGCAATTTTATTTATAACATCGTGTTCACCGATGAATCCACGTTTCCGTTACATGGTAGGCACAATCCTTCAATTCTACGGTATTGGGCTATTCGTTCAGAATTTTACGACAGGTTGGGTTATTGTTTGGCGCAAGACGGAGGCATCTTCGAAAATTTTCTTTAGTTTTTTTCTTATTCAAGGGGATATTTTTTAAGTTTTAAGAGTTTGTATTTTATTTTTAATTATTTTAAGAGAATCTATTTATTTTTTTTAACGTTTTATTACAAGGCACTTTTTTTTTAATGCAAAACCAATTATAAAAGTAATGCAAAGAAGATCATAGTTTGCTGTAAAATATGGCCAAGATATTTTTTCTTTAAATACCTTGATCATCTTTTAACAGTAAACCCATCAATATCACTTCCCACGTAAAAGTTTTGCCCCGTTACAAATACGATGTACACTCCCTCACGTGTAAGAACGTAACTGTCGTAGCGCCGCTAACCATCCGCGTCCCCTCCCAACACATTATAGGAAATCGACCGATTGACTTGCTGTCTAGTAAAAAAATGAAAGAACGATATATGCGAAAGCGTGCGACCAGAAGTTAGTATCCGGCCAACTAGCAAAGTATCCGGCAAACCGGCATAGTGTCCGGCAAACTAGCATAGTATCCGATAAACCGGCATAACTCATTTCAATTTCAAACCTCCGGTACTTACTTAATATTATTGTAATAACATAATTATTTAAATCCTTGTAACAAAACGTTAAATTGTGTATTTCAAAAATAAATTGTTTTTAAAAATTTATTTTTATCGGCCACGATATAAAATGTATATACAGCACGCGTCCACATATTTATTAGATATTTACAGTACACATATTTATCTTCTTGCAGTATACCTAAAAAAAAAATAAATAAAATTTAGCTGTTATAACTTAATACAAATTTTTATTACATACTTAACTGTGACCAATTATCAACAGTTGAAACTTGAAAATTTTTATTTCTTCTCTCAAAAGCAGTTTTCGCTGTATAATTGACAGATATGCAGCATTTTTAACATAGGTAAAGACATTCTTTAAAGCCATGTTAAAATGCTTTGATATGAGCTAACCCCATAGTTGAGGATAGTAGGTGAGAATAGCAAACGAACAATAATATATCTTTCTTTTAATATATATTCTGTATTAACTTTATGTAATATATATTTTGTAATAAGTGTATTTGATGTGTAATATTCATTGTGTATTGTCTAAGATATGTAATAATCAGGCACATAAATTTACTTTCGTTATTGTGTAACACAGTAGTACAAAGCGAGATAGTACATAGCGCATGATATATAGAATATACTCTATAGTAAATTCTAGATACCTATGTGTTCTAATAATAATTGCTAAAATTAAATAAGAATTATGAGTTTCCTATAGCTAATAAGTTATATCCGACGATAAAGTTGTTTTGGTGTAGGTCTCGGTAGCATTTAAATCATGTGTACCCCCAAAGAAATTGCCGAAAACATTTGAGATCTCGCATACAAAAGAGCTGTTTATCGTTCTTATAGCCCTAATAAAATATTCTAGGGCCTTTTAGGGCCGGTTGTACAATCGCCAAGTTCAGTGAACACTCACTTGAGGTTCGGCTCTGTTGAACCTCGGCTACAGATACTACAATGGCGACTGATAACAACTGTTGGAGGAAAATTGAAATTGAATTTAATTCCATAGGTGGTGAAAGTCATCGCACTGAAAAGGTACTTCGCAAGAAATACGAGAACCTCAAAAAAAGAACTAAAAAGAAGTTTGCGGAGGAGAAGTGTCATATGCGAGGTACAGGTGGTGGCCCCCCAATAGAAGTGATATTCACAGATACCGATAAGGGGATAAAGGATATTCTAGGAGCAAGGATTGACGGCCTTCCATCAGAATTCGATGATGATGCTCAAGGTGACCATAATTACTATTATACTTACCTAACTTCTGAATATGTGGTAAAATAGACAAGATTTCACTGATCGGCTCAAATGACAAGTAGTCTGTAAGGTAGCAATGAATTTGGGATTGAATTAACCTCTTTAAATTTCAGGTGTAAATACAAATGTAACTAACGGATTGGCAAATTTTGGGCAAGCTGAGAAAGTTCATTTGTTTGATGATGGTAAGTTTTTCCGTTGCATTTGACATTGTAAATAATTTAACATAAATATTATATAGATGTAATGCTGTAGCAAATGGAAGTGCAAGTTGAAAGTCCATTTCTATTCAGTCTTGAGGATCACGGTAAGACCTTATTGGCTTAAATTAACTGTGACGCTGAACTGGGTACCTACTTATTTTTAGATTATACCGTGAAATGCAGTAATGAAAATCAGGAAAGAGGAGTTGATCAAATGATAACAACAAAAGATGAGGAACATAATTTAAAATTAGAATTAATGAAGAAGAAACATAATGTTGAAGTGGAGTTACTAAAATAAGAATCAGCAAAGAGAGTGGAAATTTCATGACTAGGTGGGTATACAGAGTTCCTACAAAATCATTTACAATAAAACATTTATTATACATCTTATCTAATTTACAACAACTCATTAAAATAGTTTATCAGCTGATGTCTCACAACATTATTGACATTAATCCCAGCTACATCTCTTATAACTTAATTATTTACATTGTTTACTAAATCAATAACCACTTGTTCTTCTTCGTTGACTGCTGGTAACGCGTCTTTTAGGAGGCATGCTATATTGTGCAATACTGCTGTGACTATTACAATTGCTTCAACTTTGTGCTGTTTTAAGCGTATTCCATTTGCTAAAATTGGAAACCTTCATTTCCACACACCAAAGCATCTTTCGATGGGATTTCTTGTTTGAATTTGTGCTTCGTTATACAAATTTTCAGCTGGGGTTGTAGGATTTGCAAGTGGTGTTAACAGATATGGTTTTATAGCAAAACCACTGTCTCCTACCATTATAAAATTCCTATATTTATTATTTTCAAACTCCGTTCTAACAGCAGAATTATTAAAAATTGTTGAATAATGCGTAGAACCAGGCCATCTACACACAATATTCATAATTTTCAGACTGGCATCACAGATAACTTGGCCATTATAGGAAAAAAAGGTCTTTCGATTTCTAAATATTTCAGGCTCTTCTCCCCCAGATGAAGAAATCTTTACATATGTACAGTCTGCGCGACAAACAGTATACACTAATCTACTTCCCGTCGATTTGTCAATTCCCATGAAATCGGACACAACTTGCAAAAAAGCTCCCGTTGCCAGAAAACGCAATGTTACAAGAACCATTTCTTCTGGGATTACTGCATGATTTCTGTAAATAACAGTAATGTAGATATGCCAACATCATTTACTGTTATCCTTACCTGTCTGTTGCTGTCGATATTTCACTTTGAATGTTTTCTACAATAAATCTGACAGCGTTTTCGATAAATAAAACCTTCTAACAAATTCAACATCATTCCATATTTGGAAATGGTTTTGCCTATGTCTGTATGTTTTTGGTGCTCTTGGGTGTTCAACATGCTCTACTAGGTCAAGAAAATCTTCGTCATCCGTTAAAATACTAACAAATTCTTCCATTTTTGTATTTTTTAGAAAATAAAACTTAAGAAAATTTGTTATGAGCTAACCACAAAAACAATTCACGTACATTTGCAATCTGACATCTGACCCTTCTACGCATGCTCTAGGTTTGAACCTGCTTTGAGCGGACAACCAAGCGTGGCTCTACTGAACCGTGTGATGAGCTCCGCTCAAACGTTGAACTTGTCTTGTACAACGCAAAACGGCAGCTTAAGGCCGGTTCAAAACTGAACTCGCGTTGAGCTCGCATTGTACAACCGGCCCTTAGTTAGCCTTGTACGCTAGATAGTGGTAAATAGCGTAATAAAGTTTAACTGGCATTCTACTTAAATTTCACTGATCTAACAAAATTGTATTAAAGTGTATAATAATATGTACTATCTAAATAGCACATAATTATTCATATCGGTGCTTAGAGACAGGAATCCAGAGGGAACCTCGAACGGATAAAGGTTTATTCTAATTATATGGAAAATAGTGAAGTGCTATTACCAAATATGTAAAGGGGATACGGTCAGAGCTTTATGGCGTGTAAATATTTAAATGATTTTCAAATCATAGCTATCAGCCTTATAGATCGGCGTTTTCATATTTCATATTTTATGCCCTAAATTGAATGGGTTTGCGGTAACTCTAATTTTACCGCCAACCCACGTTGCTGTATAAAAAACGTCCCTCTCTCGATTTTTTAACTCTCTCCAGGGGTTTTTAAGTATTATGCAATATATTTAAATTAACAAAATTAAATAATATCTCTATTTACTAAACGGCTGTTTTCGTGTGTGTGTCATCGTTTTAGGTCGATGTAAGAAATGCTTTTCGTTCGAATTTCGGTATTTTGACAAAATCGATACAGTAAATCGACCCTTGCGAACAACATGGTAACTTTTGTTTTTTGATCCGAAGCCTCCAGAGGCATTCTCGGGAGATGCCTTCGATATGAGTCAGGGAGCGGCGCAATATTATCGCGATTTGCTTACTCTAATATTTAATTAATTAATATTAAAATATTAATAAGAATTTTAAGAAATGGGTAATCGCCATTATTAATACGTTAATCTTCTTGAATAGAAAAAGTGGGCAATTATAATTAATTAAATAATATTAAAGTGTTACGCAATATATTTAAATTTAAAAATGAAACAGTGATTAGATTATTTTATATTTGAAAGTAATAATATAGTGATATAGGCATCATTTCTATAACAACAGACCTAAACAAGGCTATTATAGCCTGTTACCTACTTTTCGGAATAGCTGCAGAAAACAAATTACAGAGATGAGAATTCAAACTGATAACAGTTATTCAATGAGACTTCTAAATAGAAGGCTTATTAAAAACTCTGTATCCACAACTAAACGCTCAGTAAAGAAAATAGGATACAAATCTATTTTACTCCTTCAGGCAAAAAAAAGGCGTTATTAACTGAACGACAGAATTACCATAATTATGTCTGGTCTACCATAACAATCGGTTATGGTAGACCAGAGAACATAGGCACTGGACTTTACAACAAAGGCACCAGGTAATTTGCAGTGACGAATACAAATTTGAAATCTGTTTGGATGGCAACAGAAAACGTGTGCTAAGAATGCTACAGAAAACTCCCTGTGAGAAAAAATCATCCTGACTGTTTGGTTAGGAAAGTGAAGTTCCCTACATCTCTTATAATTTGGGTGTGTATGAGTGTTATAGATATAAGAAAATTGCATTTCGTAGATGGTACTGTGACAGCAGAAAAATATAAACAACTTTTGACAGACCGTTTATTGAAGTCAATACCAGTAAGGCACTGACGCGCAGTACATTTTCTAGCAGGATGATGCTGCGTGTCACACAGCAAAAACTGTTAAAGCTTAGTTTACAGAATATAATGTCCCTGTTACCAAAAAAACAGTTGCGCAAGCGTCCAGCCCGCTCAGTTAACGATCTACGCACAAAATTGCAAGAAAATTGGGACAGCATGCTTCCTGAAGAGTGCACTAAGCTGGTAGATACAATACAATAGCTGCCACAATTAAAGTAGTTATTGTTAATAAAGGTAACGTAATATAATTTTGATGATGTGGCTCAAGTGGCTGAACTATTCTGAACCGCGAATCTTAATGTTCTTTATTAACAAACATGTCACTGATACATCATAACGTAGTAATATTCATCGTATTTAAATTAAAATTTTATCCTTTGTTTCTGTTACCAACATTTTTCTTTAATGAAATAGTTTTGAGAGTGTTATTACTTTTATTTAAATATATTAGTTGCAAAATTATGCCCGGCCAAACTATTATAAGCCTGGGCTCATATATGAGAAAGTTTATATCAGTTGCGAATGTGCTCGCACTTAGTTTACTTCTAAACTTTGTGTGAAATGGAGCTTCTGGAAAATGTTGAGTGACATAATATATAGCACGCACACTTTACACTACGTTACATGAACATTTTATTAGGAAGAAGAGCCTGTTGCTGATTTAACCGGACATAACTTATACTTGGTAGCAGCCGGCTAGAACGAGTCGTCAAATGCATATATCATGTAGCGCTATGTTTAGTCTGTGGTATCACAATGAAGTATTCCACTACCGGAATTTCTGCGGTTCTCTGATAGTAGTACAAAGTTACGAACGAAGAAATGGCTATGATGTCTAGAGTATAAATTGTGCATATTCACCCCTATTTTAAACGAAAGACTAGAGCAAAATTTTGAGTTTACAAAACGAAATAAAAAATAATGCGCTTCGCAAAACCGTTCTTTAAACAAAAACGAAACAGGAAACTAGAAGAAATTCATGCTGAAATATATAGCATAATAAATCAAGTTATATTTAACTAGATGGTTTCTAATACTACTGCTTTAAGAAATTATGAGAAATATAGAAGGCAAAGTCAAATAAAGTTTTCAATAGACTACACTGAATTGGTTTTTGCGCTGCACTTTAAGAAATACATTATTTTTTATAGCAATAACTTTTTATGAATTTGTTAAAATTTTCTTTTTCTTCTTCTACTGGGTAGTGAATACTATTTTCTCTTTTCTTCTAGAGAGGTATATTTTAGATGCCCTATTATAAATAAATATCAGGTGAAGACGCAAATATTCATACATGAAGAGAATAACACCATAGTAAGGATGTCAAACATTTTCAGTATAAATTATCGGTTAGTATATAGTGTAACGTTATTGACAATTACTTCTACCTCATTTAAATGTCGAAATGTATTTTTTTTGCGAAACATTTTACTCATCATCTTGAAGACATCATTTTAAATCTATCTTAACTCTATTAGTTATGCATATGACTATTGATTGTACATGACCCCCACTCATTATGAAAAAAATGTGTGAGCAATCGCCGATGTTCAACAAGTTGCCACGAACCCAGTTACTAAGATTGCAACTTCAGACTTGTTTTCCCAAAATTCTCATGGTCTTATGGCAGCATTTTCACATAGTTATGTTTCATCATAACGCTAATAAATTAAATATATAATTAGGGCAATGAATTTTATTGGTACTGGAAAATGTGCCGGGTAAATGAATGTGGCATATATTATAGGCAAATTCATGCTTTCTGTACATAATCATAAACAGCAAGTTTATGATTATGTACATCTGTAGATGCTATTTGTTTCTTGTGTAATTTTTTAAATGGTTGTAGTAAGTAAAGTTTATTTAAAACAGTAAATAAAAATATATAATATAATTTTATTAAAGTTTCATTATCACTTAGGTACTATTCAATCAATTCAAAAGCCTCTATCGGTTGTAAGCTCATCTACAAAAGTAATATCACAAATAAAAGAGACCTTATTAAAAAACAACGACTTACCTCAATTATGTTGGCTTTAACATCCTAAATTAAATAGTTCTAACACAATATTAAACAGACCAATTATAGCAATCGAGTATTGACTACACGTAGTTCAAAGCTTTTTCTAAAACATCGTGTTCTTTTTGTTAACCAATAATACATACTTAGCGGTAGTAGTTAGTGCCTGAAATAAAACGCAGATATAATAGTAAGTTACGTTGCAATTAAAATATTCGCATTTATATTAATTAGCATTACAAGCGATAGAATAAATTTTTATAAAATAACATTACGTAGCTTGTGGCTTTTTAGCATCAATTCAGTGTAAACCTTATGCTAATTTTACTAACGATAACTGTAATGTTTATATCGGCAAACTGCTGATTTTCATTTCTTCATTTATCTGAAGTTTATCCAACCAAATATATATAATCCGTAGTAAATATATCAGCAAGATAGAAGTATCAAACGATAGAATTTAAAAAAATATCATAATGACTTGAAGAATGGTCAATTCTGTTTGCCTGCTAAACTGGTATAAGTTTTTTAATTTTCTCAACATCTGTACAATGCCTTATTGGCAAAATTCATAAACATAATTATTATCATGTCGGCCACATTTAAATTATTGCATTTTAATTGACATATACAGTGTGGAAAAAAGTATGGACTACCCCTAATAATTTGGTACCCTTCAGGTTTTATGGAAAACGCTTGAATACGTCGATTTAGTTTTCTAGTTTCGCACATTCTGTTAGAATGCTTCTTTATTGATATCTATCAATATGACGTCATCGATCATATTAGATTTGTTGCATTACTTACTTAGTGGAAGGATTCTGGTCTTTTATATTGATACTGATGATTCACTCTGTTACACTAACACTTGTAAATGTCTGCTCCTTAAGTGCTACTAAAGTACAGTCGTCTTTGAGAGATTTACGTTTAAATTCACTAAAGAAATTTAACGTGGTTCATTCTACTTGTTTGGATTCGTGCCGTATTTCTTCACGATCTATGTCGAATTTTTAGTGAAACTTGACTCGTAAGTTTTCTACTATGTTCTAGAATATTAAATAATATGTACGCGGTTCTTTTTCTATTAAGTTTTAAGAAAATCATGGTAGATAGAACATTTAGGTGTGAATCGCATAAAGCCGTCTTTCATTGTCATACACACATAAAATTATAATAAAACTCTTATTCAAGATTATCGTTCACAACTTAAAGAAACATATTCTTCCTTAATTCTAATGAATGTATCTACAATGTCGCTCTCTTATTCCTCTATTCAGACACATAAAAATAAAGTTAAAATGAGAGTATTAGAAAATAAAAGAAGAACCATGCAATTAGAAGTTAGGGATTACGTTAGTCAACTCTGCCGTGTTATAGTAAAACCTAGTAAGTCGAGTTACTAGGTTTTGAGTTATTATCAATTTTTGAATTTGGCGCGCCAAAATTACCCTATAAGGATTGTTTCTGCGCTGCTATCACTATAAATAGAGGCTACTTGTGCATACTGTTTTCTAGTAAGTATAAGAAGTTGAGCATTTTACTTCTTTAAGACTCAGTAAGTCAAGTTACTAGGTTTTGCACATTTTTTTGTTATTTGTTTCTATTGTTCGTTAACAGATTTATATAGTATGTCGGAGTTACTATATTTTACTTTATTCTTCTCAGATGAGTTTGGACCACTGAGTGGAGTGCACGCGTGTAAAAGTTATTATGTTACTTTTAATAAAAATAGTGCAAATGTGCCTAAACAGGTCTGGTAAAATAATGTTAAAAGTAGATTAGTTATATTGTTGTTTAGTTTGTTTAGTTGTATGTTATTTTGAAAAAATAAAGTTATAATTACATCACGTATATGATAGATAATTTATTTATATTTTAAGGGTATCGACTCCCGTTCAAGATGATTTGCCTTCAGATGGTGATAATAAAATTTATTCTGACTTTAACGATAGTGATAAAGATCCAGATTATACCCCTGTTGAGACACCAAAAAAAAAGTTTATACAGTTTTTTAATCTCAACGATTTATGTGACGAAAATAATCAAAATACTAAAAGAAAATTAAAACGTCCCTGTCAGGAGGTTGAGGTTTTAAATAATAATAATGAAATATTAGTGTATATCGCTGGAGCTGAAGGACAATGTGAAAATATACAAGACTTTCACGATTCTAACCATGAAAAAATAAATAACATTTGTGGCTCATTGCTAAAAGAAATAATAGACAATGTTATAAAAGAATTAAAAAGAAAAGGAGAACTCAAAAAGAAATCGTTAAATAATAATGGAAAACATGACTTGCTACCTCCTTGTACTAATAAGTGTAGACAAAAGTGTTATCGAAAAATTGATGTGTTATTGAAAACTTTTGGAAATTAAATTTTGGAGGAAGAAGGCTTTTTCTAGAAGCACACATAACGCAAAATAAAATAAAGTACAGAAGTCAGAAGGCCATAAACTTTAAAAAGTTTTCTTTGCATTATTTTTTACCATCGAATAGTGATAATGATGAACATAAACTACAAGTATGCAGGACAATGTTTTTGCACACTTTAGGATTGAAAACTGATGGTATAATTACAAGCCATTTCAGTTCAAAAATAAATAGTAATGATGGGTTTACCAAAGTAGAAGACGAAAGATGATTGATTGCAAGAGGATTACTTCAAAGCAAAAAAGAAGAAACAGAAAAGCTAGTAACATTCTACATTGAAAAATTCCATCCAGTTGTGTCACATTATAATTTGCTGCATTCACCTAATAGGCACTATCTTCCTTCAGAACTGACGATAACATATTTATGGACAGACTATTGTGGCACATATGATAAAATTTCATATGATCTGTACAGAAAAATATTTGAAAAACAAAATATTGGGTTTAATCGCCCTTCGCAGGATGAATGTGATACTTGTTTAAAGTATGAAGGTCACCTATCAGATGACAATATAATGAAACTAAATGTTCTACTAAAGATTGTGAAACTTGCATCAAAATGACACAACACAAAATTAGATACACGATCGCCAGAAAGGATTATCAGTCTGATAAATATTCAAATTTGGATGATCATCAAAAGATATACATATAGCGTGGATATGCAGAAAGTCCTTGTGCTTCCACCGTTTTCTGTACCTCAGACAGTAAGCACTTCTAAAAAAGAAAGAATATTGCAGTCATTATACCCAGCTTTTCAAGATCAACGACGCAAACTGTTTTGGCAATTCTTACAAATGATAATGCATCAGATTTGTGTAACGTTTCGAAACGTTGATTTCCTTTATAAATTAACATTATTTGTTTTATGGTTCTTGACAAAATAGGTCATACCTATTTTCTTATGTTAAAAATTATAGGAGCATTTAATTTTTGTGCGTTAAAGTTTGTAATTAATAAAGTTATTTTCTCCTATTTCGGTTTTCATTTTAGTAAGTAGATATTCCAGTTTTTGCATTCATAATTTACTTACATTTCTACATTTCTAAACCTAGTTAAAATAAAGTGGGTCGAGTTGCTTAATTTATATCTGCATGTTAATTTGAAAATATACTTTTTGTAAAACCTAACAAATATTGTTACTATTTTTTGAAACTAAACCAGTAGCTATATTTAATAAGCTGAGTCTTCATCAAAATCTAATAACTCTAGTTACTATATTTTAGAATCTTAGAATTAAATTTATTTCAAGTTGTTTAATTCAGCAAAATATAGTAAGTATTATTTTTTCCTCTTGTATTAATTTTAGACCGATTATAAGTTCATATTTAGAATCAGCATATGAAAAAACCCATATCACCGTTTAAAAATTCTTAATAAATGTTAAGAAGACAAAAGGCTGAAAGAAAATCAATAAAATGCGTTTCCTGAAAATATCAAATATTTGACTTACTAGGTTTTCCTATATTACGGCAGAACTGGTTTAGAATGTTGTTCCATCTAGGGGTCTCCTAAGAAGGATACAAATTAATGCTTGTGGCGCCCTGGTAATCTAGATGATAAGTTTCTTTGTATAACTTTTTAACCCACCCTTATGCTTATTGTTGAAAACTTTTTGCCGACTGAGCTAGGTCGAAGTTTTTTTTGAGACAATGTGTGAATGAGACAATAGTTTACTGCTAGTGTTACATCCTCAAAACCCTCTTTTACAACATGGAATTGTAGATGTTGTGGAATTATATATTATATATATATAGTATATGAATATATTGCCCTGATTTTTTTTCAAAGATATTACCTTTACAAGGTAAAATACTATTGCTTGAATATTATTATAACTGAAACCTTTAATGAAGAAAACTCTTATGTCTCTCACCACTGTCCTTTACATCATGTCATTAAATCATTAAACCCGCGATAAACGAACCCGCGATGAATTTCTACATCTGCTATTAATATTCGTATTTCCTTGCATAAAAGAAAATTTTTGACTACATTTTTAATTAATTGCAATATTTAAAACCTATTCGCTGTGGGGGGATTTATAAAATAATCATCCTTAAAAACAACAAGTTATATTTCTCTAATGCTAATGTTCCTTGAAGCAATTCACAGAAAAGTTTTCTTCAGTAGATTGAAGTCAGTTAATTTGTTAATTAATAATTAGTAAGTTCATTTATGAATTAACTAATTTGTTAATTAAGTAACTAGAATCATTTATAACTAATACCCGATGCTAACTTCAATTTGGCATTGCAGGATTGCTGTATAGGAAATACATAATTCACTTTAAAAAACGATATATAAAACTTTAGTTATAAATAATTCCTACCTCACGCTGACTACGCAAAAAGGTATTTGGATAAAAGCTCGCGATTAAAACCGTTAGGTGTAGATGGTGGTAATGTGGGGTTCCTTTGATTCATCGTTGCGCAAGTCCATCATCAATCAAATCCCCGACGTGTATGGATCTTATGTCTCAACATTTCGAACCGCAAGCGTATAGCTGTTACATTATCGAGATGACGCGATGCGCGCTGCGATGTATACGAGCCCAGATTTACTTTGTTTTAAATTACAGGGTAAAAACATGTTTAACATTCAATATGGCCCTGCGGATTTTATGGAAATAAATTCGTATATGAACTAACTCAGTATACTATTCATTTCATCGCTATTTGCCAGATAGGAACACTCTTATCTTGCCGATAAACGGAAAAGTCTACCTGAGCCTAGCCATAAAGACAAGTCAAGGTTACGTTTTCAGATTTCTTATTTGGTAAATAGCGATCAAATAAACTATATATGCACCACTGAGTTATAGGGGAATGTACTACTATTGTATTTGGGTCTTTTGCAGAACTAGCAAATTTCTATTTTCTGTGCAAATAATTGCAATAAATTCGCCCCATTCTATGATTGCGTTTAAAAAAAGCGTTTTATATCTCTTGCACATATCATGTATATTTTTTTATATGTACTCTGTATATTTTTTTAAAAATGGAACATCCAATTAAAATTCAGTATAGTTTTTTAGCTCTGTAAATGAACTTAATAAATGTTTCAAAAAATAGAACCCGCCACAGGTAGGATTCGACATTTGTCCCGGATCGGAACCGAACGACATACAGCTGTTTCGAACTTGTTAGTTCTCATCAGTGCCGCATACGGTACGTCGATTCAGGACAAATGCCGAATGAACTTTATGGCCTATACATCTTTATCGATACGATCTCTGTCAGTAACTTATAAGTCGGAAATCGAGAAAGGAACCACCAACAAAGAAACAGCTGTATGTCGTTCGGTTCCGATCCGGGACAAATGTCGAATCCTACCTGTGGCGGGTTTTATTTTTTGAAACCTTATCTGATCGTGCAGAAACACGAGAAAGGGGTCGAGGATCGCTTCTGGGTATAATTCAATGCCTGGCGGGGCTTTAGCCCGAGGAGTAGTTGTTTCCTAGAGCGATTATGTAATAGCTTTGCTACTCGGGAACTACTTTGATAGCCGCTTGGCGCTTGGTGGTTTCTTTCTCGATTTCCGACTTATAAGTTACTGACAGAGATCGTATCGATAAAGATGTATAGGTCATAAAGTTCATTCGGCATTTGTCCTGAATCGGTGTACCGTATGCGGCACTGATGAGAACTAACAAGTTCGAAACAGCTGAATGTCGTTCGGTTCCGATCCGGGACAAATGTCGAATCCTACCTGTGGCGGGTTTTATTTTTTGAAACCTTATCTGATCGTGCATAAACATGAGAAAGGGGTCGAGGATCGCTTATGGGTATAATTCAATGCCTGGCGGGGCTTTAGCCCGAGGAGTAGTTGTTTCCTAGAGCGATTATGTAATAGCTTTGCTATTCGGGAACTACTTTGATAGCCGCTTGGCGGCTTGGTGGTTCCTTTCTCGATTTCCGACTTATAAGTTATTAATAAATGTTTATAAATTATTTTATATAACCATGGTTAAGACCTGAAAGCCCTCCATTCTTAAATAGTAGTTGCGCAGAAGTTTGGAACTGTATAGTACACCATAGACCAGATAAAACAGACACCTGTCTTACTTTATAAATTCTTATTATAGTTTTATGTTTTAGAAACCAAATCTATGTTCTTTTTTTTTGAAAATTGTGAATATAGTGTCATAATTTTAATTTTATAAAATGTACAGGGTGTAACGAATAACTTGTTTTTATAGAACATCCTATATATTTTGCAGAAAATAAAATCTTATATATCTCTTCTCAAGTTCTGGTTTTATATTTAACAGCAATCGAGATATTTGGGTTCAAACAATTTATATCTGAAATTTTTCAAACAAATGAAAACAATAAAGACAATTTAATCACATTTTCTATCATTCCGCCATTATTTTTAATGCTGTACTTTGGATAAAACTTAATTAATGGTACGTTGCTGTACTTTTAATAAAATTACGATACATTTTTTCAAACACTAGTTCATCTTTGTTTATTTAATGAATGCTTTCTATAATAAAGTTTCGTATGTGCCCTCTGTTCTCATTTTCAATACCATAATTTTATTATTTCAATGTTTTAATGTTTTCAAATAAAATAATCAAGTGGCCTAACATTTGGCTTTCAAGAAACAAGTGATTATGTTCAGACCAGGTAACGCCGATTTAATCAACCGAATCCAAGTGTGAACTACATATGTACCACTGTTCCGTCATATTGCCGAACTAGAATTTCTCTATAACTAACAGTTATAGAGAAATTCTACAGTAAATAAGGCCCAATAATTGTATTTCTAAATATGTTACACCAAGCATTTACACTTTGACGGCATTACCTCTTTATTCGCAAACAGCATGTGGCTTTTGGTAGATATGGGTTTTCACCACTGCATGTTCTTTCCGTTACAAATTCTTGCTGTGGAATAAATATTCGTCAGTTTACATTACGTTCATCAGAGAATTAGGATCTTCGTTAAATATTTCCAACATTTCTTCACATAATTCTATGCGTTTTAAATAAACAAGAATAATAATTTTTGGGCGAAGAAATACTGAATGCTTTATATTTATAGTTTTTAGGAACTCTTCAAATATGTGTTAAATTGTTCAGAAGCACTTTCTATAGACTTGGAGGAAGTCGCATGAAAAGATAATATTATTCCCAACTCCATTTTCTCTATTGATATTTGATTTCGCATGTTTGGTTTCTAGTTTGATAAATTACTTGGTGTGGAATATTTACGACTAAAATTTTTAAAAGTTGTGTTACTTGGAATATGTATGTTAAGGTATCACAAAACAAGTCTGACTTCCTGGAGTAGGTTGGAACCTTTGGTGTGAATATAACGCTCACTTAGTCTTCCACAAGACACCAAAATACTATACACTACACTCGACACGCGTTTCGCTAACGAAGTTGTCATCATCTGGAGACGATTATAACTAATCTTATACTAACAATGTATCCTATTTATACCTAAATTATTGCTGTGGCTCAGTGAGTCCTGACTATCACGGTTGCGGATCATTGAACTACGATCGTCACAGCTGCGGCCCAGTGAACCGTGAGTAACTAACCAATAAAGTGGGCTGTGGAATAGACCCTCTGTCACTATTCACACTATTTTTACATTTTTCAATCTTTAGACTTTCAAATGCGTTTAGCTGTCTAGTATTTGTTACATTCCTAATTAATCTTAAGTTGCTAATATCTATCTTATGGTTGTTCTAGAGGGCATGTTGGGCATCACTGGACTTATCTGTTCTACCATATTTGAGAGGTACCATATACTCTTTGAACCTGGTTTAAATAGATCGTTTGGTCTGTCCAACGTACCTTTGATTACAGTCGTTACAGCTGATTTCGTAAATCCCCGACCTGTTATTTTTGGATAGCCTAAAAGTTCTTTTAATTTATTTCCTGATGAATGAACTACCATCATCCCTATATCTTTAAAAATCTTACTAATACCATGGATGAATCTAGGATCGTAAAAATAGATACATATTATTCTGGATGTTCCCTTTCAGTTTGAAAAGTCGAGAAATTTCGAAGTGTTTCTTTAAATTTACGTTTCCTAATAATTTTCTTCAACTGTACCAATAGAGTATCCATTACATTCAGCTAAGTATATCATTGATTATCGCTTTTCCTTTTTTAAACCTATCTGTATTGAGAGGAAACTTAGTAAGCGATGGACTAGAAAATTGAGGCTCGCCATTTTCTGTTGAACATAATGGTGGAAATCATTAGGAATATATCTGAGAGTACTGATGTATTTTCTGTATATATCAAATTCTAACTTACTTTCACTGTTTCTAATAACTAATACATCTGAAAATGGTAGTTGCGCATTGATTTCAACTTCGTATGTCAATTTTAGTGACGCGAAACGGTTATATATTTCGTTTCCAAATTAAATAACCGTTGGAGATAATGCCAACTTTGTTGGTGAAACGCGCGTCGAGTGTAGTATATAGTGTTTTGGTGATTTATCGAAAACTAAGTCAGTGTTATCTTCACATCAAAGGTTCCGACCTACTCCAGTGTTAAAGTATCAGTTAATGTATCATAGGCAGTAAATATTTGCACACCATGAAAAAAAATTTTAAACAATAGTGTAGTGTTATGAATACTAAATTAATGGCTGCTCTATTAATTTATAATAAAATTGTGTAAGATCTCAGATTTAGGACACTTAATGTATATTTTCGGGAACGGAATTCGAAACTATTTATATTCCAATATAAATAACGTATTGTAGCTTTGAATGCGTAATGAACCAGGTAAAAATTCCAACTTCATGTAAATTCTCAAATAGCGCGCAGAGAGCGTAATATTTCCAGGAACCAGCAAGTAACCTATAAATTTATGGTTGAAACAAAAACAATTCCTAAGTTTAGAGTGCTAATAAAACAGTTGAAGTTAGAACTCACTAACTGAATTCAAAGTTGGCGTAAGCGGTAGAAAATCATCAACAAGTAACAAAGAAAATTCAATGGAAATGTGTGCAAACTGCAATCCAAATATCAAGACGTATTTAAACGTAATAATATCTAGTCGTGACATGAAGTTACTACTAAGAGACAATAATATTAGTGAAAACACGTTCGTAAAGGTTCATTTACATTTTCCCGACGCATCTGTGCAGTAATACTTCAAAAGGGCTTATGAAATTCCGTTCATTATCAATGCTTGTAAGAGAGAAACGTGAATGAAGTTTTAAAGGATTTCTTCTACTATCTAGTAAAAGCTATTTTCACAATATATTAATTACTCAGGACTGATTCCAAATATCATGAGAAGTGATATTCATTAAGTTCATATATAATTACGAACATAATGAATATGAACAATATATAAATTTATATATGTAGTAGTAAATTTATATATGTGAGAGTACATCGAGTATAAACACCAAATTTGTAAAGAGAATACCACTGTAATTGAAAAGTATTTACGAACTTAATTTTAATAGACTAAGTATCCATTTACTACTATTGTCTTACTTTTTAACATTTAATCACCAAGGAAGGACCACTATGTATAACCGTTATTATATGATGGTGATGGGTTAGAAGACGTAATAATAGCAAAAAACGTATTAAAAAGCTCGAGTGGAACAAAATATCCACACATATTAAAATTGTACTGGCACCTTCGCCATAATTTGATATCGATGTAAGTGGTAAAATTTTATACCATTATCATTGTAAATTTAATACATTTTATACATAAAACTAATATAAAAGCTTCCTGTATTATCCCGCATAGGGTATATTACAATACTGTAACGTTATTCCATTCTATAGCACTCTACATGTTAATTACGTTGCAGTACTTATGCACTAACATCTGATAAAATCTGTTATTATATTAAAATTCTTATGTGTCTAATCCTCCTGTATTTCGACACAATGAAGTATATAATATAACATAAATGTAAATTTTATTTCCGCATTTTCTCATTTATTGTCGATTTATATCAAGAATATACCCAACTTTTAAATTATTAATTATATGGGTAACCGCCACTCTTCGATGTTGATAATAATTATTCGTACAGAGAAAAGGAGGAAGAGGAACACTTTTTTTAACATCCGAACTGCTACTTTCACTTTATGGAAGTGATTATTTCTTACATAGGAAAACAAGTTATTTATTTTTCGTCCTAGTTTAATTACAACAGAACAGTATTAATTATACAATATTATACAATATTAAGTATAATACAGTATATTTAAAAAAATAGACGGTCTAATATGTTGCAAGCTTTCGAAAAGTTTATATATTCTATATCAATTTGCTTACTTTCAATAATCTCACAAATATTCAGTTATGCACAATGAATTAATAAATCGTCCTTTATAAAAACAATATTGGTATTCAGTTATTTTATTTTGTGCATATCAACATTTATTTAAATAGTAATATTTCTAAAATATTAGAGAAATTATGTCGTCTGACAATTGGCTGATAATTAATTAATAATGTTATGTCTCCTTTTTTAAAACTGTATGTTCCGTATAGTAGTGTAGTTCCGATAATGAGGAAATTATGATGTCTGAATAGACAAATTAAAAATAATATTAAGAATGTATATCGCAAAGACAGATGCACTGTCACATACTACAAATGAAGAGATACTATCAGGAAATACTTAGAAACCTTGATTTTATCTTCTTTATTACCTCGAATACCATCTCTATGTAACATTAATGAACTGTGAAATAGACAGGAAACTAAATATGTTCCATTTATAGCTCACATATTTCTAAAAAGCAACTGGATTAACTGTAATGTTTTCATTCAACTTTTTATCATTTTTGTGATATTCGTCTATACTACTTCTCATGATTTTCATTTAGAGGCTCTCAGATTTGTATAATTTCTATATGTAATTATTTTTCTAATGTTTTCACTATTATTATTAGTGATTATATATCATTAGTGAACCATGCGGGGAAACAATGTTAGGAATACGCTTTCTAGGTACACTTATGAAAAATATAGGATACAATATTTCATCAAAGTGATCATACAGAGTCATAAAAAGAATACGGTATCATAAAACTCCTTTAAGGGGCTACATCCACCTAGAGACATAAATAAATAGTCGATTTTTGGAATGCATCTTCTTGGGAACTATTTATTATTAATAAATAAACATTAAATAGAAGATAACTTTATTGTAAATATGGTGAAGTGAACACAATTTAAGAATCTTTAAAGCCGGAAGGGATATGACCGCCGGAAGTGGAGTGTCTATTTCGCGACCCGGCTTGCGGTGCCCCTTCTTCTGCTAAAACTAATCATCAGAAACCAAAGATAGTAAGCTATCATTAAGCTAAGTGCATATGAAACATATTGACGATCGCCGTTTCCGAAAATTGTTCCTAAAAAATTTTAATTATCATAGTAATTTGCTTAAACAGGTTTGGTTATTTTTAAAATATGCTATCGTCGTTCTACCAACAACGGCATAAAGCATGACTGCCAAATTTCAAATGAAGCAGTCGATCGGTTCTCGATATATGACGGTCACAGTTTCGGATTCAAAGGACCTTGCCTTTTTTCAGGATGATGAAGTTTCGTGTTTATTTCATCTTTCTTAGCCCGAGAAATTTTATACGTATACTTTATTACAATATAGTAGGAAAAAATGAAACAATAATTCCTCAAGGTTGTCGCTGATTAGTTAAGTCGATCGTTGTTCCGCACTGGACGAGGGCGCTCATTGAGGGGCGCACGTAAGAGCATTAGCCGCCCTCTACCCCGTGACTGAAAACTTTATATCTCTGTAAATTTTAAAAATATCGACTTGAAGCTTTCAGAATATATTCTTAAGCCTTCACACTATAATAATATATAAAAAAAAAGTTATCGAAAATTTTGAAAATTTACGTGGATGTAGCCCTTAACTGGTTTCAGTTAACTTCGTTGTAACAGTATAAAACAAGCGAAAATTAGATTTTTCTAAGTCATAGGTGCATGATAAATTTATTTTTATGATTACTATGACTCAACTGAATCTTCTAGTGATCATTTTTTTAATGTTATTAAATTATTTTAAATTAAAGACATATTGAAAATTATCACCTGAATTAAAGTCTCTAATATTAGAATTTGTGTTTAAAATAAAATGGAGAGCATAAAATGCATCAAAGGTACAAGTACAATAGGCATATGTTAAGGACAATATAAATTGCAACAGTGTAGAAACAATAGTGCTTAATTTCTATTTTTACACATTAAATCAATAATAGTTAACTAACAGAAACAATTATCTTTTTAATTTACTGTAATAATTATGTTTTAATTTAATATTATGTAGTATGTCAGCTTTAACATTATTTTTAACCATATTAAGAATGTTTTCTTCGTCAAATACATGTTGAAGGTTCCTGTAGAATTCTCTATATTTCAAATTAAGGCCAGGTATACTTTTAGTAACGACAGTATTGTAAATTAGTTTTCGATACAGACTATATGATATTGTTTTTTATAAGTACCATTACAATAAGTGCCTGGCTATTTTCCACTAACTAAATTTGAACACAAATCGCATTAAGATATTTTTCAGCATGTTATGAGGAAAATGTAAAATATTTGTTACACTGAGTAGCGTACATAATGACAATGTATGCGATTGTTTGCAAATGGCGTTCGGTCTCCTCGTCAATTAATACAAGTGATTGGGGTAGTATTCTATCGAATACTGCAGGGGCAGCAGATTTTGTAAAGTAGTAACTGCTACACAAAAAATGTCTGTATATGCCAACATATTTTATCAAATATGCATATATTAGCGTATCTGAAAATGCCAATGACTACATCAAAAATTAATTAGATGCAATGCTAGAAAATCATATGAATGGTATGGTTAAAAAAAATAGGAATAGCACTTAACAAGAAAATAAATACTAACAAACTGGATATTTCTTTAAGGAAGTATATATATATATATATATATATATATATATATATATATATATATATATATATATATATATATATATATATATATATATATATATATATATATATATATATACTAATTTGAGAAAATATATTTACAATGCCTCTGGAGTTACTGAACACTAATATTGGACATGTAGTTGTGTCGTAGCCCAAAACAATAGGAAATAGAACTTTATAGAAATACTACTGAAAACATATCCTCTATATTAAAATGATAATCAAATTACGAAGAAGTGTTTGATACTGTTTCAAATCTTTAAGCTGTAGGAATAGTTTTAATGAACAATAAGTCTGATAATGAAGGCATGGATAGTCCATGGTTTGATATCCAATAAAGTGCCATCGGGTCCTCCATTCATATTTTTCTGTCATTGTTAAATGTGACTTTATGTCTTATTTCGTGCAACTGATAATTCACTATGCACCTTAACCCTACGTTAGATGCGTGCTTTGAATTGACATGGTTAGCCGCGTGGTAGACAGGTGTCACCCATTTTCGAATTGTTATATTTTATTTAAAAAAGAAAAATTTACGAACGAAATGGAAAACAAAAACAAACAGAAGCATGATGTGAAAATAAGATTGTATTCTTAAAGTAAAAATCAAATACCATTTTCAGGTTGAAGTAAAAAACAATTAGAAAATATACAAAATATTCAATTTTCTAAACAATGATTGCAAATATCTTTTAAATGGTCAGCACATGCCCACTTATAGCACATTGTACACCATCGTTGTGTTGTACGATCATGAGCTCATCCGCATTCATAACATCTTCCACGTGATGATGTCCTGGATGGCTCCTATAAGTAGCTTTGCGCACTTGCGAATTTCTCGTGGAAGTGCTTCAATTGTGGAACAGCGAGCAACTTGAGGTTTTACAAGTTTCCAGCTCAGTCTTTTTATGAAATCAACCCTTCTTACCCTTTTACCTAATGCATCGGAATGATACCTATATATACACAGAGAAATGATGGCGGCTAAGTCAGTATATTATAAAAAGCATAATAGGCTATCTTCTAGTATTACTAGCCATGTTGTTGTTTTTTTTGCAGTGCTGATCAATGAGACCAACACCTCTCTTCGTATTATTGTAAAGTTATTATTTTCGGTTTTTGCTTTTCACCGGTA
The DNA here is from genome assembly GCA_037954035.1 of Rosalia funebris. Taxonomy (NCBI): domain Eukaryota; kingdom Metazoa; phylum Arthropoda; class Insecta; order Coleoptera; family Cerambycidae; genus Rosalia; species Rosalia funebris. The sequence goes on along the minus strand of JAZFAV010000007.1, from coordinate 23,055,108 downwards.
GAAATGTCTATAGTATCATCGAAGTGCATACTAGATAACACCAACACTACTGCTGATGACTTAGTATAGTAGGACATTATTGTACAATCATTGGTGATAACCAAATATTGATGTATTTGGTTTTCTTTATTTGGTAGAAGTTCAACACGTATTTCTTTTTTGATTTTTCATGATCTTCCTCGTCGTGGTCGCTTTCGTCATCTGCTAATTCATCATCGCTTTCGTCGCTAAGTTTAGGCAAACCGTTCCAGCCATTTGTTGAGATCGCTGCTATATTCAGTTTTTCTTTCCTATTGTGACATTTTATCAGTTAAAGTTACCTTCAGTGAAAATGTTAAATTATGATATAATAGCACTCAAATGGGTATTTCCTTTGGTTATAAATTATAATGTGGTTTAGCATGTGGGTGACAACTGGCAACCAGACACATTTGCGCTGCTATACTAACAACGTCACACTGAATTTAATACAAATAACACGTGGCAAGCACTCATTAGACAATTTTAGGAAGGTATATGGAGGAAAATATCTCACAACCCCAGCAATCAGTTTTGAAGACCATAAATGTAGGCCTGGTTGACTCCTGTCAACCACGCGCCTAACACAGGGTTAAACTTGATCATCATGGGAATATTGGTTCTTATTTGAAGTTTTATGTGAAAGAATCCTTACACTTCTTCGATAGTATTCATTAAAAATCAGATAGAATCAACCCTAATTCATTTCTTCATTTCCACTGCAGAATACTTTTGTATATAGCACCAAATAAGCTGAGAAGGATTACCTTATATGAAAATAAAATGATGTCTTGTTTTTGTGCTACATCGATGGTTCCACAACTAGTCTCCTGTCCTCACAGGTGACCATGTTTTCCATAAATTTCTTGATTTCTTTCCATAAATATTTAGTGTTTCCATAAATACTGTTAGTGATTTAAATAATTTTACCATAGGAAGTAAAAGTTTTTTCACCGTAATAAATTTGTCAACATAGCAACACTGCAAAAATACGCTCTCGTGCTAATGAATCAGGCACGGATTGTGAAACTACGTTATTACGCATCACTTCGGTCTGTGAAATACTTTCTCAAAGGAGAAGCTAATTTTGTCACTATAAGCGACAAAATGTGTAATTATTTTATAAAGAATCAGCGAAATAACAATGATATATAAATAATATATATAGTCACTATAAGCATACCTAAAATTGTTACTTTTATTTATTAATATGTCCAGGAATCTTATTAATTTTCATGTAATTCTAAGTTTTTAAAACTTAGTTTATCCACTGATGGAGATAGTTACATAGATTATACTTATATGATGATCGTAGAATATTTATGTGGGCGGAGGTAAAGTTAGAATGGAGTAATTATTGAAGCATACCTTCTTTAAGTTTTATATATTTCTTATGGATTTCCGCAGAGTAAGAGTAATTGCATATATTTAAGTATCAGAAATATATAAAGTGCTAGAGTTTTGAAATATGGTTTGTGTTTTCACATTTTACTACAGCAAGAGATACCAAACAAAAATTATTAGTAGAATTAACTCAAATTGTGTCAATATTTGAAGTATTTAAATGTAAAGTTCATTTATGTATTCAGTATTTATGAGTATGTAAATAACTGTTTCCGGTAATAATATGTATACCAGGTTACCAAATAAATAAACTGTTAGATTGAGGTACCATATGTCATAAACTTAAATTTAGAGATTTTGAGTAAGGTCTCGTTTTCTAACATATTTTTTGTAAATCGACTGTTCGAAAAAAGTCATAAATTAAAAGACATAAAAAATACGTGAATATTATACGCAAATACTGTTTTACAATTTCATCGATCGTCTCTTTATTAAGTCACTTATAAACTTCAAGTTTATATTTTTTCATATCTTTTTTCTATATAATGAATCTGAGGAAATCCGAATTAAGCTCTTTTAGGATCTTTGTTGGCTTTATTAAACCTTGGCAGCTTTGCTATAAACTTTGTGGAAATGATTGGTTTCTTCTCCTCTTTATTACTATTTGCTTGAGTATTACAGCGTTCACGAATAAATTGCGAAGATATAAACTTTTTATATTGTTAACCAGAAATTGTATATGTCTGGAATAGCATTATTTTTTATTTTTAACGAGGTATACCATAAATAACAATAATCTGTGTTTTGAACAAGAAGACATCAATAACGAGATACATTCTTTTTGTTCACATATCTACTTCGAACGTATTATTTTCTCATACAATTATTTAACGAGTATTTACTAAAATCTATGTAATTCACTTGGAAGTATTGGTGCAGCTGATAATGGAACGTAATAATAATAAACGTAATAATTAAATATAATACATATTATATTTAATTTTGGAAATTTAAAACTGTCTACTGTAAGTGGACTAGCTTACTATATATATATATATATATATATATATATATATATATATATATATATATATATATATATATATATATATATATATATGTAAATATAAAGTAAATAGAATGTTGATTCTATGCACTTTTGGATTAGTACTACATCTTTTATTTTCAATAAATGTGTGGATAATTTTTTCAGAGTGAATTTCTACTTGAGCACATAAAACTTACTAAAGTTTAAAATAAATCAGTGTATATCTTGTTTTAAAAAAGTTTGATGTATATCTATATATATATATATGATGTATATTTAAGTGTAGTTACATTTGGAATATATAGGGTGACGATAATGTTTCTCAGAATATTCATAATTTTATTATAATACGATTTTAATAAATTTGTTGATTGATTGAATAACAAATGTTTTATTAAAATGCGACTTTGAGAGGTACCTTATAATTTTTTCGAGCCGTATTTTTAAATATTGTGACGCCATCGATATTTTTTTAATGAACAGTCCTATTTGTGACCGCGCAATTAGGAGGAACCCTCTTTTTACGTACAGTAAAATAAAGTAAAATATTTATTACATAAAACTTTTTGTAAGATTGTCTAAGTGAATTTCTGAAAATGAAAAGCATAATAGCAATCATCTTTACTATAGGTAAAAAATCCCTTAAAATGATGTATTAAAAATTATATCTTTTAAATTAAACAAATATATTGATGACGTTAAACTTTTAAAAATACGACCAGAAACATTAAGGATCGGTCCACACTATGGTGCCGCTCTCGGTTGGATAAAATATTCTTATAGAAGAAACAATGACCGTATTAGCACAATCGCTGTCACTAAGACATTGACCTCATATAGCTCCAATTTAAAGAAAATTTTATAGGAGTGAGTTTGCACCCATCAGTGTTTGGTCATTGGTGTCATCACTTCTCACGATATGTGAATATATATATATATATATATATATATATATATATATATATATATATATATATATATATATATATATATGTATATCTATATATATATATATATATATATATATATATATATATATATATATATATATATATATATATATATGTATCCCACTCCATTTCATTACCGCTCAGGTTTGTCCTAACCACCAGTAAGTATCTGTTAATTCTGGCAACTGAAAAATATATTAATATCGTCGTTTGAAGAAGGTAATTATGTATTATTAATTAATTATTCTATATGTATCATGTATTATTATATACCGTTTCTTTATTACTGTATATCTCCTATTATTATATTTCGTATTGAGTTAATGAAGGTGGACATCAATTTGAGCATCAACTGTAATGATTTTTATAATTATTGTATTTTTCTGTGTAATTATTTATCTTCTATAGTAAAAGTTTTAAAAAATCAATCCATTCATTAACAGCTCAGATTATCACTATTTTACATAAACGTGCCAATAAATATGGTATCGTTGGATTGGTATTAGATAGATCATCACGAAATTATAATAAAATATCTTGTCTCTTGTAAAATGTCTCTTTTAAAATTTTGAAGTTGATGTCACATGACCGGAAATGTGCATGTAAAATAAAGTCTTTTCATGCCAAGAATGGGCAACGCCTTCGACTGTTTAGCATTACCAATTTTCAAAATTATTGTTCAAATAGGTTTCGAGATATTGACTGGCCAAAACTTCGTGGGCCTCCCTGTATATACACTGTTATAAATTTTCCTTGAAAATTCAAGCAACCTAAACAGCTATGTGAATATGAGATTTTATCGAACAGAGAGCAAACCTAAAGCGTATCGAGAGCGGCATCGTAGTATGGATCGAGCCTAAAGAGTAGCTTATGTAGGTAAATTTTAAACACATCATTTGATATATTTAAGTTATTTAAAAAAAATATTGGCACCAATTTTATCGAATTTGTACATTACGTCTTGGATTTACTATATTTTATATACGATTGATTTTAATTATTAATTATATTAATGTGTATAACAAATTATTTGAAATTTGTGTTAAAAGTAGAACTCTGCATAAGACTGTATCCTTCGTATATACTTATTATGATATTATAAAATACACGACACTTTTAATGCTGGAAATTTTCATATGATTACTTCGGGGATGAGGAACCGACGCTCGAGGGAATGAGGAACTTCTACCCGTACGCGTTCTCTAGCTTAAATACATCCTAGCCGGAAATTGCGATTTATACGTACTTAGCCATGAGCTCAAATATTAACAAAGAATTTCCAGAAACTTTGTATAGTTTGGTGAATACCTAAAGTATATGTTATGCTCTTGGGACATTATAATGAAATGGCATATATAAAAGAGAATAAGATGGAAAAATCTTAATGATATTAATTACAAGGGGAATAGTACAGGTATTGTATGGAAGAAAATTAATCCCATGTGAACTAGGTCATATTAAAAAATGTCTAATATATTTTTTTAGAAGGTAAATGGTTTTGTTGCAAAAATAAAGGAGGTAAACCCACTTCAATTAATTATCGATTTTCATATTTTTTTCTAAAATTTCAAATGAAAACTGTCTGAAAACCCTTTCTATTTCAATATAAAAAAATTGTTTACAAATATAAATTTTTGTCTTAGTTTTAAAATATTTGAACACGGCTGGTTTGTGTTCAAATCTTTCGTGTTCTTCCGCTAAAACCACGGGCTGCGGAAGAACACGAAAGTTTGACACGTGTTGAGGAGGTTAAACCGTCCCCGTTGGGACTTGATATCAATAATACAATAACATCCCTAATACTGGGTTCAATTCACTAGCCCCAGATGACAGTGCGAATAACATTTAGTAGACATCCATATTGTAGCCATGGAGTAAAGTGCTGCATTTGCATTTTTATTAGCTCTGCGTCGGGCAGCTGATCTGAATTTAATTTAACATAAAGTAAATAAATGACAGAACCACTAAATCTATAACGTATTATTGCTTGTAAGTGAATAATATCAGAGAAAAGTATTTCACATATAAAGGTGCATACCTACAAATGGAATAAGAATAGAAAATCCCTAAATACTATAATGGACGTATAAACATAAAAATTGAAAGATAAAATATATGAAAATACAAATATTGTGAACAAATTGAAACGTTATAAAAATAAATTAGAGAAAAATATTAAATAAAACTAAAATGTATCTATAAAATTGATATTAACTAACACCCACAAAACAAGTAAAACCATTTGATAGCTCGAGAATTAGAAGACAGATTCACAGAGAGAAGAATTATAGATGGTGTGATATTTTATTGCAATATATTTAGATTTATATTATGGGCAGACAACATTTCTCTCCACAGAAGCTAATATTTCAATTTATGTTTATATTTAGTAGTATCTGGTAGTACCTTACCGGCTGCCAATACTAATGTATATATATATATATATATATATATATATATATATATATATATATATATATATATATATATATATATATATATACATATATATATATATATATATATATATATATATATATATATATATATATATATATATATTACATTAGTATTAGTAGTACGATGCCGCTCTCGATACGCTTTCGGTTTGCTCTCTGTTCGATAAAATCTCATATTCACATAGCTGTTTAGGTTGCTTGAATTTTCAAGGAAAATTTATAACAGTGTATATACAGGGAGGCCCACGAAGTTTTGGCCAGTCAATATCTCGAAACCTATTTGAACAATAATTTTGAAAATTGGTAATGCTAAACAGTCGAAGGCGTTGCCCATTCTTGGCATAAAAAGACTTTATTTTACATGCACATTTCCGGTCATGTGACATCAACTTCAAAATTTTAAAAGAGACATTTTACAAGAGACAAGATATTTTATTATAATTTCGTGATGATCTATCTAATACCAATCCAACGATACCATATTTATTGGCACGTTTATGTAAAATAGTGATAATCTGAGCTGTTAATGAATGGATTGATTTTTTAAAACTTTTACTATAGAAGATAAATAATTACACAGAAAAATACAATAATTATAAAAATCATTACAGTTGATGCTCAAATTGATGTCCACCTTCATTAACTCAATACGAAATATAATAATAGGAGATATACAATAATAAAGAAACGGTATATAATAATACATGATACATATAGAATAATTAATTAATAATACATAATTACCTTCTTCAAACGACGATATTAATATATTTTTCAGTTGCCAGAATTAACAGATACTTACTGGTGGTTAGGACAAACCTGAGCGGTAATGAAGTGGAGTGGGATACTCCACAGATATATATATATATATATATATATATATATATATATATATATATATATATATATATATATATATATATATATATATCCACATATCGTGAGAAGTGATGACACCAATGACCAAACACTGATGGGTGCAAACTCACTCCTATAAAATTTTCTTTAAATCGGAGCTATATGAGGTCAATGTCTTAGTGACAGCGATTGTGCTAATACGGTCATTGTTTCTTCTATAAGAATATTTTATCCAACCGAGAGCGGCACCATAGTGTGGACCGATCCTTAATGTTTCTGGTCGTATTTTTAAAAGTTTAACGTCATCAATATATTTGTTTAATTTAAAAGATATAATTTTTAATACATCATTTTAAGGGATTTTTTACCTATAGTAAAGATGATTGCTATTATGCTTTTCATTTTCAGAAATTCACTTAGACAATCTTACAAAAAGTTTTATGTAATAAATATTTTACTTTATTTTACTGTACGTAAAAAGAGGGTTCCTCCTAATTGCGCGGTCACAAATAGGACTGTTCATTAAAAAAATATTGATGGCGTCACAATATTTAAAAATACGGCTCGAAAAAATTATAAGGTACCTCTCAAAGTCGCATTTTAATAAAACATTTGTTATTCAATCAATCAACAAATTTATTAAAATCGTATTATAATAAAATTATGAATATTCTGAGAAACATTATCGTCACCCTATATATTCCAAATGTAACTACACTTAAATATACATCATATACATATATAGATATACATCAAACTTTTTTAAAACAAGATATACACTGATTTATTTTAAACTTTAGTAAGTTTTATGTGCTCAAGTAGAAATTCACTCTGAAAAAATTATCCACACATTTATTGAAAGTAAAAGATGTAGTACTAATCCAAAAGTGCATAGAATCAACATTCTATTTACTTTATATTTAAAATATATTTAAAGTATGTTGATTCTATTTACTTTATATTTAAATTATGAAATTCTAATTAGTATTACTAATTAGAATTCTAGAATTCTAATTAGTAGTTAGTTACTAATAGACTTCTAATTAGTAACAACCTTCTTACTGGAGTAGGTTGGAACTTTTAGTGTGAAGATAATCCTGAAAGTGTTCCACAAAACACCAAAACACTATACACTACACTCGACGCGCGTCAACAAAGATGGCATAATCTGGGGATGATTAACTATTAATCATCATCAAGTTTTAATAGTGTTTTGGTATTTTGTGGAAAACTAAGTCAATGTTAACGACCTTCTATGGGTAAGGCAATATTTTGCATATATTGATGTTAACTATTATTTTGTTAACTATTAAAAGTTATTTCTGGATTGACGTGACCCTAAATCTCCAATTGTTAGATTCGAATTACACATGAGTTCATGTGCAAACTATTTCATTATTTTAATTCCGATATCACGACAGTCTTTAGGGTTTTACAATATACTTCAAAATATTAAAATTGGTTAACAATAAAACAACTACTGACCGATGTAAGAAAACTACTTTTTAAATTACACGTAAATAAAAATAAAAAAAAAAATTCTGTTTCAGACACAATTTTTATAACACCCCGTATAACAACCTAAGAAGTATAGTAAGAAGTATAAGAAGAAATATATTATCTGGCCTTTTCTTATTTATTCAACTTGTAATAAAAAGTTGTAATTAATAATAATAAACTTTATTTACCACAGTTATAAGTATTTATATGATGTACACAAAATATACACATAAAACAAAGTAGATAAAATTGTCAGTACGAAATTGCATATCAACCCCATAGAAATAGTAAGTATTAAAGTAATTATTCTATGAGTCGTACTTCAAACATAAGTGACATTAAATTGCTTATTGAATAACCTAAAATAATAAAGTAAAAACAATGATAGGCCCATATAAGCATAGGGAAAACAAAAACTAATATAGCAGCTTATAACAAAAAATATTGTGATCAGGTAATTAGTTTAATTAGTAAGTAAGTAGTTAAGCAATAGTTATTTAGGTTACCGTAACGCTAGGTATGTAAGTAGAATAGGGATGTTTGCTAAGTGTACATAGTTTATTATTTAATTATTGTTAGTAAACAGTAGGTTAGGTTCAATGTTAAGAGATATTGTAAGTTCAATAAAAACCATCGCACCATTAATTGTAAGACGTCAACTATTAGCTCGTCACTCACTTAACGACCAACTAAACAGTTATCACAGAAGTGATAAAGTCTTGTTAAAGCAGATAGACTATAAAAATAATGTGGCGGTTAGTAATTAAACTATACAAAATATATTTCGTTTTTTTCTTGAAGTTTATTAAGTATCGTTTTTATTCGTAAATATAATAGATAAATAATTGTATACCTTGCAAGCTTGATAAACAAAACTTCGAGTGTATATAGCAATAGCGTGATGTAGCGCGAAATGTCTAGAAGGTGAGACTAACACCTTAAATTTTGTTAAATTTGGGGCCAGTAGGTTTGATTAAAAGAAAAAGATTTAACTTCTGTATATAATTTACATAATGCTAAATTTTTTATATATTAAAATGTTACGTATAATTTACATAATACTGTATTTATTTATATGTAAAAGGGGCTTATACAGAGTAGTTTTTATAACTCGTGCTTTAAATTAAGCTATATTTATGTAAACGAATCTTATGTATTCTTGTATAAGTATCCTGGAGTATGGCTGTTAAAATTTTTTGGATTAAATATAATAAATGTAGTTTTCATGAAATAGCCAAATTGAAATAACATTTAATCTGTATTAACATGCTTATGCCGTGTTCATATTTTCTCGGACCATAGATACACCTAATACAAATATTTAAAATTCGTTAAAAACGATTTAAATGGGTATCTTGACGAGCCAAGCCATATATATAGTCACAATGTGATTATATAGAAAATATTAAATAATTATATCAATTTATTCTTAATTCACAACCCATAATGCTCCTGTGTGGATAAAATTGCTTTAATGTAATATACGATGTCTAACATAAAACATTTACATGTTTAGTATATCTTAGTTCATCAACAAATCGGAGACATTAAATTTTTACATTCACTGGTAACATCTAAAATGACTAAAATCGTTCAATGCAACTATAATACCAGATTTTATTATATTTCTCTTCCTTCTTGGGCCAAATATTATAAACTTTAATTTATTTGCATTTAATTTTAATTTATGTGGGACAAGTATATTTAATAAAGTATGTAGACTTCGTTGATACTATAATTTCTTTCAACTAAATCTTTAACAGAAAAATTAATATATAGTTGAGAATTATTAGCATAATGACGAACTCAACAATTATAAAAATCTGAGATGTATATGGAAACTAATAATATTCGATATTAGTAAATTAATTAATGTGAAATATTTTATTAACATTATTATATGTCATATGATATTTGTTTCTAAGATACACATTTAAACTACATCAAGTTGTCATCTACATTTAAATTGAATAGATTTAATGATAACTGAATAATTGTCTAGACTTAAATTGAAATCTGTGTACATCATTCTTATATTTTCACACGTTACTCTAGAAATGTTCAGAGGAAATATTAAAAATATAAAAATAGACCCAGATTATTTTGTAGTTCTCTATTTTGGAAAAGAATGGGCTACTATTTGCATATTGTCAAACAAAATTATACAATTTCAGTTAAGTTTTAAATAGAACAAAAACTAATTAAAAGTTCATGACTGTTTGCCGTTTTTAGTGACATAATAAATGTTAATAATTACAATAAGTTTCAAATATATTGGCGTTTCACGTTGAATGCAGATACCAACATAGGGGCAAAATATAGACAAGAAACTGGCATAACATAAATATATTTTAAGTCCTGCATGATTAACACTCGTAAACTTTTAGACTTGCCAAGTTTTACATTTTTATATCACAAAATATACAATTTTACGGCACTTGCAGGTACTGTAATGTGTAGCTGAAATATTTCATTGTATTCAATTTACTGTTTTTACAAAATATGTGACGTATTTGCTTCGAATTGTGATTTCTCTATTTTGTAAATAGGTAACTTGTTTTTTTTGTGTGATAGTCCAGGGGATTCAAACAAGTACAAAAAATTTAACTAAAAAAATTGATTTAAATATCCACAAAGTATCGCGGGTATAAGGTATATTCCTTTACAATATCCCTTTACAATAATGTACAACCATTATGGTAATAAGTTAATAAAAAATTGTAAACTAGAATAAAGAGTAAAGAAATGGATTGGATAGCATTTATGTTGACCAAGTCCAACAAAGAACTGCTGACTATTTTAACATTAATATCACAATACAAAGAGTAATCGTCTAGAAACGGTCTTCTATGATTTTCTCGAGAAAAAAACAAAAAAAAAAGTGGCCGAGAGCAGATTGAAATTGAATTTTAATGAATTTTCATAAGGGATCTTAAGGATCACTAATTTAGATATAATTTAGATACTTAAAAATCACTAGGATTTATTTGAATGTTCCATATCAGCTCTATGTAGCTTCACATACTGAATTATTCTTGTAAGAAAATCGCTAATAAATATATTTTAGGAGAGGATTATGTTATACTAATGAAACATGGTGTGGTTTCACCAATTATTCTAAAAACATTGGCTGGGTTGATCGAATTCGCTCCAAAATTCGAGACAATTTTGATCAATATAAAGGATTGCAGGAAATAAATGAATATAAAGGTGTAATTAAACATCCATCTAAATCAAGATAAACAGTAATAATGCTACAGATTGGGAATTAAAATAATTTTCTGGAAGGTTATTTAATGTATTTCATTAAAAACAAAAATGGTATTTATTACGACGATGTTGACGAAAAAGGTGGATGATATGGATAACAAAGCAATTTGATTATGTGGTTTTTAAGTACAAGTTTTCTTACATTATATGACATACTTTTGTGTTGATATATTTTTATATTATCATATTCTTGAATAACACATATATACGGGTACTATTTTATTCAGATTTATGTTCTGTATTTGTTATCATCGTAATAAACATGATTAACACAGATTCGGGTATGATGATCTTTTCCCAAATATATCCTATACTCCCAATAGTAATTATAATTACTAATTACTGCCTTCTACAAATATAAATCATAAAAATCATGGTATTGAAGTATTCCTCAATCGAAAGCTACTTTCGAATTCTCGACAACGTCACTTTCCGAGTTTCACGTACGTTGACTATAATATGAATAGCCCTCTGACGTCACGTATCTGTTGACAGAGTACTACACACACAGAGTCCTTATCTATTAATATATTTTAAGAGACACTTCATTCATTTTTAAGTAAAACTAAATTTCTCCACAGCCTGGCTATTTCTTATGCGTGTTCTAAATTATCTAAAAATATTTGAATTTGATTATTAATAGTAGTGAAATCACTTTGAAATAATTTTTGTAATAACCGAAGGCGCTTCTTTTCCACAAATATGCATGTATAAGAGAGGGTCAATTTAATGACTCGTTAAATGATTAAGATTTGGCTAGTTAGTTTTAGTTAAATTAGTTTGGAACTGTCGTTATACTGACAATAATATTATTTTTTACACTATCATTGACAGTGGCAAATCGTCCATTAAGGCTCTAAGGCCCAGCCTATCCTACATATTTTAGATGGTAGACCCTTTTTTTATAATGCCACTTGCCTTTGCCAGAATGATAAACATTTTCTATTCATATTATCATACATATTTCCATTTAAACTGAAGCGCCGGTAACCGGCAGTGCTCAAGCCTTGGCCGGCCGCTGTCTGGGCTGTCAATAGCTAGCCTAGACAGCGGCTTAGTTTTAACGGACTTATAGAGATTCGCGGTGCACGGGAGGAGAGGAGAGTACGCGAAAAATACACATGCAATTTAGCTAGCCTGATCGATCAGTTTGCGTAATACAGTGGCTATAATATTGACCTATCGTTACTCGTAGTGATTAGTGTGATTAGTGTTATTTTTAAGGATAATGGCGGCCCTAGACAGGGCAGATTTAGTAAACTTTCGAATTAATAAGAGTGGTTATTTTAATAATTTATCTTCAGAAGATAAAGCGAAAACTAAAGACGCATATTTAATTATAAACTGAAATTATAAACTGAAAATGAAATCGGCAAAACTTACCAATTTATTTCAAGAACTATAGATGTTCTTACAGAAACGAAAACGTGGCGAATGGAATTGATTAATGATGGATTAATACAAAAAAATATATTTATTTTTGCGATTCAACTATTCATATATATATATATATATATATATATATATATATATATATATATATATATATATATATATATATATATATATATATATATATATTGCATTAAAAATGAGCAGCTCTCTTCCCTCGCCTAATTCAGGGCAGCCTATCCTCAGCTTGAATCGACACTTCGCTACTGATCATTGAATATTTAAAAGATTACAGAATATATTTTCATAAAACTCCAATGAACTGAGTACAAAAAGGTTCGAGTAGTAGACAGATCAATCAAGAGATAATATATTCGACAGAATATAAATTCGACCATTTAGTTTCTTTTCTAGGGTGTTTATATAGAGCGGCCAGTACTTTAGAAACCAATAGCAGATATTGACAGATACGTAATTTACTATATTGAATTTATTTTACTCAAGTTACGTTTTGCAAATAAACGAGAGACTTTTTAAAAACTTTTATTGACCGCACTGGAAGACTAATACAGCAAGACTAACTAGATTATTACTAAAGCCTATAGTTACAATGCTAGCTTATCTACTACAGTGGTTGGGGATAAATGCTGACTTAGGTATTCTCTTATGTAAAGGTGGAACTTAACTCCTCCAACCCTAGATGGAATCATCCCCGATGATTCTGTTATATAATAATTTTTGGACTTTCTGGATTCCTTTTTGTCTTCTTCGCTAAATACTTATTTCTAATAATTTTATAACTAAAGTACACTATTACACAAATAACAATAATATATAAAATTATGGTCCAAAAGCTAATATTGGTTATAATAATTGACGTGTCTAACTTATTTAATTTATTTTGTTGGTTGTTTAATTCTTTTTGGTTTTGTAATAATTTGTGCATGTTTACTGCATTTAAACTCAATGGCCCTGGGTTATAGTTAATTTGGTAACTTTTTGACAATGTTAAATTCAATCTAGGTAAATCGAATTTTCGTACTAGTGATTTGGTATTATGGGTTTTAAGAATGTGATTATCTATTGATAATTCACAATATTTTTCAAGGTTTATAATATATGTCCCTATCAATTGAAATTTCCTAATTAGTTTATTACAGGTTTCAGTTATTATATTTTCAGAAGGGATTACTAATATCCATTTATTTGATGTGATTTTTTGAATTTGAATTTCTTTAATATCAATAGTGATAGGAAAACAGTCGTCATGATTTTTCTTAAATGATATAAGACTTATTTCGCATGGTAGATTTTGATGCATGTGTACCGTATTAACGTGATTACATAAGTATTCGTTTTCAGTAACTAGTATACAGGGTTCATCCATTAATATATACCTTTCATGGTTTATTGCTGTGAATTTTGATTTGGGTAAAATAATTTGAAATTTATTATCTATTTTCATTGGTAGCGAATATAATTGGAAATATTGATACATTTGTGGTTCTACCAGAGGAATTTCTAATAGGAAGACAATTTTAAAATCCGTCGAATATCCTTTTATGTTTACAATATTTTCAAATTTTAAAATATTCTTAATTTCAGGTTCAAATGGTAATTTAGTTTTTGTCAGGTAATTTTCAGTACTTTTTATTTCCTGCAGTAATTGAATTGGGTCGACAATAGCATTATGTAGAGTATTTAATTTAGCGAATGTGATAGCTATTCCTATCTTTTCCAAGACATTATAAATCGTTTGGTACGTCAATGTTATTTGATTCAAAATTGTGTGGATTAAGAAATATTGATAGATATAGTTTTCGGCAAGGGTAATATTTCGTATTATTGTTTCTATTTGTATTATTCTAGAATCAAGTATTAATTGATTATGACTTATATTTTTTGCGATTTCGTTGAAATTATTAATTGATGAGTTTAGCAAGGTGATTTGATCTTTTAATATTGATTTGAATTTATATTGATTTTCTTGTAAATGATTGATTTGTTTGTTAATGTTTTCCGCATCTTCACTATCTAAATTTCCTGTGATCACTTTAATAATGGACCCTAAGGCATTTATTAGTCCTCTCTTACGTCTAGGTTGATTCTTGTATGTTGGGTTAATTTGCGTTATTTGTTCGATTATTTTATTTTCCCAATTAGTTATTAGGTTATATGAATTGTAATATTCTTTTTTATAATAATCTTTAGATTCTAATGAGTTTCGTAAATTGTTATATTTTGATTTAATTTTGGCAAATTCATGTATAATAGGTTCTACGTTAAAAATTTGTGCATAAGTCCAGTAGTCATTGCTAATTTGGGTCTGTCCAAGTTGTAAGGGTAGTAGTCCAGGGTTGTTATCAATTTTAATGATTTCTGTTGTCATAAGTGTTATTCCGGATGCCCATCTGAAATATGAGGTTTCTTTAGTTCTTTTACGTGTACTGTTTCGGTTTTATTATTTTGAGAATTTTTTATTTTTACTTTATTATTTTCTAACATTTCTGTAATCACATAAGGGCCTAAAAATTTATTTTTACTTTTGGCGGACCTTTCTGGTGCTTTTTTATATACTTGTTGATTTACGTGAAATTCATTTTGTTCCGGGCCTTGTTTATTACGTTTGTCTATAATTTTTTGCTTTTTGTCTTTATTTTTTATTTCGATTTCCCGGTATAGGGCTTTTACTTTATCTTGGTGTGCTGAAATATAATCTGAGTAAAATGTTGCGCTTACTAGATCTAATGGGTCTCGGGATTTGGTATGACCGAAGGTCAATTCGTGAGGTGTAAAGTGAGTAGATGAATGAATGCTACTATTATACGCTAAGATCGCATATGGCATCAGGTTTATTACTGACATTGCAGGGTCTATATTCTTTAGAATTCTCAAATGTTCTATAAGTGTCGAATGAAATCTTTCTACAGGGGAATTTGATTCGTGATGCCTAGGCGTGGTAAAATGGACTTGAATCTTTTGAGATTTTAAAAGTTCATTTAAAACATGATTCTTAAATTCGGCTCCGTCATCAGCGATAATAGTTTCGGGTACGCCATAAAATGAAAAGTAATTTATTAGTTTTTCTTGTATAGTGATTGCATTTCTTGGACAAGGGTACGCTTGACCTAATTTTGAGAATTTATCAATGATCGTTAGAAAGCTCTGGTTTTCAAACATAAACATGTCGATATGCAAAATTTGGAATGGTTTCGAGGGTGTTTCGGTTAAGACTAGTGGTACATATGGGACGATTCTTGAATATTTGGCTTTTTGACAAATTGCACAATTATTGATATAATTGGTTACATCAATTTTCATTGATTTCCAATAATAGTTATCTTTTAGTTTGTCTAGTGTTTCTGTAATTCCCCGATGATTGGTTTTACTCTCATGTTGATGTTTGATCATCAATATTCGATCTTCCTTACTAATAACATTATTAACTATTTTGGTGCACATTATAATTTTTAAGTTTTCGAAGTTTTGAGTGTATGTATGAACGAATATAGGTATGAGTTCTTTGTCTTTAAAAAATACGAAAATTGTTTTGCTAGGATTCGTGTGATCTCTTACAAGTTCTATTATGGAGTTTGGGTTATGTTTTGAAATTTTTACATTTTTGATAATATTTCCGTCTATCGTTATTTGTGATATATCTAAAGTGGGGTGTACATTCTTTTCGATTATTAATTGGAATGATTTATTATTGATAATTTCGTCTAGAATTGGTATGCCTATGTTTTCGGCGTTTTCTGTTGTGTGTGCTGTTTCTACAAGCTGGTCTGGTCTATTTTCATTAATGTCAAGTCTTACGTCTTGTATTACGTTTATACGAGGTGGATCATTTGATATATTAGGCGGGTCATTTATACAAGGTTGTTCGTTATTTTGTATCTTATTTGATTGATCATTTGATTCCGAATTCTGTATGGGGTTTTCTGCCATGTTACGCAGGTAGTCTAAAATTTCTTGGTTTATTTCACCGGGTTCATTCACGGTTGATTGTGTTTCATTAGCATTTAAGCGGATACGACTTAAAGCGTCAGCATTAGTATTTTGTTTACCATTTTTATATATAATTTCATAGTTGTATTCTTCTAGTTTGAGTCTCCATCTTATTAATTTAGAATTTGGTTCTTTTATGTTAAATAGCCAAACAAGGGGTCGGTGGTCTGTATAGATTAAGAACTTTCTTCCGAATAAATATGGTCTAAACATTTTACATGCCCAAACAATAGAAAGTAATTCCTTTTCTATCGTTGAGTAATTTTGTTCATGTGTATTTAAAGTTCGTGATATATAAGAAAGTGGTTTGTCGTTAGGGGGTGTTCCTTGTGAAAGAACAGCTCCAAGGGCGTAATTCGAAGCATCTGTGGTAAGGACAAAGGGTTTCGAAAAATCAGGGTATTGTAGTACGGGTGCATTGATTAAACACTTTTTTAAATGGTTAAAGGACTCAATAAATTCTTTTGAATGAATTACGGTAATTCCCTTTTTTAAACATACGGTTAACGGTTTTGCTATTTTGGCAAAATCTTTAATAAATTTTCTATAGTATCCAGCTAAACCTAAAAATGATTTTATTTCTTTCTGGTTTCTGGGAATTGGAAAGTTTTTGACAGCTGAAATTTTATCCGGGTTTGGTTTAATACCATTCGGGGTTATTACATGACCTAAATAGTTTATATTCTGTTTTAGAAATTCAGACTTGTCTAATTGTACCTTCATGTTACTATCACGTAGTCTTTGGAAAACTTTTTCTAAATTGGATATATGTTCTTCTAGGCTTGTCGAAAATATAATTATATCATCAAGATACACCGCGCAAATTTCGTTTTGTAGTCCGCGTAAAATATTATTCATTAACCGTTGAAAAGTACTGGGGGCATTTTTGAGCCCAAAAGGCATTCGTTTAAATTCGTAATGTCCTGTGTCTGTTGAGAAGGCTGTCTTTTGTATATCTTCTGTACGCATTTCTATTTGGTGATAGCCACTAGCTAAGTCCAAGGTAGAGAAATAGTTACATTTACCTAATTTGTCTAAAATGTCATTGATATTAGGTATCGGAAATCGATCGTCGATCGTCTGTTCATTCAACTTTCGATAATCTATCACTAATCTATACTTCGCCTTTCCCGAGGCATCTAGCTTCTTTGGAACAATCCAAATTGGGCTATTGTATGGGGAATTTGAATTTTGAATAATATTTGATTTTAACATTTGATTAATTTGGGAATTTACTTCTTGTTTATGAATTTGGGGATATCTATATGATTTGACAAAGATTGGTCTATCGTTTGTTAAGTTTATTTCATGTTTGACTTGATTTGTGAAGCTCAAAGGGACATTTTCTGAATGAAATATATCTCGATATTTGTAGCAAAGCTTTCTAATTAAATTATACTCTTCTTGGTTACAATGTTTTAGTCTTAAGTTTTTTAAATTTTCTTTATAAATGTTATCTATACTTTTATTAATTCTAGGAGATTTTTCATTTTCGATTTCCATAAAATTTAGTTCGTCAGTGTCTACTGTTTCAGTATCCAAAGGCTCTAATAAAGTGAAAGTAATTTCTCTGTCAGTTTCATTTGTTAGAGTTGTTAAAAAGAAATTATCAATTACATTTACTAATGCTTCAGGCATTTCTAACTCGTTAAATTTCGTATAAGGAACAATAGCGTGTCCTGACTGTTGATAAGTAGGTAAAGCTACTATTTGTTCAGTTTTAGGTGGTATTGTTACTGAATATGGTTGTTCTGACGTGACATTGATGTTAACATTTTTGGGAGAAATTTCTATAGTATTTTCTAAGTGAATTGGAATTTTAACCGTAGGTAGTACTAAGTGTTTTGTTGTAAGGTTGATAATTGCTTCAAATTCCTGTATAAAATCTAGACCAATAAGTCCATCAAAATGTTCTGAAAAATTAAATAAGTAAAAGGTGTGACATTGCTCTATTTTAAAATCGATTAGTAATAAAATTCTTAAAATTTCATCGTGAATCGATGAACCGTGAGCTGTCTTAACTTCGAAAGTTTTTGTTTCGATTAAATCTGAAAAATAATGATATGCTAATTTTGGATTAATGAAACTTCTGGTACTACCTGTATCTATAAGAAATTTTGCGTTTAAGGACGGTATGATAATGTATGGTAATAAATGGTTATAGTTGTGTAATTGTGCTACGTCGGTGGTTGTTGGAACGAGATTTCCTGAAAATTTCCATCTGATAAACATTGGGTAAAATTGTTGTTTCGCGCGCTTGCATTATGTTCGTCTGCATTGGAACACGTGTGGATTAAATGAACGGTCGTGTCATCGTACCCATATGAAGTGCTATCTGGATGTATATATTTAGTTTCATCATAATCTATGTCTATGTTATTATATATTTCATTATAAGATACCTCATTATATCCGTTATCATTATAATTTATATCTGGCTGTGAGATTTCGTTCGTAGAATCTCGGACGTTTGAATAATTCTCGTTTAACTGTTGATTATGCAGTTTAGAGATATTTTTTGAGAATATATGCGTATTATTTGATGTGGTATCCATTGGCGTGGGCTTTGTCATAAATTTATTTGTATGGGATTGTGGTTTAAATACATTCGTCGGTTGTTTTTGGAATGCCGAATTATGGGCATTATTATTTTGAAAAGTATTCGGATTCTGCCTGTATTGGTTTTGTGAAAAATTATTGTTATTTTGATATTGTAAGGGTCTAAATTGGGGTTCGTAATTGAAATTTTGTGGGGGTCTTTGCATTGGATTATTCCGTTGGTATTGAGATTGGTAATTTGAAAAGTTATTATTATTGAATGGTCTTTGAGGGAAATTGTTTGTCGGGGTCAATCTAATTGGTGTCGGCCTATTATTATTTATGGTTGGATTGGTATTTTGGTTTCTATTATTAAATTGGATAAAATTTTGTTCTTCCACGATATAGCTTATTGCTTGTTCTAAGTTTGTTGGATTTCTTAGTCTTACAACTAATTGTATGTGATATGGTAAATTACTTATGTACGTTTTTAAGGCAAGCGAATTATAATTTTCAATTTTTATTAACCTTACTTCTTGTGGTTCATCCACTTGATTTAATTTTGCAAATAATAAACTCCTAACATCTTGCATTCTACTGCCATAATCAATTAGTGATTCGTTTTTACTTGGCTTTAAAGTTAATAGATCCTGAACTAGACAATCAATATTTCTTTGATCGGCAAATGTACTAACTAGTGTACTTTTTACTAACTCCCAAGAATTAAGTTCTTGTCTGGGGCAGATTAGATCAGCTGCTCTACCGCTTAATTTAGAAAATATTGTATCAATTAAACAAATGTTTATTGGTGCGTTTGCATTAGTACTATCCTGAAATGCTTTGATTAAGTTTTCTGATGCAGTAATAAATCTTTGCAATAATTTTGGGTTTCCATCAAACTTTGGAATATTGTCAGCTTGGTAACGTAAAAGTGAATAATTTGTTTCTGGCATAGTGTTCAGATTTAAATTTGAATTTGTTGGAGAAAGTAAATTTTCTGTGTCTGAATTTGAATCTATGCTCAGATTTGAAAGTGTACTGAGAATTTCCTCCAGCTTCCAATAAATTTCTTAATATTAGTGTTTTAAATAGTACTGTAACTTAGTTTTAAATAGTAAATTTTAAATGAATTTATTTTTATAACATTTCCATATGTTTGTAAATAGTTAAGAGAAATTATGAAATTAATTTTTGTTACAGTAATATTTAGTTAAAATACGAGTAAATACAATCTTAATTCTAACACATATGAGTATATATTTGTAAAATTCAAATAACGAGAAATAGCAAATTCTTTTGAATTAAAATGACTTACATTAGTAGAAAAATCAAGCTCATCCCTCTGTTCTGTTGCTGACTTCGTCGCTTTGTTTCTTATAACCTATGCCTATAACCAGGAGGCTGCTGGGAGTCTCGTGTCTTGCTTTTCCGTCGGCCAATGAAGAATCGCAGGATAAATCTGCTCCGATCCTCGATGGACAATTCTTCGGTTCTCCGGAATCCTCGCTGAAAACTGCAGGGTAAATCTGCTCCAAACCACGATGGCCAGAATCCAACGATGTCTTCCGCAAGCTACTCAATTCACCTGCAATCGTGTGTTTTGTAGGCTACTCAATTCACCCACCGTGTTCGTTTTTCCGATTAAGGATTAAAATCACAAGTATAAATCTCAAAATGAAAACTTTACACTTCGGAAAATCCTACCGACTGCGCCAGTTACGTTTTGCAAATAAACGAGAGACTTTTTAAAAACTTTTATTGACCGCACTGGAAGACTAATACAGCAAGACTAACTAGATTATTACTAAAGCCTATAGTTACAATGCTAGCTTATCTACTACAGTGGTTGGGGATAAATGCTGACTTAGGTATTCTCTTATGTAAAGGTGGAACATAACTCTCATATAAGGATTTTTCATTTGTACAGTTTTTAATGTTTATCAGAATACTACATTGCCGATATTATCAACATTAGTTATTCGAAAATTTATTATGTTGCATGCATATATTATTATTATTATACGTATAACTTGTATCATGATGCATTTTTTTCATTAAACCATTCTATCCCATAAAAAATTTTTGTTTATTGATTCTGGTAACCATAGATATTTATTTATTTCAGTTTAGGATTAACGCTCCGGTGTTTAAGCTTCCCAGTTAAATTTTGTAATTCAATTGCATGAAAGCTCGTGCTGTTCCGACAAACAGAGACGTTACGAGATGCCGGAAACTGGCTCGTTAGGAATTTAATTAGAACTAATTTATACAGTTCACCTTTTTCCATCCTAATATTCAATTATACAGTGCTATGGGTAACTGAATATTAAGGGTTGTAAACTTCCCTACTAGTGATGATAGATGACGTATGCGTCAAAGATGACGTCACAAGGTCATTGTGACCAATAATTTTAAATGGAACCCTATCGCAAGCGACACCTCTTTTAAAAGGTATCGAAAAAACGTATTCAATGATACTAATAGTTTGTATTTATGGTAGTTTTGATGGATTAAATCAGTAATCAGTAAACTTGGATAATAATTTTAATTACAGATTCAAGAATCAGTACCTACTTATAGTAATTGTTCGAAGTGAGCTCCATCTACTTCCTGACAGTAAAACATCCTATTGCGAAACTATTCTCGTACTTTTTCAAATGTGTCCGCGGAAATAGCCCTACATTCTGTAACAATACGTTGTTTTAAAACATCAATATTGTCAGGCTGAGTGGCGTAAACCTTCGATTTAAGATACCCCCACAGAAAAAAATTTAAGGTGTGAGGTCCGGTGATCGAGGCGGCCATTCCATTGAACCTCGTCGTCCAATCCATCTACCAGGATATTCTTCATCCAAATACCGTCTTACTGCACCGTAATAGTGTGGAGGAGCACCATCCTGTTGGAATGTTATTTCCAAAATGTCGAATTCATCTTGATTATCTTCCAAAATTTCAAGGATTAACGGTTCTATTGCATTTTGCAACATCTGCAGATACACCTCACCGGTTAAGTTGGTATTTAAAAAAACAGGCCCAACGATGTGGTTTCCCAGTATACCTGCCCAAACATTGACCTTCTCGGGATACTGAGTATGTGTTTCACGAAACATGTGAGGATTTGCGTCACTCCAATATCTCACGTTTTGTGTTTTTACATTTCCATTTAGATAGAAAGTACTTTCGTCACTAAAACAAATTGTTTTGACATAGTCTGGCTGTTGGTTAATCTTAGTCTCCATATTTTCACAAAATTGCAGTCTTCGGTCTGGATCGTCGTCTGAGAGTTGATGAACCATTTTTAATTTGTATGGGTGAAATTTGTTTTTTTTTCAACACCCTGTGCACTGTACTTTGACTGACTTCACAGGTTGATGCAACTTGAGTTGTTGAAGAAGTAGGATTTACTATTACTTCTGCCAGTATATCAATTTTTTTCTCATCAGAAATTTGTGGTCTGCCAGATCGTTTTGCATCATTAATACTACCCGTTGTTTTAAACTTACGAAGAAGCTCTCTCAAATAAGTCTTCGAAACTGGGCGATCGGGAAACCTTTCATTAAAAATGCGTTCTGTTGCATAAATATTTTCTCCAGTTTCACCAAGTATTAGGATCGCTGCTACTTTATCACCTAAAACACGTACCATTTCTCTTCTTGAAGCACTTAAACGTTCAGCTCACAACAGTTTAACAAATTATTGAATGTACAAATATTTTAAAATTACAAGGTATTAAAACAGTTAAACGTTCGATCAACAATACACAAATTATTAAATGTATAAAAACTTTGACAGCTAAAAAAACATCAAATTGGGAAGACTTGCAAAAACGTCAGATTATTTACTATCCAACTATCCAGTGGCGGAGCTTGAATTATAAATTTTATTATTAACTGATTTAATTCATCACAGCTTTGCGGTTTTTGCAAGGCAGTTGTCAAAACTGCCGTAAACAGACGCAATATTAGTATCATTGAATAGGTTTTTTCGATACCTTTTAAAAGAGGTGTCGCTTGCCATAGGGTTGGTAGGGTTTGACGCATACGTAATCTATCATCACTAGTAGGGAAGTTTACAACCCTTAATATTCAGTTACCAAATTTCACTAGTTTATGTATAATCGTTCCAAAGATAAGAGGGGGGGGAGGGGACTTTTGAATAGCACTGTATAAACTGATAAGATTATATTCACTGAACCAGATTCACCAAAGCAAATGGCATATATTCATCATAAATTATTAGATCAATTCAACCCTCATCCAAACGATATTTGATTAATATATAAGAAAGATAAGAAAGTTAAATAATATTCCGGTTTGTATATAGTTTCATTCTAAACGAACCCCTATCAAAACTAATATACAAAAATTAATATATATATATATATATATATATATATATATATATATATATATATATATATATATATATATATATATATATATATATATATATATATATATATATATATAATTTTTTTTACACTTATATACATACTAAAAATTTAAGTTTAAATTAGCTATAAAAATCTAGTCTTCCTATATCGATATTAATAACAGAAAGTTCAGGATTATACTTCACACATAAAATATTGTATACTGCTGCAGCAGTTTTAAAACAATGAATACAAAACGACTGAAAATTTGAGATATAGAACAAATATTTCTGTATTTAAAATAATTAAAAGAAATATTTAATCTTTACGTTTTAAAATCATTATTTGTTGTAAATCCAGAACGCTTTATGTAAAATGTTCACCCTCCTTTTATAAATTCAGTATTTATGTTATAAAGAAATGAATGATTATAAATCTAAGAAATTGTTCATAACTAAACGTAATTTTTTTAACTCCAAGCATAAGTTTAAAACAAATGTAAGTTTCTTTTTAACGAATAATAACTTCGAATTAACTAACGAATAATAACCAACGAATATATTAGCAAATCTTGATCATTCTAAATATATTAGATACAATTTAACATTCTCATTTATTTAGTGCGAAACACGTGTCATGTGAAATGAATATTAAACTTTGAAACAACAGTTGTTGTAGAGATCCTTTTATAATAACTCGGTATAATATAATTTTATAGTAATATAAATATAGTAATATAATAATTTTGTAGTAATAATTTGGTTTCTGTTTTCTTAAGGATCAATTCCTGACACTGCATTTATAATTGTGGGGGGGGTCCTTTTAACGAGAATCATAGTTGAACTGGAATAGTATATATCGACTTCATACATGGTAAAATTAAGTCGATATATATCTAACTATTCCAGTTCAACTATGATTCTCGTTAAAAGGACCCCCCCCACAATTATAACTGCAGTGTCAGAAATTTATCCTTAAGAAAACAGAAAGCGAGTTATTCAGGATGCATCTTTTCCAATAAAACACTAACATGTACAATGAATATTTTTGAAAATTACATTAACCTCATAACAATGTTGAAAATTTTGACGTTGAAAAAAAAATTTACATTTAAGAACTAAGTTGTGTGCTCCTTTATATCTTTATATATATATATATATATATATATATATATATATATATATATATATATATATATATATATATATATATATATATATATATATATATATGTATATATATATATATATATATATATATATATATATATATATATATATACATATATATATATATATATATATATATATATATATATATATATATATATATATATATATATATGTATATATATATATATATATATATATATATATATATATATATATATATATATATACATATATATATATATATATATATATATATATATATATATATATATATATATATATATATATATATATATATATATATACATATATATATATATATATATATATATATATATATATATATATATATATATATATATATATATATATATTTTATATATGCACGAAAGCATATAATGATTTTTAAAAACAATTTTTATTCTAATTTAATTTATTTTTAAAGTTTTATTTGATCTTTACATTACAAAATTTAAATGGTTCATAACGTCGTGTTATGACCGCGACTGAGCGAGTATGTTACTACAATACTACAGTTATGCTTTAGTTATGCTTCAGTTATGCTTCAGTTATGCTTCAGTTATGCTGATGCGACCACTTGCTGTCGTATTTATTAATTCACAAGTGCTGACACAAGTCAGGTGATTTACTAGAAAAAGAAGTTATTAACTTTCAGCAAGTAATCACGATCGTGACTTTAAAATATTATACGTTACAGAGAGAGCACGAAGTGGTCTCAAAGCTGTAACGCAAGAGGAGATTACAATGGTTCTTATCTGAACATATTAAGTTACTGCAACAAAGTATAAGGGTAAATGAAGGTGAAGTTTAACAATTCTAAGTACAATGGATAATTTTGATATAACAACTCCCCTTTTATATAAAAAGTTGGTGTTATACAGCAACTTTTAATGTATACAATAATAGTTAAATACAATAATGGTTAAATACAATAATGGTTAAATATAAAATTGCAAGGTTTGCAAGGGTAAAATCACTGAATGTGAGTAAGTTTGAACACTAAAGCGTTTTTTGATTAGAACACAAAAGTTTTTCACTTTTCACTAAAATGTCAGTTCAATTCGATGTCTTCTGCTTGTACATCTTCTGGTCTGATGGAAGGTCGTCTTCTTGGTAGTATACTTCTAAAGGATTGGAATCTTTTGCCTAGTACTGGATGAGGTGGTGGAGAATTTGAGGATACTTCGATTGCAAGTCGTCTTTTTCTGCGACATTTGCAACAAATGTATAGAATAATAAGGGCAATGATTAAGGTAATTGTAAAATAAACAAACCAGGATATATGTTTGGATACGAAGGGTTCATTGATTAAGTCGTCTAATTGTCTTGAATATTCGTCCAGCTTATGTCTGGCGATGTCCAGGTCTTCTGTGTTGAGATTATTTAACTTCAAGGGCTTTAGGTTTGGAATTTTGAGATCGTCGGGTTTTCCTTCGCAACAGTTGAAAGGAATTTTGATTGATTGAATTTCAATGTTGATTTCGGAGAAGTCCTTTTGGTCTGCCTGTACTTTTGTTGCTCCTATAAATGCGTTGCATTATATCAGAACCGAATTTTTGTAGATCAATTCAGTTTTTGAATTTCGGTTCTTGCAGTTAATGGTGATTGACAGTGGTTCGGAATTTATAACTAACCATGTGTTTGTAGTTAATTTCTGTACCTTATATCCTTTTGCAAAGATGAGTGACGTCTGACAGTTTTCTGGCAGGCTTTTGAAGTTTTTGAGAATTTGGGCTTCACAAAGGGCATTGCTGTCGATTGGATATGCGAACAAATCGGGACATATTAAAGTTTTGTGCATAAGTGTTCTACATTCATGTGTATCGGTGATTGGAATGTACATAAG
Organism: Rosalia funebris; assembly: GCA_037954035.1. Taxonomy (NCBI): domain Eukaryota; kingdom Metazoa; phylum Arthropoda; class Insecta; order Coleoptera; family Cerambycidae; genus Rosalia; species Rosalia funebris. Next base: position 23,028,312 of record JAZFAV010000007.1, on the reverse strand, counting down.
AGAATCATCATCTCTCGCGATATATTTTTGTGAGGTTGAGAGAATGTGATACAAACCAATTCTATTATCTAAAATTGGAATTGGATAAAGTCTAAAAATTCTAAACGTTTCATGATCGACTAATGGGATCTTTAAAACAAATACTAAATCTGAGTCTGTTTGAAAAGCTTCTAATTCCATGATGTCCAGATATTTCGCAACATTTTGAATTCGAGTATCTAGAGGTAAATTGTTTTGATGCAAATTATGTGCAATTTCTTGTAGTGACAAGATTAGTTTTTCAGGTGAGATTATTGAAGTGTGAATGATTTTTGATCGAGCAAAGGTGATTGAATTCAGTATGTTATCCAATTCATTTTCAATGTATAAATAGGTTTCCATAAGGAGTTCGCATTTGTCTAGGAATTTTAAAGCGAGTCTAATTATTTTTATTTCGTTATTTGTGCGACGAATCGTATCTGAGATTAATTCCAGATCATTGTTAAACGTCATTTCGTCAAACTGTAACTTTTGGATTGTTATGTTAAAATTCTTGATAACAGATGTCGTTACGGAAATTTGATTCTTAAGTAAATTTTCAATCTGATGTTCGTCTTTTAATAATTTATTTATACTATCCGTATAGTATTGACCGTCTTCTGCATCTAAGTTTCCGGTGATTGCTTTAAAAATTGAACCAATACCATTTATAATTCCACGTTTATATCGTGTTCTAGTAATGTCATAATTAAGAGATTCGAATTTTTCTCGCATTGTTCTTGAAACTTGGGTTAGTAAACTAACGTGAGTTTTTACTTCTCCTTTAAATAATTCCATGTTTTCATAATTTTCATGTATTGAATATAAAAGTCTGTCAAGTAGTCTTTCGTTTTGGTCAAAAGTAATTTTTATGTCTGTTATGTTTTTATGTACCAAGAGTGTCCATTTTTTATTAGTAACAACGAGGTTGTTTTCTTCATGATAGTAAATTCCTATCGTATTGTCTATTGATTTTATTTTGTATTGGGATCGTACTGTTTGTACTGCTGATCCGACCAGCAAGAGAAACCTGAAAATAATTTTAATTTTCATTTTCGAAATACGGTTTCAACCTATCGAAGTTTACTTTACTGTTTTGATTTGTTTCTGGATTGAAAAGAATAGCTGAATTTTGAAAGATTTCCTTTATTTCAAAAGGGCCATTAAATTTGTTGCCTAGTTTATTTTTAATTTGGGATTCTTTCACATAGACTTTATCGCCTATTGAGTATTGATGTGTTTTTTGGTGAACGTGTTTGTCAAATCTTTGTTTGGCTTTTTCTTTTTGTAAATTTGTACGAGTTCTAGCAATTTTGTAATAGTGTGATATTTTGTTGTTCAGATCGCGAATATACTTGGTAATTAATTGTTCTTGATTATACCAGGTTTCGGGAGGTCTCCTTTGGGTATGACCAAAGACTAGTTCATAGGGGGTAAATCCGTGGGTTTTATTTACTGAATTATTATAACAAATTACTGCATACGGAGTGATTGATAATGGGTGTTCGTTCAGATTTTCGGATTTGTTAGCTCTTATCATTTCTAATATGGTTGCATGAAAACGTTCTAGTGAACCGTTTTATTGCGGGTGATTTACGCTAGAGAAGGTTAATTTGATATTGTAAAGGGTACAAAGGTCCTTAACAAGATTGTTATTGAATTCTTTTCCATAATCACAATGGATTCTGATCGGCGTTCCATAATGTTGGAAATACAATAAAAGTGTATTGACTATCGATTTTGCGGATTTGTCTACGATTGGGTAAGCTTGTGTGAACTTTGTAAGTTCATCTCGAATGGTTAACAAATAATTTCTTGTGGGAATTTCCAAAACATCTACGTTAATTCGTTCAAATGGTGATCGGGGTGTTTCCGTTATGACAAGTGGATTGTCTAGATTTTTTCTCAAGATTTTTGTCTTTTGACAAGTTTCACATTGTTTTATGAAATTTTCTACGTCTTTCGTGAGTCCTGTCCAATTGTATCTGTTTTTGATTCTGCGTTTGTCTCATTGATACCTCGGTGAAGATTTGCTTTACCTGAGTGGTTTTGATCGATTATGATTGGAATTTGTTCTTTGTCAGGGTTTTCAACTAAATTTTGACATATTGTAAGATTTAAATCTTTGTCAGAAAAGATGAAAGATAGAATTTCTAAGCTTGCGAGTTCTAAATTGTTTTCCACAAAATAAGTTTTTTCTGAGTCGAAAACATGTTGATCTCTATAAAGAGTGATAAATAAAGTTTCGATTACATTTTCAGGATCGAAAGGTAATGGAATGATGTAATATTTCCTATTTTTGACTGTTTTACTGGAAACAATGTTGATTTTATTGTTACAAAAATTTGGATTTTCTTCAAAGATGTCATCTATTATTTTGTAATGAAGATCGGTTAATTTGTTTTGAATGAAAAATGTTATTATGTCTTTATGACTTTTGTCTAGAAGTTGATTGTTGGTAAAACTTAATTTTGAATAGTCAATTAATGATGTTGTTTTGTAAAGATTAATAAATCGTTCGAATTCATTTACAATGGTTTCAGGGGCGATTTCTGTATCGTCCGTGTCTTCGGAGTCTGAATTTGCAGATAGAATTTTGTTTTCAAATTGTATACATTTTTGGAAATGATTTATTTTGATACGGCTAAGTGCGTCAGCATTTTTGTTTATTTTTCCAGGTTTGTACGTTATTTCATAATCATATTCTTCGAGTTTTAGACGCCATCGCGCTAAGCGACTACCAGGGTCTTTAATTGAAAATAGCCATGTTAATGGTCGATGATCTGTGACTAGCTGAAATTTTCTTCCAAATAGATAGGGTCTAAAGTGTTTTACGGCCCATACAATAGATAAACACTCTCTTTCTATTGTAGAATATTTAGTTTCCGCTTTACAAAGTGTTCTAGAAGCGAATGCGATAGGTAAATCTTTTCCTATTGTGCCTTGTGATAAAACTGCGCCAATAGCAAAAGAACCTGCGTCTGTAGTTAAAATAAAAGTGTCTTCGAAATTTGGATAAATTAAAATTGGACTTGTGATTAAAGCATTTTTTAATTCTTCAAAGGAATTTTTACAATCTGAGTCAAAATTAAATTGTACGTCTTTTTGTAAAAGTTTCGTCAAGGGTTTAGAAATTTTGGCAAAATTGGGGATGAATCGTCGGTAATAACCGGCTAATCCTAGAAAAGATTTTATTTCTTTTGGATTTGTTGGCTGAGGAAAATTTTCAATGCAATTTATTTTTTCTGGGTTAGGTTTTACTCCATCGGGCGTGATTAGATGTCCTAAATATGCAACTTCTTTTCTGAGAAATTCACATTTATCGGGCTGAATTTTAAGATTTGCGATTCTAAGTCTTTTAAATACTTCGGAAAGTCTGTGAATGTGTTCGTCAATAGTTGGTGAATAGATTATTATGTCGTCCATGTAAACTAAACAACGTTCGTTCTGTAAACCTAAAAGAATGTTGTCCATTACGCGTTGGAATGTCGCTGGTGCGTTTTTTAATCCGAAAGGCATACGTAAAAATTCAAAGTGTCCGTTCTCTACAGAGAATGCTGTTTTTGGGATGTCTTTTTTGTCTATTTCTAGTTGGTGAAAGCCATTTGCTAGGTCTAAAGTACTAAATAGGGAACATTTACCTAGTTGGTCTAGTAGATCTGAAATGTTAGGGAGTGGATATTTGTCTCCGACTGTTATTTCGTTTAATTTTCTGTAATCGACTACGACGCGCCATTTCTGTTTTCCAGAAGCGTCAATTTTTTTTGGGACAACCCATACTGGGGATGACCAGGGCGAAATAGAGGGTCTAATTATACCTTGTTTTAACATCTTATTGACCTGTGTTTTTACTTCCTCTTTATGGACATACGGGTATCGATAAGATTTCGTAAATATCGGCTTTGAATTACCGGTGTCGATTGAATGTTTTATTTCGTTAGCGAATGTAAGATTGTCGCCTTCAAGATAAAATATATCGGAATACTCTAAACAAAGTTCGGTAATTAGTTCTTGTTCCTCTGTGTTTAAATGGTCTAATCTTAGTTGGTTTCGAATTTCAAATGTGCGGTCGACTACTGGGTCATTGAATGTTTCTGAATTTTGATTACTGTTGTAAATATTTGAGTTTAATAACATTGAACTGTTTATTGGTTCTAAATTTAGATTTGAAAAGTCAATGAGTTTTGGTATGGCATTTGCGTTTATTACAGATGTACAAAATTCACCTTTGTTGTTAATGTGTACGAGTGCGTTAGGTAAACGTACTTTTTCTATCTCCTGAGCTGAAAGAATTGCGTCAGTGTTGAAAAGATTACAACGAAATTTGAATATTTGTTCGATACGAGGGGCGATTGCAATTTTGTTCGAAATTTTCGGAATGTTTTTTGAATGTTGAAAATTTGTTGGACTGTTTTTAGGAATTTGGTCTGATAATTTGTCGGTTACTTTAAATAAAGGAACTGTTTTGAAATTAGTTATTAATTGCATGTTTTTGATGTCTATAATGCATTCGTAATGTTCTAAAAAGTCTGAGCCTAATAATCCGTCGAATTCTATGTCGATGTCGTGTACATAAACTTTGTGAGGACTAAAATCGTCAAAAGGAATTAAACATGATTCTGTTATTAATAATTTTTGGTCAGTAATACCTTGAATTGAAATATTTTCGGGGAAACGATCAGTGTAATTTTGGCAAGTTTTTCTTTTAAAAATCGAAAGTCCAGCGCCTGAATCAATTAAAATTTTAAAAGTATTTGTAGCATCCTTGATGTAGTACAAATTTTTTGAATTCACTGTTAATAATGCGCTTAAAGGAATTTTTGTTGGCGGTTGTTTGCTTGTTCTTGTTGGTTTAAATTTAAGGTTCTCATTTGTGATTCGATTTTCACACAAATGTCCGAAGTTTGTGTTTGATCCGCTGGTTTGTCTAAAGTTTGGGGATCGTGAAAATTTTGATAACGGTAAGGGTTTTCAAAGTCATTCGTTTCGAAATTTTCGGTTTGATAGTTATTGTCATTGTCATAATAGGTTTCGTCTTGATGTTCATATTGGTTGTCATAAACAGGTTGATAATCAGTATTATCATAGTAATTTGGATTGTAATTTTGGTCTTCATGAACAGTATCATCATAAGTAAAATCGTTTTGTTCATGATAGAAATTTTCGTTCGTGTTTACATGATGTGTCCTATTATTATTGTTATTATAATTCGGGTTAGGGCGAATTACATTTGGTCTCTGAAAATTGGGGTTAGGCCTTATCGTGGAAGGTCTATTTTGAGGGTTGGTTTGTGAAGTACCTTGGTCTTGTGGTCTGGCTTGAAAATTTTGATTTTGGTTTTGGAAAGGTCTTTGAAAGTTTTGATTCGAAGTTGATGGTTGTAAATTGTTGTAATTTGGCTGAAAAGGTCTCGAAAAATTCTGAAATTGAGATGGATACATATTTTGTTGACGCTTTGCTCTACATTCGACAGTAGAATGTCCTGAGCGTTTACAATAATTACATATTTTCTTTGAATTTAAATTCTGATTTTGTTGAAAAGGTTTTTGTGAAAAATTTTGATTTGGTTTTTGTTGGCGTTTTTGAGATTCAAAGTACGAAAGTTGTAACTCTCGCTTTATTCTAGCTGTTGCGGCTAGCATATTAGCTGGGTTACTTGCGCGAACTATAGATCCAATTTTTGGGTCTAAGCCAGTCAGTAAAGTGTTTAGTGTCATAGTCTCTATTAAGTTTGATTGAGCACTTTTCTGTTCCGCTGTTAAATTTGTTTTTTGAACTGCCGCGTGCATTTTTGCATTGTGTGTCTGCAAACGCGATATAAAATTCAATGCAGATTCATTACTTTGTTGTGATAGACGTTGAAGGTCCTGTATTATTGATGTTAAATCTCTAGAGTCACCAAAATGTGTCTCTAAAAGTGTTTTTATTTCTTCCCATGTGGAAGGATTGCGCGAATTTACAAGCTCGGCTGCTTTTAATTTTAATTTATTTTTGACGTGTAACATAAGCAATAATTTTTGATTGCCTACGGCCATACTGAATCCAGTCATTACTGCATTCAAAAATGTTTGTAAAAATATTTGATTACCATCGTATTCAGGAATGATGGAAAATATCTCGGACAGCTTATAAGGTTCGACTGTCTCATTTTGTTGTTCATCGTTAGATAATGGTGCCGGTGGTGGCATTTTGAATTTAATTATTATTAAAAACTTGATAAAATAGTAAATAAAATTAAATATGGTAGTTTGTTTTTTAACAAACTGGTCTGTATTCACAGAAATTGAATAAACAAAATTTGCTTTATGTTGCAAATAAATAAATAAATAATGGTAGCACAAACGAGATGATTCTCAAATGGACTTACCAGAAGAATTTTGCTTCCATTCAGATCCGGTCTGGGTCGTTACAGGTGAGGCAATTCCGTGTTCCAATAACGTTGTCCGACTGGGTGATGGGATGATTTTGAAATGTTGTTTGTTACTGTGATGACAGGGGACTACAAACAGTTAGGGCAGGCCCGTGTTCTCCTTGTAGCACTCCTCCTGTTGGTTTCTTTGTTGCTTTCTTGATTCTTGATTTTTCTCTTCTTGAGCTGTGTTCGTCGATTTCACTTTAGGAATTGGAATTCCACGTTACTAGTTAGGCAAATCCGTGTTCTAATAACGCGTGAAGTCCTACCGACTGCGCCACTTTTTATATGCACGAAAGCATATAATGATTTTTAAAAACAATTTTTATTCTAATTTAATTTATTTTTAAAGTTTTATTTGATCTTTACATTACAAAATTTAAATGGTTCATAACGTCGTGTTATGACCGCGACTGAGCGAGTATGTTACTACAATACTACAGTTATGCTTTAGTTATGCTTCAGTTATGCTACAGTACTGATGCGACCACTTGCTGTCGTATTTATTAATTCACAAGTGCTGACACAAGTCAGGTGATTTACTAGAAAAAGAAGTTATTAACTTTCAGCAAGTAATCACGATCGTGACTTTAAAATATTATACGTTACAGAGAGAGCACGAAGTGGTCTCAAAGCTGTAGCGCAAGAGGAGATTACAATGGTTCTTATCTGAACATATTAAGTTACTGCAACAAAGTATAAGGGTAAATGAAGGTGAAGTTTAACAATTCTAAGTACAATGGATAATTTTGATATTTTGATATAATTTTAAGGTATCGAAAAAACCAATTCAATGATACTAATATTGCGTCTGTTTACGGCAGTTTTGACAACTGGCTTTCAAAAACCGCAAAGCTGTGATGAATTAAATCAGTTAATAATAAAATTTATAATTCAAGCTCCGCCACTGGATAGTTGGATAGTAAATAATCTGACGTTTTTGCAAGTCTTCCCAATTTGATGTTTTTTTAGCTGTCAAAGTTTTTATACATTTAATAATTTGTGTATTGTTGATCGAACGTTTAACTGTTTTAGTACCTTGTGGTAATTTTAAAATATTTGTACATTCAATAATTTGTTAAACTGTTGTGAGCTGAACGTTTAAGTGCTTCAAGGAGAGAAATGGTACGTGTTTTAGGTGATAAAGTAGCAGCGATCCTAATACTTGGTGAAACTGAAGAAAATATTCATGCAGCAGAACGCATTTTTAATGAAAGGTTTCCCGATCGCCCAGTTTCGAGGACTTATTTGAGAGAGCTTCTTCGTAAGTTTAAAACAACGGGTAGTATTAATGATGCAAAACGATCTGGCAGACCACAAATTTCTGATGAGAAAAACATTGATATACTGGCAGAAGTAATAGTAAATCCTACTTCCTCAACAACTCAAGTTGCATCAACCTGTGAAGTCAGTCAAAGTACAGTGCACAGGGTGTTGAAAAAAAAACAAATTTCACCCATACAAATTAAAAATGGTTCATCAACTCTCAGACGACGATCCAGACCCAAGACTGCAATTTTGTGAAAATATGGAGACTAAAATTAACCAACAGCCAGACTATGTCAAAACAATTTGTTTTAGTGACGAAAGTACTTTCTATCTAAATGGAAATGTAAATACACAAAACCTAAGATATTGGAGTGACGCAAATCCTCACATGTTTCGTGAAACACATACTCAGTATCCCGAGAAGGTCAATGTTTGGGCAGGTATACCGGGAAACCACATCGTTGGGCCTGTTTTTTTAAATACCAACTTAACCGGTGAGGTGTATCTGCAGATGTTGCAAAATGCAATAGAACCGTTAATCCTTGAAATTTTGGAAGATAATCAAGATGAATTCGACATTTTGGAAATAACATTCCAACAGGATGGTGCTCCTCCACACTATTACGGTACAGTAAGACGGTATTTGGATGAAGAATATCCTGGTAGATGGATTGGACGACGAGGTTCAATGGAATGGCCGCCTCGATCACCGGAGCTCACAACTTTAGATTTTTTTCTATGGGGGTATGTTAAATCGAAGGTTTACGCCACTCAGCCTGACAATATTGATGTTTAAAACAACGTATTGTTATAGAATGTAGGGCTATTTCCGCAGACACATTTGAAAAAGTACGAGAAGAGTTTCGCAATAGGATGTTTTACTGTCAGGAAGTAGATGGAGCTCACTTCGAACAATTACTATAAGTAGGTACTGATTCTTGAATCTGTAATTAAAATTATTATCCAAGTTTACTGATTACTGATTTAATCCATCAAAACTACCATAAATACAAACAATATTAGTATCATTGAATACCTTTTTTCGATACCTTTTAAAAGAGGTGTCGCTTGCCATAGGGTTCCATTTAAAATTATTGGTCACCATGACCTTGTGACGTCATCTTTGACGCATACGTCATCTATTATCACTAATAGGGAAGTTTACAACCCTTAATATTCAGTTACCAAATTTCACTAGTTTATGTATAATCGTTAAAAAGATAAGAGGGGCGAGAGGGGACTTTTGAATAGCACTGTATATATATATATATATATATATATATATATATATATATATATATATATATATATATATATATATATATATATATATATATGTTATATAAAATATTTAATTGTATACATTTTAGACTTAGAATACTTAGAATAATTTCAGTTAGGTACAATTTACATTGTATCATATCTCAAGTAACACAATCTTTGCTTTTTCTTATCAGTTGTTTCTCATAGTTACTTGATACTATTCGTGACTTATCTTATTCTCAAAAACAAAGACTTGCTTATGGTCAGCAACTCACGCCTAACTTCTAAGAATACTCATGGCTAAAGCCATTCCCATGCAGAGTCAGCAAATGACAGTTTATATAGGCGAAAGCGTGCGACCAGAAGTTAGTATCCGGCAGAGCGGCATAGTATCCGGCAGACCGGCATAGTATCCGGCAAACTAGCATAACTCATTTCAAACCTCCGGTACTCACTTAATATTATTGTAATTTTAAATCCTTTATAACAAAACGTTCAATTGTGTATTTCAAAAATAAATTGTTTTTAAAAATTGATTTTTATCGACCACGATATAAAAATCTGGCGCAGTCGGTAGGATTTTCACACGTCGTTAAAACACGGACTTTCCTCACTATCGTCGTGCAATTCCAATTCCCAAGTGACTACAAAGAACCTCAAGAAAGAAAACAATTTTTACGAAGAACGCAAGAAAACCCCAAGAAGGAAATCGCTCCAGAACACGGAATCGCCTAACTGGTCCGAACCTTTTGAAGCCCGGAAGATCAGCTGTTCCCAGGTGACCCAGTTAAAACACGGAAATTGCCTCATTAACTGCGATATCCAGGCCAGCGTCCGGATGAATTTGATTTGGTAAGTGCATTCATATAGAATTGTCACGCCTTATCTCAAACTTCTCAAAGTGTATATTACATTATACGATTATACTGTTAATCGTCACATTTTAATTACGCGATTATACCGTTAATCGCATTACTTACATTTTATCTACATCTAAAAATAAAGTGGTATAGTCCAGTCGCTATTGCTCCTATATTCACCTTACTCCCTAATTTTACATTTAACGTGAAAAAATATATAAATCTATTTTTTATTATTTTATTTAAATTTTTCTAACCGATTTATTAAAAATGGCAACTGCCAACGTAAATAATCAAATTGAAGAACAGGTAGAAGCTTATAAACTTTCAGAAGTATTTTCTATTGTACCCGAATATGATGGAAATCAGATCTTCTTACAAACATTTTTAAACGCTGTTCGTTGTGCCTTCCAAATGGCTGTAGGCAACCAAAAAACATTATTGACCCTCCATGTCAAAAATAAGCTTAAAGGTAAAGCCGCTGAATTAATTAATTCTCGCAATCCTGCAACATGGGACGAGATTAAAATATTATTAGAAACTCATTTCGGAGATTCTAGGGATCTCACATCTCTCATTCAAGACCTTCAACGCATTTCACAAAATCAGAATGAATCCGCTTTAAATTTTATTTCGAGACTTCAGTCACATAATGCGAAAATGCACGCTTGTGTTCAGAAACAACCATTGACACCAGAGCAAAAATTAGCACAATCTACTTTAATAGAGACGATAACATTAAATACTCTTTTAACAGGGCTAGATCCTAAACTTGGCTCAATAATTCGTGCTGGCAATCCTTGTAATATGCTAGAAGCAATATCTCGAATTAAAAGAGAGCTACAGCTTTCGTATTTTGAAAACCAAAAATTTTCTCGTTCAGTAAATACATCTCAAATTAAAAAGCCTCAAATTAGTGTACAAAAAGTCTGCTCGTACTGCAAACGAAACGGACACACTATAAACGAATGTCGCACTAGACAAGCTACCCACCAATTTAATAATAATAATTCTACGAATTTTTCTAATAACACTTTTAGGCCAAATTTTCATCAACCAGGTCAACAAACTTTTCCAAGACCTACATTTACCCAAAATCAACCTAGGCCGATGTCTACAAATCAGCCAAATAATAATTTTCAACAAAACAAATTTATGCAAAATAGACCACCAATTTTTAGACAAAACCCAAATTTTCAGAGACCCTCCGTGATAAGATCAAATCCAAATTTTAATCAACAACGTACGCATCATTTAAATGAAACTGTGGATGATACTGCTCATCCGTACTATGAAACATATTACACAAATGATACTGCTCATTTGTACGAAAATGAACAATACGGAATGACGAATAGTCCTGCTTATTCAAGTTCAACTCAATATTTTCAGCCCAATTATCAAATTGATAATTACGAATATAATCATACTGCTCAAAATCAAGACTCATACGACGCTACTTTTAACGATAATACTCAAAATTTCGATACTACTCAATATCCTGAAAATTCAAATACCCAAAATTTTCAATTAGACCCCCAGTCTTACGAAGACCCGCCGAATCAATCAACCGCCTTAGAACAAATTCAAGCTCAATTTGAAACGCTGAACTTGAATCAAAATCAAGACAGCCAAGAACAGAAATTCATGTAAAAAGACCTTTACTCACCGTAAATCCTCACAACCTATATTATATAAAGGACATAACTAATACTTTTAAAATATTAATAGATACAGGAGCAGGTATTTCAATTTTTAAGCCAAAAACATGTCTAAATTATAAAAGAAGGTCCCCTGAAAACGTTGTTATACAGGGTATAACCGATCAAAAACTTCTAATTACTGAATCAACATTAATTCCATTCGCTGACAACGATCCACACAAAGTATATATCTACAATCTCGATATTAGTTTCGATGGTTTACTAGGCTCTGACTTCCTAGAGCATTATAATTGTGTAATTGATTTTAATAATAGACAACTCGTAACGAACTTTAAAACAGTACCTCTATTTAAGGTCGAAGACCCTTCTCAAGATTTTGATTTGCCGCCCTCCATTCCAAATCAGACTAAAGAAGTGACTCATCCTCTTCCAAAAATTTCTAAATTCAATCAAAAACTGACTACAGTTGAAAACAAAAATTTTAGTTTTCCAAATTACAACCAGGCATCTCCAAAAGTAATCCAGAAACCTTCCAAAATTCAAAATAAAATTTGTATAGGTCCTCGAACTGAACAAATTTTCAAATTTAAATGTAATATTTTTAATACTGACGCAATAATATGTAATCAAGAAATAGAAAAAGTTCGTATACCGAATGCCCTTGTGAAAATTAATAACCAAGGTGAATTTTTAACAACAGTTATCAATGCTAACGCTATAGCAAAAACTATTGACTTTTCTAAATTTGAAATAGAACCTATTCAAAATTTTTCAGCATTCAATTTAAATGACCAAATTCAAAATTCAGGTCAATTTATTGATAGAAATTTTGAAATAAGAAATCAGTTAAGACTTGAACATTTAAATAAAGAAGAGAAAGAGTTATTAACGGAACTCTGCCTTAACTTTTCAGACATATTTTATCTCGAAGGAGATAACCTCACTTTCACTAATGAGATTAAACATTCAATTGATACCGGAAATTCGAAACCCATTTTCACAAAATCTTATAGATACCCGCACATCCACAAGGATGAAGTAAAAAATCAAGTATCTAAAATGTTGAATCAAGGTATAATTAGGCCATCAGTTTCGCCATGGTCCTCCCCTGTTTGGGTTGTCCCAAAAAAAATGGACGCCTCTGGTATACAAAAATGGCGTGTTGTGGTGGATTACCGTAAATTAAATGAAGCCACAGTAGGTGATAAATACCCTTTGCCCAATATTTCGGATATATTAGATCAACTCGGTAAGTGCGAATACTTTACGACTTTAGATCTCGCCTCTGGATTTCACCAGATAGAAATTAATCCCGAAGATATTTCCAAAACTGCTTTTTCTGTCGATAATGGTCACTATGAATTTGTTAGAATGCCCTTTGGATTACGAAACGCCCCTAGCACATTTCAACGTGTTATGGACAATATATTATTAGGAATTCAAAATGAGCGATGTCTCGTCTATATGGACGACATTATCATTTATTCACCCACTATTCAGGAACACATGTCAAGACTTACAGACGTATTTAAGAGACTACGAAACGCGAACCTCAAAATTCAACCTGACAAATGCGAATTTCTCCGGAAAGAAGTCGCATATCTTGGACACATAATAACCCCTGACGGTGTAAAACCAAACCCCGACAAAATTAATTGTGTTGCAAACTTTCCGCAACCTAAAAATCAAAAAGATATTAAATCGTTTCTCGGACTCGCAGGTTATTACCGCCGATTTATTTCAAATTTTGCAAAATTATCCAAACCAATGACAAAATTACTTCAAAAAGATGTTCCATTCCTTTTTGACAATGACTGTATTACTGCATTCGAACAATTGAAAGAAGCTTTAACCACTACCCCTATACTAAATTATCCAAATTTCGATGAGCCATTTGTACTGACAACGGATGCTAGTGCATTCGCAATTGGCGCAGTTTTATCTCAAGGTCTTATCGGTAAAGACCTCCCCATTGCATATGCTTCCAGGACATTATGTCAAGCAGAAACTAAATACAGCACCATTGAACGTGAATTATTAGCTATTGTTTGGAGTGTAAAACACTTTAGACCGTACCTCTTTGGCAGAAAATTTAAACTGGTCACAGACCATAGACCTCTTACATGGCTTTTCTCGATTAAAGATCCAGGCAGCCGCCTTGCGCGCTGGCGTTTAAAATTAGAGGAATACTCCTACGAAATTGAGTATAAACCAGGTAAGATAAATAAAAACGCGGACGCACTATCGCGAATAAAAATTAATTATTTCAGAAATTGTGCAAAATTACAAACAAAAGTTTTAAATTCAAATTCTGACAATGACGATAACGAATCTATCAGTACTGACGAATCCCCTGAGACAATTGTAGAAGAACTCCAAAATTTCGTAAACTTGTATAAAACTCAATCCCTAATAGATTACAACAAAATCCAATTTACTAATAATCAGTTGTTAGATAAAAAACATAAAGATATTGTTACATTCTTTCAAAAAGATAAATTAGCAGATTTACACTATAAAATTATCGAGGATATACTCGAAGAGCAACCCGATTTTATGAATAACAAAATTAACATAGTCTCTAGTAAATCCGTTAAGAATCGTAAATACTATATAATTCTTTTACCATTTGAACCTGATAGTATAATAGAAACGCTTTTTATCACATTATTCAGAGGACAAGACAATTTTGAAGAAACAAAAAATTATTATATTGAAAATAATTTAGACCTACCAACTTTAGAAATGTTTTCCTATATTTATTCAGGTAAAAACATAAAACTTACTATTTGTCAAAATTTAGTCAAACGACCTGACGATGACCAAATACCAATTATAATTGATCAACATCATTCAGGAAAATCTAACCTTCATCGAGGAATCAATGAAACCATTAGACGAATCAAAGAAAAATATAATTGGCCCGGTTTACTAAAAGATGTCGAAAAATACATTCAAAATTGCGAGACATGCCAAAAAACAAAAATTTTGAGAAAAAATTTAAGTAGTCCTCTAGTAATTACGGAAACCCCGAAAACACCGTTTGAACGAGTTAACATTGACATTCTAGAAGTCCCCACTCGGAATTATGTTTTGACCATCAGAGACGAATTAACTAAATTTACTCAAGCATACCCGCTTGAAGACAAAACCGCACGATCGACAGTAAATACTTTACTTGTTTACTTCCAACACTTTGGCACACCCCTTCGCATTCACTGCGACTATGGAAAGGAATTCGACAACACCCTGCTTAGAGATCTTTGCACCCTCTATGACATTAAACTGACGTATTCCAGTGTTAATCATCCGCAATCCAACGGATCGGTTGAACGTTTCCACGCAACCTTATTAGAGATGATTAGAATAAATAAAACAGAAAACCCTCACGAACACCCTCTAACAGTACTCCCATATGCTGTAATATGCTACAACAATTCCGTCAACAAAACCCATGGATTCTCCCCATACGAATTAATTTTCGGTCATACTTCCAGCCGACCTCCAGAAAAATTATATAATGAAAACCAGTTAATTTCAAAATATATCAGAGACCTTAATAACAGAATTTCTCACTACTACAAAATTGCCCGTGAAAAAACTATACTGTCTAAGCAAAAATCAAAAACTAGGTTTGACAAAAATGTCCCCGAAAATCAATACGAATTTAAAGTCGGAGACAAGGTCTACGTGAAAGAGTCACAGATCCAAAAAAAAATTTAGCAATAAATTTAACGGTCCCTTCGAAATTCAAGAAATACTAAAAAATTCTGCAATCCTATTAAACTCTGAAACAAATCAAACAACTAAAGTAAATTTTGACCGAATAAAACCCTATTTTGAAAATTAAATTTAATTACAGGTTTCTCCTGCTGATAGGGACAGCAGCATCCCAATACTCAATAACACCCATAGAAAATACAATCGGAGTCTATTATCACCATGAAAGCGATATTTATGTGACAAACAAGCATTGGACTCTCCTTGTTCACAAGAACATTTCAGCTCTAAGATTAGCTTATCAACATAATGAACATATTCTTGAAAATTTAATACGTGCCGTCAGCCCTATTTTTGAAAACATGAATTTATTTCGAGGCGAAGTAAAGATCCACATCAGTTTATTAACACAAATTTCTGGTAATATTAAAGAAAAATTAAATGAAATTAATTATGATACAAAACGCTATAAACGTGGTATTTTAAATGCTATTGGTTCTGTATTTAAAGCAATCACAGGAAATCTAGACGCAGAAGATGGCGAATATTACACAAACAGTATTAACAAATTAATTACAGACGAACATCAAATTGAAAATTTATTAAAAAATCAAATATCCGTAACAACATCGGTAATAAAGAATTTCAACACAACTATTCAAAAATTACAACTAGACGAAGAAACATTTAACAGAGACATTAAATTAATATCTGACACAATTTACAGAACTAAAGAGAAACTCAAAATTTTCGAAGTAAAATTAAGATTCCTAGAAAAATGCGAAATATTAATGGAAAGCTACTTGTACATTGAGGACCAATTAAATGACATATTAAATTCAATTACATTCGCGCGTCTAAAAATCATTCATACTTCTATTATAAATCCTAGAGATCTGATATCCGCATTACAGGAGATATCTCAAAACTTGCATCAAAATAATTTACCACTTCCAATAAAATTATCTGATGTTGGTAGATATCTAGATATCATAGAACTATCAGCATTTCAAACCGATTCAGATTTAATATTTGTTCTAAAAATTCCTCTTATTGATCAACAAAGATTTTCCTTATTCCAATTATTCCCAATGCCTATCCTCAATAATCGGACTGGTTTATATCATGTTTTGTCAACCAATCAAAAATATGTTGCGCGAGACGACGATTCTATAATGTACATTCCTATGTCAAATCTCGACGGATGCAAACCACTCGTCTTTGGACAAAAACTGTGTTCAAATTTGTTCGCCTACCCCATTGATGACAACGCCATATGCGAAGCCAAAATTCTGAAGAACACCAGGACCCTTCCGGAAAATTGCCAGACATCATTAATATTTGCAGAAGGATACAAAGTTCACAATCTAGAAGACAACACTTGGCTTATAATCAATTCTGAACCCCTTCAAATAACCATCTCATGTCAAAACCGAAATTCTAAAACTGAAGTCATTTTCAAAAATTCTATTCTCAAGTTACAACCTTATTGTAGTGCTTTTGTTGGTGTTACCAAAGTCCAAGCAAACTCTAGAGACACTACTGTAACTCATGATGATTCTCACCCTATTCTAATCCCTTACAACTGTTGTGACAACATTCGTAACGATCTGCAAATTCCAAAATTAAAGCCTTTAAAATTAAACAATCTCAACGTTGAAGACCTTGAAGTTGCAAAGCACAAATTAGATGAATATTCCAAAACCCTTGATGATTTAATCAACGAACCTTTTGTCACGAAACATATTTCTTGGTTTACCTATTTCATAATGACTGTCATAATTCTTCTCGTCATCCTATACTTCACATGCAAATGCAGAAGAAGAAGAAGACTTGCTATTTCCCTAACGTCAAATTTACCTCCACCGCCTCCTGGACAATCAAAACCCGTTGGACGACTCACCAACTTTATTTCAAGAAGAAGGCCCGCTATCAGACCAACAGACAGTTCCCCAGAAGATATTGAACTAAATTGAGACTTTATAGTGATTTTGGAACTTTAACATTTTATATTCTGTGACTAGTGTTCAAGTGAACTGGACTTATGTGATTATTATTATTTTATTTTGTTCACTTGATTTTACTACAATTTTACCTTATATTATTATATTGCTTATTGCATTTATGTTGCACTTAATAGCAACATTCATATTTTTGGAACTTTCTGCTTATCCAAAAGTTGCTGTATACCACCAACTTTTCTATAAGGGGGGAGTTGTTATATAAAATATTTAATTGTATACATTTTAGACTTAGAATACTTAGAATAATTTCAGTTAGGTACAATTTACATTGTATCATATCTCAAGTAACACAATCTTTGCTTTTTCTTATCAGTTGTTTCTCATAGTTACTTGATACTATTCGTGACTTATCTTATTCTCAAAAACAAAGACTTGCTTATGGTCAGCAACTCACGCCTAACTTCTAAGAATACTCATGGCTAAAGCCATTCCCATGCAGAGTCAGCAAATGACAGTTTATATAGGCGAAAGCGTGCGACCAGAAGTTAGTATCCGGCAGAGCGGCATAGTATCCGGCAGACCGGCATAGTATCCGGCAAACTAGCATAACTCATTTCAAACCTCCGGTACTCACTTAATATTATTGTAATTTTAAATCCTTTATAACAAAACGTTCAATTGTGTATTTCAAAAATAAATTGTTTTTAAAAATTGATTTTTATCGACCACGATATAAAATATATATATATATATATATATATATATATATATTTTTTTTTTTTTTTTTTTTATTTCTAGTTTATTTTCTAAAATTTGTATTAAATTTGATGTTTACACTTCGTCTATTTCTTACAAAGTTAAATAAATCACGTTAAATTGTTACGTACAAAGCCCACCTTAATTTATATTAATTTCACCTCTTGTATATAGTCCCTTCAAATTAAGTAAATTGAGGGAAATTTTCCCTACAGCTAAGCGACCTATACAGAAAGTTGTGTTGGGATTGTGTCAACATATTTTTCACCTAGCGCATGATAAAAAAAGGGTTGTTTTTTAGATATAGGCATTTTTTAGATTTAGATATAGCATGAAAAAGACACTCTAGCGCATTATTTTTTATTTATAGGCAGAACTATGCATTTTTTATAAAAAAAAGGTATGACAATTTGTAGGAAGTTTTTTGCTCTCTAACATTTCTAGTTGCTTAGTTGCGCGCTCTAGCGGCGCAACTAAGCAGAATTTCGAAAAAATGAAAAGAACACAAATTGTGGATAATCGCAAAATCTACAACATTAAATGAGGTCATGTTTTCCCAAAAATGTATAGTTTTTCAGAAAAACGCAAAAAACCCGAAAAAACGGCCAAAAACGTGTATATATATATATATATATATATATATATATATATATATATATATATATATATATATATATATATATATATATATATATATATATATATATCTAAAAAACAACCCTTTTTTTATCATGCGCTAGGTGAAAAATATGTTGACACAACCCCAACACAACTTTCCTGGCTAGGCGACCTGTATAGGTAGGTCGCCTAGCTGTAGGCAAAATTTCCCAAAATCAGTAATTTTTTGTCTAATTTATAGGGACTAATGTCTAAAATACAGAATTTGGTTGTTCGTCGATAACTCACAAAGGGGTATGTTTAAGGATATCTAATTCCTTGTTTTAGTTTTTATTTCCAAACCAATTTTATAAAAAGATTAAAAAAATTCAGGAGTCCAGTTTTCTTAAACACAGAAGAAATACATTGCTAGAGGCGCGTTCGACAACCAAGTTGGCTTAATCATGATATGTCTTTTTGAAAGAAATAGACTTTTAAACTAGGTACTTCTAGTTTATATTTATGCCTAAGTTTTATTCAGGTTCAGTAAACCGTAACGAATATTTCTTTTTGTTTTCATACACTTTAGAATAGAAACAGGACCTGGTTCATTTCTGGCAACCTGTTGTCATAGTTATAGTCAAATGTATATTGGGCAAATGAAGCGAAAAAGTATAAATAGGTTCAAGGAGCACACAGGTCATTTAAAGAATGGAAAGTTAGAAAAATATTCAGTGACCCAACATACATGTAAAATCAATTATTGAATAACATCTTTATTATAGTACTCAAGTATTAATCAAAAGCATAACTACTAATAGACGGCTAACCATGAAAGAACGTAGGTTATAATATATTAGGTATTAGAAGCAGTTCTGCTCGCTAGCCACGAAAGTAATAGTTACAATGAGTGAGGCGAAACACTTGCATGAAACTGGAAAATCTATTCGCGATGGTTTACTGAACGTGAACGAAGCTTAAGTATGAATAGACACTCACGGTAGTTTGAAAATTAGTTTCAAAGGTAAGTTAAAAATCACATCTCGTGACGTATTGTGTTTGTGTGATATGGATATAATCTTTTGGTGTTTGTGCAAAACCTGTCATCTATTTTTGTTGATACATGAACAGTTTCAGTCTTCCATCACGATAAAACTAATGTGGTTTAACCAAGCCGAGAATAGATACCATCAAATTACAAATTCAATCGGGTTTTTCTCAAAAAGTACTGGGTATTTTGGTTTACGAATTTCATATACCTTGTATACACATGAAAACTCATCTAAAGCTAAAACTTTCCAGCTATGTCATCTACTTGTTGTATGACTACAATTACTCATTTTATTATTTACAAACACATATAATATCGTAGACAAAGTATTCTCATAAATTAGGAAATTAATCGAATAAATAAATAGGTTATATATAAACAATAAAATGAATTAAATAAAAATTATAACTATAAGGGCATACAAATTAGCAATAATACCCCATGATTGGAAATGACATTTACGAAGTAACGAGTGTATGCAATATCAATTAAACAGGTTATAAAATTAAACTTTGTAGGAGTCTGCAGCCTGTTATTCAATAAGCATTTAATTATGTATTTTGTCGATTCATTTAATTTCCTTCCTACCAGTACAAATTATAGATACACAACGAATACAATAATAATTGAATGTTTAACTGGGAAAATGTGCATTCCGGGCACCAATACTAACAAATGGTAATGGTAATGGTGGCTTATGCCATTCTAACGTAAAACCATTAAATATAGCAAATAGAACCGATCCGAGCATATTAATTAAAATATCTTCATCGCAATTAATTTCCTGAAGAAAAGCAAAACAGTTTGGGATTAATTAATTGCTACCGCCCTTCTGTTTCGCATAAACTGTAGTTAGTAAGTGTCGCATGGCTCGCATTTATTAAGTTAGGTATACTCATTTACCTTGAAGCCATTCAAAATGGGATGCCATTAACCTATCATAACACCGAAGTATAACGCTCTAGAGATATCTAATATTCCTCGGATACGTTCTCGCACTATTGATCTCTAATTTACAAGGATTGTGTTAAACCCAAGAGTTCATTGAGAAAGTGGACGCCCGTTATTATTGCCTTGGGATGAGAAACGTAATAGGGGTTCTTTCATTTTATACGTATATAGAATGAAAACCAAACTAATGTGAAGGGATGTCTAATACTTAAAATGTTCATCTCTCGAAGTCTTTTTATTTCACCAAAACAATGACTTTTATATTGCTATGATAAATAAAAGATGATTTTGAATATGTCCTTCGTAAGCTAAACTCGTAATGGTAAACTTCATTATAAACAGATTTATTTCACTTAAACAAATAATAATTTTGAATACATGCAAACACAACATGTTATATATGTAACAGACATGTTACAAATGAGAAACGTAAAATCCATTTAAGTTGTAATCGGAGTGTTAAGGAAAATAAAAAATAATTTAATAGACTTAGTTAATATGATAAGTTACAACATATCGTACAACATACTATAACATTCAATGTTTAATAATTTCTGCAAAATTATCAACCCTAAGAGCTGGTTATGTGACGCGAACATACGAATAAATTAAAATAAAGGTAATATCTAAGCTATGTGACAAAAACATATGGGTAACTGTGGATGAAACCACTATGGTGGTATGGCTGGAACATCGTACATGCATTTGCTGTGTACGATGTACAAGATAAATGTGGCAACGCCAATATGCCCCCCTTAATTGCCTCTAAAGACAATAACTGAATTTGTATATGGTAGTCTAAGAAAAATATTACCTATAATTTAGAGAACATATGCTACTCTCTACAACCGCTGTAACTTCCTATATGAAAGAATTTCCAGTGCATTTAAAAATACTACAACCATGTCAGTTTATTGCATGTAACAGATCTCAAACACGGACGCCATCGTCTTGCAGAAGCAGTTAGAAGATTTCAGCACGCAGCTCAGAAACGTAGTTTCTGATCTTCGTGACAATTTCTCATGCATCCATGTTTAAATGACTGTGGATGAATATGTTCACAGTAAATTGCTTTAAAAGTGCTAGATTTTACAAATTTAGAGACAGTAAATGACTGATCTTTGTCGATTTGATGATCGAGTGAATTTCTTCAATATTTAGGCAGTCGCGTCACGGAGGAAGTAAAATCGGTGTTTGGAGACAAATCGGCACCTCTGATGGAGACAGCATAATAGGCTCGATATGATGGCTTACACTGACATTCTTGGACTTCTACCTAACCCCCCAACTAGTTTCGACTTCATTCAGGCTGATATAAAAAAATAAAAAATCATATAAGTTTGCATTTGTTAACATTCTTGTTTACAGACATGTAGTCACAAGTCGCAAGTTTTTAACTGCGCCTAATCTTTTTTGTACATGCATTACAATCTTTTTCGTACTTGCTTACTGTATATCGTTGTCATCACTTTAAAGCTCGCTTAATTATGCATTTTCAATATTGCGGTTTGCTCTACTTTGACTTTGAATGCTCAAAGAAATTGGAAAATTATAGCATTAAGGTATACGCTGAGGGCATTCTTTTATTTGACGTTAATATTCTTTCACCAGAGGTCAAACGCTGCTGTACAACGTATCTTTCCCTTTGGTTACGATATTATATTTATTTAACACCCGGCTGTACCATTTTTTGTTACTGTTACGGCTTAGTAGATCTACTAACCCTAGCTATTAGCCACAGTACTAATTTTTACTTTTCCGCATTCCACTATAAGCGAAAAACTAATGTAATCGTGCAAAGAAAAAGTGAAAAAACCAAATTTTCTTTTTGGGTTTATTTTTCATTTTTCGGCCTAAAAACCAAAAATAAATGGATTTTAAAAATTTTTTACTATGTGTGTGTCGTTGTCGTCGTTTTCGTTGGCATTTATTCTTATTAGCACGGTAACTCAACTAAATGGTGTCAAATCGATCGGGTTTTGACTGATTCTGATCAGGGGTGTCTTCCAGACGACACCTATTGATTTTGAGGTGGATAGCATACACCATCCCCTTTCTTGGGTCTATTTTAGAATTTTTTTTGTTAGCACGATAACTCAACTACATCGTGTCGGATCGATCGAGTTTTGACTGATTATGATCGGGGACGTCTCCCAAACGACATCTATTGATTTTGAGGTGGATAGGACACACCCCACCCTGTCCATGGGTCATGAGAAAGCACGATGGTGGACTATTTGAGACATTTGTTTTGTTAATACGATAACTCAACTAAATCGTGTCGGATCGATCGAGTTTTAAGTAATTCTGATCGGAAACGTCTCCCAGACGATACCTATTGATGTTGATGTGGATAGAACACACTCTACCATGTTCATGGGTCATGAGAAAGTACAATGGTGGACTATTTGAGAGTTTTTAATGTTAGCAAGATCACTTAACTAAATCGAGTCGAATCCATCGGATTTCGACTGATTCTGATTAGGGACGTCTACCAGACGACATCTATTGATTTTGAGGTGGATAGGATACATCCCATCCTGTTCATGGATCATGAGAAAGCACGAGGGTGGACTATTTGAAAAAAGTAAATCTGTCGCATAAAACAGATATTCTGCATTTATGTGATGGTTTAATTTTCTCGGCCATTCAGTTTCGAGATAGAGATGTTCTACGTGCGCAAAAGTCCGTTTTAAGGTTTTAAAACTGTTTATTTTTTTACGACTGTCATGTTGTAATTATAGTGCTTGGTTTTTCTGATTACTTGCTGCTGTTATTTTCTTAACTATAAAATCATTACCTACAATTTCGGGAAACAAATTGTAAAGCTATATATAGATTCATTTCTATACGTAATGCGTTCCTATATTGATGAATAAACATAGATCTGTTGTACAATTGACTATTTATTATTTTTGATATAGTTGATTTTCTTCCTGGGATTTTACAGGGATCACTTAACCTAATAGAAGGACTAGAAGGACATTTACTTCACTATTTAAGAAAATTTTTAGCGCCCAAATAAAGTCAAGTAACACTATAAATACATCCCTTCTTGTGGACTAGATATATTTTTCTAGTCCACTGAACTAGACAAATACCCAATAGATTTTTCAAAAGCTATTGTAAACGGTACTACTAGTACTAATGTCAAGGTCGCAATATCAGAGCAAGTAAACTATATCATTACCACAAAAAGTACAGTGCAATATTTTCTACGCGGATGTTCATTATATTTATATATTCGTATTATTTTGGTTCTACGTAATAAAAAGTGTACACAGTTTAAAAAATAATGTGAATTTAATATAATTGTGTATCATATAGACCAAAGTAGGTTCGATATAATTTGATATACCTACATAAAACTGTTTCTACCACTTGACCTCTTTCAAAATTTAGAATTTTAACGAGAACTCGTGTTCATGTTTCAATAATGTGTAAATTATCATCCTCTATGAAGTATATTAAGGCCTTATTAATATGAATAATCATGCAAATAAGTAAATAGATACATGTAGATAAATAGTACTTACTAAAGTGAAAGTTAGCTATTTTTGAAAATTCGTCTCGTTCATCTTTGCATTTTAACTCATCGTATATAATAACATTGCATTTAAAAAAATGATATAATTAACACATGAATTAAAAAGAAATAGATATTTCGTGTATATTTTATTTTCAGGTATTATTTTATCAGCATCTACACTAACGTAAATCGGGAACGAGTTATTCCAAAAGCTAGAAAATGAGAATATAGTGGGCATTCAGATCCGTTAGTAAGTGAATCCAACAAAAATTGCAGTCCTTTGCTCCACAACTACAATACGGATGGGAGACATATCATATTCTCCTATAGAGGTGACTGCGAAAATGTTAATAGTAGGTACTGGGGTCTGTAATGGCTGACTAGCACTAGTATTGTCCGTTTGGGTTCGAGTCCGAACTGGGGACGTTGACACCTCTCCCTGAGCATGAGTATGTCATTTATTGTAATCTTGCCTTTCGCGGCTTAATGCTGTAGGGGAAGGACGTCTCTTTCTACATGTCGCAAATTGTTCCTTTTAGAAGAAATCTGATTAATTACGTGGGTTTAGTTGGGTAAATCTCTTGGCGATGACATTCAAACCTTTGGCAGTAATCAAATATTGTGCGATGCAGCATCAACGATATTCAAATAAATCTATTTGTGCAAATAAATCTAAGACACACTTAAATATTGTTTCATTATATACTACGAGTTTCTATGGAGCCTAATTGTTTTGCAATAACGTTTAATATAGGAACATGGAGGTGCAAACTCTTCAAGAATAAAACATGTTAACTACAGCTTGTTACACTTATTAAATAAACTATACAAATGCTACACTGTAATATAATAACTGTATTATTATTGAACCTCTACATAACGTTGTTACTCACAGTTTCATATTTAAACGCAAAGATTAATCACACCATCACTTACTTCTTATTGGAAGGTACTGCTCGTGAACTGGTCGACTGAATAGAATTGATTGCTTTGGTGTAAATTGAACTTTTTGTATAGTTGAGAAAACCCATTCAGGTCTAGAAAAGTCATTCCGACACATTTCAAGAGGTAACGTAGAATCCCAGACGGCTACAACATACGTGTATTATTTGTTATCAATCAA
Organism: Rosalia funebris; assembly: GCA_037954035.1. Taxonomy (NCBI): domain Eukaryota; kingdom Metazoa; phylum Arthropoda; class Insecta; order Coleoptera; family Cerambycidae; genus Rosalia; species Rosalia funebris. The sequence goes on along the minus strand of JAZFAV010000007.1, from coordinate 23,003,135 downwards.
AATATTGCCATTATAGTGGTGTGTTGTGTACCTCGGGGCGGTCAGAGTAAAAGCAAACAAATGGTATTTTGGAATTGCTTTCTTTATTAGCCCTAACGGTAGGTTATAGTATTAAAATAATAATGTCAATTTTAATTTGTTTACAGAAAAATACTATATAAGAAATATTGTAAACACAGTATAGCCACAGAATAATTTGTATGTGGATATTTTAAATAAATCAAATTAGAATTAAAACAAACCGTACGAAATAATTATGAACCTACTGAAAGAGGTAAATACATGTTATATAGAATCCTCTCTTATATTAGGTTAAGAGTTAGATTAATACTGTATTTTATAATATTGTAATATACATTGTAACAGGCCATTAGCATACAGGATGTTATGTCCAGAAAAGAGTATACCAAAGTCATTGAGGTTATCGCGTAACTAAATACCTTTTGTGCTTATCATAAACTTACATTGTATTTTATCGCAATTATTGCAACTCGCTAAAATTCAAGAAAAACACTTCTTAGAAACATTCCTGTAGCATCAGCAACAGAAATGCTTTAAATAGAGAAACAACCACTAGTAGCTTCAGTAATCGGCAAATATAGTAATCGCTCCACAAGTAGTCGGTAAATATAGTAATCAGTCCGCAAGTAGTCGGTAAATTCAGTAATCAGCAGTAGTTAGTAATCTTCAATTAGTCGTCGAGTAAACGTCGAATAAGTCTCAAGTTAAAAGTATAAAAACCGGTTACTCCTTTTTTGACATAGCAAAGTGTTCAAAATCGTAAATTAAAAATAAATTATTTTTAAAAAGTTAAATAAATAAAAAGTGATATAAAATACATTTAGACGATTATACTATACGATTATGATGTATGTGAAAGATTTTAGAGAGACAATAAAACAAGTTTTTAATGAATTATATTGTATAAAAGTTATATTTTATATACTCATATCTTAGCTATTAGAATTAAAATAAATGAAATGAATTTTTCACATTAAAATAACGCCAATCGGTTTTACTGCAGAATGTAAATAAATAGACGGTATTTAAATACATCCTACCCACATAGTTGTAAATACATACATCAAATGCCTATAGTTGATACCTGAACCCAAGTATGAGTATATACTGAAAGCCGTAGTAGTGGATCTAGTCCATTTCAAGTATCTGTATAGGGTATACCATCCAGGATGTCCATCCAGATTCCAAATACGACAGTATCGGTTTAAATTTTATTAGATCTATATTACATTAAATCTCTACTGTATTATCTAAACAGATAATGAACATTACATAATGGCGATACATAAATTATGAAGAATCAAATTTAAGGACTAGTTGCCCTTTTTTCTTATCACACTTCCATAAAAATTCTTTTTACTAAAGGAAAGTGCATAAGGAATAACGAGTAATCCCTCTCTAACAGGTAAACTAATAGGTACTTGTATTAGGTAAATGGATCCAAGAGAACAATAAAATAAGTATTTCTGTTAATTTACCATGTCACAGAAATCAAATTATTTTTTCCAGACTCCGCATACTATATGTATGCGGAATCTGGGAAAATAATTTTATTATGATTTGATTACTTCTTTGCAGTTTACTACTAAGATCTTCGATGCAGGTAGTTGTATCTGCGGTCTACTGCATCTGCAGCTGTTGTCTCTTGGTAGCAAGAGAACACGAACAACAAAAGACTTACTTGATTACTACAGATTACTCAACGCACACTTCACCAACAAGTCATAATTATCAAGATATGATTAAAACTGGATAATGAGAATTGAACATTAACAGTTTAAATCCTGATGATGCTAAGATGCCTGCGAAAATACGGGTAATTTTCAATCTATCAGTGTCCATGGAAAACCGGTCTTCCGTTTTTTTTTTCTAAATAATAGGAGTAGCTTTTACGGGACACTTCATACGAGACGGGAATTTTATAAGCCTTGCTTCAAACTAAACTAATTGTATGTATTGTACATAATTCAAACACTGGAAATGCGCCATTAAAAACTTCACGTTGTGGGCGCAGACTATTCAGGCACTGTTTTGTTTAGCTCAGAACGTGGTTAAAAATATAAGCAGGCGCTCGTTCAATACATAATTTCATTATAGAGGACGCAGTGAAAATGCTAACTGGATGATTACCAGATTTTATTTACCCTTCTTTCTCCCCTGTTTGTATAACATTCTTCATAATAATTCAAACGAATATTTATGCGCATTATGTTATAAGAAAATGAGTCGATCAATCTTCACTTGTTTCGCGTAAATATAAAATGTCAGTACAATCTCAGTGATTATGAAAGGTATTCTTTAATGGTAAATGTAAAATAATATCTTGTTTTTCTTCTAAATACGATAAATTATTCGCATAAAATATAATACTTATTTTCTAATCAAAATTAGTTAATAATGATGTGTCTCATATACATATTATTTGATTATTACCACTATTGAAGTAAATTGTATGTTGCTAAATTATTTTAGTTAAAGCGAAACCAACAAGTCCAAACAGTGCAATGATCTAAAAAGCTGATAGGCGCTATTGTCATATTTAATTCATAAATGTCTTATATGCTCTAACTTAATTCGGTAATATTAAATTTAATTGTAATTTATAATCAAAATTAAATAAGAAATGTTAGAATTCAATTGTATAATGCCTACCTACGACATCATCATCATCATTAGGTCATCAGTCCTAAGACTGGTTGGACGCTAACCTCCAGCTTCTCCTATCTTGTGCTAACCTACGCATTTCGCTAATTGTGCTACAACCTACATCCCTTACTATTTGCGAGCAGTAGTCTAATCTAGGCCTACCTCTGCCTTTCTTCACTCCTATTTCTGCCTCCAAAATATCGCGGACTATTCCCCCATGTCTCAGCAAGTGGCCTACCATTCTATCTCTTCTCTTCTTTAAGTTTTTCCACATACTCCTTTTCTCGCCGACTTTCTCCAATACTTCTTCGTTTCTAACCCTATCAGTCCATGGTATTTTCATCATTCTTCGGTAACACCACATCTCAAAAGCTTCTAATTTCTTCCTACTTGCTTCCCCTACCGTCCAGGTTTCGCAGCCGTAAAGTGCCGTGCTCCATACATATGTTTTCAAAAATCTCTTCCTTGTTTCTAAGTTTATTACCCCCGAGCATAAAAGTGCTTTCTTTTTGTTAAAAGCTACTCGACCCTGCGCTATTCTTTGTTTTATGTCTTTATCGCTTCTTCCATCCCAATTTATTTTACTTCCTAAATAAGTGAAGTCTTTAACTTCCTCCAATCTTTCATTATTAATTTGTACTTTCGTTTTTGCTCTGCTCTCGCGCCCTCTGCACACTAACACTTTAGTTTTGTTTTTATTCACCCTCATTCCGTATTCCTCTGTCAACACTGCCTCCATTTCGTTCAATGCTGATTCTAGTTCCTCCTTACTAGATGCTAATACTGCTATATCATCCGCGAATCTCAGCATTTTTAGTTTCTGTCCCTGTACTTTAATCCCGAAATCTACTCTATCTTTTACCACATTAATCGCCTCTTCGATGTACAGATTAAAAATTAGTGGTGATAGCGTACATCCTTATCTTACTCCTTTCCTAATACCTACTTCCCTTTCTTCCCCTTCTACTTCTATAACAGCAGTTTGCTCTATGTATAGATTGTGTACTACTCTCCTATCTCTATACTTCATTCCCGCGCTCTTTAGTATCTCGAACATTTTTTCCCATCTTACGTTATCAAAAGCTTCCTTTTCCTTTCTATTGTTTTCTTACTGAAAAAGTTCTTTCCTTTTTCTATTGTTTTCTCTAACATTACTCTTAGCGCCAGAATAGCTTCGCGAGTTCCCCTATTTCGCCTAAACCCGAATTGGTCTTCTCCTAGTATTTCCTCCGCTCTATTTTCCATCCTCTTCTGCACTATTCTAGTTAAGATTTTTGACGCATGGGAAGTTAGGCTAATCGTTCTAAAGTTCTCGCATTTGTCGGCTCCTCTCTTTTTCGGTATAGTAACGATAATGTTCCTCTTATAATCCTCCGGCATCTCGCCCGTTTCGTATATGTATTTTACCAGTTCAAACATCCTATTTACTACTTTCTGTCCCGCACATTTCAAAATTTCCGCCTGTATTTTATCTACACCCGGCGCTCTATTATTCTTTAGTCCCCTTAGTGCTATTTCAAATTCCTCTCTCAATATAGGTTCTCCTACATCTTCCCTATCGATGCTAGATTCTTCCTCTAATATCTCTCCTAATTCCTGACCCTCGTATAAATTTCTTAAGTACTGCTTCCATCTAGCCGCTTTCTCCTCTCTTCCTATCAGTATGTCCCCCGATTGACTCCTAACATTTCTACTTATTGTTCCTATATCCCTGAAGTTCCTCTTAATTATTTTGTAAGCCTCATCGGTCTTACCTACTTGCAACTTATCTTCTACTTCTTTGCATTTCTCCTCTATCCATTGTTCTTTCGCTTTTCTACATTTTCTAATGATTTCCCACTTTATTGCCTTATACGTTTTCAGTCCTTCTTCGTCTCGTCTGTTTTTGTAGCCTCGTCTCTTTTGCATTAAGTTTAAGATTTCGTCCGTTATCCAGGGCTTCCTAGCTTCCCTTTTATCGTGTCCTAAAACGTCCGTAGCCGCGGAAGCTAGACTATTCTTGATACCCTCCCACTCAGTTTCTGCGTTCTTGATTTCGTCCTTACTCGTTTTATTTATTAATTGATCTGTTTTCTCCTGGAACTTATCTTTCATATTCTGATCCCTCAATATGTCTACATTTATACGTTTCTTATCCTTCCGGGTTTTCAGATTTTTGAACTTTAATCTAGCTTTCATGACTACCAAGTTGTGATCGCTGTCTACATCTGCTCCTGGATAACTCTTACAGTCTTTTACTTGATTTCTAAATCTCTTCCTAACCAGAATGTAGTCTATCTGATACCTGTCTATCCCTCCTGGCATTTTCCATGTGTACCGCCTCCTAACGTGATTCTTGAACAATGTGTTCGCGACTACCATCTTGTGCTTCTCACAGAATTCTATCAGTCTGCTACCTCTCTCGTTTCTGTTTCCTAATCCATAAGGCCCTACAAATTCTCCTTCTTTCCCCTCACCTACGACTGCGTTAAAATCTCCTACTATTATTAAATTTTCATGACCCTTCACAAATCCTATTACCTGCTCTATGTCCGAATAAACGGCTTCTAACTCTTCCTCGCTGTGGTTAGAAGTAGGCATGTATACTTGCACTATTACTGTTTCCACTGGCTTCGAATCTAACCTAACCATCATTACTCTCTTGCTGTATTGTAGGTAGCTATCTACACACTGTCCTGCGTTCTTCCGCATAACGATCCCTACTCCCGCGTTTCCATTTACCGATCCTGTGTGTATTACCCTATAGTCACCGCTCCAAAAATCTCCTACTTCCGGCCAGCGCATCTCACTTATACCTACTATATCTAATCCTAACCTATCCATTTCTATCTTCAGATTTTCTAGCTTCCCTGCCTGTCTCATGCTTCTGACATTCCACGCTCCGACTCGTGAAATGCTACACTTCTTATTATGATTGCACTCGATCACGTCTCCCGGAACAGTCCTCACCCGGAGATCCGAACGGAGGACTATTTTACCTCCGGAGTTTTTTGTCCCAGGAGACGCCATCATTAATTTAGGATAAGCTTTCTGCTAGCTGTTCTGAGGATTATAATGTGGTGGATTCCTCTTGCCTTCCACATCGCAGTCGTGTGTGTCATAGCACCATACCAACCCCCACGGTTTCTGCCACTATGACTACTGAAAGAGCTGCTGCCCTCCTTCAGGGACTTGTCTTAGTCTGGTTTTTCAATAAGGACCCCCCCCCACTATGGTTAAACCTATGGTACGGCTCCTTAAATCATTAAAACGCGCAAGCCGACCCACCCGTTCCAGTTTGCACTAGAACTTCGTCAAGGTTCAAGTCCTATCGGATCGGATCTACGACATAGCACATGTAAATTTATGTCATGTTTGTCAAATATAAAAAGATTACTTCTTTCATTCTCAATAGTTTGCTGATTATCTGAAAAAATGGCAACGTCGCTTTTCCAAGGTATGCACGTCTTGTCACCCTCTCTGTTTCTCTCATTTGAAGAATATTATTTATTTCACTCATTTAGCCTATTTTAGATGCGCGCCATCAAGAGCTGACGGCAATTGGACGGCAGTCGCGGCTCGCGGGTTAGAAAATACGTGAAGAGTGTAAATGTGTAAACAGTTAGAAAAAAGTAGATTGATTTTTTACGACTTATCTATAGTCGAGCTTATAGCTATCTAATTTTTGTACACCAAATCAATTCTTCGATCTTTTAGTGAGTCGTAGTTATCTATATATCTTTATAAAATGGCTGATTCTTATTTAGTTCTAGCAACAATTGTTTTTCGATAGAAATAGTTGCTAAAGATGAAAGTCTTTCTTAGGAAATTATATTTCTTGAATAAGCCTTTATACGTTTAAGATATGAAAAGCTTCTTTCCACTGATGCAGCTTATTGATGGAATAGTTAAAATTATACAAAACAGTTTGTAAGCTTCTGTAAAAATATCTTTGTATTCATTCAGTTTTTTGAGCAGTTCATGCAGCGGTATATTTCTGTAACTTTCAGCACTATATAACAGGCAAAGTTCGTTTTTAAGTCGTTAATGCTTGGTAAATATATTTCCATAAAATTGTTCCAAATTTTCAAAAGCATTAGAAGGGAAACACGAGCTATGTTGTTCAAATTTTGCAGTATCAGCGAAACAAATAAATTGCAACTTTTCACAGCCCTGAAACCTGACATCTATTTGCATTAAAATATGGTCCAATATTTCGTATAAAAGCGCTTACATCTTGTACTAATGGCTTCGTTATAAAGACCAGCGTATTGTCGTTTTGTAATTTCTAATTCTGTCATTCTACTTGCTTTATTACAAATTGTATTAAAAAAGTCGTCATTTTTCTTTTCTTCAATATTTCACGTGTCTATTTTATTTGATGCACACAAAAATTAGGAGTAATATCTAATAATTTTTTTTGTAGGATGTTATATAAAATATCTGTAGCACTAAGAATATCATTAAATAGTACTACCAAAAACGTAAAATCAAAATCATTCATATCATTTAAAAATCCTCTAGCAAGCTGAATCGATTTCTGGTCCGATTCTTCAGAAGTTATAATAAGTTCAAACACTTTTTTCAGTTTATCCCAGTCCTGAACTATTGTATAAGCTATTCTGGAATTGGAAGACCATCGAGTTTCTGCAGTAGTCGGTATACGTCTTGCGGATGTTGTGGAAAGGGCATAGGATTGCTTTGCTGAATGACGGAATTCCATTGAGACGTAAAAGTCCATTTAAATGGCCATGCATGACGCTCAAACTATCATAACATAGCCCTATTAACTTATTTTTATAATCAAATTGATTTAAAATTTGAACCAACATGGTATAGAAAGCCTCTGATGTTCTGTCGGCGTCGTCTTACATCATGAAATACCAAAAAATTTTCTACTATTAAACCTTTAGAATTAACCATCATTTGATCATTAATCAATCATCAATCAGACAATCACACTTACATTGCCCTGCTTAGCAGTAATGGCAAGTAAAATCTGCTTTACACGTATAACCAGGATATGGTTTAAACAGTATGTTTATGTGTGATCTGTATTATTCACACTTTTCAGAATGTGACTGTAAAAGGTGCAAAATATTTTCTGGTTATCGACAAATAACTTGCAAATATCAAAATGTTTTAGTTATATGGATATAAAGTATTCACATTGTCAAAAAATTTCAGAAACCCTACATTTTGAATTAACATGGGAATATTATTGTAAGAAATATAATCATAATGAATTTAAATGTGCAATTCTAGAATCGAATTGTCCCATCTAGGTTATTTCGATAGGGACATAGGAAAGGAAATTACTTTGTTACTTAACACGTTAAGTATCATGGGGCATACGTTTCTTATCAAAATTATCTCATTCCGCAAAGAGGCGCGAGCCTTGTGTACTACCTACGTAGTACCTACGTACAACTGTCCTTTATTGGAATTGAATATAACAGAAATAGGTATAACCATATATACCCAATTGCTATACGTAATTATATTTACAATATTTTTGGTATATGGCCCCGTGATGCAACCAATGCAGCCCTACTTCAACAGAAAATTTACTTTGGTTCGAATTTTAAAATTGAATAAATAAAGTAAGTTAAATAAAAGTTAAATAAAAGGTTAGTACATAAAGTTTTGGCACATGAGAATTTATTTATTAACGGAGATACAATTTGCTTCAGCAACAGTTACTACAGCCCATAGTGTCAAACTATTTAATTAAAAGTCAGATGTTAAAAAAATAATTGTAGTTCTACGCAATATTATCCCATTAAAAAAAACATAAAAATTATTTTAATATGTAGAATAAACATGCCATATCGGCAAACAGCTGATAGTATTTTTAATGGCTGACATCTAAGGAAAAATATTCAACGTAGAACTGTAATAAGAATTACGTATGTCAAAATTTAAGTGGTTCTGCTGACAATTAATTAGAAAACTGCGCAATTGTAGAGCGATGAAGAGAATGAACTTAATGTTTATTTAAGTGTTGTTGAATACAGCCAAATTAGTATTTTTAATATCATTGAATAAAGTTATACGAGAGAAAGTATGAGGTAAATTCTAAAAGAAAAACAGTTTTAAAACCTTAAAACGGCCTTTTTCGCACGTAGAAGATCTTTATCTCGAAATTGAGTGGCCGGGAAAAAATAAAACCAACACATAAATGCAGAATATGTGTTTTATGCGACTGTTTTATTTTTTTCAAATAGTCCACCATTGTACTTTCTCATGACCCATGGACAGGGTGGGGTGTGTCCTATCTACCTTAAAATCAATAGATGTCGTCTGGTAGACGTCTCTAATCAGAATCAATCGAAATCTGATCGATCCGACACGATTTAATTGAGCGATCGTGCTAACAAAAAAATTTCTGAAATAGTCCACCATTGTGCTTTCTCATGACCCATGAACATGGTAAAGTGTGTTCTATCCACCTCAAAATCAATACAGAATCAAATCAGAATCAGTTAAAGCCCGATCGATCCGACACGATTTAGTTGAGTTATCGTGCTAACAAGAATAAATGCAGACGACAATGACAACGACGACAACGACAGCGACACACACATATACACAAAATGGTTTTAAAAACATTTTTTTTTGTTTTTGGACTGAAAAACGAAAAATAAACGCTAGAAAAAAAAATGTTTTTCACGATTACATTACTTTTCTGCGTATAGTGGAGTACGGAAAAGTAAAAAAAATTTGAGCTTACAAACCAAAATTGTTAATGCTTTAAACAAAAGAAGATTTTAATATATAGTTTCCTTTTAGTATTAGGGATAGAACAAAGAAGATATTCAGTTTCTATATAATATTTTCTGGACAGACCAAGTAACCTTCACTTGAAACGGCACAGTAAGTAACGCAAAATGTAGAAAGTGGTCCCAAGATAATCCTTGGTTTGTAATTGAATGTCGCGACCAATATTCGTTTAAGATAAATGTGTGGTGTGACGGTGTGATGACTAAATAATTCAGTAATATTTATTTAGGGAAAATTTGACAGCTGAAATATACGTTCATTTGTTAAATAATGAGATTAGGTTAAAAATGTTACTGCTTTCCCAAAATATGCACATGTCAGGGTCAGACTAATCTTATATATATATATATATATATATATATATATATATATATATATATATATATATATATATATATATATATATATATATATATATATATATATATATATAAATGAGTCCCTATTTCCCTTGGTCACGCCATAACTTGAAAACGACTTAACCGATTTCATTCATCTTTTTTTTTATGTTTTCTAATACTTCGTAGAAGGTTTTTACGGAACAAAAAATTAACAGAATTGCGCAGAAAATTAGAAGAACATTTGAGAAAACTTAACGACTATTTTAACTTTGCGCGTTTGACAGTTTGCGCATTTGATGAATGTGAATCGAATTGTCTATGAATTTTTTAAAAATTGTCAGATGTCTGCTACATACATACTCATCGCGTTTGACAGTTCGTGCGTTGCAAATGTCGTTTAACAGCTATATCGCTCGGCATCTATCGATAAAAAAATTAGTTTATTCATTTCTTAATGCACACTCCACAGTCGATTCGATCGAAACGTTTATCCAGTTTTCAATTTGTTCAGTGAGTTTTTTGAGAAGTGTTTGTTCGTCGCAGTTAGTTCACCGCAATCAAGCCTTATATCAAAATTTAATTTAATATCGATTTTTGGTAAGTTTTGATAGACTAACACGTGGTATACATGGTTATACAGAAAAAATAAGGGAGTAAATTTTTTATTTTCAGTTAAATTTTGGTTCTTCAAAATGCCACAAGTTAGACGTACGAACTTAGGTCACAGAACTCGCAATGCTGCAAGTCAAAGATATAATGAGCAAGTCAAACTGACGAGCAACGCGAAGCGCGAAATTAAGTTGAACTAAATCGATGGAATCGAAATCAACAACGTAGAAATGTTGCGTTTAATCCCCATCGAGATGCATTCAATTATAACGTGGCAATCGATTACAGTTCACAGGAAATCGTTGCTATTGGACCAATGAACGTTGTGTGTCCGCATTGCAAGGCATTGAAGTTTAAAAATGAAGCCCCTGGATTGTGTTGCGTCAATGGCCAAGTCGAATTGACGCCATTGGTACCGTCATCAGAGCCATTACATTCATTGGTTTCCAGAAATGGGCCAGATTCTATACATTTTTTGACTCATATCCAGCAATACAATAATTGCTTTCAAATGACGTCTTTTGGCGCAACAAAAGTTATTTGAGATAATTTTATGCCTACTTTCAAGGTAAGTATAATGGGAAACAATAAACTTTTACCACCATGTGGCTGGTGTAAAATACGTTGGCAGCTTTCAATTGACATGGTGTAAAGTACGTTGGTAGCTCTGAATTGTTAAAAGCAACCAGAAGTGAGTGCGTTTACAGAAATTGATGGGGGAATGGCAGTGCTGCCAACGTATTTTGTCAGCTACATGGCGATACAAACACTTCGCTATACAATTATCTATATTACATCTATTTACCCTTGCAGATTCAGGGTCAAATATATCATCGAACAGGTTCCTTATTGCCAACGCCGGATAGTGACTAAAAATTTTTGCAAATTTATTTTATGGGCGATTCAGCAAGATAAGTTGATCAGCGTCGTGCACACAACAATTCGGTGAAAAGACCAATTGTGGAACAACTCCAAACAGTTTTGCATCAACACAACGAGATGATTGCATTATTCAAGACCGTATTAGACCGCAATAGACTGCATGCCATCTGATAACCACAAAATTGTCATCAGATAAGTCCGATAAGACGCTCAAAATTGCTCAAAATAACGAAAATCATGTTTGGTTGAGCGAACGTGTTATATTGGCTGCAAAAAACGTTCATGTCAATGAAATGAATTTTCAGATTCAAAATAAGATAGCTGGCGAATTGATGACGTACAAATCGGTTGATTCCGTTACCAACCAAGATGATGTTGTCAACTATCCAACGGAATTTTTAAATTCGCTGGAATTGCCCGGATTACCACCTCATAATCTGTAATTGAAGGTCGGATCGGTAATAATTATGTTGAGGAATATAAACCAGCCACGTCTTTGTAATGGCACCTGGCTTGCGGTGAAGAAATTAATGAACAGCGTCATCGAAATCACAATTTTGAAAGGGAAGTACAAAGGCGAAGACGTTTTGATTCCACGCATCCCTATGATTCCGAACGATATGCCAGTCAACTTTAAACGGTTACAATTTCCAGTGCGGCGTGCATTTGCAATGTCGATAAATAAATCGCAAGGGCAGTCGTTAAGTGTTTGTGGCATTAATCTTGAAAATCCGTGTTTTTCACATGACCAATTGTATGTCGGAAAACCATCAACATTATTTATTTATGCGCCAGAAAACAAAACTATCAATGTTGTGTATCAAAAAGCATTACAATAAACATTATGTTTTTGAAATAATTTTTTTTATTATTTATTCCAGTTCGAATTGAATATTCATAGATAAAACAGGACAACGTCTGTCGGGTCAGCTAGTACTTACATATTATTAGCATGTTAGGAAGGATTCAATAAATAGAAATAAATATTGTGAGGTTCATCCGGCAATTATAACGATGTTATGTTTTCATTGAATACTATTAGGATTATTTACCCTCGTCGCACAATAGTCATAAATTAAAGTGAATTTCACTCTTAAATAACATATTTTTTATAAATCGATCAAAAGGGTACATCGTAGTTAAAAAAAATGAGAGAACAGGGGAGTAGTAATGGGTTTAATATTAAATACATGAAATAGTTGTAAAAGTACCTATTAATAATGATAATAAAAGAACTACTAACAGAAAGAGGTAGTAAAAAAATTAAACTAAAGAATGACATTAGATTTCCACAAACATCGAAGGATTACAAGTTACTCAACGTGCGTTTTGCCAGCCAAGTTGATATAATCAGAAAATGATTAAAACTAATTTTCAAACTATCTCTCATCTCTATTTATAGCTAAATTTAGTTCAGGTTCTGTAAACCATTGGGAATATTTTTCCGATTTAGTGCACTATTCACTAATAACCTCACTCAATATAACTATTTTTTCATGGTCAGTGAACAAGTAATATGACCCTGTTTACTGCATCACTTATTCTAATGCCTAATCTCTTATGAATATTTCCATTTATGAATACTGAACCATATGAACCATAATTATATAAACATTCAGTTCGCTGGTCAACTAATGTCGACATTCACCATATGAACCAAAACAGTGGACGTATAATACCATTGTTTTTGTTTTTGCTATTATCGCATTTAGCTATCTTAATACTTTGAAGGGTACCTAACAGTCTGTTATTGGTTACTTTTAGCTAACTTTAAGTCTACAGAAGGGTCTATTATATAATTATTTTCGAAAGCATGTTATGGAACGGAAGATTTTTCTAATCTTCCATGCTTTAAGTAGGCCATGTATTGTTCCTTCAATTGAGTTACAATTACTCTGTTCGTCAATCGTTGTCCTCTAAATTTTCCCATTAATAACGATATCCTACTCACATAGTTGATAAACTTATCAGAAAATGTATATTTATGGCCACTTCTTAACGATTGAGAGTATCATCTGTCGTCCTCAAATGTTTGGAGTATATTACTGATTTCAAAAGGGTGTTCAATGGTGGCCGACTCCATAGCATTTGTAGTACAATCTTGATGCCAATGTAGCAGGGAATGAGTGACATGGACAAGTGAGGTTTTCATAAAAAAATATCATCTTTTAGAATATGGAGCAAAATATTTTTTTGACAATCTCAATGTATTTTTGACCTCTTAATGGTGATCGCTTGAGAATTTTTGCTCATTCTCAAGAGCAAAGCCATGCATGTAATGAAACATATGTAGATACACAATTATTCATTTTCAAAAAGTTATTTTATCCTTAACTGTAGCCTTGCCTTATCTATCCAGTAATTTTAGCAGGTCTAGTATTTTTATTACTATTACAATTTTACTAAATTCTATAATTTATTTAAATTCGCTCTGTATAGTCTTTTTCTTTATGTTATTTATTATTATTATTAGTAAAAGCTATTAGCTTTTACTAAGAAAATAAGTATATTTTCATAATGTGTTTTAATACTCTGAATTTATATTAAATAATGTAGTTATTGGTAAAAAAAGGGACCCTATATAGTAGTAGTCTTGCCGTAGCTATCCAGATAGATATGTCAGTATTTTTAGCAGGTCTAGTATTTTATTACTATTAATTTATAATTTATTTAAATTCTCTCTGTATGGTCTTCTGTCTGACGTTAAGATAAGTATGTCTCCGTAATGTGTTTTAATACCTTTAATTTCATATTAAATAATGTAGTTATTGGTAGAAAAAAGGACCCTATATTGATGAATGTCAGAGAAATTTATACATTTTGTTAGAGACAAAAGAGGTCGCAAGCCTCAGTTCATTATTATTTTCCTCCAGCCCGAAACTAGCTATAATAAAGAGAAAAGATGTGTATTTCCTGAAACTATAAAGGGAATTAAAGCTGATTTATAGACAAAAGATGTCAAGCTCCTACTGGAACATGTTTCTGAGACTCGAAAACTTCTTCGAAGTTTATAGAACTCTGACTACTGATCCCGTGTATAGTTTAAAATTTGTTATTTATACTATTCCTAACTACCTCATCAGCCACTCTTCTTATACGTCAATAATTCATCGGTTCAGTACTACATGATTGCATGTGACTTTGCATAAGAATGGAGAATTGGGTTTGAAACATGCTATAAACAAAATTAATAAAGTAGATAGAAGCAACGTATTTTTTCTCATGTATATGTATTTTGCTGCACTTTTTTCACTATTTTCAAACTTTAGAAAACTCACCGACAGCCTTTGTTCTAGAGATATATTTTTTAACATAGAACTTTGTTGTTCCCATATTACACTAACATTTTAATTTTTGCTAGTTACAACTTTATTGCATTCTACTGGGAAAATCAAATATGTGTTTGTAATAAAACTATTAAAAAATAAACAGCTTTAAAACCTTAAATTGGACTTTTCCGCACATAGAACAACTCTATCTAGAAATTGAGTGGCCGAGAAAAAATAAACCAACACATAAATACAGAATATATGTTTTATGCGACAGTTTTACTTTTTTCAAATAGTTCACTCTCGTGCTTTCTCGTGACTCCTAAACAGGGTGTGGTGTGTCCTATCCACCTCAAAATCAATAGATACCGTTTGGTGGACGTCCCTAATCAGACTCAGTCGAAACCCGATTGAGCCGACACGATTTAATTGACTGATTGTGCTAACAAACAAGTTTCTCAAATAGTCCACCACTGTGCTTTCTCATGACCCATGAACATCGTAGAGCGTGTTCTATCCACCTCAAAACCAATAGGTGTCGTCTGGGAGACGTCCCCGATCCGAATTAATCAAAACCCCATCGATCCGACACGATTTAGTTGAGTTATCGTGCTAACAAAAATAAATGCCGATGACAACGATGACACACACACAGAAAGAAATTTTTAAAAACCATTTTTTTTTGGTTTTTAGGTCGAAAAACGAAACATAAACCCAAAAAAAATTTTTTTACTTCTTCTTTACACGATTACATTACTTTTACACTTATAGTGGAATGCCAGAAAGTAAAATATTAAGATCAAATTTATTGGTAAACATCAACTGATAGAGGAATGTATAGTTTTATGCGTTATTACAACTACTTTTTGGTCTGGTATTCTTTCTTACTCGTTTTTGTTGTGGTAGAATGCTTTCGTAGTATTGTTTATCCACTTCAGGCATCCAAGGCAGCATGCTTTGCAAGGCACTAACATTATTTTCTAGTAAAATATTCTGATCATTTGACTCTTTTATATGAAATAAGGCTGTCAGATGGCTCGGATTGGAATTTCTTAGTTCTTTTCTTATATATTTTACTTTTTTGAAATCGTCCCTGTAAGAGCACGAACACGCTATTTCTTGAAAACATTGGCTGTATTCCACTGAAACGACTTTTATGTTGTAAAGGATGACTCCATAGTTAAAATGAGAAGCACCACCACTGAAGTTTAAGAAGTAATGTGGTCGCATTTGAAAGATTTGGTAAGGATTTCTTTTGTTCAACTGCTTAAGCAATCTTAAAAGGCTGACAGGTGAATAATATTCTGCTTTAGAGAGGAATCGCTCAATGATGCTGTGAACGTCATCTATTTCTTGTACGGCGGAATGGCCCGGTGTTGAATATTTCATTGCAATACGAGTATTCTCCAGTTTCGGATGATCAAGAATCAATTTTCCCATTGCAAAAGAAATTAAACTATTGCGATTCTGAGGGACGCAGCTGTCACTCCAAAGTATTAATTTCGTAATAATAGGGTTGTCTGTTGTCTTGTAAAACTGTTAAAATAATTGTATGAAGCACTGGCAATATCGTTCCCTTCGAAACTTTGCGACCCTTCATGACCTCGCACCAAATTGCACAATACACACGTTTCGTTTTGGTTAGATGGGCAGTTAAATTATATAGGTACTGACAATTTGCTTTTGTAATAAAAATTACTTATTTCAGCTTTGGGACAGGACAAAATATTTTACAAGTCAAAACATAAAGTTGCTTTTTGTGCATCGTTTCAGTCTTCATTTCTGTTTCCTCTCATCGCAATTTTTTCTTCAATATACTTGTTGTATTCATGACATTTTGTTTCACTTAACCTTGATTTACTTTGATGTAGTTTAAATTCTTCACAGATTCCGCAACGATATTTCTTAGGTTTGTAAAAATGTAAATTGAAGTTATTAACAAGAATATTTCTATAAGCTGATTCGTTACAAGGTGCCTTTCCCAATACTTGCATTTTATCTACATATATATCATAAATTCTACGTATATTCAGTTGTGAATCAAGGTACTGTCTACTGCTAGAAGAACGACAATAATGTGGCTCAATTCTAGGAGAGGAGTTGATGTGATCCATTATTAATATCTTGTCTTATTCATAAATTTATTCTTTGACATGTTTCCCATACTTATATACTTACTACTTATAAGTATTTGCACAGATGTATTTTTCATATCTGCAGAAGAAACTGGTTTTTGACTTATTGAAAGTGTCTCCAAATAAAACATTTTACACACTTGTAATCTATCATTCCCAATAATAAAAAATACTTATAAGTGGCCTGTCTTCTAGAAGAAGACTTTCCACGCTTTGGTTCTTCTTTTATAGTTGTTGCAATAATGAACATCTTCTTTTATTCTGCAGAGAGGATATAATATTTGCGGAAAATTTCTTCTCTTTCTCTTAGGATAATTTTTCTGGCACATTTGAACTTACATGATTTTAGACAATCCTTGAACGTCTTCATTTTTCTCACGGATACAATTTTTTTTCGACTGGACAGGTACTCTTCACCTCGGTCATACCAATATTTTCGTACATTGCGAGCCCAATTTTGCGGCTTTCGTTTCCGCTTTCTGATTTTTTTTGGCTTATCCTCTTCGTTTGAATTGCAGGCCTCAACTGGATTTTGATCTGCACCTGGATGTTGGCTTTCTTGTATTTCTAGATGTTTACTACAATCTTTGTTTTGTGTTTACCGTTTCACTAGAGATGAAAGATAAAATATTCGTGAACGTAATCTCAAATTTTATAAATTTACCTTTCAAAAATCTAATCAGATGGTAGGTACCCTTTGTCTGCATCCGAATCATAACAATCACTAACATCACTTATTTTAAAGTTTTAAACCATATTATTAAACCCATTAACCGATGTATTAAATAAAGAGCACTTGGAACGTTAATCGTAAAACCACAAAGGTGTGTGAAACTGTAAAGCTGCATACAACTATGTGACCACAACAACGTGTTTTCAACACATACACCTATGTTTCACTGTGTATTAAACGATTTCGGTTAGTACTGCCGTCTTTTGGATCGCAGCATAGTTAGACTTAAACACACACAACTTTGTTAACACTAAAAACTTAAAATGTCAAAAAATGTCACATACAACCATGTAGTATTGAATCGACGAATTGTTGACCTACCTTCTGTTATATAAATGAAATATTTTATTTTTGACATAGAAGTTTCTTATATATTGCTTTGTTAACAAAGATTATAATTTAGCTATTTAATTTAGAACTAAATATTTTATAATGCATATTTATATTCCAGAGAACTGGTAATACGTTTTACTGGCATATAGTTCTACAAAATTATAATAATTTATATTATTTTCTACTCATGCAACAAGATAGGATACATATAGGAACATAATGTTCATAGATATATCTACACTGCGAGGTTCTGTTCCGTTATTTTCCTATAGGCACCGTAGGTACGGTTCTGGTCATACCAATGTGGCAACTAACGTCCAGACGTCCACATACCTCTTATATGGACATAATTCTAAATATATACACCTTCCAAAGTATTTTCAAAAGTGGTTGACTTGCCCATCTAATTTTCTCAAGACATCGGACGTCCAGTACGCTTCATTATTCGCAACAAGGAAATCCAAGAGTTTGAATGTCCCCGCCGCGCCGGGATATGTTAGGAGAAACAATATCCTTATATAATATTTGTTTCCCTTAACATATTATGCATGTTTACATATAGCAGAGATTGTATGTGGTGAATAGTGTCTTTGGCACTCCCCCAAAGAAGGCTGTTTTTCTGATTTAACTTCTGAGTAAAATAAGTGACGAAATGCGTAAAAATAAGAAATATGACTTAAATGAAAAGAAAGCGTATTTTTAAGAGTCCGAGTTTTGCAAAATTTAAGGTGATCTTAATCCACCCTAATTCACCTTTTATTCCTTCAATGCCCTTATAATACATAAATATGTTAATTAAAAATTTTATAAAACCCATTAACATATGACATGAATTAATTTGAGCAACGCATATACGGCAGGGTAAATATTATGTTGCCTCGTTATAAACTAGGGTAGCAACCCCATTCTAACGTAATTTTACAGAAAGTTTAATATTAAGGTATATATTTGGCAGGGTTGCGCTCGACGTTTATTGTATATATTATGCAGCCTTCTAGTCTATATAAATTTAGAGGAACATATATACAGTTAATTCCACTATTTATTTATTCTTACAATTATAATGACGTTCATGTACGTTCAAGTAATTAACTTAAACATATGTACATGAATTTAAAAATTTCTGTCATCTATAATATACAAAATTCTAATTTACAAATGAATTCAAGTGAAATATTTGTATTACTGCCTTTTGCTTTGTATTCAAAATACGTTTCATGCACATTAATTAATATTTAATCAATTATTTCAACAAATTAGATAACAGCAACATGCAATATATTATTTTAACTAAAATATACGCGTACATAATTACTGAGCTCTCCTTTCTACGAGCTTTCTCTTTGAGCTTGCTTCTCATTAAATGTTAAACAAATAAGTTGTGCTTTAGATAAGAAAAGCTACACGAGTTATAAAAAATATCTATCTAGCCAGTTCAAGGGCTGCCACGAAATAGTTAATTTGGACAAACCTGTTACTATACTGACATGACTATCATAACTACTGAATATCAGGCCTATTTTATTTATTAGAATAGTTTCATAATTTAGTAAAACGTCATCAGATCACAATAAAAAGTTTAGTGTTTTGGTAGTGCATGTAACATAAGAAAAATGATCGTAGGAATTATAAAATATATATTGCAAACATCAATAAACAAAATCAGCATTATCTATCATTTTGTTGATTCTATAACAAATGTGGATTTATTAACACAAATTTAGATAAAATAAATAAACCTACAAAAGTTAGAAGAAAACAACAAAAACAACAAGGCTGTTTACTCATTACATTGACATAAAAAGTAGTGGTGTTGTAGAGCGTAAATTTAGAAATCACAACAATATATGTTCATCATCAATCGTTTCCATTCTGTTAACCAAAGATGTTACGTGTTTCTGTATTTTCTACTTTTAGGCAAGTATAACATTTTTCTTCCCTTTGATTTATTTCCCTTCTCGGTAGTGTCTTGCGATATTGAATGTTAACCCTACTGAACTGTTGAAGGCTGAACTGTTGATTGTTTATTAACTTATTACTCATAAGTTCAGAACTAGTACAAGTAACAAACTTCTGCAAGACTTTCTGAGGTACTGATAACGAATATATAACTGCAAACCATGAATGACAGATTAAATGTACAATAATTATATAACAGTTTTATTAATACAGTGTTGTATGTTCAGTTCAAAAATATCTTGAATATGAATATTTTCCGGTTTATGAACTTCACTAATGACCTCGCTTATTGTAACCACTTTTGTTTATAGTCAGTGAACAGTGAAACAATAATATGTCAGGTTTATTACACGACTGCTTCTAATTCCTAATGTCTTATAACTATTTCCATCCATGGTTAGTAAACTTTGATAAGGTAAACATTCAATTCACTTTTGGCGATAGCAAGGATAAAAATGCATGCCTTGACCGGGAATCGAACCCGGCTCTCCCAATTGCCAGTTGGTTGCTATGACCGCTGAGCTATCGAGGGACACTCATTATCCTTGCTAAACGCCAGTTTAACGCGTCGCTACAGTACTCCCCCCTAGAGACATGGTTTGTCTCGATACAATTAACGGAATGTGGCCACGTTCGCCATTCTTACCAACCGTTGTTCGGTAATCCCCGGACTATAGGGCGATGGATAGGACGGGAATCCGAATCCGCGAATTTGAGATGTAAGGGAGGTTCAATGTACCGGAACGAATCACGTCGGGGTCACCACTTTGATGATAGTAAGGATAAAAGTGCATGCCTTGACCGGGAATCGAACCCGGCTCTACCAATTGCCAGTTGATTGCTCTGACCGCTGAGTTATCGTGGGATACTCATTATCCTTGCTAATGCGCCAGTTTAACGCGTCGCTACAGTACTCCCCCCTAGAGACATGGTTTGTCTCGATACAATTAACGGAATGTGGCCGCGTTCGCCATTCTTACGAACCGTTATTCGGTAACCCCCGGACTATAGGGCGATGGATAGGACGGGAATCCGAATCCGCGGATTTGAGATGTAAAGGAGGTTCAATGTACCGGAACGAATCACGTCGGAGTCGCCGCTTTGGCGATAGCAAGGATAAAAGTGCATACCTTGACCGGGAATCGAACCCGGCTCTCCCAATTGCCAGTTGATTGCTCTGACTGCTGAGCTATCGAGGGACACTCATTATCCTTGCTAATGCGCCAATTTAACGCGTCGCTACACAGTGATCCATTAATATAATTCATCGTATCAACTAAAATAATGGAATGTTAGAAAGATAACCCATATCTTAACTGCATTAAAGTTACTAGTCTACTTTCGAAAGCATGTTGAGCATCGGTAGACTCTCTCATCTTTCATACTTGAAGTAAACCGTATGCTCCTTGAACCTAATTATAAGTGC
Organism: Rosalia funebris; assembly: GCA_037954035.1. Classification (NCBI taxonomy): domain Eukaryota; kingdom Metazoa; phylum Arthropoda; class Insecta; order Coleoptera; family Cerambycidae; genus Rosalia; species Rosalia funebris. The sequence continues at coordinate 22,982,019 of JAZFAV010000007.1, read as the reverse complement.
GCGTTTCATCTGCCCAATGTACGTACAAGGTATAATCTTGATAATAGGTTTCATTGACTCAGGACTTTTGTTTTTAATTTAATTAATTTCTGCAATTTTTCCAGGGAAGTACAGTAATGTCATTTCCAAATCTTTGAAAAGTATTTTTAGTCCTCTGGTATATTACGGTTCATATGAAAATGGTAGAGTTTTATAATTTTTGGAATCTTTTCGAGAGGTAATCATAGAAATAATCATTTGGTTTTCATAGAAAAGTAGTCCTCTTTTTCTTCTGTATGGAAGCCCTTTTCCAGCAATATGAGTAAACTAAAAATATAAATATGAATTTAAAAACGTTGAATTAATATATCCCTTTCGTTTTATGATAAATTAGGTTAAACACAATTATGAATTTAAAAATTGAATATACACCCGGGGTAATTAAACTTAAATACGTCTATTAACTTTAATAATTAGTCCTAAAACTTATATATATATATATATATATATATATATATATATATATATATATATATATATATATATATATATATATATATATATACAACGATAGTAATACACTTAGTTTAACAGGATACGGACATATATCAATGATCACCAGTTTATGTAAACATGTTTAGCAATCAGTATCACTTCAGAGATTGGTGATAAAACTTCGAACGCTATTATCTGTCTTATTAAAAAAGAAACATGGGTGTATTTCTTTCAACGGCTATAAAGAAGAACCGTTCTAGTAAATGATGAGGCCGAAATGAAGGCAATAAATATTCTGGCTACAGTTAATGAAAATCCGACACTTTCGTCTATATCAACTGCTAACGTGGTAAGTTAGCTCTAGTATGTTATACAGAGCTTTGATCCACTGGGTTACTGTTTAGTCCTATAAATGGGTTTATTTGAATATTTATGATTATTGATTTTTTTCCTCTTCCAGAATTATATTTTTTTTGTTTTTAAATATGTGTATGTTAATATATTATATTCTTATAATAACACTCTTCATTGCCAATTTACTCGGCCAGTATTAATTTTATAAAACAATCATTTGTATAATATTATTGGTGTTCTTAACACTTTAATGACCAGGCTAATATGACAAACCTTTACTGCCGGACCAAATACATTTTGTGTCAGTAGTGTTTCTATTGTAATGTGTGGGATACAAAAAAACACTTTTTAGTAAAATACAATACATTTTATTATCAATTTACAGTGTGTTCAAGTTTGATACACACGGTCTGGTATGAAGACCAATGTGCTTTTGCTATATACAAGACCATGTGTAACAAATTTGGACATCATCACTTTCTCAGACAAACAACATGGGTAGAAAAAAGCATGTGTGATAAAGATAGATACTTGTCTGAGTGCATGCCATGCATGTTGTAGACACTTTCTTCGCACATTTTATAGCTTGTGCACGTCCATATTTTTGGGCAATGTCTCTGTAACAAGATGAACATCTTCCACGTGTTTTTTTGTCGGTGAAACAGTGGTCCAATTCGTTCCGTTCCCACTCTCTTTTCTTTCATATCCAATTTAAGTAAAGGCAGTACCAACTCTTCACGAAATTGTGTAATAGATACTTTTTTGTTAGTAACCTAAGTAAAAAGGACATGGGAATTTATAACCGCTGTATTTGTTAGCAACTCAAAAATAATTTTTCGGTACCACTTGACCCCTAGAAATAAACAAATGACGTTACTATTTGTTTTAAAAAAATTATTTTACTGTCACAAACCTTTTCGAACTGTGCATATGTGGATGCATATGCTGCTTTCTGGTCAGACACATCAATAAAAGATTTAGTTTGGTTATATTCCACTATGGTGGAAGGTTTCCTCACTGTGCCCCTTTTAGTAACTACATTTTGCATTTCTGCAAAATGTAGTTTGTCCTTCCATTTTCCCACAATTACTTTTGAATTGCTTTGCAATGCTGTCATTTCACCTTTTTTATTGTGGCACGTAAGACAGGCTTTGGGTTCAATTTCCTTGTGGGACGTAGAGTTCCAATCAAATGTGTACTAGCTGCATTTAATTGTTGAGCTAATTTAACGCTGCTATAAAAATTGTCCGTTACTAGTGTTCTCCCTCTATTTAGTAGAGGTGCCATAAGCTGCAACACTACATCTGTAGCGACACTGGAATTACCTGGTCTGGTCGACTTTCCACCATGAAATTTTACTGCATAAGTATATCCACCCATAAGACATACTTTGAACATTTTAAGTCCATATTTGTGGCGTTTGTTGGGAATATACTGACGGAATCCAAGCCTACTCCGAAATGGTATCATGGCTTCATTGATACATACATTTTCTTGTGGAATACACCATTTCTGAAATTTTTTATTCATTAGTTCCACCAATGGACTTATTTTGAATCACTTATCTTCTTTATCATGGTTCTCATTGTCGGTAACATGAAGAAAATGTAAAATAGATTCAAACCTATTTCTGCTCATTCCACATTTTGTGCTAACAAAATGTTTATAGCAATGATTATTGCTCCAATAATCGCGCAAATCCGGCTTTTTATCTAAACCTATCCAAAGAATCAGCCCTAAAAAACATTTTAGGTCACTAGAAGACACATCTTTCCAGTTCGCGACCAAAGAGTTCGGTTTTTGAAGAATTTTTTCTTCAACGATGCCCTCAATTAGTTTTTGCTCAAAATATTTGTTTGACTCTCTAGCAAGTAAATCGATAACATACTGATCAATGAATAGAAAATAAATGTCTGCTGATGTAGTACATGTTGTTAGGTTCTGACTTATATTATCTGGTGGAGAGTGAAATGTAAATTCGTTAAGTTTATCGCTATCAGGAATATCCCACTCAATGTTTGTACTTGGTGTAATTTGAGGAATATTATCAGCTAAATCATAACTACTACCTGATTCCATATAACTAGAGTTAAAGTCTTCTGACATAAACTTTGTGTGTACTTGTAGAGGGAATTGGCTTGGATGATGCTATATTACCAGATAATTTTAACTTTTTAGACTTACGTGATTCTTATTTAGCGATTTTCCTTCTATTTGTAACTCTAGTGCCATTATCAGAAACAGAATCACAGCTACTTTCATCCACTTCCGAAGGTTCGTAATTTTTATCATATAAACTGTCATCACTATCGAAAAAATCACTTTCCTCTAACATCTGTTGTAATTCTGCCTCTATTAAGCTCTTTTTCAACATTATCAAATCGGCATTACACTTAAAAACAAAGTTTAAAACAAATCACATTACCGTACATGCATCATAAAAATTGACATATATTCCTAATCTAAAAACTCGCCTACAGTTGGAGGAAAACCTGACCTGAAAACCTGCAAAAAAAAAGTGTTTACCCGGGACCGGACGGATCGTTCTCCAATGCCTTTTCAATGTAATAATGCATCTCATATGGGCACAGTCGAAAATACAACACCAAAACATGTGCCCAAATGCAGCCACGTTGTCTGCGAGAAAGTTTCACTGTGGCCGAATTTGGTACACATGGTCATTAAAGTGTTAGTTACATAAACAGGAAGTTCTAGCGTATTACTAACCAAATCGTCTCGTAGAATAGACAATTCGATCATCCAATTCAGTCAAATATCTGCATTTATGTCTTCCGACTTGATCGCTTTTACCAAATTAATATTTTATAAGTATCTATAGTAACGTTTTTAAATATTCACTTTTAACATTCATTACTCAGTATCAAGTATGTAACAAATGGAAAAGTCAAAAGAAATTCTCTTTTGCGCCATTATAATAACTCCAGACGCTATGTAACGTAAACTCTAAGAATACGAAAAAGAGGACAAAGTGCTATATTTTTATGATCATTGATTAAAGAGATCCCAAATGGCAGCCACTTTGTGATTTATATTACGATTTATGTCGTTTTTTGTGTTTTTAAACTTTTCTGTTAGATGCTAGATAAGACTAAACACGTATCGATCAAAATAATAAATATAAAATCTGGTGATACCGATCAATATATAATATCAATCTTAGATCTCGGTGTATGAAAATAGTAGAAAATCTAAGGGAGTTAAACCTGGAGACCGAACAGGCGACTCTATTGTACCCCGGCTTCCAATCTACATATTGGAATAGTATTTATTAAGATAAACCGTTATTACGCCATATAGTATTGCGAAGTACTATCCTGTTGAACAATTATTTCTAGATCTGGATATTTGCAAAAATTTTCCTTTATAATTTTCAAAATTATCTACTCAATATCGTCTTGCAACGTGTCCAAAAACCCTTAAATCGTTAAATTTAGATTTAAAAATACAAGCCCAACTATGCGATTAACCACGATTCTTACCTAAACATCAACTATTTCTGAGAATCATGTATGGCTTACATGAAAGCTATAAGAATTCGTATCATTCTATTATATTATAGATATTAATATTACTATTTAGGAAAAACTTGTATTCATCGCTAAAATACTGATAAATCGCTTTTGAATATTTCAGTTCGTGAGCTATTTTTTCTATCATTTCTTTTGAAATGATAGAAAAAATAGTCTGCGAATTGAAGACTGCGATCGGGATCATCTTCTATGAGCTGATGAATTATATATAATTTGTAGGGGTGGAATTGTATAATTATTTATTTAAAACTCTTTGCTCAGTTCTATGAGATTTTCAAAAAACCGCTGCACTTTGAGATATAGATTGTGTGGGATTCACGATTATTTCAGCGACTATATTTATTTGTAGATTTTCTGAAATAGCTGGAAATCTAGTTCTTTTTTTCGTTCTAAATACTACCTGTTCTCTGAAGTTTCTGTAGTATATGTCGTAAATATGCTATAAAGGTAGAGTGATCAGGATATCTCTCACTGAAAATATTTTTTCTTCCAAAATATGTACCACGTTATTAGAGTTAATCAAAAATACATTAAGGCAATGTATGTAAAATATCTAAATAACTTTTTGTGTGATTTGTCAGAAAAAAGCTAACACTTAACTTTTACTCCCTATAAAATCACTGTGTGATAGTATGCCAATATTAAGATTTTCTTTTAATCAAGAGACAGATGTCGAATTAAATAAAAACTCAAATATAAAATAACATTTGAATAGATATCTGAAGGAGTTTCCAAATGAGGTGTTACTCGAATACAATTGAGATTTAAAATTAATTTTCAAAATGGCTTCGCAATGCCATCTTTGCAATATAACTATTTATTACTCATCACTATATAACTATTTATTACTCATTACTATATAACTATTTATTACCAATCACGATATAACTATTTATTAACTCAATACCTAATAAACATTATTTTTTACAGTTTTATAATTTTACATATGTATAAAGCTTTGAACTATCTTATAATTTCATTACCGTACTAGCTATTTCGTAGTGGTTTCTACTACTGCATTTTGTATGGCTCCGGTTAGGTATAATAATTGTAATGTTGAAATGTATTTATGTATTATATATTTTAGATATATTCGCATATATATGCATGTCCATAATATTTCGGATTCTAGTGAACTTTATTGTATTATAGCTTGTTAAATGTGATCAATTTAAATACTAGTACATCGTAAATGTCCGAAAAAAAATATATTATTTTGTTGTTAGTATATCTTAAAATATCCAAAATATTTCATACTGAAAGATATTAACTTTATGCGTTACTTATTTTTTTTATATCACAGCCTTAACAGTAAATTAAAATCAAACTTATTTGATACGTTTGGTACTGTTATCTGATTTGATGTAAGTAATAAATTAGAAAACGCATAATTTTTTCTTCGTGTTCTCTACTGCCTTCTGTGCAAGTAATATCTCTGAAGTCACTTCAGAATAATAAATAATCTACTAAGGCATACTTTCCCCATTTGCCTTTCTTTATTCAAAATATGTATATGTCACATTATGAATTGCCATCTACAACAATTTAAATAATAGTGGTATCCTCAAAGATAAGATTTATTAGGTAAATATTAATAATTTGTCGAGATTTCAGCTTGTTGTTAGAGATTACGCCTCCATTTTCGCCCCATACACTCCCTATATAGGTAGATTATTGAATAATACGATTACCAGCCACAGTACTAGATTCATGCAAAACTATTTATATAAAATATTTATAGATTCAGCGTACGGAATTAGATTTGAGCTTAATGTTCTTTATGCAGTTCTGTTTCCTTTTCTATAGATTCTTGTTTAAGACTTAAACACAACATAAAACAAATAAAACTTTTTGTAAGATATGTATTTTTAATCTTACCATTAGTCATTCTCATTTTATATGTGTGTTCGAGTTTCATGAGTTTACTTTCTAACTCTTAATGTTTATTTGGAATCTCTTTTTTATTGTTGTTGATTAATGGAATTAGTTTAAGACTTCTACAATCTGCCTATTTACGTAAAATCAAAGTTTGTTTCCCTTTTGAAGCAAAGTGTTGTTAAATTTTGACTTCTAACTTCTATACAAATAGAGGTGGCATTAAGTAAAAGTTGTACTTAAATAATTCCCGTCTGACGTTGAGAAATTTTTGTATATTTGTTAACTAACTAATAATTCATTGCCATCATATAGTGCTGTCTGAAAATATCATATTTTTTCTTGAAATTGCAATTAACTGAAAATTAAATTAATTAGGAGTTTCCATTAGATAAATGTACTTTTTATTAATATTAAATCATTATTGTACCACAGTTCACTTATTGAATTATCCTAGATTTTCATTTTACACTGTTGGGTTTTAAATATTACCTCATTTATTGAAAAGTGTATGGGAAGTAGTAATTAAGTTTAAACTTAAAGGTATTTGTTTAACTTAAAGGTTTGTAAACTTAAAGGTATGCAATTTTCTTTTGAAGATATTGTTGGACAAAATCGAAAATCTTTTTCATACTTTTTATATCAAATTCTAAAGTAGTGTAAATATGTAATGCAGTGCATAATTCGCTATTATATATTACAGTAAAATATTTGAATAACTGTAGGGAATACGAATATTTTGACGTGACTATGTTTAATATATTCACCATATAATGAATCAGAAATTTCTCTTGAAGAATGATATATGTGTATACATAGAATTTCAATTACATTCATATTAAAATTTAAACTATACAAAAATTGGCAAATTTTCTAAGCTATGGTGACATACCAAGAGATTAAAGTATATGTTCAAATGTGTTAAAGATATAAAAAAAACATTAAACAATTTTAAGTTACTCTACTCTACTATTAATTTGTTCTCGTAATAGAAGCAAAAATTAAATACATTATATGAAACAAAATAAATTAATGGAATATTCTAATGACTGTGTTATAAGTTCAATGAATGTAGGAAGAACTGTTTCATGGATTGCTGTCGCAGAAAGCACTGACAAGTTTTATGTTTCTTTTATTTTTTTCACATAGGTACATCACTTTTTATTGCTGATATTCAAAGTAAAAGTATTACATTTATCAAAAGTATTAGTAATTTTAAACTGTTTGTCAAGTGGTGTCAATTGAATCGACAGTGGTAGCGTTCATAATGGTGTATACTTTACAAGAAATAACTGAAGTTATTTTTATCACTGAAAATAGGTGTGGTCTAGAGATCCCGAATATCTAATGAAAAGCATCATGATAAAAAGGTAGGACATCGATATTCGTTCAATTCATATTTTCCTAAACTCCTATTCTACTTGCAATCTGTCCAAAAGCAGTAAGCAAATGTTTTATTTTTTGTGCCTGATATGCCTTCGGCGCTCTTACATTAAAGGTCTAAGTTGCATAACGAAGTAAATAAGTAGCTGAGATTTCTTACTGAAGCTGCATAGATTGGAAGTTTAAGCCATTTTGCCAGTGATCCTATCACTTCTAAGTTAACAAATATTTCAGTTCGTTCCATACACAAAACTTTAAAACGAAACATGTTATGTTTTTCCCTTACAAAATTAGTATTCTTCAGCAACTAGTTAAAGATAAAAGTATTAAATTGTGTGTAATAATAACAGCGTGAATTCAAAATAACCTGAATTTGATAAAGAATATTTGTTTCAGCGATGACGCAAGATTTTTCCTTAATGGCTTTGCAAATAGACAACTGTGGAATGTGGGATAATAAAAATCTACATTCGTTGTGAGAGGATCATCTCACTTTCCTAAGAATGTGAACGTCTGGACGGGAATTCTGGGAAATGATAAAATCAAGTCTATGAAAAAGGAAAACCCATTGTTGGATGATACATTTTACACTTTCACTAGACGAAACTAGACTAGAGTCTGGCACCTCTCCTTGAACATGGGTGTGTTTCTCCTTGATTTTACATGTAACTTTTCCCTGTGTAGGCTTTTGGGGAAGGAAGTCGGTTTCTGTGTCCAAACTTTTCTTTAAACTATTAAATCCTGTATGAAAAGTAAATTTAGTTCGTTAATTTACTTTGTGTTGTATTTATTGAGAGTGAGCTTGTGTTATATTTACTGAGCCTAAACTGCAACATATACGAGTTTAAACTCCTCCATCGATATTTAAATTTACGTCTGTGTTGTATAGAAGTCATTTTTCTTACTAAAAGAAATAATAAGGAACGGTAATTTTTAAATGAAACCACTATACATATTATTAAGAAACTTTAATAAACTTTATTCTTTAGTCGCTTTTCTTCAACTCTCTTTAATGGATAAACGGATTTTAACTAAATAAATGGATTTTACTTAGGTACCCATAAAAATTTCAACTAGCACCATGATTAATTTAATGTTATGTAAACATTAAACACAATAAATAAAATTGAGATATTTTTAATAAAAAGAAATGTTTTGTGAAACTTTTATGGAATTCTTAAAAATGATTAAGTGTGACTGTTTAAACAAAAATCGTAAACATTACAGTATCAAGAAAACCGCACCACAACTGTTTAAGCAAATTTTGATAATCAAAAAATTGTTGATATAAATGCACGATACACTCTTTTTAGTTATGACAATTATTTTAAAATCCATGACCACTGTTGATCAAAATATTTCTTCATATACCGGTATAATAGAAAAGTGTTAAATAACAGAAAGGTATTTATTAAAGTTTGTGTTATCTTACCCACTCAAATTGTTTGGGTGTATTCCATTAATCAAAAAATAGGCAACTTAAAATAAATGCGTAATGTTTGATTGACTTAGATGACCGACGCGACGCCCTAAATTCACAAGTTAAAATTTGTCTGCAGTTATATTTTCTCCTGTTTATCAAGTTTTGGAAAATCAACTGCACAATTAGGATTTCTCACCAAGATTAGGGCCCATCTCCAAAATGTTGCTTAAAATTTTATCTTTAAAATTGAATTCGGTATCAATTTTTTGCTTTCAAAATTTTACAAATCCTTGAAATAGTTAGCTCCTAAAATATAATATGGTTTTCATGCCTCATTATCGGGATATTATATTAAAATATTAATTTCGCCTGGGATTCAGGAGTTCCTCAAGGATATATTTTAAAGCCGCTTTTGTTCATTATATTTATCAATATTTCTATCAATTTCATGCTCATTTTTTGCTATATTATGTGTAGTTGCATCAAAGCTTAGATATTTTAAATCATTGGTGTAATAACAGTGATTGCCTTTATATATAGGTAAAAGTAATGTAATGTCATATAATCGGGAAAATACCATATAAATACCATATAAACATTACTATAAATACTTTTAATTCGCAAATATGTAATCAAAGATTTAGGCGGTACCTGTGATGTTAAACTCACTTTTATAAGTCATATTGAGGCTTCTGCTTATAAAAATCTCGGTTCGTTACAAAAAATGCAAAATATAAATATTTTGAATCTCTCCGCATGTTGTTAGTAACACTGGTAAGATCCAAACTTGAATATACATGCATTATTTGGAAGTGTATGTACTTAATATATTAGTTCCAAAGGTACAATATTGTTTCTTTAAATCTGTTGCCTACATTCTGAGTAATATTTACTCTCCTAAAGATGCCCCTCTACATATGTACAGGGTTATCCGCATAACATTCTACCCCCTTTAACTGTTTTATTGTTTGAAATAGAAAACAATGGTAAATACGAAAGTTATAGGAAATTTTATTGCGATCTCAGACATGTATTTAGAGAAACAATCCAATCTCGCGTTTCGGAGATCTAGACCAAACTTGTGTTTTTTTAAATAGAATGCCCTGTTTATTTTTCGATATTTTAAATCTATGTGCTTTTCCGATTACAACAATATATACATGTTATATCCTTGCTCTGGTAGTTTGTACAGTATCATCACACTGGTCACCAGAAACTCAACGCCCGTTTATACCAGTTCATCGACAAGGCCGTACTTCAATCAATGCTTTGGTGTGGTATTTTTCGAAACTCAGTTATTGGACCAGTATTTTTTGAAGGCGACTTAACTGAACAAAAATATTTAAATCTGATTTAATAATCCAATTAAATGAGCCGAATATTGTTTGGCAACAAGACGGTGCTCCAGCACATAAATCAAACGTTATCAAGCGACATTTAGATAATACTTTTATAGAGTGGATAGGTTCAAATGGAACTATTTTATGGCCGGCCAGAAGTCGTGACCTGATCCCACTGGATTTATTTCTGTGGGGCACTTTGAAAGATCGGGTACATACGGAAAGGTCAAATAATGTAGAAGAACTTAGAAAAAAAATGTCGGGAGATCATAGACATGAACGAGACTTGTATCTTAGATTGCAAATGAAATTTGTTAAGGAAGTATGCTCTCTGTATTGCACAAAATGGAGGTATTATGGACACCTTCTATAATTTATAATTATAGGTTTTAATAAAATGTTACGTTCCATCCGGACATAAGCTTTTTAATATAACTATGATAAGATCAAATATAAAATCTAATTTAAACTATCAAATTCTGTTTATAACAATTCTCGTAATTATTGTTTCAAATTTTCCATGGCAATCTTGATTTTGTTTGATATTCGATATTTCAAAGGGCGATACTGTGCAAACTACTAGAGCAAAAATATAACATGTATATATTTTTGTAATCGCAAAAGCACGTAAATTTCAAAAATCGAAAAATAAATAGGGTGTTCTATTAAAAAAAAAAACATAAGTTTGGTCTAGATCTGCGAAACGCGAGATTCGATTATTTTTCTAAATACATGTCTGAAATCGCAGTAAAATTTCCTACAGCTTTCGCATTCAACATTTTTTTCTATTTCAAAAAGTAAAACAGTTAAGGAGGATAGAATATTATGTAGATAACCCTGTACGAGATATTCTTTACGAATACTTTAATATGTTGTATTTAAGAGATGAGTCTGTTATCTTCTTATTCAAAATTATTCAAAATGAAGTTAAGTGTGAATACATTTTATATATGGTTCACTCTCATGTATCTAGATCGTACAATAATAGTCATAATTCCTTATTTTGATAGTATTTAAAATTTCGCTTTTCATTTATAGTACAACCGACGACGTTCAGACCAGTGGTTGGACTGCTATCAAGCTCCACAACTCCTAGCGAAACCATCACGGCGGAGATTTTTCTTCAAATCGACGAAATGTATTTCAATAACGGCTGGCATTCGTTAATAGAAAAGGGCCGATTTTTCTCCACGACGACGCTTGTCCGCACGTTTCACAAATAACACTGTAGAGAAGTTGAACGAGCTTAGCTATGAAACTTTATTTCATCCGCCATAGTCACCAGACCTATCGCCTACCGACTGCTACTTTTTCAAGCATTCCTCCAGGAGAACTGCTTCAAAATCCCAGACCATACCAAAAATACCTTCAACGACTACATCCTCTCCAGAACTGATGAATTTTTCGCTACCGGCATAAATAAACTTAATTCTCATTGGCAAAAATGTGTTGATTCGAATGGTTTTCATTTCTATTAATAAAGCTTATTCTAAACTCCGTTATATGTGTTGAAAGTTAGCGTTTTAAAACCGCAATTGCTTTCCGGACAACCTAATACATATGTTTGATTGACTTGGCTTGACTGTTGCCTGTTCTATATTTTTTATTGTATTTTTGTACTAACATTTTTATATGCAGTTATTTCTATATTTTTCCTATGGTCTTTTATAATAAATAATAAATATAATAAAGAAATAAATAAATTACTACGTTCAGTTTCACCACAAGCCACTGAAGAAACATTTCACGCCCCTTATAATTTTAAACATTCATTATCTCCGTAAAACTGTATTGTCCACAATTGCGGTTATCTGATCATTTTTCACTAGTATTTGACGTAAAAAAAATTTTAATATGCCAACGAAAGTATATTGTGAAAATTTCAATTTATGTTAAATTTCCTTAAAGTTTCTCATTTGGAAAACTCATTACCATTTTGAGTTCACGTAATAAATCGCCCTTCATAATTGAATGCAGGTAATTTTTCTGTAAATAAATTAATTAGGAACAACGTAAATCCATTTAAAAGTGTTTATCGGTTATATACATTCCTCAAGATGGTCTTTAGCCACAATCCCTTCTAGCCGCATCATTATGCGCCCACTCATTTTACCCCGAAACAAATAAATTACTTAACTAAATTACTTAATTCAAGCTGTGCGAATTTAGTGGAGGGAACGAAAAATAAATTACCACCATTACTACCACCCCTTCGTTTTTCTATCGTTTTTTAATTTGTCAAATAAATGGGAACTAAAGATTTATCTTTACTCATGGGAGTATAATATAATTTAGATTTTATTAGGTTTTGATAAATTAGTGTTAAATGGTAAAATACTAACATGTAAACGGTATTTTAATTTAACAGGGAAACTGTTTGCTCTGTTGTACGTAGCTTTTATTTTAAAATTTGCCATTAAGAATACTCCTTATATGAAGTTAATTAAACTCAAAATATCTACATCACCAAAAGGATTCTTCGAACCATTTTTGAGATTAAAGTAGATATATATTTTATATAACGGTTCTACATAATAATGTATTTAAGTAGGCAACCATCACAAGAGTATTTTATCCAATATTCCACTTTATCTTCATTATCTATTAAACAATAATAAATGAATCTTCGGTATATCTAAAGCTTTCCTTAAAAATCTGTCTACCCTGTCGAGTCATTTTAATTTTGAGGTTAACAATGCCTTTTGATGCATTAAGATTCCTTTGAGACGACTAAATAACCTATTTCCGGAAATAATTGAGTTAAATCTGGAGACTATTGAGATCACCCACACTTTTTAATTCTACAGAATTATTTCATCAAGACACTAACGGTATAACAGGAAACAGTACAATGGTACTTATCTTTCAATTGGGCAGCATTTGATATTCTAATATTGGGATGGCTATTGTGATCCTTTCGACGTGATATCGACCAATTTGAGATTCTCGTATTGCTCAAGATTGCAGTCCAAACATTCTCCAAAGCGAGGTTTGCGATAGCAGATTAATGTTATCTGCAGAACTGATGGCAGAGCAATAAGTCAGAAGCAAACCTTAAAAAGAAGTCACTTACTTGTAGTTGATATATTTATTGATTTATTGGTATTTCTAAAATGAATCAATAAATATGAGAATGTAACAGTGATGGAATTTACATATAACCACAAATACTGCCCAACATACCACGGGACATCTTGTCAACTCTCCCCTAATTATTGTAACTCCTGACACATTCCTTGGTTAGTTGAATCGTAATTTAAACTTATAATATGGCGTAGAAATCTAGCCCAGCAACTGATTGTCATACCAATCTAGAATAGATTCTACAGCAAACAGTTTGCCCTAATATAAAATGACAAAGGTATTATATAAAATGACGTTGTTGACGTTGTGCCATGAAATCCTACTCCATGTCTGGTGTAGTCAGTCAGAAACTAAAGATATCACTTCGCAGTAACATTTTACCTCTCATCATATCAATACCAGTACGCAACGCAATTAAAGCCTCAAAGTTCTTTAACCGGCGCTTATGTTCTGTCAGGAATATGAGTATAAAGAGTAATTTATGGAGGTTGCTCCCTGTCACTGGTAAAAAATCGAGAGTATAGTGACCCAGAAGTTTGGACTTTTAACTTTCGTCCGTTTTCAATATCTTTATTAAATATCGTGGGTAATTTTTCAATAAACACAGCCTAAAAACCGCATCAATCTATATCCGGTTATATCTTCTATTAGAAAGCAAAGGGTCCACAAAGCAAGTCCGCGAAACAACCATCTACTCAATAAGAATTTCCATTTCTTCTTAAAGGTGCATAGACAGTCCAGACCCTTCATTTCTCTAGAAGATTTATCCATGCAGTAATGCGTTCGCCGCATTACGTGCGATATCCATAGTACCAGCGTTACTACTAATGTCAACCAAGAAAGCAGGCCACCTTTATACACGCGCATATTTAAATGCCATTTTACTTCCTTCAAATTATTAATACTGTTGACATTTAATATTTCAATACAATAATATTAAATAAATAAAAAAATACTGATTATTTGGAATATGTGCCTGCATGTCGAATTAGTATCACAGTTGACCAGTAGATGCTTTCATCGAAAATGCTGGGAAGTAGATATAATAGGCCGGTATCAGCTCACTTTCAAAGCCACCGAACTCCGGATGGTATACGGTAAACTAAAGGGACCAAAGATTTGAAGACTGATGGGAAAAACTGTGTCATCGGCAATGACCAAAGGGTTAGTTTGGAAGATGTCGCTGAAGAGGTCTTGGAATTGATTTGAAGAAGTGTATGCCATCAATAATGACCGGAGTGTTAGTTCGTAGTTTTACGCTCGAATTTTCTAGGTGCCGTGACGGTTGGTACGAGAACGTATCGGCGGCTTCTTTGAATCAAGGTGAAGAACGTGACTTTAGTTTAAACATTTGGGCATTATGGCGCCTGCTTTGAAGAAATTGGTTGTAGGTGGGGCGTACGCTTGAGGCAGTCACGTGACCATCGTTAAATATGGGATCTGCGATGGGGTGTGTGGTGGCGGGAGAGAATGGGGATCGTGGTGTGTGGCCATATGGGTGATTTCCAGGAATGGTGTACGTGACATTTCCGAATTAACTGAATGTTTATTACAAAAGTTGAGATAAGTCTGAAAAATATGAAACACGATATCAAGGTCAGACCCATAAATCAGAATCGTATTATAGACAAATAACAACATCTGCGTCTTTTGAAAAAGACCATTAAACACATTCTTTATGTAAACAATCTGGGAATTCGAGCTGGAGGAATCGGAATGGGATTTTGATTTGAATTTATTACATTTGTAATTTATATTTAAATAAAAATATATAAATTATTAATTGTTTTATTATTTCAAAAAATAAAACCCCCCACAGGTAGGATTCGGCATCTGTCCCAGATTGGAACCGAACGACATACAGCTGTTTCGAACTTATTAGTTCTCATCAGTGCCGTACATGGTGCGCCGATCCAGGACAAATGCCGAATGAGATTGGTGGGGTATACATCTTTATCGATACGATCTATATCAGTAACATATAAGTCGGAAATCGAGAAAGGAGCCATCAAGCGGTTATCAAAGTAATTCCCGAATAGCAAGGCTCTTACATAATCATAGAAACAATTACTCCTCGGGCTAAAGCCCCGCCAGGCATTGAATTATACCTAAAAGCGATCCTCGACCCCTTTCTCGTGTTTCTGCCCAATCAGATAAGGTTACAAAAAATAAAACCCGCACAGGTAGGATTCGACGTCTGTCCCGGATGGATGGGTTTTATTTTTTGAAACCTTATCTGATCGTGCAGAAATACGAGAAAGGGGTCGAGGATCGCTTTTAGGTCTAATTCAATACCTGGCGGGGCTTTAGCCCGAGGAGTAGTTGTTTCCTATAGCGATTATGTAATATCCTTGCTATTCGGGAACTACTTTGATAACCGCTTGGCGATTTGGTGGTTCCTTCCTCTATTTCCGACATATATGTTACTGTTTTATTATTTATTTGCTGCAGACTATATGATGTAGCGAATAATGATAATTTAATTGTCTCCAACAAGTCATCATATCCTCTAGCACAGTTACCGCCATCACTGACACGGCTGCTCTTGCCGCTCCCACCGCCACCTTCTTCGTCCCCACCGCCCCCACATCTGTCGTCGCCCCTTATTTTTCGTATTAGGTATTTGAAAATCTGATTAATTACAATGCAGCACATTATCCTAGGATTTTGAGATGAAAATTAGAGAAGTACGTTAGAGTAATATAAGAGCCATACTTAGGAGAGAATAATTGGTGGTCATATATTGGAAGTTTATATTTGCTGGTTTTATCTTATTGATTTATGTGTATATCCCGCATACTGCACATTTTTACTACTTTTATCGTGCATTTAAATTGCTTACCAAGGGTTTATGAAGCATAGCTAAGAAGTTTACAAAACTAGTACTAAGAAGTTTAAAAAAAGGAGATGTGGTGTTAACAATATATGAGATATGGTGTTAACAATAAACCAAAGAGAAATGGATGGTTATGGAATCTAAGCATCTCATATCAGAATAATAAACAATAATAATCGATTATTATTCGAGACCATAAGAGTAATACCTAATCGATTGTCTTTGTCATATTTTAGAATTGACTACAGTAAGATTGGTAATAAGAATAGTTACTAAATATTCGACTGAAGGAGTATAATTCGCCCTTAAGAAGTCAGTAAGCGATTGGCGTTTTTGGTGATACTATTATCGATGATAATTTACCTCAGTTACTCAGAGCAGTCAAAGACTAAGTGCACAAGTTATTTTACTACATGAACACGGGATACTTTTCTATTCATGTGGTGGAATACATATTGCAAATAATTGTTATTTTGCTGCCATGGTTAGCTGCCAGGGTTAGAGAGAAGAGTTGTATTTATCGACTTTCTCGAAGCGTCGATCTTTGATTTCTTCAACTCAACCAAGTATTCCAGAACTTTCTACCACATCTGTCCCACTTCTGACACCAATGTAACGAATTTACTAGAAAGTTCTTTATTTCTCGAACACTTATTTACAATTTAACTATTCTCAGGCCAAACTAACTAACTAACTTTCTATTTTAATTTTAAAAACTAATTTTCGCACTGTATGTCACTTTTTTCGCACTGTATCGTTCACTATCGCGGTCCAAATTCAACTAACTACTGGCCGGACGACACAACTCTTATATAGGCAGTAGAACGTCTCTCCAGGCGTTTCTAGATGAAGAACTTTGGCGAACCTTCTAGTATAGAACGCATTGGTCAAGTCAACTCCGCATGCTCTCGATAGTATCGAATATTCCGGATTAGGAATCGCCCGAGGCGTTCGTGACATTATCTTGGGAATATAGGCAGCTATACGGTAGCTAACTACATCTTATTCACTATTGTAACGCTGTAACGTTAGTGTTAAAATGTATATTTCTATTCGTATGATATAATTCTATATATTCACTATACAAGTCTTTCCATGCAAGTAGTTACCAGCCATGATTTAGCAATGATATAGAAAGTGGCATTATGGAAGTTACTTGTAGTGGACGATAAAACATTGAAAACATGTGCCATCTTGACTAGACTTCTATCCCGAAACTAATAAGGAATAGAAACTTATGTCGAACCTTTATATAAAATTTTAATTTTCAAGGAACTGTTCCAAATGTTAGTGGTACACGATTTATATTTATGAAATTAAGTCGACATTAAAATACACAAGATATCAAATGGCATTGAATATAGAGTACATTCTACTATTTTGTAAGATAAATTTCAAATTCAGATATATCTAGTGAACTAAATAGATACACATTTTGACCGGTAATATGGTTTGTTTTTATCAAATTATAATTAATCTAATAGCCATATTACACAAGAAATAAAAAATGTTATATAACAAGTGATGTTACATTGATATAAACATTTTCAATTAGTTTAATAAATCAAAACTCATTGTCATTTATTTTCGAGATCTTGTAGTCAATATAAAATATGTTAAATATTTTTAATATTGCAAGCCCTTTTTCTGCACAGTCTTAAATGAAACTAGGTAATTTTTATGTTTTGTTATTGAAGATTTTTAAGAGATCTATCTAAATATGGTGATTTTATATGTAGCCCAGGTCTAGCAATATATTTTAATTTTATTTCAGAATTTGATTTTTTCCCTACTATGATAATCCAATAACTTTCGACGTAAAAAAACTTTTTATTTCACATACTTATTATAAAGTATATATGTAAATTCTTCTCTTTATAATAAAGATATCTCTTTTTCAAGATGAACCTAGGCGTTTAAGATATCAATTTTGCTTCCCTAACGTAATAAAATTCAATGCGCCCTCCATTATTATGGCGACTTTAAACACTCTGTTCATTATTATTCTACGCCCGTTTCTTTATGGAGAGTTCTTATATTGTATTTACGGCTGCTTCAATTTCTAAATCAGACAGGATTGTAAGGAGATAGCATAAACTTTTTTGTTAAATACCCCAAAATGAAAAATACTGTAAAAACTGTAAGATCAGGCAATCTCGCAAACTTTCTGATCAAGTAATGTATTCCCATCCATCATTCTTCAAATTTGCTCGCCAATTATCACAACCATTGTCAGCTGATACCTCATATTGTTGGAATATTACGAGGTTATATGTGAAATTAAAATCTCTAAGAATTCTTCAGTTTGGTTATGAACATTGAAGGTCACTATAACAACTGAATGTAAATCTATCTATTAAATGGTTCATAAAAAAGTATAGGACCTACTACGTTGATTGCGATCATACTAAGCCATATGTATATGCCAAACTGTTCCTGAAATGCGCCCTCTTATTAATGCCGAATTTTGAATGATCCTGTTAAATTATATAGCTATATAAACCAAAATCTCGTGAAATAAGATATTTCAGACAACAATATGTTATTATTGCAACAACAAGAAGTGAAAATTATTTTCACTACCGTAGTTAATAATAAATAGCTGTTGTGGATTAAACTTTGCTGGCTCACGATTGACACCTATTTCTCTAACTACCGAATAGAGTCAACTTTAAATGAAAGCATGTAAATGCACTTACACTACAAAATCTTCAAAATAATTCACAATGAGTAATTTGTTAGTCCAAGTGAAAGTATTTATATTAATTAAATAATATAACTTGTTATAAGATCTGTCTTGTTTCTCTCGTAATATGGTGGCTACTAGATTCATAAAGAAAATTACATACAGAATTTTCTCTTGCTTTCATTTTCAAAAAAGACCAAAAAATGGATATACATTTTGCAACTTTAATACGAGTACATAAACATATAATCAGTTCTTTAACTTTTCAGATTATATATTCTTTCATTAAAAATATATTAAATCTAACAGAATGTTAAATTTCTGTTATTATATTCGATTTAACACAAAGAAGATATTACATTAAATGTGTTCAAATGATGAACAGATACATCAAAATTGGAACACACTGTATACACTTAAATTTCCGTTTCCTATTATTTTCATCCATCTCTATCGATGCTACTATTAACTGCGAAGGTTTTGCGTATTAAAACAATATTTTCAGGGAAATTAGCAATTACGGCCGCAAATAGAATAACTGGGTAACTTGGGTAACTGGGAACTAATTATCAATTAGTGGGTTAATTAATATTCAGCTTCAAAGGAGTGAGATATTGAAAAATCTTAATTATTATTTAAAATTATGTTCCGCTTCCACAGTATAAATATACTCTTATTAAATAAACTTACCTTTGATGTTTTAAAATAAGTTAAATATTATCTCAGTAGTAAAAAATAATATAACTAACAACATACCTAGATGATTTCCACATTCGTACAATTTAACAAAGAATAATGAAAATGCATATGTACATTACACATTTTTACATACATTTTTCGTAACCGTAATGGAATGTTAAGAAAAATATATTGGTATTTAGGCTAGAAAAAAATATGAGTTGTGAATTTTGTGAATCTCATCACAAAAATGTAATGGGATTGTATATTATGACCATTGATCTTGTCTTTTTTTCTGGTTGTATTATTAATCTATATATTAACTATTAAATGCATATTGTTGCAAATTTACAACATTATGTAATATCTGGAATAAAAATATCTGATAGATACACCATTCCATTCTAAGTACATAGTATAATATTTTCATCATATATAGTGCCATGTTTACAATTCAAGAAACAATTCTTCAATTACCAGGTGTCAGTTGGTGGTTTATGTGTCACTGGATCATAAGTACTTATAAATTTTGTATTTTTACAGTAAACTACGCAAGACAATTGTGTTTATATGCATTAAGGTAGTGATAGTAGGTAGTAGTAGTGATACATTTATATGATAAGTGTCTTATATATAATAAATTGATAGCTCCAATTGAAAATTTATTGTTGTTGCAGATTTTCAACGTTATACGTTGGAAGATAAAATTTTCATAACCAGCACGGATTCTAAACGACCACATACCGAAAAAGAACTTTTTGTTCTTTTTTCATCTACATTCAATATAGATCAAGATTTTAATGGCGTTATTCAAGATCCGTCCGAGATGTGTTCCAGTGAAGGTGATGAAATTATTCAGCCAGAAAATCAAAGTCATCCTGTCGTGCAGCGCTCCATCAATAAATTATCGAAACTTGAAATGATGCAAAAGAGAGAGGTGATGTGGAAACATGGAAGTATTCATTTTAATGATCTTCAGTTGCAATTTCATGGATTAAGAAGGACCAGCATGGTACCTCCGATGTGTATGTGACGACCATTGATGGTATAGGTGTATCATCCCTGATATGGAGAGATAATAAATGTGTGACACTCGTTTCAACATACACAGGAAAGAAATCGGTAACTAAAATTAAACGCTTTATCAAGAGAGAAGGAGGGAGTGTGAATGTGGACTGTCCCTATATTATCCAAGAATATAATCGACATATGGATGGGGTAGGCCTAATGGATAGTTTCATAGAATGTTATCGGATTATGCTGAAAAGTAGGAAATGGTATTTACGAATTTATTATCATTTACTTGATTTGAGTATGATCAATTCATGGCTATTATAAAGCAAGTTTTAATTTTACAAGAAAAAAAAATTGGAAATATTGCCCAATCAAAATTTCAGAGCCAAGTGGGAAACTGTCTCTGTAATGTGGGAAGTATTAATGCTATAAAACGTGGTAGACCATGCACTAATCTGATAGAAGCTATTCAAGCTAAAGTGCACAGAGGCAATGCACAACATATTCCCCCAAAAGCCGTTCAAACAGATTAGGTTGAACACTGGCCAGTTCATGCAGAGCAGAACAGAACCAGTTGCAAATTTCCAAGTTGCAAAGGTTATCCTAATATATGTTTAAAACAATGTTTAAATACATACTATGTTTAAATAAAACTAATAATTATTTTAGAAGATTTCATCATTAGAGAAAATATTATGTAAGTATGAACAATGTTGCATTTTTGCAACAACAAGAAATTATGTGAATAATGAGACTATATGTATTTGAAAGTTATTTTTTTTATTTTTCCCACATCCCTATTCTTACGTTTAAATGAAATATAATTTTTGAAGAGAGAAAAAAATATCCTGCATTTAAGGGTTAATTATTCATGTACTATATAAATAATTTTTGACATTTTAAATGAATTTATTGTGCAATAATATACGAGTATTTCTGCTGATAGAATGTAACTTTATAGTGAAATAAGTTATCTTATGAAGGTCCTAGATATTTCTTGAACTGCCAGCATAAACCGAAAGTTTAAGCTGGCAGATTTGCCGCAGGTTTGGATTTGACCGATAGTATATAGATGATAACTTTTACTATGTTTTCAAAAGTTTTTTAACTCACCTTATGAACACATATTTCCTGTTAGTACATCAACGTATTCGTAATATATCAACTTCCATACTGAACTTTCAGCCTAGTGAAGATTGATATCTACTTCCTTAACTAACCCCTAACTAAAAACTAGCCCCTAGATACATAGAAATTAATAACTTTCGCTATGGTAAGTTTCATTAACCAATTATTTTCCCAAATGTTAAAGAGATACGGAGCTTATGTATTATTGCAGCTACGAACGATTATATATATATATATATATATATATATATATATATATATATATATATATATATCCAGTGCCCAGAGTTGTTCATTTTTTCTTTTATTATAGGAACTTGGAGAATATCATCAGGTTGTTTATACCTCAATATTTCCGATTTGGTTTCTACGGGTTCAGGCATGTCGGCGTTTATTTTGGATACGGCATGTAACGTTGAGGGAATGTTTTGGGCAGGTAAACTATGAGATTCGGATGAGTTTGAGGCGTCATGGTTGTCTAGTTCCTCACTTTTCCGCCTTAACCATTTTTTGTTAATTATATAGGAAAGTTTGAACGAATATGCTACTACAAAATAAATGCATTGGCATATCCAACTTATGTTGATAATATGGCATCTGTAGGTTTTGTAAGTTATTGCACTTTTTTAACTTTTAATACTGAAGGACATGGGTCGAAGAAAAAGGATGTCAAACAAGATGCAGCAAGGAGAAATTAGGAATGCTTCAGAATACACAGGGTGTCCAAAACAGGTCAAACTTTGACAACTTCGACCTTTAATAAGTGGTTTACTTCAAATGGAACATACTGTATTTTATAACCCCACTCACTTCCTCTCTGATGACCTTTCGACCTAAATGGGCATTTTCTATACCTAAAGTGTTCGGTTTTTGAGTTATTTAGAAACATTGTTAAATTAACATCAACATCGAATTATGGAATTCGAATTGTCTATACATTGTCAAACAATATTTCTAAAGTATCAAACCAGCGTCCCTCTATCTACTTATTGTTGAATTATTGAGTGTTCATCGTATGTAAACGTCTTTGTTAAAAAAAAAGAATGTTGAGGTTTAATTTACAATAAGTTATATCTTTTTACCATAAATTGTCCATATCAATATCGACATAACTATAAAATATATACCTTAAATGTTGACATAACTAAAAATTATTACGTAATTAATTAACAACAAACTAAGTATACATATATGTTTAAAGTTTCAAATATTGATAATAACAGATAGATTTCATTCAATAAATGATCAGATTCGATATGTAATGATATACTGTTATATAAAAAAATAGTCTCCACCGTGACAATGCACTTGCACTGCCGTGACCAGGATTCGAACCTGGGTTACTACGGCCACAACGTAGGGTCCTAACCACTAGACGATCACGGCTATCGGAAACGATGGTAAATTATAAATATATTGAGTTTCTACAATTTTATTACCTCATACTGATCTAGTTTCTAACAGAATCAGTGAAGCAGTAAACTACGAGATGGTATAATTATGAAACGGTTTAATCTAATTTGATACGGTTAAAATTATTTATTTCTTTTTCCCGTTATCAAACCGCTGCGATGTTTTACGTTATCAAACGCTGCGTAAATGTGAATTATGTGTTTAAGTAAACATGTATACATTATTAAGATTAAAATTTTTTTTTCTATTTGTTTGTTGCAACAATTCTTAGGAAAATGTATTATATATTTTATCAATATTCTATATAGAACTGCTTATATTTCTTTCGTTGATATTCTGAAATAAATCTTATAAATTAATGTTATACATTATTCTTTTGTTGGTTCATACTGCAAAAAAAATAATTTAAAATTAGTTTTTTTTTAATTTTATATTAAAATTAATTATACTAATAATTATTTTTAATATTTTATATTAGTTAAAATAACCTAAAATAAGAAATCTAACAGATTCGAACCAAGTAAATAGTTTTTTATTTTAGAAGCTCTTTTTTTATGTACGTATTTTTCATGACTATGACGTCTTCAACAGTTTCTTAAATAAAAACACCATATTTAATGATGTCACCACTGCGAACTCTTAAGTAAGATGTGTAAAATCTTGTGGTAGGTTATTTATCAACTGTGTCGTAAAATTTGTGAATTTAATTTTTACTACTATTTATATCCATTCTTTTCTTACAACACTTATTGGTTGTAGGTAGTTACTTTTTTGGGAATTCTACATTTTGCTATTCCTAAATTTTGCTAGTGTTTTAACATTGTTTGACTTGGACTTTTTGAAAATTCTTCTAGTCTTTTCTAAGATTTTGTATTGGTTTTATGTTACTTAGTTATTTCTGACTTATAGGCTACAAAACTTTTCATAGGGTGATTTAATTTTATAAACTACTGACAGGAGGATCCACACCATTTGCAAGTGCCTTGTACAATAAGGACTAAAACATCTGCAGAGAAAAGGAGCTGAGTACGCTCTACTACGGTAGAACCTAACGGCGTCTACAAGATGCAAGCCTCATTTGTCTAGGGGTACACTCGGTTACACTGCACTGACGAAACCCAAGATAAGATCGAAACCGGTCTGCAGTTAATGGAATCCTGAGGTAGAGGACGCTTTGCATCTTCCTAGTGGTTCTCGAGCAATCCGAGTCATTTTCGCCATGTAATTCAGCGCTCGTTGTCGGCCTGTAACCAGGAGAATAGCTGTTTTGGCCTAATTTGTTTTAGTTCAAAGGTACTAGTTGTACAAGATGCTTGGAGATGGTGTGGTGTGGGGTATTCAGATCTTAATCATGCCAGTAGTATATATATATATATATATATATATATATATATATATATATATATATATATATATATATATATATATATATATATATACTCAGTAACATATAAGTCGGAAATCGAGAAAGGAACCACCAAGCCGCCAAGCGGTTATTAAACTAGTTCCCGAACAGCAAAGCTATTACATAATCGCTCTAGGAAACAACTACTCCTCGGGCTAAAGCCCCACCAGGCATTGAATTATACCCAGAAGCGATCCTCGACCCCTTTCTCGTGTTTCTGCACGATCAGATAAGGTTTCAAAAAATAAAACTCGCCACAGGTAGGATTCGACATTTGTCCCGGATCGGAAGCGAACGACATACAGCTGTTTCGAACTTGTTAGTTCTCATCAGTGCCGTACACGGTACGCCGATTCAGGACAAATGCCGAATGAACGTTACTGACAGAGATTGTATCGATGAACATGTATACGCCATAAAGTTCATTCGGCATTTGTCCTGAATCGGCGTACCGTGTACGGCACTGATGAGAACTAACAAGTTCGAAACAGCTGTATGTCGTTCGGTTCCGATCCGGGACAAATGTCGAATCCTACCTGTGGCGAGTTTTATTTTTTGAAAAAATATATATATACTATTGGCCAAAATTTGTTTTGGCGTATATATTTAATTTAGAACAACTATCATTATTCTAACGGCCCTATTATATTACATGTTCGACGTATTAAGTTGAACGGATTCATGTGATCGTTTTCCGATAATTCTTCGTGCTGTAAGTTGTAGAAATTCCTCCACTATCTAAAGACGCATTAGATATCCCGTTGTCGCATCACAAGAGAAGGTGGACTTTTAAATACCACCGAGATTAATGTCAGAGAAAGCTTGATGAATTAGATCGGAGAATAGATTTGTTTCGGTTTTATTTCTTTAGGTTTTACTCCCACATTAATCTACTGATGCTGATTTCGAACATTCGTAAATCTATATAATAGAATAATCTACTTATTTGCAATACATTCTTAAAACAGCATATTTAATATAAAATGCTGTTCGTTGTTGTACTTCGATGTCATTGGTTTGCTATAATAAATATACAACACTGACAGTGTTCCGCAAAACACCAAGACACTGTACACTACACTCTATCTCTTATCTATTACATATTTTATATCAGTAAAATAAAGTTGTTGGAAATATTTGTTCAAATTTCATTTCATAATGTATTATATCATATACTGCTATTCACAAATTCTATGGGAAAAACATCTACGTAGAACCAAGGCAAAACAATGTAATGTCGATTACAGTGTTTTGCCCTTTTTTTTTATATTACTGAAATCGCATAAATACAGGCAAGACAATCTAAGAGAAATATTGTAAACAAAATAATTAAATTTTCTGACGAATTATCTGCAGTACTTCAAGAAACATGTTACTTTTATTCACCTATAAGAGTTTCTTTTCCCTGTTTTGTAATCTCCTTATTTTTGATAGCTATACGATTTAGTTTTGATAGTTGTTATGTTTGGGGGTGCATATTGTTGTTATATATATCCTTGTGCTTACTTTGGGATGGCAAGTAATTTTTTTAAGTATTAAAAATTACTAAAAATTAATATAGCCTATGCTTTAATGAAGATTCCGGTTTCGCTTACAAATATAATAAATATTTATTGTGTTATTTGTTATTACAACATTATTAATGTTGATTTTCCTACATTAAGATATAGTGGGATTTGTTAACGGGGTACAATGGGAAGATCACTTGTCTCTTGTAGGCGGTCTGGACGTAGAAATTATGCAAAATATAATATTGATTAGAATCTTATTTTGCCTTAATATATGGAATGATTAGTAGTACTATTATTATTGAATAAATTAACAATATATATAATTAATTATTCAATACCAGTTACTGGTAGTAGACGTTAATCACAGAAATATATAAGTTATGGAAAAAATCACTAGTTATGTATAGGCAAATTTACTAACAGTACAAGTTAAAAAGCAATACTTCGGAAGTATATGAGTACAATAGACAGAAGAAAATCTAGTAATAAAGATCCTAAAATGGTACTTATTCCTTTACACTGAAACTTTACCTCTTGCGCTCAAACTTCCAGGGTTTCAGCTCCGTGGAGATTTTTGTCGTTTGTTTATTTGGATTCTCTTCGTCGAAGAAAAGGGGTTCCTAAGCAGCAATAACTCGGCCAAGGAAGGATGGAGTAAGAGGGGAAACGCCTCTACGAAAGAAAACAGTAATAGCCACGAAACTAAAATTACATAAACTATAAAACAATACTAACCTCTACACAGCAGTCTCATTGCAAAGAAGATTTTATGTTTAGATGTGCACCAAAATTCGTAATGAGACGTAACTAGATATAAATTATATAAATCAAAGCTACACTTAAAACTCCATCTTAAACTGATTAGCTCCACATGGTAAAAATCTTGAGGATTCCATTTATCGTAAACAAAGAATATTTTTGGGGCACTAATAATGATGTTCATATATGTATATTATTTTGGGTTATGCTTAACCCAGTTTGTTATGTTTAACCAAAGACGACACATTTCTAAATATGTAATGCTTATGAATTATAACTTTAAAATTTTAATTCAACTAATTGTAAATATTCCGACTTCAGCTGATGCACGAAAACATGCCTTCCCTCAACAATGTAATATGTGAGCTTAAATGTACCATCATGTTGGATGAAGAAAAGAATATAAACGAGTGGGCGCATATTATTTATTAGAAGTCTTTATGTAATGTGGAACATTTTACCAACTATTAAAACTAGAACAGCCTGTAAATAAAGTTAGTTTTCTACGTGGGAACTACAGTATTCCCACGCAAAACTTGTCACATTAAATAGATTCTAGTTTACTTAACATCAAGTATGTTGAGAAATATTCGGGCTAATTTTGTCATCGCACACATCAAAAGCTTTAATCAACCAAAAGCAACTATTTTTCAAAAATGTTGTTTCTGATTGAATACAACAGTTCCATGTTATAACATGTTCCATCATAGGCCCCAATACATACAATATTAGAATATACATATTACCTATGTATTTGTTGAATTTTTAGTTTAATGCCTCATTGCTTTCATACATATTATACCACTCGTAAGATCTTAGCACTAATACGAAATAAATTCGTTTAATTTACTTCCATGGATTGATTATTCACCGAATATTTTTAGAAATAAATCTATTCTGTGTACAAAATGTGTGCATACAAATTATGATTTAAATAATAACAAACAAAAACCTTAAACATAAAAAAATTAAGGAATACAATTTTCTTTATTTTTATCTTTTCAAGAAACGGTAAAATATGATTTTTACATGATGAAAGTTTCCAAATTTGGAAGGATTTAAGGTATACTGAAAAATTTTTAGCTTTAATCTTGAACGGATGTTAAGTAAACAAAATCTAGTGGCATGCAATTCAGTCGATATCAAATCTGTTTTTAATTTGCAAAAATTACACTGTGCCTATATACAGTGATTTCACATACTGTGGCGAGTATTGGCGTTCCACAGAATTTGCAAAAGTTATCATTTTCAAGACTCTTTTATTACTGTACGAGGATTTTTAACGTGCCATCCAGAATAGATCAACGGTTAAGTCCTGCGTTGTCCTTGCATTCTCGATCAGTAAGAAAACAGTGGGGAATACTACTACGTGCCATTTGGTTTCACGCTGATAATTTTGAAACAATTTGGACAAACTGTTTTGAGCTTACCTACAAGATGATACCAGGAATATTCGAAAATTTAAATGAGCATAATAGTTTTTCAGTATCCTCCTATATTCGGGATTATATACCAGTTACAAGTTAGAAATAAGTTGAGACCTTTCGATACTTGAAAAACTATTTTATTGACACTAAAAGATACAGAATAACGGTCCAAATTCAAGTATATCCATTTCTCTACGAGACAGGAGTACAATTATATTTATATAAAGTGTTTATCGCAAAGTTGCGACTTAAGCTTTTTGAATTAGTTACATTATTACAGATATTACAGTCTCATTGTAGGCTTTCTTTTAGGTCTAGGGATCATTTAATAAACAAGGCCGGATTGAATGTTACAGATAGACAGTATATTCCAAGAACTAAATGTATACAACACAATGTTGTAATAAGACAAACACATAATTTCTAAAGTAACGTCCCATTTAATCACTCGTCTTAACACTCGTGATCGGCACTTTTTGTTACATAGGGCAACCGTCTTACGTCTTACTCAAGAAAATGGTAAAAACGTCTTTCCTCAATTGGCGGCTTCCAATCGACTGACTTCTCGAACATCCAGAAACAGTGACGCGTTTGGGGACTTAACAAAAGAAATAGGTAACGAGGAAGGAATATATTTGAATAAATATATTCCTATATATTGCCAGCAGAAAATGTCATAGTGACATTAGAAAGAATATGATAATGTACATACATATCTACGGATACTTGTTCACAGTTATTTCTATATTCTACGCTCAATATTTTATTAATCAATTATGACTGCCGGGAACATTCAGATATGGGTGCTCGCAATTAAATACATGTTGACTCTCCATCATTTATCCCTGACATAACACAAAAATAATTTTTTGCCATTATTCTCCATAATTTCTGATTTCATATTGCATAAATGTCTATAAACTACATATTGAAATGCAAAAAATGTCCGACATGTACAGTTACGTCAGTATTGTTAAGCAAATAGAACACATGTTTTAGTGTACGGGATATACGCTCCACCGCGGGGTTAAAGCTATACATTTTCCGCTCTTTACAGGTTAATAACTGAACCCCATTTTAAAGTGTTCTTTTCCTATTTGTTTCGTTATTCTGTAATTTTCAACTATGAAAATTATATAAAATCGACAGGCATTAAAAGTG
The DNA here is from genome assembly GCA_037954035.1 of Rosalia funebris. NCBI lineage: Eukaryota > Metazoa > Arthropoda > Insecta > Coleoptera > Cerambycidae > Rosalia > Rosalia funebris. Next base: position 22,952,517 of record JAZFAV010000007.1, on the reverse strand, counting down.
TTAAATGTTTCAGTTTTATTTCAAATTCAGTATTTATTACTAAAGACATCAGCTTTAGTTTTTCATCTATATCTTTGCAGATGACAATTATTTGATCTATATGTATATATTCTGTTCATATCATGAAATAATTAGATTTCTATTCATTTACAATGTCTTTTTATGAAAGATTGCTGTTCACGATAAAAGAAGAAACATTTATCAGTCTACTATCTTTCATTATGTGAAAAGAAGGCTACATCTTTTAAAGAAATGTAATGACAAATTTAACACATTTTTGTTACCTATATGTTTTCTACCACCTATATTTTTTTAAAGTGTATCAGCTGTAGAATAATAAATCAATTATAAAAAAATATACAATTTAAAAATGTGTAAGTATCTCAGTTACCTGCGATTTTAGAGAATGATATATTACAACATTGGAAGCATATTAGGCATATTTACTTTGGTTTTATGCGTGAAATTAAACTTCAATAGTCAACTTAGTTTTCTGTAGTTTCTTGTAGAAAGCAACATTTGTTTCTTACTTCCAAATATCTATATTTATCTCATTAGTACGTAAATTTATCTCACAAGATTAAGTTAGAAACCAAGCAATACGTTGTATATTTTCAAAGGCAGTATCAACTAAAATCTATTGTCTGTATTCCGGAAGGGCTATTGTTTGCTCACAATTAAACACAGGAATCCGACAATTAACTTTATAACCCATAAACAACCCAAATTAGATTTGAGCTAGGAATTACTGTTAACAAGACCCTGAGAATCTAATGGTTTATACGAAATTGTACAGTTGTTACGAATAAATAATAACTAAGAAGGTCGATATTAATTTAATATCAGTGGTCAAATTTGTATAAACATGGACTACAAATATACTCAGGAAATATATAATTAACGCATTGTATAATTTTTATTTCTAGTTTACTTTCATTCAGAAATATATTTTATATCGTAGATATATCTCGAGAACATAATAAACTAAAATTTAATGCATCCGAGATTTATTCCAATGCATTAAAGGTTATCTAGCTACTAGAAATATTTCACTATACTTCAGCGGATTTAAAATTCAATTATTGTATTCCATTTATGATTTTTCTGTTAAAATCTGTTCAATTTAGATCGTTTGTTAAATGTGATATAGAATGAAACGTTGTGCACTCTTGTATGTCCCAAACTAGTACAGTAATTATCGTGCTCCATTTGCTTTTATGTATTTGGTCGATATTTTCACTAGCAATTAACAACCAACTGTTAAGATTTCGGACTAGGTTTCGAGTTTCCTCAAACTATATATAAATACATTCTAAGATGTGAATTGCTATAAACTGCATGACTCTAAACGCATAGATTACACTGAATAGTAGCCATCTTATTTAATTGGATGGCTATTAGAAGTAAAATAAAATAATCCGGATTTTCCTCCGTTATTTTGGTAGACGTCTTATTAACTAAACGAAGGGATTAACTTGAATGTAATAGTAATGATAGGTTACATTCTAGTTAATGAGTTTTTCAGTAACAATTAGAACAAGTAATTTAACTACTGATCGGTGTTCAAATTTTTATTTTTGAGTGAGCTAAATAGAGAAAAGTGAACTGTAATAACGTATTGATTATTACTTTATACAAAGAGCAAAAATAAAATATTTAATAAATAATTCAATGAGATGGCAAGAACTTAGTCTCTCGTAAATATTTCTGACATAGAGAGGATCTTCTGTCGTGTAGTGGTAATTCGTTAAATAGCAGCCGTTCGACCAGCGCCAAGCTAGATGTAACCATTCGCTAACTACGCAGCTAATATTCATACACTAACAAAAAAAAAACATGCACAAATTTTACATATAACAAATAGATATAACAGTATTGAATTAGTCACCGCAAAATGCTATATATCATGTGTCTCATTTAAAATGAAGACACCTGGATATTTTCATTATTTTGTCATTTCCGCACTCGGGAAAAGTAATGTAATCGTGTAAAGAAAAATAAAAAAAAATTTAGGTTTATTTTTCATTTTTGGGCCTAAAATCCAAAAAAATGGTTTTAAAAAGTTTTTGCTGTGTGTGTCGTTGTCGTTGTCGTCATCGCTGTCGTTGTCATCGTTGTCGTCGGCATTTATTCTTGTTAGCACGATAACTAAATCGTGTCGGATCGATTGGGTTTTGACTTATTCTGATCGGGGACGTCTACCAGACGACATCTATTGATATTGAGGTGCATAGGACACACCCCACCCTGTCCATGGGTTATGAGAAAGCATGATGGTGGACTATTTGAAAAAAGTAAAACTGTCGCATAAAACACATATTTTGGATTTATATGTTGGTTTATTTTTTCTCGGCCACTCAATTTCGAGATAGAGATATTCTGCGTGCGGAAAAGCCCTTTTTAAGGGTTTAAAACTGTTTATTTGAAACCAAGATTTGAGCTTTGGCACAATTGTAGTCCTATATAAGACGTATATTTTACCAACCAACGTAACCAACTTAAATTTTAAGTAACAAACTGAGACAACAGCAGCCCCCAAATGGGACTCATTCACGATATTTTGACTCGCGTTGAAGATACCCGAAAAAGTTATTAGATGAAGTTATTCAGAATCTAAGTTTGAGTAATAATACCAAATTTGAGTATGAAATTCGAATTTTTATTTTTTCTTTCCACACACGGTTACAATTTTGGTTTTCAATTGAATAGGAAGCCATAAAAATAAAAATTACGATTAAATTAAATGTCAATCTGACAATACTTTGAGCCATATTGTACAAAATTCTAGTTTATAATTGTAAAATGCATCTACATTTAAGAGAAAAAATTAAGATAATAACTTTTAACTGTCGCTATTAGTCATGGAACTACAGACGCCGTAAGTGCTGTTTTTAATGAAACTGGCAGTGTTATTAATAGATCTCAGAATGATCAATTTCATCTAATACATACGCATCCTAAATATGAAGGCCTGGATACATAGTGCGAGCTGCTGACGTGACCGTAGACAGCTACTGCCACTGTGTACTCGCATGACAGTAGCTCGACTCGCCTCGACCGGTCACACGATGATAGTAGCTGCCAAGACACAGGTAAATAGATATATGCCCGAGACACTGCAGGCAAGTGTGCATTTCGTTGTGTGCAAATATCGACGTCGGACTTCAAATGTATTAGTACAACGATGTCGCAAAATATACAACAAATGACAGTGCATACCACAATAAGGGCGGTTACAAAAATACTTTGCGCTGAAATATTTCACGCTGACAGCACTGTACAAAATACGAGAAAAAGAAGAAATACTTGGGTTTGGTTCCAAAGGAAATATTTAGGGGCAACGCATACAATATTTAGAGCTATATAATGAAGATCCCCGAGAATATAAAGCAGTTATGAGAGTGATACCTACACAAATGGAAATACTCCTAAATTTAATTGCTCCAAAAAACACGTGCACGCACCCGGCGCGGGTCCGAGCATACCAGCTATTGACGTTTCGCAAAATCGTGCGAGTTGACGTCCGAATCACACACGGGCTGCTGCCTCGTGGTGTGGTGGAGGAAAGCGATTGTCGAGTAAAAAAAATGTTGAAGTAACTCGGATGCGAGTTACTGACCGACTCGCACATGACAGACTTTTATGATGCGGTCACACGTGCAAGTAGCTGTATTTCAGTAACAGACTAGGGCAGCTCGCATGCTAACTCGCACTGTGTATCCAGGTCTTAACGCAATCTTAGTAACAAACCACTTAGTAGTGCGAAATCAGCATTCCAGAGCTGAGAACGGTGGTCAGTCATAATCGTAAAAGAATTGAGAAATATATCCAAATTGAAGAAGGATTATTTGAGAGAGGTTACATCCGGTAATTATATAAAATCTTTATTTATGTGTAATGAATAATTATCTCAAAAACTGACTGTTACTTTATTAAACTGTTATTTTGTTATTTACCTCAACTACGAAAAGTTAATTGCATAGGCCGCCAAAGATTTTGTGATCGGACTTTTTTTGACTTTTTGACTTAGCTGCATACCATGAACTACTGAAACACTGTTTTTTGTTTTCATCGCACACTATTATTTGTAAATGTAGATTGTACAATGATTTGTAGTTATTAAAATCTAGGTTTTCTAAAATTAAATTTAGCCTCAATCTTTGCGGCGCTCCTATGTTTAATCGGCTTGAAACGTACGCACAAGTATGTGTAAAATTGGGATTTACCGAAATAGAGTATGGGATTTACAGAAATAGAGTTGGCTGGTGGGGATATTCCGGTTTTATACTATTCGGGTATTTTAGTAGTCGCTGTAGTACGTTTTAATGTGAGTACGTTTACTCGTGACATCGCGTCGTGTATTTTTATTTTGTTTTGAAAATGCCTAGAAGTTGGAAAAATACACCAAATATATTTTTTAAACTTAACACCTGGTTCAAAAAACGTTATTTATACAAATTTGGTTGATCTCCAAAAAAATCTTTTATCGCCACTTCATATTAAATTAGGATTAATGAAGCAATATGCAAAAGCTATAGATAAAAATGCGAATTGTTTAAAATACTTATGTGGGAAATTTCCAGCACTTTCTGAAGCAAAATTAAAGGAAGGTATTTTCGTAGGACCAGAAATATGAAAATTAATGCAGGACCAACAGTTTGAAGAAACAATGACATAAATTGGAAAAGAATCTTGTATAGTATTTAAAACTGTAACAGAACTTTTTTTAGGAAATTATAAAACATCCGCAGTATGAGGATATTATCAACAAAATGCTGGATGAGTTTAAGCAACTTGGTTGTAATATAAGCATAAAAATTCATTTTCGGCATGCTTATCTGGACTACTTTCCAGAAAATCTTAGTGCTATTAGCGAAAAGCAAGGACAAAATATATGTACGTCTTAATTTAAAACTACAATTGTGCCAAAGCTCAAATCTGGATTTCAAAAAATTACGAACAAATCCGGACGCCTAATTTTAAATGAGATATATGGTATAGCATTCAATGTAGCTAATAACAATGGCGTTCATACTTGGAATTCACACATAAGGATCTACTAGGATTGTCGCAAAAAATATTAGATTTATGGAACAACAAGTAAAGTATGACAAAAGCAAAAAACGAAAGTTATATACAAATAAATTTAAATAGGGTTTTTTAAATTATATTAATAATTTAATGATAAATAGAAAGTATTTAACAGTCAGTATATATAATTTTGTCTAGCTTGACGTAAAATAAAACTCATAAAAGAATAAGTTATGGAATATGCGTAAAATATGCACATAATTTATAATTCAACTTTCATGAAACATAAAAGTAGAAAATTTATATTCTAAATAAGAAATGTAAAGGCGTATTTAATTGAATTATACAGTATTTTCTTTTTTAACTTTCTTCTATAATTAGACTAATAGCTCATTTAAATGTATGAAACATTTTGCAATTTATAAGAAGCTTTACTTAATTAAAACTTCAAAAAATAAAACTCGCCACAGGTAGGATTCGACATTTGTCCCGGATCGGAACCGAACGACATACAGCTGTTTCGAACTTGTTAGTTCTCATCAGTGCCGCATACGGTACGCCGATTCAGGACAAATGCCGAATGAGCTTTATGGCCTATACATCTTTATCGATACGATCTCTGACAGTAACTTATAAGTCGGAAATCGAGAAAGGAACCACCAAGCCGCCAAGCGGCTATCAAAGTAGTTCCCGAATAGCAAAACTATTACATAATCGCTCTAGGAAACAACTACTCCTCGGGCTAAAGCCCCGGCAGGCGTTGAATTATACTCAGAAGCGATCCTCGACCCCTTTCTCGTGTTTCTGCACGATCAGATAAGGTTTCAAAAAATAAAACTCGCCACAGGTAGGATTCGACATTTGTCCCGGATTATCTGATCGTGCAGAAACACGAGAAAGGGGTCGAGGATCGCTTCTGGGTATAATTCAACGCCTGCCGGGGCTTTAGCCCGAGGAGTAGTTGTTTCCTAGAGCGATTATGTAATAGTTTTGCTATTCGGGAACTACTTTGATAGCCGCTTGGCGGCTTGGTGGTTCCTTTCTCGATTTCCGACTTATAAGTTACTGACAGAGATCGTATCGATAAAGATGTATAGGCCATAAAGTTCATTCGGCATTTGTCCTGAATCGGCGTACCGTATGCGGCACTGATGAGAACTAACAAGTTCGAAACAGCTGTATGTCGTTCGGTTCCGATCCGGGACAAATGTCGAATCCTACCTGTGGCGAGTTTTATTTTTTGAAACCTTATCTGATTGTGCAGAAACACGAGAAAGGGGTCGAGGATCGCTTCTGGGTATAATTCAACGCCTGCCCGGGCTTTAGCCCGAGGAGTAGTTGTTTCCTAGAGCGATTATGTAATAGCTTTGCTATTCGGGAACTACTTTGATAGCCGCTTGGCGGCTTGGTGGTTCCTTTCTCGATTTCCGACTTATAAGTTATTAATTAAAATTGATAAATACAAAATTATATAAATTCCCAATATTCATTGATTCATCAAAAGCATTTCATTAAATATATGTCTATATAATATCACTACACGTTACTTGATTGCCACTACTTGATATTTAATGTTACCTACTTGATTGTTCTTTTAAAAATATTATGATAGAATATGTTTACTTATTATATCTTAATATTACGGCTATGGCTACTTGGATAAGGAGTTTCATTGTTTATCTTCGAAGTCCAAGGTCCACTACCAATGAAATTAAGACGGGACAACATTGAAGCTATACTGAACCCAACGTAAAAAGAACAGTTAAATTAGATTAATAAACACAAAAGTTATACCTGAACATACAATTGATATATATATATATATATATATATATATATATATATATATATATATATATATATATATATATATATATATATGTGTGTGTGTGTGTGTGTGTGTGTACAGACGAATTGAGAACCTCCTCCTTTTTTGACGTCGGTTAAAAATAAAAGAAATAGATCATCCCTATGAATTAAAAAAATACAGTATACAACCTCCATCTCTTATATAACTCATCAAAGGGTGTAAGTCAAGAACAGTTGCTAGATGTTAATTAGTTATTATAGAACAATAAATACTATTACAAATATTCTATTTAGCTGAATATCATATTAGCTTCATAAAGTCGTCATACGTTATGAAACCAAGAATTATCGTTCCTACATTCAGTTGCAGTTAAATTATTTTCTCTTATCTGCCCTATAATAAATCATAAGAACATTTTAGACCCTTATCCGCTGTCCGCAACCAGGTTGATTTTTTGTAAAGAAAACAGAAGGAGGAAAACTGGGAGGTCTTGAGCACAAAGTTATATAATTTAGTAGATACTTTAGAGACGATCAACATAAGGAAGTGTATACAACGTGACCTTGTACGGCACGTGTGGAAATAAAGGGCATATAGTTTTGACTAATAATAGTAATTACAATAGATATAATATGTAATATTACCTATTGTCCATTTCATACAATTTATTTATCAGCATAAGAGGATTTACAAATATGAAAATTAAATAAAGGTAATAAGAAGATGCCATAAGGCATTCCCGTTTATGACGTACTTTGTGTGTATATTATCAGTACAGTAATTATTTTTTCTAGTCATATATAATAAAGTAGTAAATTTAGTGTACCGTATTAATATATAATACAAATAAAGTGAAAATTTTAAAATTCATTGCTAATTTAAGTCGAAGGTAGTAAGTAACAAAGCAAAACCGTCCATGAATTATACCTCAATTTTAATGACATTTGAATCTATGAAATAATGAGGTATTGTAACACAGATCATTCAGAATATCTATATTTACTAAACGGCTGTTTTCGTGTGTGTCGCGAGATTTTTAGGTCGATGTACGAAATGCTTTTCGTTCGAATTTCGGCATTTTGTCAAAACCAATGTAGTAAATCGACCCCTGCGAACAACGTGGTGATTTTTGTTTTTTTATCCGAAGTCTCTAGAGGCATGCTCCAGATGTGCCTTCGATGTGAGTGAGGGGGCGGCGCAATATTATTGCGATTTGTTTACTCGTATATATTTACTAAACGGCTGTTTCCGTGTGTGTGTGTCACGAATTTTAAGGTCGATGTATGAAATGCTTTTCATTCGAATTTCAGCATTTTGACAAAATCAAAGTAGTAAATCGACCCTTGCGAACAACGTGGTAACTTTTATTTTTTCATCCGAAGCCTCTAGAGGCATGCTCCGGAGGTGCCTTCGATATGAGCGAGGGAGCGGCGCAATATTATTACGATTTGCTTACTCTATTTACTAAACTATCTTGTGATGTAATCAACATAATTTACATACAGATTTTTTATTCATCTCAATTAGCTTCTATGTAATTACTTCTGTCCACGATTAAATCGTTCTGTCAAGGTTCTAACCTACGTGTATTTACATATATAAAGTTAAATTATGAAATTTAATATTATCAAAAACATGTAATTCATATTTGTATCGATAATAACTAAAACTGTCTTCCATGTGCAATACTGGAAAGGGTTAGTAAACCTGACGATTATCTGCAGTAATAGAAAAGGGTTTTGTGCCTGCAGTTGCACACATTGATGGTGAGATGTAATGAGTGCTGATGTATACATTAATTGTAAATTGAATTAATATTATCATTATACTCTAAAATGTGGCGTAAAATTTCTTCACGTGTTACAATAGAAAAGTGAGTGAGTGATTTTCCCGAATTATATTTTGACTGCACCGGGCTATGGTGTAAATTATGCGATACGGTGATATGATGGAGTATAAAAATATGTGTTAGAGAACATGTCGCGACTGAGAAACAAAACTTTAAGGGGAGGGGAGGTTCTCATCAGAGCCTCAGGAAGGAAAGGATTTTCCATCAAGGAAAATCAAAAACAATTTAACATAAGTTTAGTTAATATGATGATAATTCGCAACGTATCGTGGAATACATTGGTCAATCAAATGTTTAGATAAATGCTATAAAATTGTATTGATGGAAAATACAGTAATGTTATTGTGAGTGCTGAGTCAACCCTGAGAATTGATTATGTAGCATTAACGTGCAAAAATATTTAAAGGAACGTACTTTCTGAGCTATGCGACAATAATATATGAGTGGCTGTGGATAAAACCACTGATGATACGGGCCGAAATATTGCACAGGTATTAGTTGGTGAGATGAAAGAGGTCACGCCAATATAACCAAGGTTAATTGCATTAAAAGTACTAGATACGAGAAATTCAGAGACAGTAGCTCAATTTATGGATAGTAAAAAATATGGGCGACGATTTGAAGAACAATAATGGACGTACTCTATACAACCGATACAGCTTCCTATATAAAAGCATCTACAGTATGATAAAACGAAAAAACACATACAACATAGTCTGCTGAACACTCGAAAACTAAACTGTGTGGTATTGTGAACATTTTCGTAGGTGAAGAGGTAGACTTTTCTTATTTAACCATATCCTTATATGTGTATGTTACCGCAGTGTTCTAGTTCCACCCCTTACTTTATATCATGTACTTGTATGTGTACATGATACTTATGATCGAATTTTGCATTGTTTATAAGTTTTTTAAATAAACGTTATTTGTACAACCCCAAATATATATACCGTAGAAGAAGTTCTTGTGAATCAAACAATAAAATACAGGGTGTCCGCAAATTTTACCGACAACGCTTGACTATATATTTACGATGGTAAATAAGTATGATCTACGAAAAAAAAATTAATAAAAAATGTTTAGTTTCCGAGTTATAGGTTTAGATAAATCTGTCAAAAAAATGTTTAATTAATAACTCCACAACCCCTTTACCGATCAGGTTGAAATTCTGAACACAATGTGAACCAGTAAAGCCAATTATTTCTAAAAATATTAGTTATGCCGATATACTGGGTGATAGTTTTCTCGGTATACCTTCTCCTTTTAATTGTCAGAATTTTTACCCTAGTCATACCAATTTTAAACGGGTTGCAACAGCGAAAATGCCGTTTTATTCTAAAAACAATGTCTTGCGAAAATCGCCTACAGATAACCATTCTTGAGGAAAATTACTATTTACATGTCTGGTTGTTCCGTTTTGTGATGTCAATGCCACCGATTAAAAACTTTGGATTCAGTAGGCGATGAAAACAAAATATTGACAGTACGACATTCTCATTTTCAATAGCCATAAATAAGGACTAGGCTCGAATGATTGCTGATTTATTGTATTTTGAACACACCTGCATAACAAAAAAACAGATATATGTAAATAACAAAAGCGCACATCTAATGTATGATTGAAATGAAACAGATAGATATACAACACGAACTATGGTATTTTAAGCGATGCGTAAAACATTAGTTCAAATTAATAAATGCAAGAAATAGAATAAAATTTACAAATAACTATACAGCCAACTACCAAACTGTACAAAGAAACTGGTTATTTAGAACTAAAAATTATTAATTTGAACTGGCTTTTGAAGATTCCCCCATCGTATAGGATATAAAAATTGGCTCGAAGCAAAAGATTAAATCGAACGTTATTAAATATGTTAGGCATGTGTCGTATTTCCTCGCTGTCTTCTAAGATCCTCTGCCACAAATTTTCAGAAAAATTTAGAGGGGTAGAATACACTTTATCTTTTAATTTAAGTCCATGGGAATAATGTTCGGTGATCGCGGCGGATCCACTTTATTGGTGCATCATTCCTTCTGCCAATCCATCTTTCTTCATAAACTTCATTTAGATGCTGTCAAAATGACAACAGATTTGAAGAATATGGTGAGGGGGAATATCATCGTGCATAAATATCATTTCGCTGCGTAATTGCAACGAAACATCCTCGAGCAACTGTGGAAGTTTGTCTCGAATAAATTCTAAATAGAAAGGCCTATCCAATCGAGGTGGTAATTAAACAAGAAAAATAAAAAAATCGTCAATTATTCCAGGCCATACATTAAATTTAAATTGTCGCTGGAAATGAGAAAGTCGTATTTCCTCGGGACTTTTGTCACTCTACACATACAAATTATGAAAATTCCATCCAACCCCATCTCTTGTAAAACATGATTCATCCATAAAAACTATTTTTGTAGTAAAGTATTATCCTCTGCGAAATCATTTACTTACCTCTAGCAAAATTCTAAACATGTGTCAGGATCAAAATCTTTGAGTAGGAATTAAATGAAATGGTCGAAGAAGTTGCCGTTTTACAGTTATGTGAATATTACGTTTACATACATTTAATTGTTTTGACATACTGCAGATACTTCTTGGCTCATTTGCAACGAGATTAAGAATATCTTCTTCAACTTCAAGTGGAAATTTTCAAGGGCCACCGGCATTTGCAGAACATCTTTTAAAACAACCATATCCTCTTAATTTTCTAAACATAAGTGAATATAGTATGGCGTTCGAAGATTCGGGAATATTTTACTGTAAAATCGTGCAGAAGCTCGATAGTTCATACTACATTTTCCTAATATTAAATGCATGTCGGCAAGCTCATTGGATGAATAGTCTATATTTTAAAAAGCGATTTAATAAAAAGTTCTTCACTAAATAAACCACTAGAACTAAATTTAAAAACTAGCAAAATCAGTTAAATAAAAGTAGATTAAATCGGTAACAACACGCTATCAACTAGAGCAAATGACAATAATGACATTAACTTGATGCTAATAACAATAAACAACATTTTGATTTTATCACCTACTGAATCCAGAGTTTTTAATCCGCGGCACTCACAACACAAAGCAGAGCAATCGTACTTGTAAATAGTCACTTTCCTCAAGAATGGTTATCTGTAAGCGATTTTCGCAAGAGACACTTTTTAGAATAAAATAACCTTTTTGGTTTTGCTACCCGTTAAAAAAATATGACTACGGTAAAAGTTATAACAATTAAAAGAGGGAGATATGCCGAGAAAACTATCACCCAGTATATTGATTGAGAAATAATAGCCTTACTGGTCCAAATTATCGTTCCAAATTTCAACCCAATTGGTAAAGGGGTTGTGGAGTTATTAATTAAATATTTCTTTTTGTATAACTTTGAAAGCCTATAACTCAAAAACTAAAAATTTTATTTCTATTACACCTTTTTCTCTATATTATATTAACTTTTTTTTTCGTCGAGTCAATCGTTGTCGGTGAAATGAACTATCCTGTAGTGTTTTAAATATATTTTTATTAAAAATTTGTAAATATAATTTCAGTCTGCCAAGAAGTTATCGAACTTTGGATAATAATATACTTTATGTGATGATTTCAACGTAGGTAACTATCAAACACTTCTAGATATTCTAACCTTGGTTCTAATGTAAGATTACTTTGTAATTATTAATGAGTATTTCTAGTAACGTATACTGTGAAATAGTATCTCTGTAACATATATTTATAAAACATGTTTATATATGTTTTTTCTCTATTTGAACTTAATAGTAACTTGATATTGATCTACTCTATGACAATTTATCCTTAGATATTATGAGTCATTGACATATACATTAAAAAGTAGTGACACTAAATTTTATCTTGAGGCACCTCCAACTCAACTGTTTCACTTGAACTAGAACACTTACCGATCTTAATACTTTATCGCCTATTAAACTTTACCCACATAAACATAAATATTTCCCCTTAAGTTATCAATTTATAGTAGACCACAATTTATTATGGAAAATAATGTCTACAGCTTTCATTAAATAAAAAAATCGATAAATATGCATGTAGCAGAATTTCCTCCATTAAGGGATTCTTTCATATTTGACAACACATTTTCTATATTTGCATATTAATACAGCTTATCTATAGATAATACTGGAGACTTAATAGTATTAGATAATGTAACTGAGAGTGTAGTTTACGACCCATTATAATATTATCGCACTAGTAATACCGGTCTATCATGCCGTCATCCTAGGTTCAACTCCGACTAGCATGAATTAATCATGGTTTTATTCACAGAAATTACTCGACATCCAGTTCAAATCCGGATTGACATAGATGTTGGAGATATGAGCAGATGCTTCGAATAAAAAGTATGCCACAGTTACCTCACAGAAGTATTCAAATTCTCTAGATTTATATAAAGAAATGATGTTAATCTCCTGGAGCTGTCCTAGATAATCAGCTTACAATAATTCGGTAGTGAGTTCGATTTCCACATCGATGAGCTGAGCGTGTCTGTGTGTGTGTCTATGTAACTCTTAGGTGGTTAAGTACAAAAGTACCTCTGACCTAAACATCGCCTCCTTAGAATTAAAGACAATTAATATTTTAAAAAGCATAGCAGGCTTTTATATCAAATCTATATGAAAATAATATTCGGTTTTCCTCAGTCCAAATTTTTTGATATCTTTAAATAGTAGGAACAAAAACTAAATAGGCTGTGATGCTTTGTTAACTTTATTGTTATTCTAAGTAAGCTAATAATACTTTCTCATATGTAGAAGAGTAACTCAGAACTAAACATCGCCTTCATAGAATTAAAGACAATTAAAATTTTAAAAAGCATATCAGGCTTTTATATCAAATCTATATCAAAACAGAATTCGGTTTTCCTCAGTTCAAATTTCGTGATATCCTTAAATAGTAGGAACAAAAACCTACTAGGCTGTGCTGCTTTGTTAACTTTGTTGGTATTCGAAGTAAGCTAATAATACTTTCTCATTTGTCGGGCTCATAATTGTTTTATCGCTCCTTTCATTAGCGGGCCCATAAAAGTGCTCCTGATATTTGTGATAACTGTCAGAAGACCAAGTATCTGACCTAATTAGTAACTCGATTTACCTCGTCATGCAATGTTCTGTATTGATATTTTATTAACAGTTGTTTCATTTATAACGTACATAGCTATTAAATAAGTTAATCATTTAATAACCACTAAATTGATATATTGTTTCTTACCTTACTGTCTGGTATCAACCCTGTTAACCTGGTGTTCCTCTGACTTTCGTCTATTGGATCACTCAGGCAGACTTGTTAAAAAATGCTAACAAACGAAAATATGCATTCTTATATCATTGCCTCTTGTAGCATATACTATTATACTGCAGCAAATTTATTTATAGATTTAATAAATTAATAAATAGGTCCTTGGCATATACACTCAAAAGTAGTGACACTAAAATTATATCTTGAGGTACCTCAAACTCAACTGTTTCACTTGAACTAGAACACTTACCGATCTTAATACTTTATTGCCTATTAATTAAATGTATATCTAAGTTTACCCACATAAGCATAAATATTTTTCCTCTTACGTTGTCAATTTATATGGTAGACCACAATTTATTATGGTAAATAGTGTCTACAGTTTTTATTAAATAAAAAAAAAATCGATAAATATTTATGTATCAGAATTTCCTCCATTAAGGGATTCTTTCATATTTGACAACATATTTGATACTGTATCTTTATATTTGCATATTAATACAGCTTATGTATAGATAATACTGGAGACTTAATGATATTATGTGATGTAATAATAATAATGTAGTTCACTACCCACTATAATATTATGGCACTAGTAATACCGGTCTATCACGCCGTTATCCCAGGTTCAACGCCGAGTTGTAGCATGAATTGGCCGTGGTTTTATTCACAAAAACTACTCGACATCCAGTTCAAATCCGGATTGACATAGATGTCGGAGGTCGCGACAGATGTTCTGAAAGAAAAGTGTCATAGTTACCTCACAGATGGTATTCAAATTTTCTAGATTGATCTAAAGTAATGATGTTAACCTCCTGAAGCTGTCCTAGATAATCGGCTTGCAATAATTCGTGTGTGAGTTCGATTTCCACATCAATGAGCTGAGCGTGTCTGTGTGTGTGTGTCTATGTGACTCTTAGGTGGTTAAATACAAAAGTAACTCTAAGCTAAACATCGCTTCCATACAATTAAATATAACTATAATTGTAAAAAGCATATTTTACAATAAAGCTTTTATATTAAATCTATATCAAAACAAAATCCGGTTTTTCTCTGTCCAAATTTCTTGATATCCTTAAATAGTAAGAACAAAAACTAAATAGGCTGTGATGTTTTGTTAATTTTGTTGGTGTTTTAAGTAAGTAAGTAAGCTAATATGTAATACTTTCTCATTTGTCACGCTCATAATTGTTTTATCGCTCTTTTCATTAACGGGTCCATAAAAGGGCTCCTGATTTTTATGATAACTGTCAGAAGACCTCGTTTCTGGCCTAATTAGTAACTCGATTTACCTCGTCATGTAATATTCTGTATTGATATTTTATTAACAGTTGCTGTCTCATTTATAACGTTATTATTATAAATTATAAGCTATTAAATAAGTTAATTATTTAATAACTACTGAATTAACATATTATGCTTATTTTATTGTCTGATGTCAATCCTGTTAATAATAATTTTTATACTCATATTGGATTGCTTTGTGTGTATTTTCTTCGATATATTTACTTTTAAATCACTTTCCTGTGATGTTCGTCTATTGTAGTACTCAGGCAGGCTTGTTAAAAAATGCTAACAAACGAATATATGCATTTTTATAACAGTGCCTCTTATAGCATACTCTTATACTTATACTGCAGCAAATTTATTTATAGATTTAATAAGTTAATAAATATGTCCTTGGCATATACTAAGTTTACTCAAGTAAGATTAAATATTTTTTCTAAAGTTGTCAATTTGTATGGTAGACTATAATTTATGATCGGAAATAGTGTCTACAGCTTTTACTAAGTAAAAAAATTTTGTAAATATCTACGTAGCAGAATTTCCTCCATCCAGAGGTTCTTTCATATTTAACACAACGTTTGCTACTGCATCTTTATATTACATGTTAATACAGATAATCTATAGATAATACTGGAGATTTAATGGTGTACCAAAGGTTAGTTCAAGCTTGACCTCTATTCTTAATAGCCGTACCCAAAGGTAAGAGATTATCAAAGAGTATCGCACACATTTCTAGAAAAGGGAGACTTATATAAATTTATCTCATACATATTAATACATGAGTTCTGTCCTGAAATGTTCTTACTTAAAACTAAAAAAATCGTTTCTTACCCAACACCTGCGTCTCGTCACTGGTGGTAATTATTTTGGCTCTATCAGAACAGATACTCACTTAGATCAGCTTACCTTCATTACTCATTATGTTCGACTTACCCAAGAAATGCTTATATTAAAATTAATACTAGCCAACGAGATAGAAACAGTGATTTAATTAACAAGGGAAACGTTTAATTTAATAATAAATAAAGTCAACAAATACTTAAGAAAAAATAAAAAATAAAAATGAAATGCATAGTTAAATTACTGATAAATACAAAATAATATTGAGAATTTACACAGATAAAATAATGTAAAGCTGCATAGTGTTCTACAGAGGTAACTCGAAACAAGCAACAAAATTTAGAAATGTAATTATATTGATTAAAATATTTATTAAAAGAAGACCGAAACAGAACTGACAACAAATGTCTTTCTGTGTCTAAAAGTCTAAACATTCTTCAAGGGCTCAACATCTTATAGGGGTGGTTTAGTTGAACCAGACCAGGATTGGTTGAGATCCTGGCTTGGATGCTCGGGGTGATTATAGCGTGAGTTCAATTTGCACATCAATGAGCTGAGCGTGCCTATGAATGTATCTATGCGACTCTCTGACAGCTAGGTAGAATAGTATCTCTAAGTTAAACGTCGCTCCCATGGAATTATACAAAATTTAAATTATCCCAGGATTTTATAGAAAATTTATATAAAAACTAAATTCGGTTTTCCTGAGTTAAAATTTCTCGATACCCTTAAATAATAAGAACAAAAAGGTAAATAAGTTGAAATGCTGTGTTAAACACGGAAAATAAGCTAATCATTCCTTCTAATTTGTCGCGCTGTTTTATCACCTCTTTCATTAACGCGTCCATAAAAGTGCTCTCGATTTTTGTGATAACTATGAGAAGACTACGTTTTTGGGTTAATTGGTAACTGGATTTATCTTGTCATGCAATGTTCTGTGTTGGTATTTTATTAATGGTTGCCATCTTAATTATATCGTGAATAATTACTAAATAACTTAGTTGTTTAATAACCACTAAATTAACATTTTATCTTTATTTTGTTGTCTGGCGTCGTTCCTGTTAACAATATTTTTTGCACTCATATTCGACTGTTTTATATTATAAACTTAAATCTCTAAAACTTTAAAATCGCTTTCCTCTGATCTTCATCTATTGTATCACTTAGGAGACTTGTTTGAAATGCTAACACAAGAATTATATACACACTAAAAGTATTGCTTCTTGTACCATACATTTTACTTCGACAAATTTATTTTGATACATAATATATCCTTATATCTTTGATTTCCAATTTTTTTCAGTGCTTTGACTAGTATTTCTAATTTCTGCTACTGATCGAACCCTTATATTCCTTTACATATTTTCTTAGATTTTCACCATTTTTTATATTTTCTGAGAATTTCTGTAATATATATATATATATATATATATATATATATATATATATATATATATATATATATATATATATATATATATATATATATATATATATATATATATATATATATATATATAAATTAAATAAATACTTTATATACACATTCGCAATAATAAATTCGATATAAAAAAGTAGTTCCCTTGGAACATTTGTTATCAGCAGCACGGAGGTACTGCTGATACTAAATAGGTATTTTTATAAATTTCATTCAAGACTACTTTTATCAGGAAAAAGGTTTTATTTTTTATTGTAAATACAAAATTCTCAACATTACTTAATTGTTTTAAAATTTTTTCCAATACTCAATTTTTACGCACTCAGCGGTAATGCTTGTGTTAAAGAGAGTACCTTTTGTCATATTAACTATAGTTTTTCCTAAAGAATTTCGTACCCTTCTGCTATATATAATTTGATCTTGTATAATTATTGGTCAGTTGTTTCCTTTATAATAGCGAGGAAGGGACAACTGGAAAAATTTTCTGATTTATTTTATGATATATAAGTATTATCATATTATACACACCCAGCAGAAAATTATTCTGAATAGCGATTTCAGAAGTTCGCAATTGGTATATATATTTCTTTCAAAACTGATAAAAATGTGATGTGTCTGGTATACGGAAAACCTAAATCGTAGTTAGATCTCTCCTTGGATCGTTAGTTTTATAAACCCTCCTTTTCTCAAATGGCCTTTGCAAAGTACTCTAAACCAACTTGTTAAATGTATTTCGCACATTATACAATATGATATACACTGTGGAAAAGCATATCAAGTATATCAAAGTCTGGAACACTTGCAAAAACACGATGAGATCAAAGATATTTTAAATTTTCCGTCTTCTGAAATCCTTTAGTTCTATGTATAGTGGCGGACGCTTGCAATATCAAGAGGAGCGCCTGTTTTTAAATCGCAATCCCTATTTCTTGCTCTTCACAGTGCAAAAGCACATTTTTTTTAGTATTGTTATAAAAATGTAAGAAAAAATTTTTATTTTAAGTTGCATAAAGTTTCAAGAAAAATGGAAATGAAGTTCTAATTGTAAAAATGTATTTATTTATAAGTGAAACAAAATAAATATATTAACTAATAATGTGTTCAAACTGTTGCCCATGTGACAATGTCCTAGTCTCAAAATAAATTAATTGTCACTGTCAAATATATCCGGTGCGATCTTTAGTATTTCCTATCGAATTAGTCCTTTTAAATCATCTCCGTCCTCGGGTTTATTGCTATAGGCTTTGGTTTTTAAATGATTCCATAACAAAAAATCAAGGGATATAAGATATGGGGAACGGGGTGGCCATTCTATAGCTCCACGCCACCCTAAAGATTGTAACTAAGTAAGAACGAACAGAAAGAATTTAATGAGGAGGTGCACCTCCTGTTTATATCAAAGTCTGTTATCAGGTATGTCTGGTTTAATTTAGTTTAGATATAAATCTGTCAGTGTCGAAATGAAATTTTGCTGTAAAAATTGCAAATATCCAAATTGTCATAACTTGGCCAGTCAAGTTGTCATAAAAAAATACGGGTCAAAAAATTTTTTCTGACTATGCTTCCCAAACGTTCACTTTTCTTGGAGATTGAGTATGCGACTTCTGCACCCATCGTATATTCTGTGAAGCTCAATACCTACAGTTGTATCTATTTACAGTTTCATTAAGGAAAAATGTGACTTCATCTGGAAAAATAATACTTTTTGTAAATATATTGTAATTATTTCAATGTATTTGCATTTCGTCCTAGGATTACATTCGACACTTACTGAAATGTCAAGTTGTGTATCTGCACTGATTACTTGGCGACCAGCCTTATTTTGTCCATGTCTATGTTCCCTGTATTTATCTACCATTTTACCGACAGTAAATCGTGCTATAGGTGTACGATTCTTTTCGTAAGCCTTATTAAAGAGGGAGCAAACTTCCCCTGTAGTTCTCCTACATCCATATCCATTCATCATAAGAATTTCAATGCGATCTTTTTCCGAAAGAGGCAGTGTTACTAAGATTGTTTGTCTTGAGATGCCAAAAAACTACAAGCATAAATTTTGCCAAAACTTAACTTGACGTAATTGATTTAAATAAAATTTAATTTAACAAATTAAATAAATCAGTAATCACAGTTAAAACTGTGTTTGCATTTTTCTCGAGACATTATTTATCAAACTTAATAACCATTTTATATTGATAGCCAAAAAAAAAACATGCCCTTTTCGCTGTATCGAACAAAAAATAAGGAATGCCATTTAAAAAATATGCCACGTTTGACCCTGCAAACCTATGCTACTGTACATATGTATTATATATGTAACTACATATTTCACTCTCGTACAGTATTTCACGCAAATTTCAAATACCTTTTGATTCCTTCGAGCACTTTTGCAATAAAATAATATTTTGCAAGATTTTTCAACTGTTCCAGATTTCTTTTCTACAGTGTATATATTACTTTACTTGCGTATCCAGCATAAGCCGTACAATTTTCTATGATTTATTGATAAAATTATCCATTATGGTGCTGTTCTATAAAATCAGAATCTAAATTTAGAAATCTAATTTATCATTAAACACTGCATTGAATAATAACAATAGCTAATAGTATAAATCAATATAATGCAAAGTTTTAATACCAGAGGGTAACATTCAAACTACAGAAATAAGGAGTTTTATACTCCAACCCATCTGCAAATGCCTTATATAATAAGGACTAAACAAATTATATCGAAACAGCTATTCTCCGGGCTATATGCCAAACGTCGAGCGCTGAATTACATGACAAAATTTGTTGTATTTTTGTCTAACAGAGTTAGCACTAAAAATACAGTGATTGTTCCAAAACCACCAAGAAAGATGCAAAGTGTCACCTATCTCAGGATATCGTTAACTGCAGACCGGTTTCGACCTTTCTATCTTGGGTCTCGCATCTTTACACTGCACTGACGAGATGCATGGTGCACCACCCGGATCTATCTCCGCAGTTCACCCCAGTGGCTATCTATTTACTCTGTGGTTTAAGCATTTCATTCAATTTGTGAAGTCAACTGAAAAGTTTCCAGTGTTGCTCATATTAGATGGGCATTACAGTCATTACCAGGAATTTGGACATAATAAAACTAGGAGAATCATGTCTGCATCATATACCTTCCTCCACACTCCACTCATAAACTTCAGCCGCTTGACAAGACATTTATAAACAACAGAGTTGTAACACAGTTTGATCTGGCTGAACTACTTGGCAATGCGATGTTTAAATTCCAGACAACGGAGTTAGTTGTTAATGGATTTAGAGTGACGGGAATCTGTCCATTAAATAAACATATTTTCACCGATGCTGATTTTATTGCCGAGAAAATTGACGCCGAAAAATCATGTCGTTCAGGCTCAGTAACTCAGCTGCAAGACCCACGATCTCAGTCCACCATTACTGCTATCCATTTAAGCCCCACACAAAAGTGTTCAAAAAATCTGGCTTCCCAATCACGTTGCTAAAAAGATCTAGATTCCCAACTAAACGATTCCATAGACCTGGATCCCCAACCAGGTTGTTCCAAAGATCTAGATCCCCTACCAGGTGGCTCAAAATACCTGGATCATCAGTCAGATTCTTCGAAAGACCTATATTTTGAACCAAGGTGTGAAAAAGAGCCGGAGGCTCAAGCAGTGATGAAATCAAGACGTGTGGAATCAGATGACTGTTCAACAACCTGTGTCACTCCATTTGATATTTCACCTATACCACTGGTTAGAAAGCGGGTGACTACAAGGGGACGAAAGCCTTCCAAGATTCAAGTTATAACTTCATCTCCTTACAAAGCAGACCTCGAAATACCAATCGAAAAATTAAGTAAAACAAAAAAGGGAAAAGAAAAGAGGAGACTTGTTCCAGAAGAGCCGAGTGAAAGTCAGAAGAAGGCCAAAAAGAACCAGAGTTAAATAGAAAGAACCAAGTTCGGAACAGGATGAAGAACAGGAATTTGCGCTTACCGACGATGACCTTGACATGGGTTAAATTGGACAATTCGCTCCTGAAAACAATGACGGAATATGCATATTTTGCGATTAACACTTCTCTCAAGACACTAGGGGAGAACTCTGGATCCAGTGTCTTATGTGTCTTTTATGGGCACATGTGCAGTGCTCCGGGGCGGAGAAGGATGTCTACGTGTGTGATTTTTGCCAATAGTTTTGTTAAATCCTCTGTCTATTTTTTTTTGCTGAAAGGATTGTTTTTTTTTTATTTTGTGAAGTATTTATCCATTTATCTTTATGATATAAAATGTTTTTAGAGGGTGCCCATATTCCATACCCTCTAACCAAATATCAGAATTGTGCACTATTTTTTAATTTTTTTTTTTTTTCATTAATACATTATACGTTTTTGAAACAAATTAATGTTGGAGTTTGATTACTAGGTCTTTAAAACGTACATAAAAGTTTTCAAAATCATTTGAAAGAAAAAATACGAAAGTTATTCCAAGAAAATAAAATGGGGGCCAATATTAGGACCAGTTCCTCTAATAATTTATATAACATGTGATACTTACCTAGTTGGCATTAAAAATCTAGATTGGCTCAACATAGAACTTGCAGCATTGTATGTGTTTCTGAAGTCGTTTCGAACAATTTTCTATGCGTGGAAAGAATAAAAATAAATCATTCGGAATGTAAATGTATAAAACTTCATAGTTATGGCGGTGTTTGAAATTATTTACTATAAACATATCTTGATCTGGCGTAATCTGCATTGTCCCTTATTTCGGAGTCAAAATTTTTTTTAGTGCGAATATCTTTCTCGTCATTTAACACGTTTGTAACACGTACTGCGTTTACTGTTAGCAATGACTTACCTAAAGATAATGAAGTATATTGCAATTTGTTTATGCAATCCGCTAGTTCTGTGTAATTACAATCGATAGTTCTTAAATCTACTTCCACTTGACAATTTCGAAAATTTATTTGACGTTCTCCAGTGGTACCTGATATTTGTTAGTACTACACTGTAAAATTAAGAACTTTTATTGTTTCGTAAACAATAAAATTCTTCCTCCTATCAACGTCCTCATCGTGTAAGAATAGGCTGTAAAGATTCTGGAATACCCCAACACCGAAAGTATATACGTTTGAACTATTTGAGGAATGACTTTGGTGTGGGCTATTAATGCATCTATCTACATCTAGATAACACGTTCGAAGTATATCTACTGTAAGATTTAACACATGAAGTTAGTTCGCAAAATGTATTAAAATAGGATACATATTTCAATATAAAACAGGATACATATGTTATGAATATATACATATTCCGTAACAATATTAGCACTTGAAAAATATTTTTAAGACCATATATAGATATATGTAAGTAGAAAAATGTAATAAAGTGTTGAAAGTTGGAATTTTTGTAATGTAATTAATATCATCTGCTGAATTGCTTTGCTAATTCATTTTTCTAATCTTTTACTGATTAGTAAATATGTAAGTGACGGTCGAATTGGATTAAGTATATGTACTATAACGTTAGCTGTAGAATGTTTTTTAGAATTAATTATGTCGTCCACGGCTACGTTTTTACTGTGTATTTGGAATTTAATATTATTTTCAAGGCGCTTGCGCACAGCCAGTAAATGTTTTTGCAATGCACTGCAGCTGGCAATTTCCATGTAGAATTATATATGAACATAAACTGGCGATATAGCTCCTAATTTAATATAAAATAGAGACACATTACATAAACACAGAATATAAATGAAATCGAACATAAATTCGGTATTGGGTTCTATAGTTCTATTTATATGCTGTACTGTTGTCATGCTCCATACATAGAAACTACAAATACTAAAGGGGAACAAATTTCGATTACAAAATAAAATATTTCTTTAAATCAGAAAAATCCAATTTATACCTTCTGATATTATATGCTAACAATCGCGTGTTCCCACAAACTTTCAATATATTTACACTATACCGAAATCACAAAGGCGAGAAAGAAATATATACACAGCCACAACGGACAAAACAAGCAGTAATCAAAGACGACAACAAAGTTAAATTAAATTGTTTATCCCTACGTCAATTTATCGAACTTACATCGAATTACCCTAGCATAACACCACTAATTTAATACTCACTGTGGGCAGCTTTGCTTATAAATAACAAATTATATATAGGGTGTCCCAGCGAGAGGTAGCCGATTTACACTTGCCGCCATTACTCTTGCGGCAAGTTGATACTTCGTAGTTATTACTTAGAGAGTATGCCATTACAAAATAGAGCGCTATACTGTTCAGCAACGCATACTTATTGTCAAAGCGTACTACGAAAATAATGGTTCAATCGTGGGCACTGAAAGAAAATTACGTGCAATTATGGGTCGTCGTGAGGCACCTGCTAAGCAGATCATTCAACGCATCGTGAGGAAATTCAGGGAACGTGGCTCTGTGTGTGATAAACAAACACGTATACGTCACCGTGGGCAATGCTCAGTTGAAAATATTGAAGCGGTCAGTGCAAGTGTGGCTGCAGATAACACCATATCCGTAAGACGTCGTTCCCAACAATTAAATCTCTCAAAATCAATATTACAGAGAATTTTGACGAAAGACCTTCATATTAATGCGTATAAGATCCAGTTGACACAGGAGTTGAAACCACTTGACCGTGCACAAACATAATCGGCTACATCCTTGGGCACCCTTTATATGTTACACAAACGAGATTAAATTCTGAGAAATCTTCTGAGCAGATCACATAACGTGATCTGTTACAAGCAAATCAAGCAGCAACATGTCTAGCAAGCCAAAGTCGCCGGAGCGAGAACTAATCCGTTATTTGCTGTTAAAACTTCCGATATTGCCATCGCACTGCAGATGTATGAAAGGAGTAAGGTTAGTGCTTTACGAATGGCACATACAAGCCTTATTAGTTCTAGTGAAACCATATTAATTAATTGTCAGTAATTATCTATCATATCTTTGTAAACAGTCCGACTATTGGTTTTATGACTATTGGTATGTGTCTTTATTCTAGTAGGTGTATTAACTTTGCGTATAAAATACGTATATTATATACCGACAAACTGATTATACAAAAGCAAATCTCGTGTTGCTTATATTTTTCACGAATATAATAAACAAGACATGAGAAAATTATATGGAAATCAAGATATGGGTAAAATATATGGGTATATTTTTAAAACTGTTCAATATTTTACATCTTCCTTAAACCGCCACGTTTTCATCGTCACGTGAAGTCGTAAGTTACTTATAACGTTGAAAAGTTTATTGCAGCACACCACTTGATAAAGTATCGAAGTTTTTTTTATAGATTTACGCTTTCTAAAGCTTCAAAATTTATTTGAGGGTTATGCGGTTCACTAAGCGTTTGCTCGTCAGTTAACTTACTTTAAAATTGTTGAGTTAATGCACAGTATATTTAATGGACCATGTTTATTTTAACCAGTTAATAAATAAAATTGCGTGAAACACTTTATTGATTGATTAAATAGATATATTTTTTAGTTGTTGCAATTTTAATAAAAAAAGAACAATTTCTTTTTGTATGTCATACCCACAACATGCCAATGTTGTTTATTTACTGTCAATAAGTAAATGTTGGAACAAATCAAATAAAGTATTTATATAATAAAATAAATATGTTCAGTCAGGTTGACTTGGTTTTTTAGATGCACCTTTTTTGGTTATGCATATTCTATTGACGTAATCACTGTTCGACTTGTGACGTCATCAATAATTTTCTTAAAAGGCCACACTCTTATCTTATGTCTTAATTGAATCATCAATTTTATTATAGAAATAAGTTTTTGGTATATTTTTTTGTATTTGGTATATTTTGTATTTGCTGCTTTTTCTTATTCTTATCCAGTAATCATTAAATAATGTGAAAAATAATGTTGTTAAAACGTCTTTAAATTAACGTTTATTATTTTTAAATTTAACGTTTAAACTTTAAATTTAACGTTTTGTATACTGAGAAATAATGTTTTATATGAAGGTATTTATATTATATATAAATTTACATTCTAGTTGAAGTGTTTTACAACAGTTTTTAATCAACAACTGGAATATATAATATTGAATTTTAAGTGTACTTATCTGATTTTCATAATAATTACAGGAAAGACGCGGAATTCCAGAATATTATGATCGAGTAAATATGCCAAACCTCTTTATTTACGATTGAGGAAAGCAGTTTTTCAGAAATTTATAGTAAGAAGCATAATAATAAACCAAATAAAAACTAAGGTGAGAAAGCTACTGAAGTGTCACACTGTCAAAACAGATTTTCTTAGATCAAGGATAAAAGATTTCCTTAACAAATTCTGTCCATATCAAATAAACGAAATGAAAAACATATTATTAGCCTTGCAGATTGCTTATTTATTATAATTTCATTTATTTATTGTTTAATATGAGTTTAGAATGCTAATAGAGTAGATAGGTATAGATTTGTTGTGTATCAAAATTCCGCAGGAAATTGTTAGACGATATTGACGGTTGTAATCTATGTCTTATTGAATTCTCATATGTATTTGTTTACGATACCTTTGGTATAAAATTATTCGGAGTTATTAAAAGTGTTTTTGTTTGTAATAATTTTATTGTAATACTTTTTGACTATTCTATTATAGCTCTGTGTGTAGTCTACCCCTCTTTTATTTCAACGACATATATTAAACACTACTTGTCAAGAGCTGTCAAGCTGTATTAGTAATTTTGTTAGATATATCCTGTTCTTTTTAAATAAAATATTGTGGTGTGATGAAAGTCGTTTTCACAACAACGGTACCGTTAATAGACATAATTATTGTCACTACTGGTCGGCTGAAAATCCAAAGTGGATGCGAAAAACCAATTTCCAGACAACATGGGGCCTAAATGTTTGGTGCGGTTTATTCAACGACCCGGACGCTTATTTGGACCATATTTCTATCAAGAAACGTTAAACGACGAAAGATATTTAGATTTTCTCCAGAATATGCTTCCCCATTTACTTGAAGGTATTCCCTTAAACGAAAGAAGGACGATGTGGTGGCAGCAGGATGGTGCATTCCTCAAATTGCTCAGCAAGTTAGGACATATCTTGATGCTACTTTCCCTGAAATATGTATTGGGCGCAATGGTACAATATCTTGACCGGCTCGCTCCCCAGATATAACACCTTTAGATTTATTTCTATTGGGATACTTAAAAGGTTTGGTCACTATCACCTGAACCACAATTTCAATAACTGCATTAGTTTAATTTAATGTAATTTCTCCGGAAATCGACTTTTCTATAGAATTTCATCAAATTTCGGGTACACATAAAGAATAAACTTCCCGAAAGAAATTTCTAAAATGAAAAATTCTTTCCCGTACAATAAAGTAGATATTCACCATCAAAGTCGGAACTTTTTGCATGGTTTAATGTACCAGTTGACTAAAAGTTACACATTTTACATCATAACTTGAAAACTTTTCTATAGATTTTTTCCAAAAACAACTCATCTATGCATTAGTTTACTACGAATATTTTGAATAAAAAAATCGGTTAATGACCAATTTGTTGAGAAGATAAACATTTTTAAAATATGCCAGTTTCAGTTTCGCTCGGTAAGTCGAGAACTTCTCAATTAGCGTTTGGCAAGGCAGCGGTATACGTTTTATCAGTCGCCAGTTTCTGTTATTACTGCGCGTTTTCAGAAACAATATTTAAAATTGAATTTAGTCCTAAACTACTTACCTTTTTTAATCTTTTTTTTTTTTAATCTTATATTTAGTCAAGTGAAGAACGTTTTTTACATTCACAACATCTTAAATTTTTGCCAAACTCGCTCATTTAAACAAGACGTCGTCCAATGCTTAGTCACTCTGTTTACTTTTCGCAAGATTCATTTTTGCAATACAATTTAGACGTTTCTGTGTTACTTTCCGCTTTAAAAAATTTCTTTATTGTCCCGCAACTTATCACACAAAAATTCATTTTTAATTTTTCTATAAATTTTCTTTCACGCTCCGAAAGGTTTAATGTTAGGTTAAGTATAAGATAGAACGCAACATTGCCACGTCTTTATTTTAAATAATAAACATGGAATTGTGCGCATACGCATACATGTAGTATCTGGATGTAGAGTACAGTCTCTGAACAAAAATAATGAACACTAGACTACTGATATTTCATATATTATACGTTTATTCACGCATTTATTTTTGGACCGGACAGTATCGGAAAAACATAATTTCGGAGAAGCCTTAACATATAATTTCACTAATAGTTGTGAATCATTTACTGGCGAACTTTGAATAAAACCTCAGATTCAAAATTATTAATTAGAAGAAACACTAAAATTGTTCCATCTGTTTCATGTATATCCTCCTTTAAAACAAAATTACTTCTCACCATATTCCGTATGCACAGTTGGAAGCGGAATAATTTGAGTTAAAGTGGACTTTCTTGGGAATTCTACAATTCACAAGAAAGTCATGCTCATATTAACGGTGTAGTCGAAACCTAATAAGATATGCAGTTCACATGTTACCATTAATATTTCCTGAACGTTTTCAATATGTCAAAAGGCTTAGGACGTTCGATATGTTAGTGTCATAGACGATATTGAATTAGAGATGACGCTTGCGACTGTAAACTCTAAGCTACGTTTTCCTCCACG
The DNA here is from genome assembly GCA_037954035.1 of Rosalia funebris. Classification (NCBI taxonomy): domain Eukaryota; kingdom Metazoa; phylum Arthropoda; class Insecta; order Coleoptera; family Cerambycidae; genus Rosalia; species Rosalia funebris. The sequence continues at coordinate 22,924,333 of JAZFAV010000007.1, read as the reverse complement.
GTCGTCAGTCGGCGATGACTGCGACTGGATAACCGCGACTAACTCACCGACGCATTTCTTGTTTCAAAAAATCCGATTTCCGACTTATATGTTACTGAGATTTCTTCTTCATTAAGTGTTTTCCTCTATAGCTATCTATAATTGTCGAAAAATTAATACGTCTAGATGAAATTTAATTTTATTGCTACTCAATTACCAAGAAGAAGAGGAACATTTATTGGTTTAACTGAGTACAGAAAGCGAAAAAAATGTATTACCGATGTTTCAACGGAGAAAATCATAAGGATATTTGTCAATTTTAATAAAAATAATTTGAAAGACAATGAAAGCAAACTTAAGGAATTTTTGGGATATCCCATTACAAATTTATACATATATTGGAACTCATACAATATGATCTTAAAATGAATTCTTACGACCGTGTAGAGGACCCAATAGTACCCACAGAGAAATTGGAAATAACACTAAAGTTCAAACTTTTTTATTTTAAATACCTATACATACAAAACGGTAATACTACTTATCGGTTGAATAGTTTGAAAATAAATCTGTTACTGTAGAGGTTGCCTGTTGATCATAAGAAGGATCTATTTGATAATTCTGTTAATGTTGTTCTTAGCTTGGTGATGTCAAGGGCGAACTAATGGTAGTAGATTCATATGAGTATGTTGACTGTCAAGAAGGTGGTTGCTCTGGTCGTGGCGTCAACAATCGTACTTCTGCCTCTGAGATGACTTGGAATAGTTATGGCAAGACGGTAATCATCTGGGATAAAAATAGTGAAGCATATCCTGAAATGGGATTTGGTGTAAATTGAATATAAGTTGTCATTTTTATTTGCAGTTCATAAATATGAAAACTATTTTTAATAGAATACCCTATATATGTTTTATTATTTTAAATGAACGGTACTTTCTGAAATACAAAATATATACACACATATGTAAAATAAAAAAATTAATGATCAATTCAATAAAGGACATTTAATAAAGGATGTAAATATCCAGTTATTACATAATAATAATGCTATTACATTTAAAATGGATATGATTAATTTTAAACAAAACACAAAAACCGTCGTAAATTTCATTTACTAATTCCTAAAAAAATGTAGGACTCTTTGAGAACGGTATTCTGCAGTTCTATATATCATAGGATAAACATACCTACTGCTACGGTAACACGAAAATAGAAAAGAACATACCCAGAAAGGAGATTACCTAATAATTGTTGCTCCATTTCAAGTACTTGAGCCAACAATTATTAAATACATCTAATTTGATAAATATAAAATGTAAAATAAGTATACGAGGTAAAGTGTTGAACATTTTACTGTATTTTATTGATGATCCTTTTTACTCTATAAGAGGAGCGGAAGGAAAATTTATATATTTTTATTATTTTGCTCAGCATACGTTACATAAGCAGAAATATAAATATTTCAAATTTAACTGTTGTCAATAGCTTATGCAAAATAACTACTTTATACGAATAGAATGTGGTCAAATAATATTACAAAACATTTAAGACAGTTATTTTGAAAATATATTTTGGACAGATGGGGACAGACGCTTAGTGCTATGTTCAATAGAAGAAATTTACTTTCCTGGGCATCGCATCATAAAACCCTTATACATTTATTCCAATTAAGGAACAGTGTGTCGTTAGCCCGTTTTGCGTTTGGTGTGGAATCGATAATAATAAAATTATCAGGCACATTTTCATTTTGAGTAATTTAAATAGCCAACAATATTTACATCTTCTATAACATGAAATCCAGGATATTATAGTAGGTATAATAGGCTGGTACGGACTCACTTTCAAAGCCATCGAGCTCCGGATAGCATGTAGTCATCCGAAGTGACGAGAGATTGGAAGATCGATGTGCTTGTGAAGTGTTTGATGAACAGAGAGTTGCTTGGGAATTCTAGGGGGTTGGTTCTGAAGAAGTGTGTGTCATCGGCAATGACCAGAGGGCTTGGAGATATCGTTGAAGAGTTAGAAGTGGTAGAAGATGTGATGACTGCAATCTGCTTGGAATTTAGTCTATACCAAAAAAAAAAAAGAGAGAAATATCAATTGTTTTATATATTTATGAAGTGAAAAATAAAACGTATGTAGAAAAAAATATATAATTGACTACCACCCTTTTTAAATTTATTAAAATCTTTGTCGGTGATATCATCCGTCTAAATTGTTTTAAGAATGGGTTGTCACCATCGTCTTCCTCGAGTTCTATCGCTGGGAAGCTGCAACAGCAGAACAAATATAAATAACAAAAAAATCCTATAATAAAAAAAAGATTTATGTAAAAATTTTTAAAGTATTGTCTATGAAATTTGGATTTAATAGGTTTTCACCGTCATCCTCCTCGAGGCCTGTCATTGGGAAATTGCAACAGCAGAATGAATATAAATAAAGAAATATGCTATAATAAAAAAATACTAAATAGATTTGTGTAAAAATGTTTAAACTGTTACATATGAAAGTGAATATCATTTGCATTTTTGAGACGATGAAATCATACGCTATATCATATAGTCTACGGCAAAGAAGAAAAATTGACATTGAAAAAAGAAATTGTATTTGAAGCATTTACCTGTGAAATTCACAAATGTCATACAGTGGACGTAGTGGTGTTTCCAGATCCAGAAATCCACTATTTAAATTCAAATAAAGAATTAACCTGAATTAAAAAATCTAAGAAATAATTACTTTTCTCTAAAGTAATACCTCCTTACTAACTTGAGGCGTATATCTTTGTAAGGCGTTGGTAAGTAGACACAGCGTTTCGTAGTTCATTTTCATACCACAAAAGACACGAGACTAATGAAATTCCATACGCAAAAATAAGGCAGTAGAATATATCAAATAAATAAGACTGTCATTGTTAATGAATTTTAAATTTTGATGAGGATGAAGAAATAATTGAAAAAAAGTATTTTAAGATTGAAAATAAAATTATTAATGAAGGGAGGGATTTAAGTCAATGATTTTAAGTTAATGTAAAAGATGACATCTTTAATGCTTTATCCGAATTCTGAGAGGCAAGCAGTGGGTGGGCCATAAATGAAATTATTACAGATAGACTCTCTTCATATCCTCATTATGCTGAGGTGCAAAATGTAAAGGAAATTGAATTTCCTATAACATTACCACAAATTTCCAAATTTTAAAAAAATAACGCCATCTTTAACGCTAATATATTTGGTTTGGAAATGAACTTAAAATAGAATTTTATGTTGTTCTCATCCGTGTAACTAAACGAAAATTAGAGGAACATGTAAATTTATTAATTATCCAAGATACATATTTTCCAAAAATAAGCGACTTGAACCCATGGCAGATAATGAAGAAGACGTAGAAATAAAGTATAATTACTGCTACATCAAAGATTTATCTGGGCTTTGAAGTAATCAGCTTTCTAAGAAGGATCATAAAAAATATTTCTGCGATAGGTGTTTAATTTATGTCAGTTCAGAGGATAAGTTAACCGATCATGTTGTGTATAGCGAAAAAATTAAGGACTGTAAAATTGAGTTCCCCAGAGAACCTTATGTTAAATTAAAAAAAGTGTTTACAAGGAAAATGATACGTTTATTATTTATGTAGATTTCGAATCCTTGCTTGAGCCATTTAGTGATGATAAATTGTAAAACGAGTAAATATCAAAAATACATAGCGTACAGTGCAGGGTATTATTTAAAATGCAGCTATTACAATGACTGGTCGTATTAAAGAAAGTGCTCGGGGTTTAGATTGTATGTCTTGGTTTGCAATGGAATTATACAATGTTGCACAATTTGTACTTTCCAAGTTAAGAAAAGTACAGACCATTAATACTAAAGTTAGTTTACGGGATGCCAGTAAAATTTGCCATATTTGCGAAGAGGAATTTAGGAAACAGATAAAATTGTAATAGATCACTGTCATCTCTCTGGATACCTCAGAAGTTTGCTCACAATAAATGTAATTTAAATTACAAGATTTCCTTTGTAATTCCTGTGGTCTTCCATAACTTCGGAGGTTACAATTTCATAATAAAGTTCTTAGTTGAACGAAATTATATTACTTTATTGCCTGAGATTAAGAAAAAATACATTAGATTCACAGTTCACAATAATAAAGCTAAATTGCTATTTATATTTGTAAACTCCTTCAGATTTATGGGTTATTCTCTAGAAGAACTATCTTCCACACTGAAAGATGAAAACCTTGAAAGTATTAAAAGCGAGTTTCATGATTTAGATGAGAAAATATTTCAATTTTAACGCGAAAATGCGTATTTCTCTATACATATTTTATGACAGCATTAAGCAACTCGATGAAAAAAAAATTACCTGATATAAAACACTTTTACAATAAGCTAAACCACAAGAGGCTGTAGGAGACGTAGGAGAGGCTGATTATGCACATGCGGAAATCGTTTGGAAGATATTCGGTATGAGAACTCTAGGCAACTACAGCGATGTCTATATGAAAACAGATATCATGCACGAAACCTTTCGTAGTATTTGCTATAAGACGTGCAGCCTTGATCCTGTTCATTATCATACGATTCCAGGATATACGTTTGACTACACTGCGTGGTATTCAAGGCGGTGTAAGTCAATATTGTAATCGATTTTCAGAGGATAACAAGTATTTGGATATGTATGTCAGCAGACCATCCACATATTATATTCTTTATTCAAATATAAATAATCTGGGCTATGATTAATATGGATGGGCTATGAGGAAATTTCTCCCATACCAGAGATTCCAGTGGATCGACTGGAGCATAGACATCACCAGCTTACCTGATGATGCTGAAATTAATGATGATGATGAGTAATATTTTAGAGGTTGATCTCGAAAGCTTCGAAAATTTACACGATTTATATAGAGATTTGCCACTCTGTCTGGAACACCGAAGCCCGCCAAATTCAAAACTCCCTAAATTAATGACCACCTGTTACAGTAAGCAAAAGTACGTTATTCACTATAGCAGTCTTAATCAGGCCCTACAGCATGGATTGACTATGGAAACTAACACGTATCCACCGATTTCTACAGTTCAAACATTCTCCATGGCTTAAATCCTACATAGACTTAAACACATCACTGAGGACTCAAGCAAAGTCAAACTTTGAAAAACAACTATAAATTAATGAATAACGCTACGCTTGGCAAAACAATGCAGAATGTTCCAAAAACACCGAATAGTGAAACTTGCTGGCATGGTCGTTACGGAGCTAAAAATTTAATTACAAGTCCTAAATTCCGGAACAGATCTATTTTCGGCGATAATATTATGGCAATCTAAATGAAAAAAATCCCGCATTATATTCGATAAACCCCTGTATATCGGAATGGCTACCTCAGACATTTCTAAAACTAGCGTATATGAATTTCACTATGGTTACATGATAACGAAAGTCCCTGTAGAAGAATGTAGACTTTTGTACACAGACACAAACAGTCTCGTGTATGAATTTCAGTGTAATAATGTATATGAAGAGGTTATCAAAAAAGGCACTCATATATTTGATACTAGTTATTACCCCTCAGATAATTGTTGGAATATTCCATTAGTAAACAAAGAAATACCACGTCTAATGAAGGATGAGTAGAACGGTAAGGTAATGACTCACTTTATCGGTTTACGTTTTAAACAGTATACCTAGAGTTAAACCCGATAAGGAAGTTAAAAATGCAAATAGTGTAAAGTATAATGTGGTGAAAAATAAAATTACTTTTGCGGATTACCTCAACTATCTGGAGAAATTTGCGAACAAAAGGCGTCAGCAAGAGTGTTGACTACACAAAACTCTGCGCTGCATACAATCGAAATTATATGAAGTATACATCATTGAGCAAACAAAAATTGCTCTTAATTATTTTAACGATAAGCCGTACACTCTTCCTGTCGTCATAATTTCAACACCTTTCACTAATGTGGACAGTCCCCGATGCGTTATTGTGGCATTTCAAATAAATAAAAAAGATATGAAATTAGATTTTGGAAGTAAAAAATATGCTGAAATCTGAATATGCTGAATGACATATTTAAGTTTTGATGAAAGGATGACGTTTGCCATTGAAGTGAATAGTAACGGGAAATATTGTATTTGCATATCAACAACGGTAATATTGGAAATTAATAGTCACAAGAAAATTCTAAAGGATAGAATTCTTATATTACGATAATCCTAAAACATTACCAATTAGGAGTGTCATAGGAATAAGTAGCTAGAAAAAATAGGGGATGCGGACGTCAAGGCCGCTGCCACTAATGGTGCCGTATGTACAGAAATAGAATTTGCGGATAAGGAGGAAAACGCCGAGAAGGAACTATCTATTTTTTTCTTTCTTGGTGCTTTCCTTTTATCACTATTTTCTAAGCTCTTTCCCTCGGATTTCCTGAAAACTGATGGTTTTTTGGAGCAATATGGATTTGATGAAAAGCTACGTTTTTTCCTCTACATGTACACGTAGTTCTCTAAAATATTCGCCTCTAAATTTGTTGTAGATTGCTCGAAAAGGAATTAATCTATAAAATCTTCCACTTGTGAACGTTAAACTGGAAATTGATAGCAAGAAACCATTCCCACAGAATACCAAGGCACACTGTATAATTATTCATGACCACGTAGTTGAATATTTACCCCAATGTGGAGTCGTAAGAAATGCAGTATAAAATAAACCTTTATCAAATAAAGCAATTCAGCCTTTTAAAAGTGTTGTGTCTGAGAACATCATGCAGTTGATTGCTATCGACATTCACGGATTTAACCTTCCTGAATTTTATGTTAAAGAAATATTTTTTGTAAGTACATAGTCTTCAAAGGGCTCATTATTTATTGAAACCTCCAATGGCATACAGTCCGTTAAGTTCCGAATTAAAAAAACAAGGAAACTATTTGAAACGTTTTCGTCAAGCTCTAAAATATAGTGGCGGTTATATAAGTTACGATATATTGAATGACATAAACGATCATCTGATGAATGGTATTTTCGAAACAGTTTACGTAAAAGGACAACAAAAAAAGGAATTTCTTAAACGAAAGGTACGGGAACTAGTTAAAACTTCAACGCCACCTCTTGTATTTAACATCGAACATATTAACGAATACATCAGTATACCACCAAATTTTTCAAAAGACATTCCACAATGTATTCATCATTATAATAATTTTAAATGTATGTGTAGTATAAGAAATAGTGTACTGTATTGGTTGTTTTCAAATTTACCAAAATAAATACAAAACTAGTTTAAGGTCTGTTTATTTCCCTACTCTATTAATCTCTTATCATATTGTGTTACCTCAAAATTAAATTGAGGTAACACAACTAAAAATTAAATTTAGTTGTTTACTAGACATCTGAGCTATAAGATGCATCATTCAGATGAATATAAGTTATTATTGAAAGAACATTACAGAAAGTTAGAGCAGTTGTAAAAAACTATCTCGTTTTATGAACAAAAAAGTGTGTTTATAAGTTTTTCCAATTTAAGTATTGCAAGCAGATATAACAAGCCTGAAAGATTAGCAAATTTTACTCTCATAATGAATTGAAAAAAATCAACAACAAAAGTAAGATTAATAAATAAACACAGTCTATATGCATATGCATAATATATACATAATTATGCTGGTAAATCAACAGAAACAGCTCTGGATAAGGTTGTGTCATCGATCCGATCACAACTGGACTTCGGAGGATACGTTATCGGCACCTTCCTTGATATTGAAGGAGCCTTCAATTTTACATCCAGGGAGGTGATTAGCGGAGCACTAGGCAAATATTACACCCCCATAATAATCGCTGAATGGATATACCATATGTTGGGAAACATTCACCTTATTTCCAACAAACGCAACACCACCATCGAGGAGTGTCCACAGGGAGGGGACATTATCCCTCATTCTGTGGTGCCTGGTAGTGGGATGTATGAGGCAATTCTCAAATCCAGACTGACGTATACAGCACTGGTCTGGTGGGAGAGAGTCTGTTTAAAGTCGGAAACCAACCGACTTAACAAGCTAAGAGGACTGATTCCAGAAAGTATAACCGGAGCCTCAAGATCAACACCGATCGAGGCGACGGGGATATTGACGGAGATATTGACGGAGATACCACCTCTTGATGTCACCCTGAAAGCGATAGCCGTAACGGCAATACACAAGATGGGAAATATAAATAGGAAGGTAAGGGACCTGAGTAGACTCTCAAGAGGTCTAGCTGAGGAAGGAGTCCTATGGATGCCCTCTGACAGTACGGTTGTCCACTTCCTGTTTGACAAGAAATATAATATCACCCTCACCAGTAAGACCGACTGGATGAAGGGTGGAGCTGGATACCGCTCAATGGAGACATCTGGTACACGGAGGGAGCCAAGAGTGTGAACAAAGAGGATGCGGGGGTGTATAGGCGATGCGATGGGATAGGTAAAACCTTCTCCCTAGACAAATACACTACCACACTCCAGGCCAAGCTAATTGCAAATACATACGATGTCCTGAGAGCCGACCAAAATCGGATCCAGGAGAAGGTATATATCTGCTTGGATAGCAGGGCGGCGTTGGTAGCCCTCAATTTAGCAATGACAAAGTCGAAGCTGATCTATAATTGCTATGAAGTATTGAACCACTTGGCATCGAAGGGACCGATGGAACTCGTATGAGTACCTGGGCATAATTAAGGAAAATCTAATTGCAGATGACCTTGCCAGATTAGGGACCAGGGAAAGCCTCTATGGACCAGGACCTACAGTGGGAATAAGTTGGAATCTGATCAGAGACCTCATAAATGGCTGGACAAGAGACCAGCACAATAAAAATCGGAGAGGAATAACGGGTTGTCGAATAACCAAACTCTTCATCGAATACTCAGAGATTGAGAAATGGGGACAAGAATTCATTCAATTGAACAGGCACAAAGTCAGAATTCTGGTGGCAATCATTAAGAGCCACCATAGTAGCCTGAATGTATATAAGCACAAGCTGAAGTTGACTGACAGCCCGGCCTGCAGATACTGTAAAGAAGACGAGGAAACCTCGATTCACCTTGTTTATATCTGCCCCGCACTGAAGGAGAAGAGGTACCTCATATTAGGGACCCCTGTTATCCAAGAGGAAACAAGGCTTAGGGCAGGGGACGTGCCTAAATTGCTCCTATTGTGGGATAGCATTTTTGGGTAATGACCCGTATAATAGGGGATCGCTAACAGACTACTCATGTGATCAGTGGCTGATGAGACCCAAACCCACATAACGTAATAATAAATACATAATCATGCTGCTGTTAGGTTCTCAGCTTATCCTATTATATGTTATATACCAAAATATGATTTATATATGTTTGCATCATATGCATGTCCATATGATTCAAAAAAATATTTGTCTATTTTGATACAAAGACCAATGATAGTTGGCGTTGGAAAAATGTGATACATTATATTCTAAGTAATTATATTTTCACGTTTCTCTCTTCGATACCAAGTGATGCTAAGTGATATAAAATAAGAATAAGATTTCAAAATATTATCAGTGGAGATTTGGATTGGAACATTTTTAAAGGCGCATGCATTACTCCTGTTGATATATTCAATGATTATAATGAACAACAATTAGCTACAATTCTACTGTATTACATCACACTCCGTTCTTTGATTTTAATTCTGAAGTGTCTTATTAGAAATGTTATCAAGAAACTGTTGACGCTGAATTAAAAAGTGTCGTCATCAAATTCTACGAAGATGTTTCACGAGAAAAATTCATGGAACTCAACGGACCTTCCAGCACTACACACCATATTAGAAATCACAAGACTGATACTATAGTTCGCTGTAATCACATTGCATATACATTAGAAGCATACAGTCACGCTGAAAAATTATGCAATCAAGTTTTACTGGGATCCATCGATCTAGACGAATTTTGCAGGGCCATATTGGAAGCTGGTTTCTTCAAATTATTATACTCCATTATAAAAACAATGCCTTCTGAATATATTGTAAAATACAATATTTATAAGCCGACAGGAAAGAAAGGAAATTACTAGACTTTCTTAAACGGAATGGAATCTTCCAAAAAATATAGTGTTTTCATAATTGATCATGAAATCATCCATCAAATAATTAAATAGTATGTGCACTGTCCTAACAAATCATTAACAAGAGTCATTAAAAAATATACATAATTTTTCTTTAATTGTAGTTGTACTTCTTATTTACTTCCAAGTCCATACAGTAATATATATACCCTACTTCAAAACATCTAAAACTTCTTTAACCTCAGTCAATATAATAATGTTCTTAATAGTGTTATCCAATAAGTCATGTTCAGTTTCTAGATCAGAAAATTATTTCTATCTAAAGATGCATATAATCTTAAACATACAGTTTGATATTGGCAACAATAATTTAAAATGTCAAGGTATGTGTAATGAAAATTTTAACTTTAAACGGCTACTTTCTTTGGCTTTATAATGAACCTACCTACCTAAACTAGGACTTTTTGGACGATATAAAGGATGGTAATGTAACTTGATATTTTTCAGAATAAAATAGTGCAATAGGATCAGTACTCGAAAAACATGTTCCCAAAATGAAAAATCATAATTTCAAATATATTCTCCTCGGTTTACTGGATCAATGACCTATCCCTTTAATTATTTATTATAATAACGAAATAGAACGAAACCTCAAATTCAATTGTTAATTCCTTTGTTAATTACTTCTCAAATTAGTTCTTCTTTTGTCAGAGAAATGATTACAATTACCCTTCTGATAAAATAAGTGATTTATTGTTGCATATTAATTGCGATTTATTGTTACAAGAAAATATGATGTAATAAAATTATTATGAGGTTATAAAAGCTATAAAACACAGCACGCATCTCCATAGCCACTATAGGATGAGTGACCTATGTTGCCACTGAGGCTTATATCCACTGCTGTGACTGTTAAGGAGCGTTCAAACACGCAACAACGAAGCGTATCGTAACACCGCGCCGTTACAGTTTAAAGGGCGGCGTAACATCGCAACGTCATCGCGCAACATCAGAGCGTTTCGTAGATTGTCGGTTTTTCAGCGGAACATCAAACGCTTATACCGCGGTGACGTTACGCATACTCTTCCCATGTTTGGGCGGGACTACAATGACTACGGTGGATAGAACAGCGTGGTGTTACGAACTTCTGTCATGCGTCGATGTCCTATTGCGGCTGCAAAGTATGTGCCCGTTTGCGATATTGTGTCACGATAGTAAATTACGCATCGGCGTTACGTTACGCTTCGTTGTTGACTGTATGGACGCACCTTTAGAGGTAGCTGCGATGATTTTATTCATACTACGGTCCGGTATGGTGGACTAGGCCCAAAATAACTAGGGAGTGTCATGGTATGCTTGGATTCAAGTCCCTATGGGATAAGTTTGGCACATATTCCTAGGCATGGGTGTGCTTGCCTTGGCTGTATGTGTAATTTTCCTCTTCGCAGCCTGAGACTTTAGAATAAGGTAGTCGATGTATTTGTTCTCAGATCGACATTTTAATAAAAAAAAATGTTAATAAAATTAATTAATCATTTAATGAAAGAGACGTTATCTGTGTCATTAAAAAATTGAAACCATTAATACAACGATTGAGCCTCATTTCACTTTTTTAAATCAGCAATGCATCTTATATTTTAGCAAAGCCTTTGAAAGTTTCCTGAGATATAGAAGCTTTGACGCGCAGCACATATTTTGAGGGGGAGATAGTAATAATATGAAAAATGGTAGGCCAATAACAATTATTTGTAATTTTGCTAAAATCTTGAAATTATTTTCCATCAATTCTTATACGCTTGAAATTCTTGTGTCAGTTCTTATATCTATGTGTCAGATGTGATATGTTTAAGCAGTACGGTCAACTATAATAATGCTTTATTTTGTATTAGACAACTTATATGTTCTTCTCTAAAGCCTTTGACAAGTTAAATCACTCCATTGTATACAAAAATCTTTTTCGGAATAATCTCGTACTATTATTTGCATTTTATCTGCAGCATATATATCCAATACTACGATTTTCAATCACATAAATATAAAGAAATCAGATGTTTCCCAAGATGCTATATTAGGGTCACTCCATCCCGTAGTTTTATTAATGATATAATTAATAATCGATACACTCGGTTTCCGTTACTGTATGCGGATGATAAATTTTTTTGCACACATACAGAAGTTGAAAAATAGCTTAAGACTTTAGGAAGCACTAGAAAACATGACTGATGTTCTGTGAACAATTTGTTTTTGAATTTAAGGAAATGTACTATTATGTGATATACTGGAAGAAATGAAGCCCTTATATATAGTTACAAATTCAGAAATACAATTCTAAGCAGACCTGAATATATTCTGGGGATGAGCGTTTAGTTCAAATCAATAAGTTTGGAAAATATATAGAAGCAAATATTTCCTCCACTCCAAATCACTAGTTTCGGTTGTTATTAGAAATTCTAGGGAATTTTTAAATCCAACATAGAATTCGATTACCATGTGTTATTTAGTTTTGTTAGATCTAAATTAAAATGCTTCGGTTGTATGGAATTCGATATACCAAGCTCATAAAAATAATATAGAAAAAATCCAAAGAGGCTTCATGAAACTTGTAGTTTATACACTTAATGGTAAATAGCATTACAAAGCGTTTTCCCATGACGTATTACTTTCCAGATTCAACTTTTCTGCTTCTGATAAATGACGATCCTGCACGTCATTATACTACCTAAATTAAATAATAATATAATCAATTACCTTAACTTACTTTAATATATATGAGAATACTCAAACCTGATCTACGATGCTACAATTCTTTAAAACTTCCTCTAGCGACCACAAATTTAATAACTGTACTCCCCAATTTATTAAATGATTAAATTTACTTAGCTCTGGAGGATAGCTTAGCCATATTTTGTATTACTATTAATCAAGTTAATAAATATACAAATATTAGTTCTTATCAGTGCCGTATACGGTACGCAGATCCAGGACAAGTGCCGAAACAAATCAGTGGAGTTTTCATCTAAATCGATAAGATCTATGTCTGTAACTTAAAAATCGGGAATCGAGAAAGGAACCACCAATCCTCAAATCGGTTATCACGTGGTTCCCGAATAGCAAGGCTGTTACGTAATCGCTGTAAGAAACCACTGTTCCTCGGGCTAAAGTCCCGCCAGGCATTGAATTATACCTAACAGCGGTCCTCGACTCCTTCTCGTGTTTCTGCACGATCAGAGCTTTTTCGAAAAGGGACCTCACCAGGGGTAGGATTTGACATTTGTCCCGGATGAAATGCGAACGACAGACAGCTGTTTCGCACTTATTAGTTCTCATCAGTGCCGTACACGGTACGCCAATCCAGCAAAAATACCGAAACAAATCCCTGGGGTTTTCATCTAAATCGATAAGATCTATGTCTGTAACTTACAAGTCGGGAACCATCAAACCGCAAAGTCACTTGATTTGTAAGTTACTGACATCTACTAATTGTTTGTTTGCTTATATTTATATACAATATTTGCTATTCTGTAATTGGGGTTACCTGTAGGGTGGTATATATAAATAAATACATACATAGATAAATAAATAAATAATCGAGCGTATCCATAATTGAATCGGTCATTTTAGAAACGACACATGTCAGCAGAACTTGGTTTTGAGAAAAATAAGAAAAACTTTCTAGTTCTTGTTACAACAAAAATAGGTATAAAATATATAATTTGATGTCTAGTTTTTCTTATTTGGGATAAACTAATCATAATTTTCCACATTTAATATGCTTACCTTAAAAGTTACGCTCTTTTTAAATCTTAGGACATGTGCTGTTTCTGAAATGGATGGAAAATTTATAGTGTAACTTTTTATTTAAAAATGTTTAAACAAAAAACAACAAGGTGAACTTAAATATTACTTATATTTTTATTTATAAACACCGTAAACAGTAACACTTGCATACATTTATTAATCTACATCTGCGTTTTCTACACTAACTGGCCATTTCAGAATTTCTTCTTAAAAAAATGTTTTCTCTTCAGGTATATAGGTCATCAACTGTCTGATATTATCAATTTTTTTCTATTGATGGGCACCTTGTTTTGAGGGTATGCTGGAGTTCTAGGAAATGAGACAGTATCGGTAGTAGACAGCCTAAAGTTTTCATATGACATTCCATGTATGAATTCTGACGTCTTCACGATTTCAGGTGCTTCAGCTGAATAAACGAAATGGGTGTAATGTGATATTTGAAACTGTCTTTTTAACTCTCTTGGTGTACCTCTTCCGGCTGATTCCACCGAAAGGTAGTTTCTTTTGTAATACTGAGGCCACCATGATTTAAAATCTATAATGTCAGATGAATTTACCATCTTTACTGAAAACAAGTTTTGTTTGGTTGAATTAACAATCATTTCTGTGTATTCTATGGGTAAGAAAATTCTGTCATGTTTTTTAATTACCCGTTTAATTAAAGCGAAATTTCTGTCATTAGGCAGAAATGAGTGACCCCTTTGAGAAAAATACTGGTTTATGGTCTCGAATCTCGTAGTCTACACTAATGCCAGAAAAAATCTAACCAAAGTGTGGTTTCTATTTTGACCAGCACAGCCATCAGAAATACATAAAAATGTTTTACGTCTGCAGATATTTCGTTATTGATAAAGTCCAATATAAAGGATGCAACTTCATTGGGGCCTTTTCGAGCAATACCCTCGTGGTAAGTGTAAAATCTTGCTTGATTTGTAGCTAACTTGTTGATTCCAAAAACGTTTATTGTAAGTTGTCTCAAATAAAAAGTCTCCTAAACTGGAACAACAGGTAGTTGCACATTTTGCATGAAATCGAACGTTATGGCAGCAATACTACTGTCTTCAATACATTTTTGTTTTATTTCCTGTAGTTTAGTGTAAACATTTTTTGCCCGTCTCTTATGTACAATGAGTTCTGCTACAGCTGTCCGTTTTGCTACATCATTCAGCGAAGGACTCTTAATTTTTATGTTTAGTTCTTCGCACCGACAGCATGTGCCAATTTCTGGGCTGCCAAACGATAACGAAAATCTCTCTTTAAAAATGTTTAGATAAAATTTATAATTTACTTTTAATTCAGCATGCTCTTCTTGAAAAAGTTGATGCATTATTGTAACATTTAATTTTTCATTAAGGTAATGTTTTTCTTTTGCGCTATAATGTGAAATTTTTGTTGGGAAACTTTTTATGTGGTTTATTATTTTCTCAACTGTACTACCAGCTATAGCATTTCCGGAGATATTTTTACCACGCTGCTCCACTGGAATTTTTCCCTTTGCAAGTAAATCACAAACTCTCCTTACACGACCATTAGAAATTGCACTGTATGTTCATGAAAGCAACTTTACATACTTGTACTCTACCAGAAGAGCTTACAATATAATATTAAAAGGAATGTCCCCTAGGCTTCTGATTTTGCTTTTTTCATGGACGTCTAACTTTCAGTAAGCATCTTTCAATAAGCGCTTGTAGATAAGCATCCTGCTAATTTTTTTATTCCATGGATTTAAACTTTTCAAAAATTTCCGTTCTATCTCCTGGATGATATCGTCCATAGCACTTTAAACGACACCTAAAATAACCGTTCAATATAGTAAAATATAACTCATATATTCAGCACCTGTACTATATATCACGGTCTAGTTTAAACATTTTAGGTTAGAATACTTACTTGCAATCTCCTCCTTGTTGTTCTTCAGGGATACGTTTTCCATTATAGGCTACATATTCTTCTCCACTAATTTTAGCCTTTTTTATAATCTCACTCCTTTAAAGTTTACTTTTTCCTTTTCTTTTGTTAGATATTTCGGACACAATATCACCACTATTCGACGCCATGGTTACTTACACACAGTGAAAGACTGAATGCAGAAACAGCACATGTTACTGACATGTGCTGTTTCTGCAGTGAACCAAATTTTAAGGCCCCTGAATTATCTATACTACAGCATTTAGATGTGTCGTTTCTGAAGGAAATTATAGATCTACAAACAATATTTACGAATTTGACATAAACCCAATATGGCCGAAAATGTGACATGTGTCGTTTCTGAAATGACCGATTCAATTGTCATTTTATAATATTTTTATTAGCTATCACCATACCGTATCACCACACATACGTCTGAATTGTTATATTTTTAAGATTACCTATTTACAGCATTTTCTATGCAATCTATTTAAAAGAATTGCAAATAAAAGAATAATTACAAATCTAAAGTTAAGAAATTCTCAATATATGTGCCATGACGATTAACCATTCACCATAGTGATAAAATTGTACTTTGAATCCATATTTGTGTATTAATATATAAAATACACAAACTACAATTTAAAAAAATATATGAATTACAATTATACATAAAAGTGTATGGAAAAGTTTCAAATTAATTTTTAACAATAAAATTCGACAAAAACTCGATTATTACTTTTATGCAAACTTTTTTCATTAATTTGATGAATCATAATCCATTTAAATGAAGTCTAAGATGTAAACTATTGACACACTCATAAATACATTAACATTTTATTAAATAAAATAAAACAAAATATTTTTACAAAGTTTTCTCATCTAATATACGTATAAGACTGTAAACATGTTACACTGAATCAATTTCATATTTTGTATAAAAATATAAAAACGTACAATGAAGCTTTGTTGTATAAGAATATCCTGAATCGTTTTAATGAAAGTTCCATCGTGATGCAAGAACGGCTTTGTCGGTTTAAAATTAATAATCTTCCTTGGATTTTCGTAGAATTTAAAATAAGAATTTTATATAACAAACTTCAAGCAATAACGGTGTAATTTAACATTAACCTGAAAGACAACTCAAATAAATAAATTTGAGGTTAAATTCCTATAGTATATTGTTCACAATAAAATTGATTTTTATTAAATTAAGTAGCTCATAAAATAATTAATTGGAACTAAAATCATCTCTTGAATCATTAGTTAACATGTGATAATGGGCCGAATTCATAAAGAAAAGGATATGTTTATACTTACAAAATACGAAGCACATCCTTCTGCTTGTATTCATAATAATTTCAAGTAGAACCTTATACTTATATAATACCATCATATCCATATACTCATCATCATCATGAGGTCATCAATCCTAAGACTAGTTGGACGATAACCTCCAGTTTCTCCTATCTTGTGCTAAACTACGCATTTCGCTAATTGTGCTACAACCCACATCCCTTACTATTTGCGAGCAGTAGTCTAATCTAGGCCTACCTCTGCCTTTCTTCACTCTTATTTCTGCCTCCAAAATATCGCGGACTATTCCCCCATGTCTCAGCAAGTGGCCTACCATTCTATTTCTTCTCTTCTTTAAGTTTTTCCACATACTTCTTTTCTCGCCGACTTTTTCTAATACTTCTTCGTTTCTAACCCTATCAGTCCACGGTATTTTCATCATTCTTCGGTAACACCACATCTCAAAAGCTTCTAATTTCTTCCTACTTGCTTCCCCTACCGTCCAGGTTTCGCACCCGTATATTGCCGTCCTCCATACATACGTTTTCAAAAATTTCTTCCTTGTTTCTATGCTTATTACCCCCGAGCATAAAAGTGCTTTCTTTTTGTTAAAAGCTACTCGACCCTGCGCTATTCTCTGTTTTATATCTTTATCGCTTCTTCCATCCCAATTTATTTTACTTCCTAAATGAGTGAAGTCTTTAACTTCCTCCAATCTTTCATTATTAATTTGTACTTTCGATTTTGCTCTGTTCTTGCACCCTCTGCACACTAACACTTTAGTTTTGTTTTTATTCACCCTCATTCTGCATTCCTCTGTCAACACTGCCTTCATTTCGTTCAACGCTGATTCTAATTCCTCTTTACTAGATGCTAATACGCTATATCATCCGCGAATCTCAGCATTTTTAGTTTCTGTCCCTGTACTCTATCCCGAAATCCACTCTATCTTTTACCACATTAATCGCCTCTTCAATGTATATATTAAAAATTAGTGGCGATAGCGTACATCCTTGTCTTACTCCTTTCCTCATACCTACTTCTCTTCTTTCCCCTTCTACTTCTATAACAACAGATTGCTCTTCGTATAGATTGTGTACTACTCTCCTATCCCTATACTTCATTCCCGCGCTCTTTAGTGTCTCGAACATTTTTTCCCATCTTACATTATCAAAAGCTTTTTCTAAATCTACAAATCCTATATAAACATTCTTTCCTTTTTCTATTGTTTTCTCTAACATTACTCTTAGCGTCAGAATAGCTTCGCGAGTTCCCCTATTTCGCCTAAACCCGAATTGGTCTTCTCCTAATATTTCCTACGCTCTATTTTCCATCCCCTTCTGCACTATTCTGGTTAAGATTTTTGACGTGTGGGAAGTTAGGCTAATCGTTCTAAAGTTGTCTCATTTGTCGGCTCCTCTCTTTTTCGGTATAGTAACGATAATGTTTCTCTTATAATCCTCCGGCATCTCGCCCGTTTCGTATATGTATTTTACCAGTTTAAACATCCTATTTACTACTTTCTGTCCCGCACATTTCAAAATTTCCGCCTGTATTTTATTCACACCCAGCGCTTTATTGTTCTTTAGCCCCCTTAGTGCTATTTCTAATTCCTCTCTCAATATAGGTTTTCCTACATCTTCCCTATCGATGCTAGATTCTTCCTCTAATATCTCTCCTAATTCCTGACCCTCGTATAAATTTCCTAAGTACTGCTTCCATCTATTCGCTTTCTCCTCTCTTCCGATCAGTATGTCCCCCGATTGACTCCTAACGTTTCTACTTATTGGTCCTATATCCCTGAAGTTCCTCTTAATTATTTTGTAAGCCTCATCGGTCTTACCTACTTGGAGCTTATCTTCTACTTCTTTGCATTTATCCTCTATCCATTGTTCTTTCGCTTTTCTACACTTTCTAATAATTTCCCACTTTATTGACTTATGAATTTTCAGTCCTTCCTCGTCTCCCCTGTTTTTGTAGCCTCTTCTCTTTTGTATTAAGTTTAAGATTTCGTCCGTTATCCAGGGCTTTCTAGCTTCCCTTCTTTCGTGTCCTAAAACGTCCGTGGCCGCGGAATCTAGACTATTCTTGAAACCCTACCACTCAGTTTCTGCGTTCTTGATTTCGTCATTATTCGCTTTATTTATTAATTGATCTGTTTTCTCCTGGAACTTATCTTTCATATTCTGATCCCTATACTCATATAAATAAAAATAGATATACATAATTTTGATCTTTTACTTTAAATAAAAAGCATATCCTCCAAAAATACTGAGTTTGATCACTAGTAAACTCGGCTCTGTAATGACAGAGACCATGACAGTAATGATACCTACCTCTTGATAACTATAAAGATAACTACCTCTTGACCATCAATAGCAACAAGTCAATAGAAACTTGAGTACTATAATAAACAATTTTAATGATAATTAAGTTTACAAATGATGCATTTTACATGTCTTGTTAAACCAATTACATATTTACAAAATTACAACTTTGAAAAATAAAATTATATTTTGTCTGTCAGAAAAAAAATTTTTCTGGGCTCTAATGGACCGTATTCATAAAACCGAAGAATATCTTCCCAAGCATAAGGTAGAGGCATAAGGTTATGATTTAAAGTAGAAGTTAGAAGTATAAGCATTTCCTTCTTTCCATATTCATAATGACTATCTTAAACTTGCAGAAGCAGAAGGAGTTGCCACTACTCCCGTAATTTTGGGAAAGGTACCAAAAATACAACGAAGAAAGGACGAGGCCATTGAAATCTTTACGAAGAAATACGAAGCAACGTTTGGTAAGCCATTTGACGCGGAAGGTTTATTAAAAAAAATTAATAATATGAAAGCAAGGTTGAAGAAAAAATGGACTTAAAAAAACTGGAAATAAAGCCATCAAATCGTTGAATTGAGAAAAATATTTACTAATAATTTACGAAAGGTGACAGCAATCCTACAATTGGAAGAATTGGAGGGGCCATGCAGATTGGTATTGATGAAGACGTATCTACTCAGCAAAGTGGGAATGAAGCAACTATACAGCGAATAGTCAGTGAAGCATCTACTGAGCGAAGAATAGACGATGCATTTTTTGAGCAATCGGGTAATACTGTCATAGCTGTTGAATCATTATTGTTGCCATCAACAAAAAAAAATTAACGACGGAGAATTATGAAACAGATGAAACTAGAGGACTGACTACAAAAGAACTGCAACGCTTAATTCTGTTACAGCAGTGTCGCACAAGTATAGTACAAAGAGATTACTATGAAAAGAAGTTGGAAATGATGCAGCGTAACAATTCTACACCAAAATCTGTTTTTGATGGAAATGGAACGTACTTTAACTTATAAAAAATTCACCAAAATGTGTTATTAGAGTAAAAAAAAAAATTTTCAGATAGACAAATTTTCTGATCCGATAGGACTTGCACCTTGACGAAGTTCTAGTGCAAACTAGAGCGGGTGGGTCGGCTTGCGCGTTTTAATGATTTAAGGAGCCATACCATAGGTTTAACCATAGTGGGAGGGTCCTTATTGAAAAACCAAACTAAGACAAGTCCCTGAAGGAGGGCAGCAGCTCTTTCAGCAGTCATAGTGGCAGAAACCGTGGGGGTTGGTATGGTGCTATGACACACACGACTGCGATGTGGAAGGCAAGAGGAAACCACCACATTATAATCCTCAGAACAGCTAGCAGAAAGCTTATCCTAAATCAATGATGGCGTCTCCTGGGGCAAAAAACTCCGGAGGTAAAATAGTCCTCCGTTCGGATCTCCGGGTGAGGACTGTTCCGGGAGACGTGATCGAGTGCAATAATAGTAAGTGTAGCATTTCACGAGTCGGAGCGTGGAATGTCAGAAGCATGAGACAGGCAGGGAAGCTAGAAAATCTGAAGATAGAAATGGATAGGTTAGGATTAGATATAGTAGGTATAAGTGAGATGCGCTGGCCGGAAGTAGGAGATTTTTGGAGCGGTGACTATAGGGTAATACACACAGGATCGGTAAATGGAAACGCGGGAGTAGGGACCGTTATGCGGAAGAACGCAGGACAGTGTGTAGATAGCTACCTACAATACAGCGAGAGAGTAATGATGGTTAGGTTAGATTCGAAGCCAGTGGAAACAGTAATAGTGCAAGTATACATGCCTACTTCTAGCCACAGCGAGGAAGAGTTAGAAGCCGTTTATTCATAGAGCATACATAGAGCAGGTAATAGGATTTGTGAAGGGTCATGAAAATTTAATAATAGTAGGAGATTTTAACGCAGTCGTAGGTGAGGGGAAAGAAGGAGAATTTGTAGGGCCTTATGGATTAGGAAACAGAAACGAGAGAGGTAGCAGACTGATAGAATTATGTGAGAAGCACAAGATGGTAGTCGCGAACACATTGTTCAAGAATCACGTTAGGAGGCGGTACACATGGAAAATGCCAGGAGGGATAGACAGGTATCAGATAGACTACATTCTGGTTAGGAAGAGATTTAGAAATCAAGTAAAAGACTGTAAGAGTTATCCAGGAGCAGATGTAGACAGCGACCACAACTTGGTAGTCATGAAAGCTAGATTAAAGTTCAAAAATCTGAAAATCCGGAAGGATAAGAAACGTATAAATGTAGAAATATTGAGGGATCAGAATATGAAAGATAAGTTCCAGGATAAAACAGATCAATTAATAAATAAAACGAGTAAGGACGAAATCAAGAACGCAGAAACTGAGTGGGAGGGTATCAAGAATAGTCTAGTTTCCGCGGCTACGGACGTTTTAGAACACGATAAAAGGGAAGCTAGGAAGCCCTGGATAACGGACGAAATCTTAAACTTAATGCAAAAGAGACGAGGCTACAAAAACAGACGAGACGAAGAAGGACTGAAAACTTATAAGTCAATAAAGTGGGAAATCATTAGAAAATGTAGAAAAGCGAAAGAACAATGGATAGAGGATAAATGTAAAGAAGTAGAAGATAAGTTGCAAGTAGGTAAGACCGATGAGGCTTACAAAATAATTAAGAGGAACTTCAGGGATATAGGAACAATAAGTAGAAACGTTAGGAGTCAATCGGGGGACATACTGATCGGAAGAGAGGAGAAAGCGGATAGATGGAAGCAGTACTTAGGAAATTTATACGAGGGTCAGGAATTAGGAGAGATATTAGAGGAAGAATCTAGCATCGATAGGGAAGATGTAGGAAAACCTATATTGAGAGAGGAATTTGAAATAGCACTAAGGGGGCTAAAAAATAATAGAGCGCCGGGTGTAGATAAAATACAGGCGGAAATTTTGAAATGTGCGGGACAGCAAGTAGTAAATAGGATGTTTGAACTGGTAAAATACATATATGAAACGGGCGAGATGCCGGAGGATTATAAGAGGAACATTATCGTTACTATACCGAAAAAGAGAGGAGCCGACAAATGCGAGAACTTTAGAACGATTAGCCTAACTTCCCATGCGTCAAAAATCTTAACTAGAATAGTGCAGAAGAGGATGGAAAATAGAGCGGAGGAAATACTAGGAGAAGACCAATTCGGCTTTAGGCGAAATAGGGGAACTCGCGAAGCTATTCTGGCGCTAAGAGTAATGTAATGTTAGAGAAAACAATAGAAAAAGGAAAGAACGCTTATATAGGATTTGTAGATTTAGAAAAAGCTTTTGATAACGTAAGATGGGAAAAAATGTTCGAGATACTAAAGAGCGCGGGAATGAAGTATAGAGATAGGAGAGTAGTACACAATCTATACAAAGAGCAAACTGCTGTTATAGAAGTAGAAGGGGAAAAAAGGGAAGTAGGTATTAGGAAAGGAGTAAGACAAGGATGTACGCTATCACCACTAATTTTTAATCTGTACATCGAAGAGGCGATTAATGTGGTAAAAGATAGAGTGGATTTCGGGATTAAAGTACAGGGACAGAAACTAAAAATGCTGAGATTCGCGGATGATATAGCAGTATTAGCATCTAGTAAGGAGGAATTAGAATCAGCATTGAACGAAATGGAGGCAGTGTTGACAGAGGAATACGGAATGAGGGTGAATAAAAACAAAACTAAAGTGTTAGTGTGCAGAGGGCGCGAGAGCAGAGCAAAAACGAAAGTACAAATTAATAATGAAAGGTTGGAGGAAGTTAAAGACTTCACTTATTTAGGAAGTAAAATAAATTGGGATGGAAGAAGCGATAAAGACATAAAACAAAGAATAGCGCAGGGTCGAGTAGCTTTTAATAAAAAGAAAGCACTTTTATGCTCGGGGGTAATAAACTTAGAAACAAGGAAGAGATTTTTGAAAACATATGTATGGAGCACGGCACTATACGGCTGCGAAACCTGGACGGTAGGGGAAGCAAGTAGGAAGAAATTAGAAGCTTTTGAGATGTGGTGTTACCGAAGAATGATGAAAATACCATGGACTGATAGGGTTAGAAACGAAGAAGTATTGGAGAAAGTCGGCGAGAAAAGAAGTATGTGGAAAAACTTAAAGAAGAGAAGAGATAGAATGGTAGGCCACTTGCTGAGACATGGGGGAATAGTCCGCGATATTTTGGAGGCAGAAATAGGAGTGAAGAAAGGCAGAGGTAGGCCGAGATTAGACTACTGCTCGCAAATAGTAAGGTTGTAGCACAATTAGCGAAATGCGTAGGTTAGCACAAGATAGGAGAAGCTGGAGGTTAGCGTCCAACCAGTCTTAGGACTGATGACATAATGATGATGAGACAAATTTTATTTTATTTTCCAACATTGTAATTTGGTAAATATGTAATTGGTTTAACAAGACATGTAAAATGCATCAGATGTAAACTTAGTTATTATTAAAATTGTTTATTACAATACTCATTACTTCTGATTTCTTGTCCTTGATGGCGAAGAAGTAGTTCATTATCATTACTGTCATGGTTTTCTTCATCTTCTATTGGTGCCTCTTCAGCTGGCTCGAAATTAGGATCGCCTAAAGATTTTGCAACATTATGGAGTAGAACACAGGCAACTATTATTTTTGGTATATTTTCCAATTTCACGAGACAAACGTACTGTAAGATAGGAAACCGGTATTTCAGTCGGCCAAAACATGGTTCCATTATTACTCTCTCTTTTTTCAAAAGCTTGTTGTATGTAATTTAAGTCAGCACCAGGAGTAGGATTTCTAAATGGAGTCATGAGGGATGGCTCTATCCTATATCCGTCATCACGAAGTAGCACAACATTACTTTTATTTCTTAATTGTAATTCCACTTGTGAATTTTTCCATATCCTCGAATCGTGCACAAACTCAGACCAACTAACGTCGACGCTAGTGAATATTTCATTGGCATCACAAGTGGCTTGAACATTTCGACTAGGCTTACATTTTCGATTGATGTATTCATCTCCATGGAGTTTTGGCTTCAGTATCCCTATGTGGTATAAACAGCAATACCAATAGCGGTCGGGAACTTATACTTGCTTTGCCATAACTGTTTTGCCTCAGTTATTTTATTGTTGTTAGTTGGAAATTGTATCCATTCATTTGAATGCGCAATTATGCTGACAACTACTGCATTCAGAGTCCGAGATAATGTAGCTTGACTAACACCAAGTTCTTGACCAATACCTTTGTGATAGCCAGGGTCACAGAGATAACGTCAACATAGTTTCATTTTATGAACAGATGACAACGCATCTCCCTGAGTTTCTTCGTTTGTACCTAAAAATTTGCCCGAAAGCCACTATATATATTTTTTTCAAAACAGTATAATCCTTTAAATTCACGAACGAGTGTAGGTAAGCGGAGCTTGTAATGGTTAACGTTAATTACATTCACATCTGCCCTCGCGCTAAAAATCGAACAAAACAACCTGTCACTACAGAGCTGAGTCTACTACTGATCAAACTCAGCATTTCTAGAGGATATGATTTTTATTTAAAGTAAAAGGTCAAGATTATGTATACTCATTTACTTTTATATGAGTATAAGGATATGCTTGTACTTTATAAGTATAAGATTCTGCTTGAAATTATTATGGATACAAGCAGAAGGATTTCCTTCATGTCTTGCAAGTATAAGCATTAACATATAAGTCTGGAATTGAGAAGGGAACCACCAAACCGCCAATCGGTTATCAAGTAATTCCCGAATAGCAAGGCGATTACCTATTCGAAATTACCTATAGGAAACAACTACTCCTCGGGCTAAAACCCCGTCAGGCATTGAGTTACACCTAAAAGTGATCCTCGATCCCTTTGTCGTATTTCTGCACGATCATCGATAGAACGATAGTACGATAGGATAGGGCATCCGTCCCGGATGCCCTCAAATCTTACGCGTGACTGGTTTCATTTTTTGAAAAGTATAAGCATATCCTTCTCTTTATGAATTCGGTCCAATAAGACAAGGAAGTCTAAGTGAAGGAAGCAGGAACATGACGTCAAAACATGTTAAAACACTTTCTCGCATATCGCTCGGAGCTCAGACGAGTCAACATTTTACTTGTGCTTGAAGGATATCCTCGCAAGTATAAGGTAATCATTATGAATACGGATAGAAGGAAATGCTTATACTTCTACCTCTTACTTTAAATCATAGCCTTATACTACCTTATGCTTGCCAGGATATCCTTATTTTTTATGAATACGGCTCATTTAATTGACAATGTGGATATTTCGAAACATTAGCGCTGAATCTTTCTTGAATCTTGAAGAATTTTGAAGAATATTGCGACACATTATTATACATTTATATTTAACGGAACAAAAAACTTCATTAATTATTATAGGCGTAGATTGCATTAAACTACACATAGCGTTATTTTATATAGCCTAAACATTAGCGAAAACATTGATTAAGGAGAAATCACTCAAATATGGTATATTTTGTGGGTATTCGGCACCTTCTGGGAATATTCAGAATCATTTTGATTTAAATACTTTTGTATTGCAAGCTTTTATGTTCTTGGGTGTTTCATTTTTTATAAGCCTTAAAAGTCCTCGTGTTGTGAGGAAAATTGTACAATCAATCGGTAACTAAAAAGATTTTATTTTATATAACTGTAATATTATATAAAATAAAATTGCCATTTAATTATACTTTGTATATGAGATTTAAAATATTAGAATACGACGAGCACTCAGATCAGTTATCCGACACGGAGCTATAAAAATGCAGCATGCTGCTCCGCGATCATTATGGATAGGCTACGTATCATACTCACCTCTAGAGGTAACAATGTCTTTAGTACTGTAGTCCAGAATGGCGGACTGGGCGGATTGAAGCGTCAGTGTTGCTTGAGTTCAAGTTCCAACAGTCACTTTAATATCCTCCTAGGAGACGTATTTCCCGAGCGAAAGATGATCCCTAAACAGGCATCTTTATCTTTTCAAAATTTTTGGAAAGCGTTCTGTTCTTGGAAAATCAACAACTCAAGTTTGGCACCTCTATCTAAACATGGGTGGGTTTGTCCTTATGTGTAACTCTCTCCGAAGTTTTAGAGGAAATAAGTCGATTTCTTTGTCCAAACTATTCACCTTTTTTTTCAGGTCTGTAATTAAATTATATCAAAACAATATACTAACACAATTAATATGTTAACCTTTTAAAATGAGAGTAATTATGTATGTCGTCACTGACTAGATCTTTGTAGCTACTGGACACGTTTGGACGGTAATGTGCCATACAAAGCTATTGAATGCAAAAATTATATAATACAAATTTGAAGAAATCTTGGTGTATAAAAATAATTTCAATAGTGTTTGTGTTATACTTCGTAAGTATTTTGAAATAATCTGGTACCAAAGCTATAGTTAAGAAGTTCCAATAATGGAATTTAAATATACGACTAGTGTTGAATATAATATTTGTCACGACGGCTAATCATTTAGTGTAATGATCAAACTCCTTTGAATTCCTAGTTCTTTAATCTGAAGTATGTCAACAATCATTTTTTAAATATATTAATATCAGTATATGAAGTAATACATATGATATTTATGAAGTAATTATAATATTTTGGTTACCGCTCAAGCTTCTTTAATTATGGTTATGATATCCCTTTTCTAACCTGTCACCTTCACATATATTAGTTATACATTTACACCTTCCCCACAGTAATACAGTTATACACCTTCTCCAAGATGACTGATTAGAAAATAATAATCTAGTAACGGTAAGGACATGAAACGGTATTATATTTGAGTGGTTGTAATATCTGCTCTAGTCTCAAATATAACCATTCCTTTCCACCGAAACAAAAACCTTTCATTTTAGAATATAATAGAGCTAAGAGCTTTAAGTTTAATTGAAACAATGTATAGCTTTTATTTAGTCTATTCTAGAGTTTTGGCCTTAATTTTTTTAGGGCATCATCGAAAACATGTTCATTTTTATTATTAAGGTGCAATTGTAGAAATTTAGCAAATATTCAAGGTATTCTGAATGAGGTTCTTTTCGGTTAATAACGTTTTATATTGTTCTTGTTGTTGTTTACATTGTGTACAAATTTTACAATCAGTTCCTTTCTATATCTTTTTTGGTAACCCACATAATAAAATTATTTAGGAGGAAAGAAAATTTAAATGTAAACAATATCAAATTAGGTAAATTTATATTCATCAATTATATTTGTTATTATACGTATTATTTTACGTTGTTATAGTTCAGCCTTAATGTTTTTACTTCTTTATACAGTATCAGTATCATTAAAATTTTGGGAAGTAAGTATGTACCTCTTGAAAAAAATCTCATATTTAGTTGATTACAAATTGAACATGTAGTACAATTGGTCGAAAGCAAAAATTATTTGGTCTATTAAAATAGACCCGTGACTTAGGCAAGGCCTTTCAATTAGAGTTACTAAGATTCTCTGAAATAACTTTTATTTCCCCCTCCTTATCGTAAATAATTGATATCGAGACAATTACTACATGTGAGTTATTGAATGTAACACTAATAATATTCTGTTTCCCAATAAATTATTTAATTTAGATTTATTATTAAGAATATGTAGTTCCCGTAATTTATTTTGACGACTACAGGAAATGCGTTCCATTCTAAATAAATGTGTTGTTTAATTACAAACGCGCTTAATAATACGACTTCTTATTGAGGCAATGGATTTAAATGAGGAAAGGTGACATAAAATAAAAGAAAACGAGGCGCTTTTATCCTGAACGGCACCATTCTAAGACTCATAAGCAACGTGACCTAGTTTTTAATACCTATTATCATGGTTTTAATTGTAGTTTCAAAAAATGCAGCCCTAAAGTAAACATAAGTAGAAAAGCACGTAGAACGTAGTTAATGTCTATAGATAATAAGTGAATATTAGGCATTAATGATTTTAATTAAATAATTATAAAAATGAACAATCAGTGAAAGTTTTCAATATACATTAATACAAAGAGTATCCCGATATACAATATCTCATAATAGAATAAATCATAAATATAATTCATTTATTATAAGAAATTGTATATGATAATATAAGATAATTTATAAGACGGGAAACGTACAAAAAGTATACAACTTCATCCAAACATATGCTGATATAAAGGTAACTCTCCACTTCACCGCAAAAACTTATCAGTTTATTACTATCGCTGGTATAGTAGTAGTAGTGCAAATTCTTCACATAAGACTATACTATTACGAATTGCTAAGAGTTACTAAATTCTGTTAGTAATAACATAAAAATATAATCATATAAAAATTAGTGTACCACTCGGTACTTTCGATAATGTACTCCAGCAGACGTGCAAAATCTCCGAAACCCAACACAACGGCAGCCGAAAGACGTTTCCTTAAAACCCTTTACGACAATCTAGACATAATCATCTTACCAGCTAACAAGGGCAATGTAACCGCAATAATAAATACAACGGAATATAGACAGGAAGTGTTGACACTAGTGAACAGCCGAAAATACGAGACTAGTACTAGCGTCAACATACCTAAAAAAGAAAACAAAAACCATCATCAACAACTCCTGTCTTTCCTTCGACTTAAATATACAACTCATTCCTCGCGAAAATATACGGACTTTCAATAATCCATAAAACTATCGTAGTACCGAACTTTACGACCCATTGTATGTGCCTTTCAATGTCCTACCCAGAACTTGGTAAAATATTATATATATATATATATATATATATATATATATATATATATATATATATATATATATATATATATATATATATATATATATATATATATATATATATATATATATGGTCCATCGTTTCCTGATGCCCTCAGAAAAGAAGGTTTTCGGCTGAACAGCGAGCCACGCATACACCGCATCCTTCACTTCTTGGTTCGAGGTGAATCGACGGCCCCTTAATGCCTCTTTGAGTGGCTCAAACAAGTGGTAGTTAGAAGGGGCAAGATCAAGACTATACTGAGGATGAGCCATTACTTCAAACTTGAGTTTGCGGAGTATTTCATCAGTGTGGGCAGCAGTATGTGGACGGGCATTGTCGCGCAGCAACACAACATCTTTCGACATTAGTCCTCGGCGTTTGCTTAGAATTGCAGGTTTCAGCCTGTCAATAAGCATCTCTCTGTAATGTGCACTGTTTATTGTTGTACCTCTCTCCTGATAATGTTCCAGTACTGGGCCTTTTGTGTCCTAAAAAATGGTAAGCATCAATTTTCCTGCAGATGGTTGGGCTTTGAACTTTCTCTTGCTGGGCGATTGTAGATGTTTCCATTCCGTACTCTGCCGTTTACTCTCCGACTCGTAATGGTGGATCCAGGTTTCGCCACCAGTGATGATTCTGTCTAAGGAGCTGTCACTTTCGTTATCATAGCGATCCAAATATTTTTGGCAAATGTCCAAGCGTCTTTGTCTATGCAACTCTGTGAGTTGATTTGGGACTCATCTTGCACAGACTTTATGAAACCCAAGTCTGTTGTTGATGGTTTCGGAGGTAGTCAATCTAACTCGCAGGCATCAATAGTCAATTGTCTGTCTAACAGAACCAACTCACGTGCACGCTCAATGTTGTCATCATTTGTGGCCGTAGATAGTCGTCCGGCTCCTTCTCACGTGTAACACTCATGCAACCATTTTTAAATTTTTCAATCCATTCGTAGATACTTTGTACAAGTCACTATTCCCATATTGTGCTGAACGTGTTTAATGGATTGCGGCCCCCGATACAGCTTCCGACCATAAAAACCAGATCACTGCTCGTTGTTCCTCTTTGGTGCAAACATGTATATATATATATATATATATATATATATATATATATATATATATATATATATATATATATATATATAATGTGTGGTTTAATTTATTATTTACTTATGAATAATAAGTAGAATTGTTTCTCTGAAATAACAAAGAAACAACATTCAATGTTATTATTCACGTTGTTGTTTCCTGATTACTTTTACAAATCAGTTTTATAATTCTTGGTTATTGTCTAATACTGACTTCTAATGTCATTCTAACGTCACGTGTATACCAACTGTCGCCTGGTTGTCTCTAGTACAATAGGAGGTCTGAATTACCGACTCAAACCAAGCGCTATATTCAATTAGATTAAGGATACTTTCCTTACATATATACAGTACGAAAAAAGTATAGACTGCCCCTAATTATTTGGTAGTCTTCAGGTTTTATGAAAAACGCTTGAATACGTCGACTTAGTTTTCCAGTTTCCCACATTCTATTAGACTTCTTTTTGTTTTTTTATTGACATCTGTCAAAATTGTAACGTCATTGACATTTTTCTTAAATGACAGTATATGACGCGGATACATAATTTGAAAGTTCTTGTTTCACTCAGTATGTTTCTAGATTTTTTTGCGATTCTTTAGTGCTATTTCAAAATGGCGACAATTCGATTGTGAAAATTATCTTAAACTAATTCTCAGTAAAATAATACCTTTTACTTGTTTTATCAGAAATAAAGCAAACATAATCAAACTAAGACAATCCTAAGGCTTTACTTTTTAATTTCTTGACCTGAGCTTGTTTTTAAATCCATGGTGGAAAAAATGTCAATATCTCAGTGTCGCTGCAATAGCAGTTTTTGTCATAGTAACCTTAGACGAACCAAACAAACAAAAATTAACGTCAGTATTGACAAGTGGTAAGATTGAACATTAGTAAGATTTTACTGTTATGTTGCAATTCAAAAATTCCTTTTTTAATAAACCAAAAATGTCGCTCAGTGAAAAAGACCGTATTGATATTCTTATGATGGTTGGTTACGGAGACCCCTTTGGACTTTTCTTTGTAGGGTTATTTGAAATCCAAATGTTTTTTTTAATATTGATGATCTAAAGCGCCGCATAAGAACGGAAATATGAACAATTTCACTATAAATGATCCGAAATGTTGAAGAAGAATTTGTTTCTAGACTTGGACACTGTCGTCACTTTCAGCATTTACTGAAATAAGTTTTATGTGCTCAACACATCATGCTCAGTTTATTATTTATTTGATTGTTCTTTGTTGTGTTCTTGTTTTGTTTTATTTAATATTATGCATTGTTAGTTTAATTGATAATAAAACTTATGTTCAATAGTTTGATTTTTTTTCTCACACATGGCAATGGAGTATCCTTAGTCTCGTGGCTGTTGTGAAAAACTACGAAGCACTGTGTCTAACAACAGGTATGCGCCTCCAATTAATCTGTAGGCATACTTTAGAGAAAAGTAAGTTTAATTGTTTATTTGCCTTTTTAATTCAGCTTAATTTTGTATTTGATATTAAATAATGGATTACTGGATCTGGAAATAACCATACCAACACTCCTTCACTGTATCACATTAGTGAACTTCAGCATCATCAAAGGTAAATGCTTCAAATGCAGTTTCTTTTTTTTTTCAATGTTAATGTTTTTTTTATTTGCTGCCGACTATATGATATAGCGAATGGTGACAACTTCATCGTCTCCAACAAAGAAGATGATGCCCACTTTCATAGGTAATACTGTCATAGGATTTTTTTATTATTTGTATTTGTTCTGCTGTTGCAGTTTCCCAGTGACAGCGCTTGAGGAGGGCGGCGCTGACTGTTAAATTTTTCAGTTAAAATTTTTTTATATTAATCTATTTATTATTTTTTATTATAGGATCTTTCTAATTATATTTGTTCTGCTGTTGCAGTTTCCCAGAAACAGTGCTCGAGAATGACGGCGATGATGGTAAAAACCCATTCATAAAGCCTTTAGACGATTGATATGAGCGTCAAAAAGTTTTAGTATATGCAGATGCAGATGTAAAAGGGTTGGTAGTAAATTATATAATTTTTTCTATATACATTTTATTTTTGATTCATAAATATATAAAACTATTAGTATTTGTCTTTTTGTTATAGACTAAATTTTTGGGATAATATTTCTGGGGTCACCATATCCTCTACCACATCCACCGCCACCGCCCCGCCACCTCCAATGCCGCCACTCAAAGACCATCGGTGATTCAGTGGACAGGGATATTAAAACAAGAAATATAAATACCTATTTATGAATTATGTAATTATAATTAATAAAAATTTATTCTACTTAAATTCTGTTTTTACTTTTTTAATAATGTTCAATTTAGTCAATGCTAAACCTAACATAAAACAGTCAGATTATTATATTTTGTTTATATTAAAAGTATTGCATTTCAGAGATATGCAGCTCAGTTTTTAACATATACGAGTAAATGTCAGCATACATTACAAATCTAATAAATCCAAGTTAAAATCCCATCCCTATTCTTCCAGCTTGAATTCCTAGATTGTTTATATAAAGAACGTGCTTAATGGGGTTTTTTGAGAAGAAGTAGGTATTATTTGTTTATAACACGATTCTGATTTACAGGTCTGACCTCGATATCGTGTTTCATATTTTATCGAGTTGTTACTTTCTCCATCATGATTTAAAGAAGCCGCCATCACATTCTCATACAAACCGCCACGACATCTAGAAAATCCGAGCTACAGAACTACAAACTAACAATATGGTCATTCTTGATAGCACACACTTCATCAGATGAATTCCAAGAACTCTTCAGCGACCAACCTAACCTTCAGGTCATTGCCCATGACACACTTCTTCAGATCAAAGCAACCGACCACTATGACATCTAGAAAACTCGAGCGGCAAAACTACGAATTTACCCTCCGGTCATTGTTAATGACAATTCTTCAGATCCAATAACTCTGCAGCGACATCACCCAAACTTACTAACCCTCTGGTAATTGCCGATGACACACTTCTTCAGATCAAAACAACCAACCACCACGACGTCTACAAAATTCGAGAAGCAAAACTGCGAACTAACCCTCCGGTCATTTTTGATGGCACTTCTTCAGATCAATTCCAAGAACTCTTCAGCGACATTCCCCAAACTAACCCTTTGGTTATTGCCGATGACACACTTCTCCACATCAAAACCCCCTAGAATCCCGAACTAATCCTCTGGTTATTGACGATTACACACTTCTTCACATCAATCTTCATTTTGAATGACCGCATGCTATTAGGAGCTCGGTGGCCTTGAAAATGAGCTGGTACCGGCCTATTATATCTACTCATATTGTGTGTCTACTTTTCAGAGTATATTTAAATTGCAATGAAATGGTAATATGAACCATAAGGTGTTCTACATATATAAAAATCCACATTGTACTTATATCGCAAAAATTTTAGAAATATAATTTTTAATATTAAATTCTACTTAAATAGTGCCCTAACAATATTTTTCATTTTTGTTATCGGAGATAAATATTGAGATACAGGAGTCATTTTAGAGTGCACATTTTTTAGTACTACTCTGTATCTTCTTCTCCTTTTTCTTCCTTCTTCTAAAGTAAGTCTATGGCCTGTTCCTCTTCGATGAATATCATCGGTATTATGGGCTGGATCGGCTTTTACAGAGGGTAGGCAGTTAACCCGGTCCTCTAACCCTCCTCCTTCTTGCGGGCTTGGAACCGGCAACGTATTATTGGGCTACTCAATCCACCCAGCAGCACTGCAAGCTGAAACGGCAACGGCACGCGGTGTTTTCAAGCGGTAACCCATCCAAGTGCATCCGAGGTTTCTTGACATCGGTGATCGGACGAGGATCGATGTTTAACATGGGATGGCCGTTATCGATATACTACTCTGTATATCGGAAAAATAGAAGACCGAGTTTTAAGTGATTGCTTTTTTTTGTCCAAAGCCGTCCCATAAAATGAACATCGCTTTTTCTGTTTCCATTATAGTTTTCGAGAAAATCCTAAATCCCATCGCATTTGGACCCCCATATACATCACACATTTATATAAGAGATATAAACTCGTTCATCAAGTTGGCTGAAATTATTTCATTTAGTTTATGTAGAAAATTATTTTATTTTTACGTGAAGCGACATTTACTAGATGAATAAATAAATTTTTCGTGCTGTAATGTCAGTATGCGAAATCAATACAAACGTTTATTAAAAGTAAGTTGCTATATATATATATATATACCAGAATACAATATAAATTCTCTTATCCTGAAAACCGATTCGAACTTTCGATTTACCAAAACCAATTGTGTCAAGTGTATTTACACGCATTTTCACAAATAATTGGATTTGGATATAAATCGATTGACTACAATACTTTGAACTTTACAGACGCTGGTGTTGACGCCTATTGCATCTCTGGGATCTGATAATTTATTTGTTACAGTTGTCAGTCATGCAATGTGGATGTAGTGTAATGAAGTGTAAATATTTACCTATTATTATACTGGGGTTAACTACACAGTACATTTGGTAATACGAATATTGAACTATTGAAGTAATTACGAGAATGAATGGAATTCGGAGGAATAGAGCAATTACAATTATTTGTATAAATAGAGATACAAACTGAACATTTGGTTATTTCTTAGGAAAAATTGAGTACAGTTCAAACTACATTGAAATAGCTACTTAAACTATTAACAACAATTAATAATTGTATATATATGCCAAATTTAATTAGTAATAAAATTAACAGATGACGCCACTGTCGAACTATATAAGGTTAATCTTTGAATGATTTATGAATAAACTTTTGTCAGCGATGTATTATTCCATTAATAAAATGGAACAGTGAATAGGATTGTTAAGCAAACACAAAATTACCTTATGAGGAAAAAATCAAGGTTTCTTTCATCTTTCAAAGTTTTATCTTCTTTCATTTCATCGCATCTCACTTCATTTCACATCACCTAATCTAGAATATTAGGCATATCACAAATTACTGTAACATTTTCAACACAATTCTTATCTATAATAACACCACAAAAACAATATGGGTGGTTCAGAACGTTATGAATAACTCCTGTCCAAAATAAATAATTCAACGCAAATTATCGTTGGAGGTTAATCACTTGTACAACTCAAGAATTTCTCTCCAACTTCCTCTGACAAATCTGTCCACAAAATGTATCTTAAAATTATTTGCATAATGTTCATATCACTATCTGTATCCATTGGCCAAATTGTCGTTGTGTTAAGTTCTTTGGGAGCAAATCTTGAATCTTTCGCTACTGATAGATATGTAGTTTGATATTATTCTCTACGACTAAAACTAACAATACATTTCTTATCCTTGTTGTTTATTGTCTATAGGTAGTTTGAATATGATGTTTAGTTTCAGTTTCGCAACAACTCGAAAATCCTCTCAAAATTGCGTACAATAGGGAAATTTCTCCCTGAATGTATTTCGGAGGATAATATTCGCTTCATGTGTACTTTCACTTGCTAAAAAGCAGCAACGTAGCACATTGACCATTTTCAGCACTGAATAATCCATTAGTTAAGAAGGTACATAATAAAAACAATTATACAGCTATAGTGTTCAAACATTTATTGATTAGAGATGTTGACTTATGTAGGATACAAGTGAGCTATGAAAGACTATTGTCATTTGAAGTGTTAATTTTTAGGAGTATATCCACTGAAAGATATTCCAAGATAACGAATAAAATATAAAATATTTTATTTTATTATATATATATATATATATATATATATACACACATATATATATATATATATATATATATATATATATATATATATATATATATATATATATATATATATATATATGTATATATATATATATATATATATATATATATATATATATATATATATATATATATACCGTGCTTTCATTTTAAAACTGTACATAGGTTCCACCGTTCGGTCCTTCTCGGAAAATTAGCCACCGCTCAGGTGGGGAGTCCGGCCGTACGCAGTGATGATCGACGACTTAGATTTCACATTTACCGTCGCATACGTGTTTGGCATTTAGACGAGTGAACTTCGCAGTAATACATGTAATTTTAAATAGATTCTTTTAATTCTAAACTTAGTAATTATGACGTACTCACTTGAGGAAAAAATTCATTTGATATCATGGTCTCTTCAAGGACATACATTACGTGCAATAAGGGACCTTTTCTCAGTCAAATATGTAAATCGTCCGATCCCTGCCTTGAACACAATATCGACAGTAGTCGAAAAGTTTAAGTCAACGGGATGCATTTTAGGTTGTAAATGCCACAAGACACATAGAATTAACGAGGATGCTGAAATGCAGGAATTAATGGTGTGTGCAATGGTAGAAGGAGATTCAAATATTTCTATCCCAAAAATTTCCGAGGAGACTGGTTTTAGTGTGGGTAAAATTCACTATGTGGGTAAAATTTTAAAGAAAAATAAATATCATTCTTATAAATACGAAGCCCATCAAGAAATTTTCGATGAAGACCAGTACCGTAGAATGGAATTTTGTAACACGGTAATGGAACGTGCAAATGCCGATGACAATTTTATTTATAACATCGTGTTCACCGATGAATCCACGTTTCCGTTACATGGTAGGCACAATCCATCAATTCTACGGTATTGGGCTATTGAAAATCAGTATCGCCTGATAAATACAAGGACACAATATCCCGAAAAATTGAATGTTTGGGCTGGTATTTATGGGAATGATATTGTTGAACCATTCTTTATTGATGGAAATTTAAATGGGGAGACTTATTTGAATCTTCTTCAAAACCAAATTGTTCCTGCATTGGCAAACATTAACCCCAATTTTGACAACGTTTGGTTCCATCACGATGGGTGTCCGGCCCATAACTCAAGAATAGTCATTAACTATTTGAATACGATATTCCCCCAAAGAATTATATCGACGAGAGGCGTAATTCAATGGCCACCAAGACCTAATGATTTTTTCTTATGGGGGTATATTAAATCAAAGTTATACGGGCATCCTCATGAAAGAGCTAATAATTTAAATCAACTGAGGGCTAATATTGAAAATTTATTTCAAACTATTAGCCCTCTTATGCCTACCAACATTCGTACAGAATTTTACGACAGATTGGGTTATTGTTTGGCGCAAGACGGAGGCATCCTCGAAAATTTTCTTTAGTTTTTTCTTATTCAAGGGGATATTTTTTAAGTTTTAAGAGTTTGTATTTTATTTTTAATTATTTTAAGGGAAGCTATTTATTTTTTTAACTAAGTGCCTTCTAACGTTTTATTAGAAGGCACTTTTTTCTAATGCAAAACCAATTATAAAAATAATGCAAAAAATATCATAGTTTGCTGTTACATATGACCAAGATATTTTTTCTTTAAATACCTTGATCATCTTTTAACAGTAAACCCATCAACATCACTTCCCACGTAAAAGTTTTTCCCCGTTACAAATACGATGTACACTCCCTCACGTGTAGAACGTAACTGTCGTAGTGCCGCTAATTATCGACACTGGACAACTTGAAGCAGGGCGTACCGTCCACGTCCCCTCCCTACACATTATACGAAATCGACCGATTGACTTGCTGTCTGGTAAAAAAATGAAAGAACGATATATATATATATATATATATATATATATATATATATATATATATATATATATATATATATATATATATATATATATATATATATATATATATATATATATACGAGTATTTTTTTACCTTTCATGACTACTAAGTTGTGGTCGCTGTCTACATCTGCCCCTGGATAACTCTTACACTATTTTACTTGATTTCTAAATCTCTTCCTAACCAGAATGTAGTCTATCTGATACCTGTCTATCCCTCCTGGCATTTTCCAGGTGTACCGCCTCCTAACGTGATTCTTGAACAATGTATTCGCTACTACCATCTTGTGCTTCTCACAGAATTCTATCAGTCTGCTACCTCTCTCGTTTCTGTTTCCTAATCCATAAGGACCTACAAATTCTCCTTCTTTCCCCTCACCTACGACTGCGTTAAAATCTCCCACTATTATTAAATTTTCATGACCCTTCACAAATCCTATTACCTGCTCTATTTCCGAATAAGCGGCTTCTAACTCTTCCTCACTATAGCTAGAAGTAGGCATGTATACTTGCACTATTACTGTTTTCACAGGCTTCGAATCTAACCTGACCATCATTACTCTTTCGCTGTATTGTAGGTATCTATCTACACACTGTCCTGCATTCTTCCGCATAACGATTCCTACTCCCGCGTTTCCATTTACTGATCCTGTGTGTATTACCCTATAGTCACCGCTCCAAAAATCTCCTACTTCCGGCCAGCGCATCTCACTTATACCTACTATATCTAATCCTAACCTATCTATTTCTATCTTCAGATTCTCTAGCTTCCCTGCCTGTCTCATGCTTCTGACATTCCACGCTCCGACTCGTGAAATGCTACACTTCTTGTTAACCCTATTATTGCACTCGATCACGTCTCCCGGAACAGCCCTCACCCGGAGATCCGAACGGAGTACTATTTTACCTCCGGTGTTTTTTGCCCCAGGAGACGCCATCAATATTTGGGATAAGCCTTTCGTTAGCTGTTCTGAGGATTATAGTGTGGTGGTTTCCTCTTGCCTTCCACATCGCAGTCTTCCACAATCTGTATTAACATTATTAAACTTATAGCTGTTCACAAAAAATAAGTGTGCCATATTTGATAACTTCATCAATGTTTTCTTGTAAAACATTTTAAAAACTGATTGATTGTTGGCTAAAATAAATTTACTGCGTTTTTAACGCAGTCCACCATTTTTTTTTAAGCGCTACATTATATTGCTCAATGGCATTATTACTGAGTGAAGAAATCATGGTGTCTATAACTTCCTCTGGAGGGATTTGGAGGAAGGATTTCCTGATATGTACCTGCAGCCAGGGCAAGAGATGTCCATAATGGATGACTCTGGCTGAAAGGAGATAACAATAAGTTTTCTTTGGGCTGGAAGTAAATGGGGTGAGAAATTAGTAGACTATTGAAAAGAGGATACCACTATTGAATTTTCCAGCGAGGTACCACTAATATACCTGTCGCCTTATCACCAAATATTTTTCTTAGCTTTTTTGCTATTAATGGAAAAAGTGAGAAGGCACAGAAAATATTCCAGACCAGTCTATAGTGAATGCATCAACTGCAATAGACTCTGAGTCTCTTTTTCATGATATAGAGGTCGAGCATTTGAAATTTAATATTGAATCGTATAAATCTATTTCTAGTCTACCGAAATAGTCTTTTATTTTATTAAAGGCTGATAGATGTAAGCTATACTCGATTTCAATAGCAGTTGATCTGGATCAAATATTTGCTGCTGGTGTATATTGAATATATGATGCATATGTCCAGATATTTCTAAATTCAGACCATTTCCAAATCCTTTGCGAGACATGTAATAACCGCAAAGTTTAGTACCTCCCATCTGGTTTAAATATGCTATAGCTGTGGTATTGTCAGGGCGTAAGATAATGTCATAATTTCTTGAAAATTTTGCAAAACATTGTAAACCCATAAATGCCGCTGACAGATCCACATAATTAATATGGGATTTTGATTCTGAATGGCTCTAAACCCGGGAGCCCTCTCCCCCGACAAAAAATACCCCAGCCTGTTTTAGATGAGTCGGAATAGATTTCTAACTCAAACTGTGTAGGTACTAACGAGATTTGTGTTGTTGGGATAACTTGAAGCCACCATAAGAAATCATTACGAGCGTCTGTTGAAATATTTACCATTCCATTATAATTATTCTTTTGTGCTGTAAGAGCTAATTTTTTTTCCTTTCTAAGTATTTTATCTAGAGTCACTCATACTTTACGGCTGGGCAGATAGATATAATATATCCAAGTATTTTTGCCAAACAAAACGAATTTTACAGGTTCTTTCTTTCTTTTTTTTAACATATCTAATTATTTTCAAGACAAAGGTACGTTTTTCCTGCGGTAGAGACATTATTACATGTGCACTATTAAATATAAACCTCAAAAATTTACATTTTTGTGAGGGAATCAAATCAATTTTTTCCAAATTTATTAAGAAAAAACCTATTGGCTGAAGAAGTGAGATGTATTCATCTGTATTATTTTTACATTCATCCTGGCCCGCGCCGAATAATATAAGGGCGTCTAAATAAATTAGAGATAAAAAACCTCTTTTCCTCAATATTTGCATGACCGGTCTCATTAGTTTTAGAAACAGAAATGGAGCAGTCCATAAACCAAATGGAAGGCATGTAAGCGTCTTGAAGGTCTAAGGATATCATAAAACAGATTTTCAATATTAAAGACTTCACCGTTCTATAGTCATCCATTTTAAAGTGAGGAGGTGAAATGAACGTATTTAACTTTGTAAATTTAAAATAAATCTAAAAGTTTTATCAAATTTAGGATCGAGAAAAATTGGAGATAGAAAGTCTCCATTTTCTCGAGAACAGAATTATACAGCACCAATTCTTAAAAGTTTGTCAATAGCATTCTGATACCATTTAATTTCGGTTTGTGATAAATGCTTTTGACTTGGGGTTGTAGACTGGTAAGGTCTATTTCGAGAAAGAATACAGTAACCCTGAATACATTGTAAAATATTTTTCTTGAGTAACTGCTGACCAATTTCTGAGAAACTTTTGGAGCCTACCAGCATAAGCATGTGTTTGTACAGAGTTTAAAGAATGTACATGTATTTGTTTGTCATCGATACTCTTTCTAAAAGTGCTGTTAACACATGCCCAAGGCACTTAATCCTAATCCGATCTCGGTCTGAATTCGAGCCTTGACAGAATCATCTTGCACTCTTTGATCCGGGAAAATATGAGTTATTTCTTGATTAAATATAGGGGATGACGGATTCAAATTCTTTTTTTTTGTGAATCTTTATCGTCTGAGTCAGACGAGCTAATAATACAGCGGTAACATTGATTATGTCCATCTAAACAGGGCTGAATTTCTAAGTCCGGTTCTGACTCGGAAGAAATGTTATTATGTAAATTTATGTCTATAACTTATAAGTTGGGTTACTTATAAATTTATGATAAATATAGTACGGCTTATTACGTTTACGGGTTTTTGGACACCTACACATATTTCGGGCTAGCCATTGCGCCACGAAGGCTGACGAAAACTTATTCTCTATTGCTAGACAACTTACTTACCCATGCCGAGTGTCGAGCAGTTGTTAGCAAAGTGTTCCAAGTAAATCCCCACAGGGACCTGAGGAATTGAGCAAGTAGGTACCATCTGTCTCAGAGAATGTCTAGTTCAACCCCCGCAGGGCATTACGACTATCATAGTGATATCAAACCAATCCCCGCAGGGCATTAGGATT
Organism: Rosalia funebris; assembly: GCA_037954035.1. Classification (NCBI taxonomy): domain Eukaryota; kingdom Metazoa; phylum Arthropoda; class Insecta; order Coleoptera; family Cerambycidae; genus Rosalia; species Rosalia funebris. The sequence continues at coordinate 22,882,704 of JAZFAV010000007.1, read as the reverse complement.
GAAAGTTTTACACAAATTGAATGAGTTGTTATTGCCTAAAATCAGAAATTCGTTTAAATGTGTACTTACCGTTAGGAAGATGAAGGTAAAGGGAAAATTCCTCTATCGTGCGTAGTTTCGCTTGTATTATTTTGAGAACGTTCAAAGATTTTCGCTTAGAAGAACGTGGCATTGTTGACAAGAATGGAACACACACACATACATACACATATCACGTATAACCTGCACGCAACATACTAAAAAGCGTAATGAAGTGAATCGGGATGAGTGGAGCGAGTTATGGTTTGTTTATCTTTCAACAAATAGTGCACGGAACACATTGGAATGCGTTACTACAGGGAGTTCTATGAGAACCGGACCAGGAATTATAATGTACGATAATTAAAGTATCACGTTCTAGCAATACAATAATAATATATGCAGTAGCAGTTTTTCTATTCGCTTCCAATATTTGTTTCAAATTTATTATATACCATTATTGAAAGTCGGCATATTCTCACCACTAAGGACTGACTATTACTGACGCAAGCTAGGTATTACCAACCCAAACAATTTGCTGAACCCCTACTTATATAGTAGGGGTTCATACACATGCTAGACACATATATGTATGTATGCTAGACACATATATATGTATGTATGCTAGACACATATATATGTATGTATGTTAGACACATATGTATCTAATATGTTATAGATATGGAGACTACAATTTTACAACCTATCTGAAGGATGGTATGTCTTTTATATATGGTAGACCTTACCTAAGTCTGTGTAGTTTCTGCTAATTCACTACATACAAGCCATGAAAAATTACATACAGTCGAGTCATCGGTAGTCGCCCATTCTAGCAGTACCACATCTGCCGTTGCTTGACTAATATCGATGATATGTGCATCACAATAGCCTAGGTCACCGCTCGCCCACATATTAATTATTTAAAACTCAGTACTGTGTTGATAACGTCAACCTGAAATCAAGATAACATTTTTAATTAAGATAGAACTTGTCAATAATTCAACGGTAATATATATATATATATATATATATATATATATATATATATATATATATATATATATATATATATATATATATATATATATATATATATATCTGACAATATTGAGAATACCTTTATCCATATCTTTATTATTTTTTCTTATATCATTATTTATAATTAAGAGATACAGTATAGTAACCGTACATGAAAATAATATAAAGTATTATTTTTCTACAGGCATTTGTCCCGATGTAAAAGTACTTCTAAAGCACTAGATGAAAAAACGAGTTCCCCCACTTTAATATCACGCATTTTATGTCTAACTGAGCTTGAAGGGCCAAGGTAAAGCTGAGAATATCTGCACCCTCTAACTCAATTGCTTTTGCCTTTATATACTTTCAGTCTCTTATATGTTAGTTTATGATAACTTATAATATTCTGGGATACCAAGACATCTAAAAATATTAAACACATGCAATGTAAACTATACGATATAATTAATTATACATTGTCCATGAACAAAAAAATTAAATATTTAAAATATAAACCACAATGCAGGAACATAACATTATTTTTTAGATAAGACTGTTTGAAGTTACAGTAAAACAGTTTTCTCAATATTTTTTTGTCTTCGTATTATTTTGTACGGTGCACGGTGGTACGAAATATATCAAATCTATTATTATTTTTCTTCAAATATATAATATCTATGTTTTCTCCCTCCCAGTTGTTCGATCTATATCAATACGAATTATAAATATGAATGAGAATGCTAACCTCGACCTGTATATTGTGATTAGTCTTTTCATTACAGTAGAAACGTTTTATTGGACTATATTTGAGTCGTATTTAAAATATTATGTATTTTCTAGATAAATAAATGCCAGACCTACTATAATTTCTTTCAAATTGATATAAATGTCACAATATAGATGAGAATCTATAAAATCTATAAAAATTATTAGTACTAAAATATTAATATTAATAATAAAAAAATTAAAATTTGTATGCGATTTTTTTCATTACTACACAAAAGTTAATGAATGAACAAATTATATCTTAGTATTTTTAACAAATTTCCTCATTAAATTGGTTAACTGTATGGTTTGAATAAATAGTTTTTTTCGAATTTCTGCTAAGTGAACTTCGATATCCATAGCTTGTAATTGCCTACTTTTCATTTGCCAATCAATCTTTTGAGAATATATTCAAGGGTAAAAAAATACTCGTATATATATATATATATATATATATATATATATATATATATATATATATATATATATATATATATATACAGTGCTATTCAAAAGTCCCCTCCCTCCTCTTATCTTTTTAACGATTATACATAAACTAGTGAAATTTGGTAACTGAATATTAAGGGTTGTGAACTTCCCTACTAGTGATGATAGATGACGTATGCGTCAAAGATGACGTCACAAGGTCACTGTGACCAATCATTTTAAATGGAACCTTATGGCAAGCGACACCTCTTTTAAAATGTATCGAAAAAACGTATTCAATGATACTAATATTGTTTGTATTTATGGTAATTTTACCATTGAATATATTCTCAAAAGATTTATTGGCAAATGAATAGTAGGCAATTACAAGCTATGGATATCGAAGTTCACTTAGCAGAAATTTGAAAAAAACTATTTATTCAAACCATACCGTTAACCAATTTAATGAGGAAATTTGTTAAAAATACTAAGATATTATAATTTGTTCATTCATTAACTTTTGTGTAGTAATGAAAAAAATCGCATACAAATTTTAATTTTTTTATTATTAATATTAATATTTTAGTACTAATAATTTTTATAGATTTTATAGATTCTCATCTATATTGTGACATTTATATCAATTTGAGAGAAATTATAGTAGGTCTGGCATTTATTTATCTAGAAAATACATAATATTTTAAATACGACTCAAATATAGTCCAATAAAACGTTTCTACTGTAATAAAAAGACTAATCACAATATACAGGTCGAGGTTAGTATTCTCATTCATATTTATAATTCGTATTGATATAGATCGAACAACTAGGAGAGAGAAAACATAGATATTATATATTGGAAGAAAAATAATAATAGATTTGACATATTTCGTACCACCGCGCACCGTACAAAATAATACGAAGACAAAAAAATATTGAGAAAACTGTTTTACTGTAACTTCAAACAGTCTTATCTAAAAATAATGTTATATTCCTGCATTGTGGTTTATATTTTAAATATTTAATTTTTTTTGTTCATGGACAATGTATAATTAATTATATCGTATAGTTTACATTGCATGTGTTTAATATTTTTAGGTGTCTTGGTATCCCAGAATATTATAAGTTATCATAAACTAACATATAAGAGACTGAAAGTATATAAAGGCAAAAGCAATTGAGTTAGAGAGTGCAGATATTCTCAGCTTTACCTTGGCCCTTCAAGCTCAATTAGACATAAAATGCGTGATATTAAAGTGGGGGAACTCGTTTTTTCATCTAGTGCTTTAGAAGTACTTTTACATCGGGACAAATGCCTGTAGATAAATAATACTTTATATTATTTTCATGTACAGTTACTATACTGTATCTCTTAATTATAAATAATGATATAAGAAAAAATAATAAAGATATGGATAAAGGTATTCTCAATATTGTTATATATATATATATATATATATATATATATATATATATATATATATATATATATATATATATATATATATATATATATATGTATATATATTACCGTTGAATTATTGACAAGTTCTATCTTAATTAAAAGATGTTATCTTGATTTCAGGTTGACGTTATCAACACAGTACTGGGTTTTAAATAATTAAAATGTGGGCAAGCGGCGACCTAGGCTATTGTGACGCACATATCATCGATATTAGTCAAGCAACGGCAGATGTGGTACTGCTAGAATGGGCGACTACCAATGACTCGACTGTATGTAATTTTTAATGGCTTGTATGTAGTGAATTCGCCAGAAACTACACAGACTTAGGTAAGGTCTACCATATATAAAAGACATACCATCCTTCAGATAGATTGTAAAATTGTAGTCTCCATATATATTACATATTAGATACATATGTGTCTAACATACATACATATATATATATGTCTAGCATACATTCATATATATGTGTCTAGCATATATATGAACCCCTACTATATAAGTAGGGGTTCCGTGCACTATTTGTTGAAAGATAAACAAACCATAACTCGCTCCACTCATCCCGATCCACTTCATTACGCTTTTTAGTGTGTTGCGTGCAGGTTATACGTGATATGTGTATGTATGTGTGTGTGTTCCATTCTTGTCAACAATGCCACGTTCTTCTAAGCGAAAATCTTTGAACGTTCTCAAAATGATACAAGCCAAACTACGCACGATAGAGGAATTTTCCCTTTACCTTCATCTTCCTAACGGTAAGTACACATTTAAACGAATTTCTGATTTTAGGCAATAACAACTCATTCAATTTGTGTAAAACTTTCAATCCTAATGCCCTGCGGGGATTGGTTTGATATCACTATGATAGTCGTAATGCCCTGCGGGGGTTGGACTAGACATTCTCTGAGCTGTGGAAAACTTTCACTCCTAATGCCCTGCGGGATTGATTTGATATCACTATGATAGTCGTAATGCCCTGCGGGGGTTGGACTAGACATTCTCTGAGACAGATGGTACCTACTTGCTCAATTCCTCAGGTCCCTGTGGGGATCTACTTGGAACACTTTGCTAACAACTGCTCGACACTCGGCATGGGTAAGTTTGTCTAGCAATAGAAAATAAGTTTTCGTCAGCTTTCGTGGCGCAATGGCTAGCCCGACATATGTGTAGGTGTCCAAAAACCCGTAAACGTAATAAGCCGTACTATATTTATCATAAATTTATAAGTAACCCGACTTATAAGTTATAGACATAAATTTATAGTCATTTTGATGATAATAGGAAAGATTTTAAAGTAAGTAAGTAAGCTTTCGGCTGTCAACCGAAAGGTTGTTGATTTGAGCCCACCCGGGGTCGCCAGCTTTAGTACTAATAATAAACAACTGAGGGTTTGTTTTCTTTTTGTATCATAGATAACATTTCTTCCTAGTCAGAACGGGACTTAGAAATTCAGCCGTATTTCGCTGGACATAATCAATGTTACCGCCGTATTATGCCAGCCTGAGTACTAATAATAAACAACTGACGATTTGTTTTCTTTTTGTATCACAGGTAACATTTCTTCCGAGTCAGAACCGGACTTAGAAATTCAGCCCTGTTTAGATGGACATAATCAATGTTACCGCTGTATTATTAGCTCGTCTGACTCAGACGATAAAGATTCACAAAAAAAAAAGAATTTGAATCCGTCATCCCCTATATTTAATCAAGAAATAACTCATATTTTCCCGGATCAAAGAGTGCAAGATGATTCTGTCAAGGCTCGAATTCAGACCGAGATCGGATTAGGATTAAGTGCCTTGGGCATGTGTTAACAGCACTTTTAGAAAGAATATCGATGACAAACAAATACATGTACGTTCTTTAAACTCTGTACAAATACATGCTTATGCTGGCAGACTCCAAAAGTTTCTCAGAAATTGGTCAGCAATTACTCAAGAAAAATATTTTACAATGTATTCAGGGTTACTGTATTCTTTCTCGAGATAGACCTTACCAGTCTACAACCCCAAGTCAAAAGCATTTATCACAAACCGAAATTAAATGGTATCAGAATGCTATTGACAAACTTTTAAGAATTGGTGCTGTACAATTCTGTTCTCGAGAAAATGGAGACTTTCTATCTCCAATTCTTCTCGATCCTAAATCTGATAAAACTTTTAGATTTATTTTAAATTTACAAAGTTAAATACGTTCATTTCGCCTCCTCACTTTAAAATGGATGACTATAGAACGGTGAAGTCTTTAATATTGAAAATCTGTTTTATGATATCCTTAGACCTTCAAGGTGCTTACATGCCTTCCATTTGGTTTATGGACTGCTCCATTTATGTTTCTAAAACTAATGAGACCGGTCATGCAAATATTGAGGAAAAGAGGTTTTTTATCTCTAATTTATTTAGACGCCCTTATATTATTCGGCGCGGGCCAGGATGAATGTAAAAATAATACAGATGAATACATCTCACTTCTTCAGCCAATAGGTTTTTTCTTAATAAATTTGGAAAAAATTGATTTGATTCCCTCACAAAAATGTAAATTTTTGAGGTTTATATTTAATAGTGCACATGTAATAATGTCTCTACCGCAGGAAAAACGTATCTTTGTCTTGGAAATAATTAGATATGTTAAAAAAAAGAAAGAAAGAACCTGTAAAATTCGTTTTGTTTGGCAAAAATACTTGGATATATTATATCTATCTACCCAGCCGTAAAGTACGAGTGCCTCTAGATAAAACACTTAGAAAGGCAAAAAAAAACTTGGCTCTTACAGCACAAAAGAATAATTATAATGGAATGGTAAATATTTCAGCAGACGCTCGTAATGATTTCTTATGGTGGCTTCAAGTTATCCCAACAACACAAATCTCGTTAGTACCTACACAGTTTGAGTTAGAAATCTATTCTGACTCATCTAAAACAGGCTGGGGTATTTTTTGTCGGGGGAGAGGGCTCTCGGGTTTAGAGCCATTCAGAATCAAAATCCCATATTAATTATCTGGATCTGTCAGCAGCATTTATGGGTTTACAATGTTTTGCAGAATTTATAAGAAATTGTGACATTATCTTACGCCCTGACAATACCACAGCTATAGCATATATAAACCGGATGGCGGGTACTAAACTTTGCGATTATTACATGTCTCGCAAATGATTTGGAAATGGTCTGAATTTAGAAATATCTGGACATATGCATCATATATTCAATATACAGATAAAATAGCAGCAAATATTTGATCCAGATCAACTGCGATTGAAATCGAGTATAGCTTACATCTATCAGCCTTTAATAAAATAAAAGACTATTTCGGTAGACCAGAAATAGATTTATACGCTTCAATATTAAATTTCAAATGCTCGACCTCTATATCATGGAAAAGAGACCCAGAGTCTATTGCAGTTGATGCATTCACTATACACTGGTCTGGAATATTTTCTGTGCCTTCCCACCTTTTCCATTAATAGCAAAAACGCTAAGAAAAATATTTGGTGATGAGGCGACAGGTATATTAGTGGTACCTCGCTGGAAAACTCAATAGTGGTATCCTCTTTTCAATAGTCTACTAATTTCTGACCACATTTACTTCCAGCCCAAAGAAAACTTTTTGTTATCTCCTTTCAGCCAGAGTCATCCATTATGGGCATCTCTTGCCCTGGCTGCAGGTACATATCAGGAAATCCTTCCTCCAAATCCTTCAAGAGGAAGTTAGAGACACTATGATTTCTTCACTCAGTAATAATGCCATTGAGCAATATAATGTAGGGCTTAAAGAAAATGGTGGACTGCGTTAAAAATGCAGTAAATTTATTTTAGCCAACAATCAATCAGTTTTTAAATTTTTTTTACAAGAAAACTTTGTTGAACTTACACACTTATTTTTATATGTTAATACAGATTGATAAAAAGTTACTTGGCCGCTTTATGAAGAGTTTTCAAACAAGGGCTAATATACTCAAAATATGGAGAACCATGGGACTCTCAAGTGGTTCTTACACACTTAAATTCTTGCTATTCTTTAGATAAATTAACCTTTAAACAAATAACTCTTAAAGTTGTTACTGTATTACCCTCAGTACAGCACATAGATTACAAACACTTCGTAAAATAAAACTGAATCAAATTATAGAGTTAAGAGATAGATTTGAAATAATGATTTTTGACATTCTTAAAACATCTAAACAATCGCTTCTTCAACCGAAATTGATTTTACCTAAATTGTCACATAATCCTAGAATATGTGTAGTGTTAAGAAATATGAGGTGAATAATAATCCGATTTTCGTTATACCCCAATTTATTTAAATTCTCAGAGATTACAACTGAATATCTGAACAGATTGACGCGTATATCTCAACTATTGAATGGTCGGTCCCTCTGTCGAAACCGCGCCGAAATCTGATGTCATAGTTTATACTATATGTCTCATAAAATATTTGATTTAATATCAACAATTCGGCGGCGGCTCGGTCAAGGTTCCCCCAACTCGATAAATGGTAAGAACAATGGTTACAAAATATTCTAAATAAATGACTAAAATTCTGCTGGCTTCACAGTAGCTTCTACCCTAATACATTACATAAGGAAGACGGATTTCTTAAGAGGCGCGATAAAATAATTATTTATCACTCACAGAAAACCCTTTCGTACAGCTACCGCAAACAGACTTCAAGACTTTTTATCAAGGTGGATTAAGGAAACTATGGAAGTAAGTGGGATTAATACGAAAAAATTTTTGCGTGCTCTACACGACATCCTGCATCATCAGCGGCTTATAGGTCAGGGATTACTATCGAGACAATTAGATCTAGTGTATGCTGGTCCAAAGACTCTGATACTTGCTTTAGATTCTACATAGACCCATTGGTATGTATATTCGTGTATATACATATACATATGTATATATGTGCATGCATAAATATTTATATTAAATAAAAAATAATAATAATAATAATATCTACTTGTAGCTAGGTAGTTATAGTTATTCCTTTTTCTAAACGTTTATAGGTTACAATTTCTTGTTGATTGTTGTCATAGACCTTTATAAAATTCTAAAACATATTTTTGATACAGATGTAGGACTAGAACATCGCTCATTTCTATTTATTCTTTCAACATGTACAGGGTGTTCTATGAGGACCGGACCAGGAAGTATAATTTGAGATTAAACGACTTACATGTGAGGAAGTTCAATCATAATTATACGACTGGTCCGGTCCGAAATAGAACATCCCCACCCCGACCAAGCGTCCTTTCCTCAGTTCTTCCTACCCCAGCATTCGCAATAGATATCCTAAAAATCGTAATGAAGTGGATCAGGATGAGTGGAGCGAGTTATGGTTTCTTTATCTTTCAACAAATAGTGCACGGAACACATTGGAATGCGTTACTACAGGGTGTTCTATTTCGGACCGGATCAGTCGTATAATTATGATTGAACTTCCTTACAGGTAAGTCGTTTAATCTCAAATTATATACGTCTACACAATACACTTAATATAGTGGGGTCTAATGCAACTCAATAGACATTAACCTTCTTTGCAATATGTAATTTCAGATCTAGTTTTCCAGTAATTTCAGTGTTATTTTTATTAGTGACCTACATAAAGGTAATAAAAATAATAGAATACCACGGCGTGTCGCATTAAGGTTTACGATTACAATTTTAAAACAAATATCAACACAAAGTTTAATAGGCACATTTCATTTCTTATCCAATATGCAATGTAGTATTGATAATTGTTGGACTAGATGGTGGAAAAAATACATATTGTAAATGGAGAAAATTTATTTAATTATAGTTGGTCAGTACGTCACAGTAGGCCTAAATTATAATTTACAAAAATGGCCCTCAATTATGCCACGTTCTGCCCAATTGGAGATATATGAGGAATATAGGATATGGCTGACTATAGTTATTATTAAATATGTTTTGGTGATAACCCACGCTTGACTCTTCTGTTTTTTTTACGTAATTTCAAACAATTATACATATCCGTTCAAATGTGCACCACTGCATAATATATTTTATATGCAATTATTTTGCAGTATTTCATGTTTTGAAGACTATAATTAGGCAACAAAATCTATAATTCATTCTTGATGTATAAATAACAAACAAATTATCTCGTAATACCACCAAATGTAATACCTTGTCCAGTGCAAACAAATACAATATAGGTAGTTTATTATACATACATTTAAGAACAATGTATTTTGTAGACCAAAACTGTTCACTAATTTAGGTGTGCTATTTGTTAACAAATTAAGGTTTTTATTGTGCATTTTAATTGTATAATAAATCAATCGGATCAATGTTATTAGAAGTACCCTAAACTTTCTTCGCAGGTTTCTAGTGTTGACTGAATTCAGTAGTGATATAAAATTTAGAATACGTCTGGATAATATCAGGTGTAGATAGAAAGTTTAGAAAAAGTCTGAGAAAATGTTCGAATTATTGCGGATTTAATTTAGATGGGGCATATCCACCTATTGGTTTTTCCAAGTCTGATTTTATCAAGATTATCAGTAGTATCATTGCCATTATTTATTGGTTGATAAAACCTTTGATTACAATGGTATACTTAGAACGGTATACTAGTATGCTACCATTCTATGTTAGCAGAACAGCATTACGATAAACGTATTTATTTCAATTACCTAAGATGAAGGTGAAAACGAAACCTATACTTTATATTACATGTTCGATTTAAAACGAATTTCGTTATTGCACAGATATATTCAACATATGTATGGGGTAACGGGTACACATTTGTGGTGAAGAGGACGAAGAGTCACCAGCAGGAGATTCCTCTAGAAAAGACTAGAGAAGCGGTGGACGCGCTTTTCCCCGAGAAACCTGTGGAGGAATGGGAACGCCAACCAGGAGCAACTGCGGAGGTGCTGCGAATCACGAACGACGTAATGAGGAGTCGCGACTTCGTCGAGGGGTGGAAGATGGCCAGGCTCATTCTAATCCTCAAGGAGAACAAGCCGGTGGAGGACCCCATACCTTTCAGGTCGATATGTCTGTTCGATGCGCTCGGGAAACTCTTGGAACATCTCATCCTAGGGAGACTCATAGGGGAGCTGGAGAGAAAGGGAGGCCTGACGGAGAACCAGTACGGGTTTAGAGCGGGGAGATTTACGGTAGATGTTGTCATGGTCATAAAATTAATTCTACAGGAGGCGTGAGAGTCCAAGAATTTATGCGCGTTGATCACTTTGGACGTGCAAAACGCGTTCAATTCGGCCTCATGGGGAAGGATCATGAAGAGACTGCAGGAGATATAAATAGCACCGTTGTAAACATTATCGCCAACTACTTGTCCTGCAGGAGCCTGATATTGCTGGCTGAGGACGGTAGCGAGAGAGAGAGAATCTCGCGTGGAGTGTCACAGGAGTTGATCATAGGTTCTACCCTAGGGAACATTATGTTCGATTGGGTATTTAGAGTGCCCGAAAGAGTGAGGGTCTTGAGCTACGCTGATGATGTTGCGGTGGTCGTTACCGGAAGTGGCATCGACGTGAGGGGAAACGCCAACCTCACTGTCGAGAGGATCAGGAGGTGGATTAAAGATAAGGAACTGACTTTGGCTTTAGACAAAACGGAGGCAGTCCTCCTGACAAGGAGGAAAAAGCCTCCGTGCATCACGTTTCGAGTAGGGAATACCGAAGTCGTGCCGAAGCAAAGTATTAAGTACCTGGGAGTCTGTATTGATAGTTCCCTGTCGTTTAGGGAACATATCAAACAGACGCTGGAAAAGGCTGGCAAAACTGTCTCGGTCTTTAGTCGTTTGATGGCAAAAATTAAGAGCCCCACGACAGTAAAGAGGAGAGTCCTCAGCGGGGTGGTGCAGTCGACTTTATCGCATGCCGCCCCGGTGTGGGTGGATATATTGAGAAGGGACAAGTGGAGGAAAGAGCTCACCATGGTCCAGAGAAGAGCAGCGCTAAGGGTTTGTAGTACAAAACAGTATCGGCAGCGGCAACGCTGATGGTAGCCTGTATACCACCCATCGACCTTCTAGCAAGGGAGAGACGGGAGGTGTACGAAGGCGCTGACAGATGTGCAGCAAGGGAGAGCCAATGGAAACACTGACAGGAGAGATGGGAGGCAAAGCCCAGAGGGAGATGGACGAGGGTGCTAATCCCGAACATAAGGCCATGGCGCAAAAGGGCACATGGCCATGTCGGGTATTATTTAACCCAGGTCCTTACTGGGCACAGCTGTTTCGCGGACTACCTATTGGATATAGGCAAACGCGAGAGTAGATAGAGAGCTGGTCCTGTAGAGAGGTCGACGATGCCAGCCACATAGTGTTCAGCTGCAAAAGGTGGATAGGAGAAAATAGAGCTTCTCAGCAAAAGATAGGATATGCTATCATTGCAGATAACATGATCCCAATCATGTTCGAGAGCAAGAAAAGATGGACAGTGGTAGAGCTGATGGTAACGGCCATCATAAAGGAGAAAGAGAAGGAGGAAAAAAAAGTGGGGAATGAGTAAGTATCCTGATTGATGTTCCGAAGAGAAGTAACGCCAGAGCGGGTCCTCTCCGGCATTACACTGATAGGATAGCGGGGGTTTTTAGTCGGTAGGCGTATACGAATCCGATTACCTGACTAAACAATAACAGAAAACAAGGGCCAAGTGTGTTTTGAAGATTTTCCCCTCGAGAGAAAAAAGATATATTCAACAACAGCTTTATTTTTTTTATTAATGACTTATGTTTGGTTATGCTCGATGGAGCTACAAGACCTGACGACCAGTTTTCCACGAACATCGAAATATTATACGTCATGCTACGAACCAATGGGCGACAGTCTCGGTAACCAAATTTACATCATCAAAATTAATAAAACTACTTGGTTTGTGAAATGTACATCAAGTAACGTTTAATAGTTTTTGTGGATAATAACGAAGCAAATTCACAATAAAAACACATTTTATATTGTTGAAAACTGCTCATTGTCGGTTTTCTTTGCAATTTTCTTATATCCACTATATCGATGAGAGGAACGGTACGTAACTTCATAAACTATTTTTATTAACTTTTATTCCCAGTTATACCATTATTGAAAAAATTAGTAAGTTCTTAATATTGAAAAACCATGTATAATCATTATGCATGCATTAAGCATTGCGCTTCCTTTTCGTTACATTCATTTCTATTTTAAATTTTATCACAAATGATAATATTTAAATAGAGAATAGGCGGTAATCTTGAAAACTTAATAATCAAAACTGAGTTAGTCCCACACTGGGCAAATACTTAATAAATATCTACGCCACCCACTAAAGTTATAACAAAAGTTCCATTTCCTAAAACCAATTATATGGGGGTGTTCGCTCACAATTACAAGTATTTCAATTAGAGCATGATTTACTCAATGAACACGATGTATTTGCTGAAACATACGATCTGAGTAATGGATACACTATATAGCTTGAAAAATTTAGCTGTACGGAGTATTAATAAGTTTTCCTTAAAGGCATTAGATATCTATATTACAAATTTGTAAGTATTTTAAAAATATGATCTTTCGTTTATATTTAACTCTACTAATAAGGAGAATTTTTTTAAATTATATTCAGTATATATGAGTTCGAACAACTAAATTTTGGGACGGGTGGTAATAATGCAACGCAGGTTTAGAATAAAAATAATATATTAAGTATCAAGTATGATAAGCGACTTTTACCGATGACAGATAAAGCTTTCTCCAATACCGACAATACTCTTAACGTTAGAGATGCTTAAATATTTTTTATATTATCAATGTATCGTTGTTCTGATTAAACTAAATTAAATTGTTAAATTTTGTATTTGAAAACATTTTAATTCTTCAGGTAGCATTTGACATTGTTTCTAGGCTAGATTGATATAGCACGTTATTTAATACATAATGAAAATCAATTTTACTCGAAGTTTATAAATAGTTATAGCTTTTGTATTCAAGAATGAAGATTTTCTATTCTTGAAAAACATTCGAGAATGCAAAACTGACTTCGCAGCCGTGATCAAGGAATATTATTTAGAATACAACACGAAATTGGCGAAAGAAAGGAGTACATTGACATAATTAATTAATTTGACATTTATAGTAAAAATATCAATATTAATTATTTGTATTTAGTTGCCACAATTATCATACCTGTAATATAGTAGGCTATTATATATGAAATATGTCCTATCGATTGTTGTTCTGTGTTTCGTAAATATTAAGAAAGCGAAATAGATGTTTAAGGTGACGAACATTTGCCTTTTGCATCGAGAGCTACAGAAAATATACTATCGCTTTTACTATCCTTATAACTTATTCCTCAAAAACATACAAGACAATGTCAAACAATTTATAGTTAAAACATATATATTTAAAACATATGAAAATCTGTTACTGGCTTTTTCTGATGCAAGATCTTGAAAGTGAAACTCTAATGTTGTCGTTAATTTATTATATGCTAACAATTACATTCAATATTAAATAAATAGTGTTAAAACCTTAAAACATACTTTTCCTCACGTAGAACATCTCTGTCTCGAAATTGAGTGGCCGAGAAAAAATAAACCAACACATAAATGGAGAATAGATATTTTATGCGACAGTTTTACTTTTTTCAAATAGTCCACCATCGTGCTTTCGACCCATGGACAAGGTGAGGTGTGTACTATCCACCTCAAAATAAATAGATGTCGTATGGTAGACGTCGTCTGGTGACTCCATCAGAATCAGTCAAAACCCAATCGATCCGACACGATTTAGTTGAGTTATCGTGCTAACAAGAATAAATTTCGACAACGATGACAATAACATGCACACAGCAAACATTTTTTAAAAACCTTTTTTTGTAGTTTTTAGGCCGAAAAACGAAAAATAATCTCAAAAATAATTTTTTCAATTTTCATTTACACGATTATATTACATTTCCGGAGTGCGGAAAAATAAAAAAATATATCAGTATAAATAGATTATGAAGATAGGTATCCTACTTGAAAAGTATATCTGTTGGATATTGTCTAATGAAGTTTAAGATTTTAGCGAAAGTAGAAATCGAGACGTTTATACAAGAAGCTCCTGATGAATAATTTTTATTAATGAAGGTAATTCGCATTATTCTGTATGAGTACATAAGCAATAGTTTCTCTATGTTTCTCAGGTTATTTTAATAATGGGAATTGAAGAGGTTTATAGAAGAGAAGGATTATTATATATCACAGCACAAAATATTAATGAAAAATATTATATGGTAATCACTAAAATTTTACTGAAATACATATTTAGAGGATATTTGTCGCTTGAGATATATTTCATATTACATTACATTGAAAGTACGCTTCATAACACCGTAATTTTACTAAAACTGAATTTAGCTTTTTCATTAAATATGCTAATGGAAATATGTCAATGAGGCGATTTGTATTAATAAAATAGGAAATACTCCAAAAGAAATCTCCACACGTATTCGTATTCGGAACATTACACCAGCGACAATTTCAGGCGCGCTTTTGTGACGTTCTTAGTGATATTCTTAGTAACGCTGTTTTGTGATTCTAGGACAGACATTACCTCCATCAACAAACATGGGAGTTGGAAGTCTACTTCAGCGACGGAAATGGACATTAAAGATTCCATTGATAACAAAATTCAAGTTTCTAATAGAATATCTATGAAAGTGGTTGTATATCCGTCAGCATCGAACTTTAATAATCCTTATAAAAATAATTCTTATACGATAATTAGAGCTTTAGAACAAATTATGATTGTAAGTGATTAACTTGCCTCAATGTCTGAAATAAAGTTAATCAAGCGTAATATTGGCAACTTCATTTTGAAATTCTTGAGTAAAGAAAACAATTGTAGTTGATTAGTTTGAGTTGTAAGATTCATTCGGTTGAAATAAATTAAAATTCAAATATAAATTTTATTATTAAATCAATTTGTTTAATTATATATATATATATATATATATATATATATATATATATATATATATATATGAAAAACACATGACAGCTTTTAAATAAATAATACTTAATTTTTCTATAAAATCCATATTAAAAATTGACAATCTCCAATATTTATACAAGTTAAGCAACTATTTATTAGGTCTGAGTTCAGAAGAAAGTTTTTTCAAGAAATTTAAGAAAAGCCTTTATTATTCAAAATCGAAAACCTCCATCATTTTTCAAAGATCTTCATCGATCCAAAAATCGATAATTTATATAACTTCCGATTACCTCCATAAAATATTATTTTTAACACGTCATATAAAAAATAGCAAATTCTAAACCGCCCATGAAAAAAAAAATTACCTACTATTTTAAATGACTAAAAGAAAAACTACTTCGTATTTTCCATTTCAGCAATTTTTGTATTGTAGTTCAGCAATTTCTATACTTTTCCTTAATTTTCGTTCATTCATTGTATACTTCCAAATATTGTTTAAACAAATTTTAATCATATGTGATCTGTTCTCAAATAATTAATAAATACCTTGGCGCTACGTTTACGTGAAAAAGCATTCCAATAAGTTCGCATCCCAGTAAGTTCGATTACATTTTAAATGAATTAACTGAATGGGTCGTTGGCAGGGTGCACGATGAGTTTAGAATTTTTATTTAATTCAATAAATATAAGACGGGTAATAGTTTAAGTAAATATATTAGAGGATACTATATACACTGTTAAAAATAAAATATTCAGGAATTATATTTTCGATTGTAAATATGTTTATTGTGTTACCTGTATTGTTACCCACTTTTTCAGTTATAGAATCATATATCTATATATTAAATATACCGTCTTTAGTGAGCAAAGTTGTAAACAGGACGTTACTCATCAATATAGATTTTTTCATTATAATACAAATAATAAATGTATTAAATCTAAGACATTGCTTATTCATACATTTACGTATATTCACCAATACAGATCGTGTAAGCTGTGCATATGTAGATATTCATGAATGTAGCAAAGATAAATACAATTAGGTTGATACCTGTGGGAAGAATGCATAAATATAATTTACAGACAGTACATCACTATCAGTATCCATTTGATCTCCTAAGAGATATTACAGTAACTCATATGCAGCTTCTGATTATAATAGTAGATATCTCTATTTTTATTTGAGGCGGAATATAACAAAAACAACTACTTTCTCTCTTTCAGGTACACCTAAACTCTACGCGGAGTAAATTACTGGTTTCTGTTACACTAAACTTTCCCTAACGAACGACTAAACTACGGAATTTAATATTGATGGCAAGTGTTAACGGTGGTTAAAATTTATTGCCGGGAGGTACAAACCCAACAAATAATGAGATCATCAGTTAAGGGAACATATTTTAGCGAAAAGGCCTAGGAAGTTGCTACAAAAAGTGTTACTTGTTGCAAATCAGCGAGAGTATTGAACACAATAAAATATAGTGTAGTAAACGATAGTATACTTAGCTATAATACAGGGAAATTCAGAATACTGTTCAGTGAATATTAAACATCCAGGATGTTGCATAAAACATACTGCTATGATAATATTAGAATGGTTTATAAAAGTAACAAACAGTCAATATTCTAATTTTCCTATAATTATTATTATGATTTCGCATTTCCTTTGGTAGAAGACCTACAGTTTTGGTAGTTTTCAAAGAATTATATACCCAATAGGAACTGCTAAGCTTGACTTATATCCAGAATATCGGCCTACTGACTGCGGATGTACAATACTGTCAATAAATTACATCATGCCAAAAAAATGTACTTCGAGATTACAGTGGATAAAACGACTAACTAAGGAATCAACAGCAGTACATGCATTTTTATTCAGTATAAGAGTAAATATTGTGTCACCTAATATGTAGTAGAATACACTACATATATACTAGAGCTAAAGCTATAGTTGAGTTTTAATTGTCTCTTGATGATGTCAACTTAATTTAAGAAACATGCGTTTAGTAATGTGAAAATATTTTGGTTTTCATGGAAAACTGGTTCCTTGTTTTTATTCAAAGGTCCCAGTTCCCTCTCCAAGATCATAGTTAATGTTGTAAAAACTGTTCTCTTAATAGTAGGTATTGTTATTGACAAACTCCTAATGTTTGTAACAGAGGTAGATTCATACATGTAGCTTCGAAATATTCGGAAAACTTTCTAGTAACTTGATTGGATTACGGTATATAACGTGTATTGAAGGAAATTTTAACATAATTCAATGATATGGACATTTTGAATTTCCAACAGAAAATGTATTTAAGGCAACAGAATAAAGACTTTCTATAATATTATGCCAAATGTGCTACTGCTTTCTGAACCGGTATATGTGCGATGAAAAATGTGTTTTTAAAGTATCACGTATCGCGCGAAACATTTTGGCAGGCAAAATAATGGTTATTTTGTCGTTCAACCGTTTCAAAATCTAAAGCCATTGAAACTAGTGAGCATTATGATCGAGATTATACTATTCTTAAAGATTATGAATAATAAATAGCAAATCAATATAGTATAGTACGTCCTACAATTGTTAACATGTCGGCTTAATTTGTGTAGGTTCTGCGAATCTACTAGCATACAAGCCGCTAAAAGTTGTGAGACAACTGACAATTGCCTACGAGTATTACAGTGAAAACTGTACCGGCCAGGGCCGTTGCTTGATTGATGTCGATGATCGTACATATAGTTAACTTACGTTAAACAGTGGTAAACAGTAGATTTTTAAGCAATCATAGTTTATGTTTGGATAATGTTCGAGAGCACTTTCTATATGTAGCAATAATAACAAAAGATTTTTATGAGTACCTTAAAAATGTTGATGCTCTATTTCGGGAAACTAACTTTGCGACATAAAAGAAGGTGCTGATAGAGTAACCGTTCCGAGACCGTAACCGAGAGTACAGAAGAAGTTATTAAATATATTCGTCAACACATGCAACAAGAACCTAGAAATCCTTTTGCAATGTATGTCTCAAGAAGTAGTAGCATTAATTAAATAGAACCTTCTCGTGAAATATGGTGAATAACTATAAAAATGAACTTGGTCATTCATCCATATAACATGCAATTACATCGAGTCCTTTCCAGACCATCCCAAACTTATTATGTTTTGCCAATGGCTTGTAGTTTAATCCTGGGAACCTTCGATGCGGCAATAAAAACAATAGACCAGTTTATCCCAAACACCGAAATATTATACGTTATCCGTTATTAAAATTGAGTTTTAATCATCTTCCGATGATGCCAAAATTGTTTAGCTTAGTTTATCACTATTGTTTTTGTATGGCATGGCGTAGTTTTTATTTAATTTTTTTTATTAAATCTCCATTGTTCACAAAATTGGTATGCTGATGACAGTTTTTCGTAGATGAATAATTGCACGCATTCTTTTGAATTTCATCATCAATATAGGGTGGTGAAGTTTTGACAGTAAGTAGATTGATTTGAAGTTTATACATATATAGAAATTCAATTTGCTCAGATGTCTACTTGCTTGGCTATTATGAATGATTTTGTGTACTTGTAAGATCTTTATCATAGTTTAAATACAAACTTAATCAATAATAATTATTCTGAGCAAAATGACAGAATTTTGATAGCTTGAGGAGGCTTGTATACTTATTACCTGCGTTAAAGTACATTAATTTGGATTTTATTGTTAATAAAAATAGTATTTGTGTTTCATATTAATTTTCAGAGGTTGTTAATAATTACGTGTATTAATATTTCATCATGATGAACAAATTTGATAAAGGTGATCAACTTAGCAGAATTATTTCGAAAGGATAAGTTAAGCTAAGGCGGATATGTTCCATTTCACGATAATCTTTCAGCAAAATTTTATATCTCGCTGCCTCCCTATCTTGTAAATATGGAGGTATATAGATCGCTGATAAGAAAATGCTGACAGTACATTTGCGTAGTTTATATATAGGTAAATGAATAATGACGACCAAATTAGATTAGTTTTTATATTTATATAATTAAACTATCCACCAAAGTGCGTGCTAAAATATTTCTGCATTGAACGTTTATTTCTGGTGATTATACAAGGGAAGAAAGTTAACTGGCGTAGTCGGTAGGATTTTCATCACAGGCTCGCTGACATTATGTGAAACTATTGGACTCCTTTAGAAGACAACAATCCTACAATATCTCAACATTCAAGTCACCTCAGATCGATCAGGAAATATCAAGTAAGTCCGAGTATTTCCTAGTATGGTCCATACGTTTCTGTCTTTGAAAAAATATTAAGAAAGTCACGGGACAACATTAGTAAAAATCATTGAAATTATTGTTCTTTGATTAGGTACAATTTGCGATTCAGCTAGATAGAAATTTCGTTGACGTTTATTTATGCTGATAACTTTATTTATTCAAAACTTTAGTGATAATAGAAATAGTTTAACTTTAGAACAAGAACTCCAATATATTTCAAAAAATAATAAAACCCGCCATGGATAGGATTCGACATTTGTCCCGGATAGGAACCGAACGACATACAGCTGTTTCGAACTTATTAGACTAAACGCCCACAACTACGATCTCTACAATATTTTGTCTTCGAAGAATTGTACAACCACGAAGATGAGCAACTAGAGAAGAACACTGCATTTCCTCAATATGAAGTTGACGAACCTATTTCTGACGAGACTGTATATTAATACAACGAATGGAATTCTCAAGAAGTTCCAAATGACGATATTTCCCAAGAAGAAAGCCTGACTAAAAATTTTCCGGAATATATTAAATACAAAGGATCAGTCATAAACCATAATGCTTTTCTAACTGCCCCACTTGCCTATATTCAAATTAACAACTCGCCAATGAAATTATTAATTGATTCAGGTTCATCTAAATCTCTAATACGTCCCGACATAATTCAAAAATATGTTTCCGAAACAATTTTTAAAGAAAATTCATCAACTGGAAGATGCCTAGGTCAAAAACAGACTCAGTTCTGTGTAGAAATTCCTGTGTTTCCGGAATTAAATTCTAAGAAAAATAAAGATTATTCTATTCGATGTTTATAATTACTTCCACGGCCTAATAGACTTAGACGTTATTAACAAATTTGATATTATTTGTGATTTTTCAAACCACACATGATATGGAGATAATTTTCAAATTCCACTTTATTTTTGAGACCCCCATGATACTGCTAAATGCATCACCATTAATGCTTTTGAAATTCTTGACCCCACTATTCTAATTAATATTACAATAGGAGAAGTTACATACTTGAACAAAATTCTGGAAAACTTTCATTGTCACGACAGCAAAACATAACCAAGTGGTAATCGAAATTCATAACCTTTCAAATGAAACAGAAACTATCTATCTTGAAGACTCTATCACGGCTTGTCCTCTGCAGTATTTTGAAACAAAATCCGCTTTTCAATGTCCTTTACAATGTAGCACAGCCCAAATTAAGTGCAGCGATATTTCTAAAATTGTTCATGCCGACTATCTTAAAGTTGAAGAAAGACAACAATTAATTTCTTTGTAAACATTCCCATGATGTGTTCTTAGTTCCCAACCAGTCTCTTTCTTTCACGAATTAAGTAAAATATACCGCAAGTCTCTCGGATGATACCTCTATCTATACCCTCTCATACCGATTCCCGCATGTCCTTAAACAAGAAATTAACGATGAAATCCGAAAAATGCTAAACGATAAAATAATTAGGCCCTCTTGTAGTCCTTGAACCAGTCCTGTATGAATCGTACCCGAAAGAGTGGATATTTGTGGAAAGCAAAAATGACGATTAGTCATTGACTATCGCAACTTGAATAAAAAAACCATCGACGATCGTTACCCACTCCCCAATATTACAGATGTTCTTGACAAACTTGGACGATGTAATTATTTCGCTACTCTCGACTTAGCGCAAGGCTTGAATTTAAATGAATTCAAATTCTATCGAAAAATCAGCTTTCACAGTTGAAAATGGCCACTACGAATATCTCCGGATGCCGTTTGGACTCAAAAATGCACCCGCGACATTTCAACGTGCAATACACAACGTATGTATTTAAGAACCTCCAAAATAAAATATGTTTAGTTTATATGGATGACGTTATCGTATTTTCTATATCCCTCCAGGAATATATCCAAAATTTTAAAACTAGTTTTTGGGCTAATTGAAAATACTCTCTCAAAATTTCTCTCGATAAATCTGAGTGCTTAAAAAAGGTAACTGCTTTCTTAGGACATGCTATCACTACAGAAGACATCAAACTAAATCCCGGTAATCAATTAAAGCAATCAAACGTTTCCCCATTCAAAAAATTGTAAAAGAAATTAAATTATTTTTAGGACTAGTTGGTTACTATTGTAAATTCATTGACAATTTCGCGAAACTCACAACCCTTAACAAAATGTTTAAAGAAAAATGAAATAAAAAAATTCATAGCCCTGAATTTGTTGACTCTTTCGAAAAATGTAAGAAAATACTTACAAATGAGTCGTTATTAGTATACCCAGACTTAAAAAAAACATTCGAACTCACAATCGATACAAGCAATTTCGAAATTGGCAGAATTCTCTCAAGATAAGGAACCAATCGCTTACGCACTTCAAACATTAAATCCCGCAGAAATAAATTATAATACAATTGAAAAAGAACTTTTGGCAATCGTATATGCAAATATTTTAGACCCTACCTTTTCGGTAAAAAATTACGGACTCCCAGTTACGCCTTGTACGTTGGCGACTGAAATTAGAAGAGTACGACTACGAAATTTCTTATGAAAAAAGTAAAACTAACTTAAACGCAGACGCACTTTCTAAAATCAAAATCAATGAAATGCATGTCCTTGACGATGAACTTTCGATGATAAATAACCCTGCTACAGAAAACCAAAACGAACTCTCTGATTTTCTTGAAATCTTTAACAATGTTCCTCATCTTGACTCTGAACATAACTTAGATACTGAACTTGCTCTTGAAAGTTCCAAGACCAGATGCCGAACGATTTGAAAGCTTTTTTAATGATCTTTCAGACGATATACGAAAATCCTGTTTGCGCGCCACCTACGACAGAAAAATCTGTCAACTCTTTTAATCGGTAAATTATCATTAGTGAATCAAACACTCTTGCCGCATACTTCTTACCCTCACTCGATAAACTTTTTAGTAAAACCCGACATATATTAGCGTTTCATACTAGTATATCAGATGATGAAATTTCCCTTCACCTTAAGAACTACATCAATATCACATAAAATAGTTGTCTCTATTTTCACAGTTTACCTATAAAAGAAAGAATACTTCGTGGACTGCGAAATAAATACAGTCTCCTTACTAAAATTGTAATCTCCAATTCCTACGTCAATAATTTATTATAGGATCATGAAAAGATTAACCAAAAAAAATTTTGGCATGCAATAAAGACTACACACCGAGGTATAAATGGAACGAGCAAACGTATTTCAGCTAAATTTTATATTCCTACTCGTAATATGTCTAAGGATATCAATCGTTATATAAATCTCTGCAATGTTTTTCAACGAGCAATATACGATCGAAATCCTCAACATATTAAATTACAACATACCCGAACACCTTCTACTGTATTTTATTATTTTGAACCCCTTTTCTAAATGAGGACAAGTGATAAAACTCCCTTCAAAAAAGTGTAATTTTAATCAATTCACCTCATATTTAGTAACGCTCCCCCAAATTATTGCCGATGCTGGCAAAGAATTCAACAACCTTTTACTCAAAGAATATTGTTCTATACGGTATAGAACTTCACATAACCTCCATTAGAAATTCTAACAGTAATAATCCTATTGAACGTTTCCATTACACTCTTCTTGGTTTCCTTCGAACTTTAAAAGTCGACCACCCTAATAAGCCGTTAAGTTATTTAATAACATTAGCCGTTTCCTGTTATAATAACTCTGTACACTCAGTAACAAAATTAACTCCTTTTAACGTAATCTTTTCACATCTTGGCAAAGACAATTCACCCATGTTAAGTGAGACTAAAATTACTCAAGACTATATCGACTCAACAAGGAACATTGCTAAACAACTTTTTTAAACGATACAAGGTTGTATCGAGCATCAAAAGGCTCAAGTACTTTCTAGACAAAACAAAAATTTAGATGACCCCCCCAACCTATAGATATTTCATCTCAAGAATATAAATATATAAAAATTCTTCGTGGCCGTAAAATAGAACCGATCTTTAAACGTGTCTCAATCTACAAACACAAAGGCCCCACTGTTACAGCTCTGCCGGAACTTTTCACAAAAACAAAATAAAGAAGAAAAAACAAGTAAAACCATCCTCCTTGTTACAGAATAAAGACAATGACTCTGACATTTCTCTACTATACAAATACACATCACTGCAAGTAATACCAGTCTGGAATCCTCTCCTTCCGATAATACTGGATCCCGCTAAAATAATTTCTCACTACAACTCTCTTCTTCATATAGTTAACCTTCACACTGTCGAAAACGAACTTCTAAATGTCCTTACTAATTTAATAATAATGAAAGAGGGTACCATAAAACATGACATATATCAAGTGGTTACAAGCCGAATTTATATGAAATAATACATTTGACAAATTTGAAATAATTCACTCTAATAACAAAAAATTCAAACGAGGTCTAATTAATCCTGTTGATTCATTGTACAACTATCTCTTTACGTTAATGGATAACGACGACAGAGAGAAAATGAATGCTAACATCAAAACGTTTTATGACAATCAACATTCCATTGTATTTCAAGTAGAAACAAAGGCAACTACTATCCTTAAAAATTTAATTAACAATCTCGAAGATACAATCCAAATCATAAATTCGAATAACAATCGCACCACTATAAAGCTTAATAACATAATTATTCAAGAACATATCCAGGATATAATTAACAATATAAATTTTCTTCAAAAATCCATATGATCTACCTATGATAATTACTAGCTATCTAGCTAATCTGTACTTTGTTTTTTCCTTGCTGCACCATTATTTGCTTAAGTACAAAAATAAACTATTTAATTAAGGCTTGTCGTTGCCATCTTACTGAATATCGATAATCTCCTTATCTGCTAGCCTTTCTAGGGATAAGCCTTTCTAGAAATATTTCTTCCTTAATCCCATGTAATTGGAACTCGAATCTCAGATAAATGCGTATTGCCTGATAGACATTAATCCTATCAATATTTCCCAAAAGCAAAGCTCACATGAAACTGAGTGTCCGATATCCTATCTACCTAAGTCCAGCATAATTGCATAATCTTATAAAGCAACTTAATATAGCATACGGAATATTAATAGCTCTCAATACAATAGTTCTCTATTACAATATGAGTATAGATATAGAACTTTGTATCTATTAAAATAAAATTTTGGTGTCCTAGAATTACATTTATAAAGTAATAATTGTAATACAATCCATAATTACAACCCATAATTTGGTAGTTTCTAATTAGAGGAACAATAGATATTGGTACACTGATAAATTGATTAGATTATTTATTGACATTTAAACATATATCTAAAATCTGAGGAGTGAGGAAGTACTAGAAAATAACAAATCATTCTCCTCTCAACAGGAACTGAACAAAATCTTGATAATTGTCTTTCAGTTTTGTGAACCAATTACCTCTAAATGAAAAATTTGCTTTTTACCATTTATTTTTTTAGTATAATATTAAATTTGCAGATAACATAAATGAGTACATACCTTGAATCGATTAACTATGTTTTTTGAAATGATACTAATCCCAAACTTTCTACCATATATCGAAAATAAGGTTAATCTCACAGTATTATTTAAGGCAATAAAATTATTTACAAGGTAACCTATTTTTCAAAACACATTTTGCCACTTCTTTAACAAGGAATGCGTGCGAACCCGAAAATATCGTAGAAAACAATGTGCTTCTCCTGAGAGATGGAGACGATGAGACAAATTCAATGTTATATATTGTTTGTCACAAAAAGTTCATTTTTGTGAAACGTTTAAGATCAAGTGGCGTTTTTATTTTCATATTATTCTTTATTAAAATATACGAGAGGGTACCCAACATAAACCGAACAGATGTTGTGGTGGGTGGAGTTCTTGTAGTACTGCGTTTTGCCTCTAAGAGCTTATAGAGCTACCATTCCTCAGCCAGATGGCCAAGTGTCGTCGCTAAATAAGGTTCCGTTCGGCTTGTGTGAATTTTTTTGTGAGAGTTGTTTTGTATCCTATTTCTTTTATAATTCTCATGAACAGCACGCGGCCGTAAAATGTTGCTTCTTTCTCGGAAAAACTGGCGCAGAAACTTTTGAAATGTGTTAAAAACAGGCTATAAGGATGATGTTAGTGGAAAAACTCGAGTGTTTGAGTGGTTTTCCTTTTTCAATAGAAGTAAAATGTCCATTGATGTCAAACCTCGCTCTGGTCATCCATCCACGGCTCGAACCGAAAAAAATATTGAAAATATTTCACAAAATCGTCCTGGAAGATCGACGACCGACCATTGGACGAAGTTTTGTAAATTTTTGATCAAAAAATTGGCGTACAAACAGGGAAGTATGAGTAGAGCGGTGGAAAAATGTCGCCCAACTGCAACAAACTAGGTCTCTTCCGTTGAAAACTGTTGGACAATATTTTTAAAACTTCCAGATAGAAAGTTTGGTCGACTGTCTGATCCTGTAGAATAGACTCTGAATGGACAACTCCTCTCACATCGAAAAAACAATAAAACGACAAGCACACAAAACAACTTTCAATAAAAAAATTACAAAAGCCAAACAGAACCTTGTTCAGCGACGATACTTTGATTACTGACTTGGGAATGACAGGTGTATATGCTCCTAGTGGCAGAACGTGGTACTATAAAGACTTCACCCACTACAACGGTTCGGTCTCTTTTGGACACCCCCTCGTATATTTCATTAGCGGTACGAAATGTTATAATACTTAAAAGTTGCTGTTACATATTTGCACATAAGCAAAACAGTTTAAGTAACGTTTACTTTTCATTCACTACTGCAAAAAAAACATTTATTTGCAATATGGATAATTCGGGGCTTGCATATATACTTAATCTAGCATTCTTAAACTGTCGCAGCTCATACGGAAAAGTAAGTAGGTATATAATAACTAAAACCACTACACGTAAAAGAAGTAGTTCTAAAGTGATTATAATAATGTAAGAACAACTTCATAAATTAACAAGTCTTGCAAATGTCACAGTCATGTCACTTTCGTTACATTGTCATTATCCCCTCCCTAAAAACTATCATTCTGATCACTCTGATCAACAACGGTTCCCCCTCATTACTTCCTCTATATGAGGCTAGGCTAAACTGCCTAGCCTCTGAATGGACATAGCCTCTGAATGGAATAGATAAGCCACCTTTATTTTTGCTCGAGGACCTCTTTGAATGCTTACACGATGTCATTGACTCTTGTCTTGATTATTTTGCCTTCCTCATATCCAGATATGAGGAGGGCAGCAGCTCTTTCAGTAGTCATAGTGGCAGAAACCGTGGGGGTTGGTATGGTGCTATGACACACACGACTGCGATGTGGAAGGCAAGAGGAAACCACCACATTATAATCCTCAGAACAGCTAGCAGAAAGCTTATCCCAAATTAATGATGGCGTCTCCTGGGGCAAAAAACTCCGGAGGTAAAATAGTCCTCCGTTCGGATCTCCGGGTGAGGACTGTTCCGGGAGACGTGATCGAGTGCAATAATAATAAGAAGTGTAGCATTTCACGAGTCGGAGCGTGGAATGTCAGAAGCATGAGACAGGAAGGGAAGCTAGAAAATCTGAAGATAGAAATGGATAGGTTAGGATTAGATATAGTAGGTATAAGTGAGATGCGCTGGCCGGAAGTAGGAGATTTTTGGAGCGGTGACTATAGGGTAATACACACAGGATCGGTAAATGGAAACGCGGGAGTAGGGATCGTTATGCGGAAGAACGCAGGACAGTGTGTAGATAGCTACTTACAATACAGCGAGAGAGTAATGATGGTTAGGTTAGATTCGAAGCCAGTGGAAACAGTAATAGTGTAAGTATACATGCCTACTTCTACCCACAGTGAGGAAGAGTTAGAAGCCGCTTATTCGGACATAGAGCAGGTAATAGGATTTGTGAAGGGTCATGAAAATTTAATAATAGTGGGAGATTTTAACGCAGTCGTAGGTGAGGGGAAAGAAGGAGAATTTGTAGGTCCTTATGGATTAGGAAACAGAAACGAGAGAGGTAGCAGACTGATAGAATTCTGTGAGAAGCACAAGATGGTAGTCGCGAACACATTGTTCAAGAATCACGTTAGGAGGCGGTACACATGGAAAATGCCAGGAGGAATAGACAGGTATCAGATAGACTACATTCTGGCTAGGAAGAGATTCAGAAATCAAGTAAAAGACTGTAAGAGTTATCCAGGAGTAGATGTAGACAGCGATCACAACTTGGTAGTCATGAAAGCTAGATTAAAGTTCAAAAATCTGAAAACCCGGAAGGATAAGAAACGTATAAATGTAGACATATTGAGGGATCAGAATATGAAAGATAATTTCCAGGAGAAAACAGATCAATTAATAAACAAAACGAGTAAAGACGAAATCAAGAACGCAGAAACTGAGTGGGAGGGTATCAAGAATAGTTTAGCTTCCGCGGCTACGGACGTTTTAGGACACGATAAAAGGAAAGCTAGGAAGCCCTGGATAATGGACGAAATCTTAAACTTAATGCAAAAGAGACGAGGCTACAAAAACAGACGAGACGAAGAAGGACTGAAAACGTATAAGTCAATAAAGTGGGAAATCATTAGAAAATGTAGAAAAGCGAAAGAACAATGGATAGAGGATAAATGCAAAGAAGTAGAAGATAAGTTGCAAGTAGGTAAGACCGATGAGGCTTACAAAATAATTAAGAGGAACTTCAGGGATATAGGAACAATAAGTAGAAACGTTAGGAGTCAATCGGGGGACATACTGATAGGAAGAGAGGAGAAAGCGGACAGATGGAAGCAGTACTTAGGAAATTTATACGAGGGTCAGGAATTAGGAGAGATATTAGAGGAATAATCTAGCATCGATAGGGAATATGTAGGAAAACCTATATTGAGAGAAGAATTTGAAATAGCACTAAGGGGACTAAAGAATAATAGAGCGCCGGGTGTAGATAAAATACAGGCGGAAATTTTGAAATGTGTGGGACAGAAAGTAGTAAATAGGATGTTTGAATTGGTAAAATACATATACGAAACGAGCGAGATGCCGGAGGATTATAAGAGGAACATTATCGTTACTATACCGAAAAAGAGAGGAGCCGACAAATGCGAGAACTTTAGAACGATTAGCCTAACTTCCCATGCGTCAAAAATCTTAACTAGAATAGTGCAGAAGAGGATGGAAAATAGAGCGGAGGAAATACTAGGAGAAGACCAATTCGGGTTTAGGCGAAATAGGGGAACTCGCGAAGCTATTCTGGCGCTAAGAGTAATGTTAGAGAAAACAATAGATAAAGGAAAGAACGCTTATATAGGATTTTTAGATTTACAAAAAGCTTGTGATAACGAAAGATGGGAAAAAATGTTCGAGATACTAAAGAGCGCGGGAATGAAGTATAGAGATAGGAGAGTAGTACACAATTTATACAAAGAGCAAACTGCTGTTATAGAAGTAGAACGGGGAAAAAAGGGAAGTAGGTATTAGGAAAGGAGTAAGACAAGGATGTACGCTATCACCACTAATTATTAATCTGTACATCGAAGAGGCGATTAATGTGGTAAAAGATAGAGTGGATTTCGGGATTAAAATACAGGGACAAAAACTAAAAATGCTGAGATTCGCGTATGATATAGCAGTATTAGCATCTAGTAAGGAGGAACTAGAATCAGCATTGAATGAAATGGAGGCAGTGTTGACAGAGGAATACGGAATGAGGGTGAATAAAAACAAAACTAAAGTGTTAGTGTGCAGAGGACGCGAGAGCAGAGCAAAATCGAAAGTACAAATTAATAATGAAAGATTGGAGGAAGTTAAAGACTTCACTTATTTAGGAAGTAAAATAAATTGGGATGGAAGAAGCGATAAAGACATAAAACAAAGAATAGCGCAGGGTCGAGTAGCTTTTAACAAAAAGAAAGCACTTTTATGCTCGGGGGTAATAAACTTAGAAACAGGGAAGAGATTTTTGAAAACATATGTATGGAGCACGGCACTATATGGCTGCGAAACCTGGACGGTAGGGGAAGCAAGTAGGAAGAAATTAGAAGCTTTTGAGATGTGGTGTTACCGAAGAATGATGAAAATACCATGGACTGATAGGGTTAGAAACGAAGAAGTATTGGAGAAAGTCGGCGAGAAAAGAAGTATGTGGAAAAACTTAAAGAAGAGAAGAGATAGAATAGTAGGCCACTTGCTGAGACATGGAGGAATAGTCCGCGATATTTTGGAGGCAGAAATAAGAGTGAAGAAAGGCAGAGGTAGGCCTAGATTAGACTACTGCTCGCAAATAGTAAGGGATGTAGGTTGTAGCACAATTAGCGAAATGCGTAGGTTAGCACAAGATGGGAGAAGCTGGAGGTTAGCGTCCAACTAGTCTTAGGACTGATGACCTAATGATGATGATGATATCCAGATATCTGCAACTAAGAAGATTTCTTTCTTTCTGTAAGATATTTCTGTAAGAAATTGCATAGCCAAACGGAATTGTTCTTATAGAAATCACTTTGCTCCGCTAAATAGCTTATTGTTAGTTTAGTAGCGCATTTAAACTTCCTCATTACTATATCGAATTTTCAATCTGTCACTTTCTAATTTTATTTTTTTCTGTACTTCTTCATAGTTGGTAGCTCTGGGGAATAATTTTTAATTACTTTTGCGTAACCATTTGGATGCCTGTAGCTAAGATTGGAAGATAACCATAGTTCTCTATCAAAGATTATGCTGGCTGGTACCTTCTTCCATGATATACCAGTAAAAAGAATGGTTTTCACCAATTTCAGCCACTCTGATGTTTATTGACTACTATCATCAAATGATCTGTATAATGCATAGCATCATTATCAACCTCATATTACTTATTGCGTTATGAAACATGCAATATTTGACATTATATTTGTTGTTAAAAATTGACACTCTAGGTAAAATATGAAAATTTTTGTGTGGTAATGAGTAACTATTAATTTGTGACTAGTGATGTGACTATTAATTTTACTTTTATTAGATAGTACACTCTAATCACAACATTTATTAGAAATTTTTATTATTGTCCATCGTTATCTTCTTATAAATATAAAATATATAGAAAAACGTTTTTTTAATCTTAAAATTTGTATAATGACATAAATATATATTGCTGAATTTTTGTGGTTAAGCTTTCCTTCTCAACAAAAGTTTTTTTTATTTTCGGTTCCCGGTCTTTTAAAATTTTGGTCAACAGTCTGGAATAAAATTAAGTGGCCTACAAGATAATCCTTTCATCCCAGGTTCTATTTTTTCTATTGAAGAATATAAAAAGCACATGACTTGACAAAACAAAATACTTAGTTTAGAAGTTGTCCTAGATAATAGATAGTGCTATAGAATAACACATAAAATGCTAAGTGACATTGACGGAAGCCTCCGGTGCATTTTATATGAGATTTAGTGATAAACAGGTATAAATATGGAAAAACTTTCACAACTTATAGAATTATATGCAAAATTTTACTGTTCAGCTGTTGAAATATTACACTTATTTTTCCTATGCATCGAATAACTCAAAGGTATTAAATTTATAATGACTATGCAGTATTATCACCATAAGAAGTAAAATCAGCTTATATACATATATCAACAGGACAAAAAAATATGATTGAAAAATTGTAAATTATCAACTTTATATGCTATCATATTATTATATCTATACTGATAACATAAATGACTGAATTTACTGATAATTTACTGATAATATAATTGATATAACAATATCAATAAAAATCATATTAAATCTAGCTTTTTTTATTCACGTGTTTATTTTAATTTAATTTCCATCGAACTGGTATTTCCAAGTTGATTTTTCATTTTCCTGTCTGCTAAAATAACAAACAGAATAATCGTTCGTAATTGTATTCAGAAAGTAAAAATAAAACCAAAGGAAACCACACAGCCGTTGTCAGAAAAATGATAATGGAGAGATCCCATTGTGTGCTAAAACAAAAGCGGCCAACACGTATACTGTTGAGTAGTTTCAACTGTCAAGATGTATTATGCGGAAGAGTTTATGTCTAGCTTCCTTCAAGTACGTATACTGGGCAAGGATAGTGGACTGAACTAAAGCATTGTATATTCTATATAAATTACCTATCGATTTTCCATTAGACAGGTAGCCAGTGTTTGCATAATATGCCGAGGGGATTAAAACTATTCTTGGGGTACTGTGTATAAGTGCAATATTTCGTTTAAAAACAGTTTTTGTTCGAGAAGTCTTTAATACCGCATTCACTAACCGCCATTCCGTTGAAGTATTATGATTGCTATAGTTTAATGTAACATTTTCTTATTTTGTCGAAACCTAAGCCGCCTGGTTTTTGTGTTAAAAAACCTAATAGGACACGACCATGAATTAATGAGCAACCATATAAAACTACGTGAAAATTATATAAACCACAAGTAAAATTTCATTTATTCTACAAGTAAATTATAATATATATATATATATATATATATATATATATATATATATATATATATATATATATATATATATATATATATATATATATATATATATATATATATATATATATATATATATATATATATATATATATATATATATATAAGGAATTTTTGAGATATAAGTAAATTTTTACCTGTGGTGTATTTTAGTATGCAGAATACTATTATGACATTTCTCTTAAATCAAAATTTTGGCTTAAAACACCATCATGTTAGTTGCCGCTAACCAACCACGGCTGCCGTTACCACTCTATTAAATAAATATTACTGTTTTCAGTTTATTGCGGACTTCTTAAATATGAAATATCTACGTGGCGGAATTTAGTGTTTAGGATACGAAAAGTACTTAAAAATATTCATAAGTTTTTATAAATAATGAAAAACAACGAATAGTATTAAATAAATAAAAAACAGTAAATAGTAAAATGGAACACATAAACTACAGAAATAAGGAGTTTATACTCCAACCCATCTGCAAAAGCTTTTATAATAAGGACTAAACAAATTAGATTAAAACAGCTATTCTCCTGGCTATATGCCAAACGTCGAGCACTGAATTACATGACAAAATTTGTCGTATTTTTGTCCAACAGAGTTAGCACTAAAAATGCAGTGATTGTTCCAAAGCCACCAAGAAAGATGCAAAGTGTCACCTATCTCAGGATATCGTTAACTGCAGACCGGTTTCGACCTTTCTGCCTTGGGTCTCGTCAGTGCAGTGTAAACGAGTATACCTTCGACAGATAAAGCTCACATCTAGTAGCCGTTGCTACATTCCACCGCAGTTGAACATACCAAACGCCATCTCTTGGTAGTTTCGAACAATCTAAATCGAAGTAAAAACTTGAGATCATCAATATAATGCAAAGTATTACTATCAGAGGGTAACATTCAAACTACAGAAATAAGGAGTTTATACTTCGACCCACCTGAAAATGCCTTATATAATAAGGACTAAACAAATTTGGTCAAAACAGTTATTCTCCTGGCTATATGCCAAACGCCGAGCACTGGATTACATGACAATTTTTGTCTAACAGAGTTAGCACTAAAAATACAGTAATTGTTCCAAAACCACCAAGAAAGATGCAAAGTGTCAACTATCTCAGGATATCGTTAACTGCAGACCGATTTCGATCTTTCTATTTTGGGTCTCGTCAGTGCAGTGTAAGTGAGTATACCTTCAACAGATAAAGTTCACATCTAGTAGACGTTGCTACGTTCCACCGCAGTAGAACGTACCAAACGCCATCTCTTGGTAGTTTCGAACAATATAAATCGAAGTAAAAACTTGAGATCATCAATATAATGCAAAGTTTTACTATCAGAGGGTGACATTCAAATTACAGAAATAAGGAGTTTATACTCCAACCCATCTGCAACACGACAAATTTTGTCACGTAATTCAGTGCTCGGCGTTTGGCATATAGCCAGGAGAATAGCTGTTTTGACCAAATTTGTTTAATCCTTATTATATAAGGCATTTGCAGATGGGTTGGAGTATAAACTCCTTATTTCTGTAGTTTGAATGTTACCCTCTGATAGTAAAACTTTGCATTATATTGAAGAACACATAAATACAAACCACATTAAAAACAAGAAAAATTCGAGGATTAAAAATGATAACATTAACAAAATATAATAGTAAATGCAGTAACAGTTAAGCAAACAAGAATTCACCTTATCAGATAAAAAAACTTAATATTTCAATTAATTGCGTCTCATGTCAACTCATTTCATAACACTTTATCTAGTATATAAGGTACATTATTCACATTACTGTTATTAGTTTTTAGCATAATTCTTATTTATATTAAAATCAATAAACGTATACATATTTCAATCAGAACGTAGTCAATATATTCCGTCTGAAATGAATATTTAACGTAAATTGTTATTGAGAGTTGGTTTCTTATACAGCTCGTGCATTTTTTTTCAACCTCATTGATAAATATCTTATCATCTGCCCGCAAAATGAAATAAAATTTTGGATTATTTTCACATTGTCCTTTTACTAACTTTTACAAAGATGGATGAATATGTTTACTCAGTTTTGGTGTGAATTATTGTCCTTCAATATCGATATAACAGTTTCTAGTCGTAATAATGATCATAGGAACCTAATAGGCTTTATGTTAATTAATATACGACAGTTGTTGAAAAATAACTTCGCTATTTCTTTGTTTGAAACAGTAATATTTATTTTAATTACGTGTGCTGTTCTGTACCTTAGATGTCGTTTGATGTGCAATGTCCTTATGGTGGTTAACACTTGCAGAAGTTAAGGAAGGAAGTTCTTAGCTTTTTGCTTTGACATTAAAATAAAATTAGTTGTTTTTTTTTATTTTGGAGAGATCTTATCTTTATCGAGCAATAGTGAGTGTACCGTTACGACCTGAATTTGACAGTCCTACAGAGAGATCGTTTTATACAAGTTCGGTAAGTAAAATTAAAATATTGCCACTTTCATACTTAACAGTTAACTTAACAGTTTTGGATGTAAGTTAATTAAAAGATTTATTTTATGAATGCAAAATGTGCCTGAAAGTACCTTTTACAAGGTAAATATTTTAACTGTTATATGTTTAACTGTTAAGGAATATATGTCTCATATTTCATTTAGTTTTCTTCCAAGTTATTTACAATAAAAAAATATTTCTATTTCATCTAAGATAAACTTCAATGTGGAAAATTTGCAATACACTAGCATTTTCGTACATTGACTACTTGGTTATTATATAAATATAAATTAATATCTTAGGAGGGTACTTATTTACAGTTTACACAGTTATATTATATCTTTCAACTCAAGTGGTACAAACAGCGATTATTTGGTACAGTGTATATGTTCACATTACAATAATTTTTCTTATGAGGAATATATTCATCCTCATACAAGCCTCTCTGTTTGGGGATCCTCCTTTATATCGGAAAATTTACGCTTCTCTCAATTCCCTAACATTTATTCGCGTCTTTAAATGAAATTTCCTCCCACGTAGCTTATAGAAGTAACCTATTTCATTTTATCTTCAAACCCGAATTATAATTTTTCTGTTGAATTCTCTATACCATTCTCTTGAAAAATTTAGCAAACAGTATATACTATTATCAGTCGCACCGCATTGTTCAATATTTCCGTTATTGAGTATAATACAATTTTGTAATAAAACTAGTTAGTTTGACATATTCGTCATATATTTATTCGGATTTATTTATTTACAACAGCTATTCTATAAATAAATCAGCCAATAAATAACAATATAAGTAAATCATCTTATCAATGGAACAGAATAATATTAATATTTATATATGAAGTTACAACAGTATTTAATCGTCCTCTAAATTAATACTAATATCAGCGGTCATTTTGGTTTTTAAAACACAAATTAGCAAGAGATTAGATATAAGTGAGATAATTTCTTTACATTAAACTAACAGTAAAGAAGTAATCACAACATGATAAACGCAAAAAAAAATTCTTTGTTTTACTATATATGTATTTCATTTACAGGAAATTGATCGAGGAAGCCGTTACTCTGTGGTGGTTCATAATTCCGACGCAATTGAGTAAAACAACTACTAAGTTTTATACCACTATATTCCACTATATATACCAAATATATCCACTATATACCGTTCTTTCATTTTTTTACTAGACAGCAAGTCAATCGGTCGATTTCGTATAATGTGTAGGGAGGGGACGCGGACGGTACTCCCTGCTTCAGGTTGTCCAGTGTCGATAATTAGCGACGCTACAACAGTTACGTTCTACACGTGAGGGAGTGTACATCGTATTTGTAAAGGGGAAAAACTTTTACGTGGGAAGTTATGTTGATGGGTTTACTGTTAAAAGATGATCAAGGTATTTAAAGAAAAAATATCTTGGCCATGTTTAACAGCAAACTATGATCTTTTTTGCATTATTTTTATAATTGGTTTTGCATTAAAAAAGTGCCTTCTAATAAAACGTTTAAAAATAAATAGATTCTCTTAAATTAATTAAAAATAAAACACAAACTCTTAAAACTTAAAAAACATCCCCTTGAATAAAAAAAGATGGTCTTGGTGGCCATTGAATTACGCCTCTCATCGATATAATTCTTTGGGGGAATATCGTATTCAAATAGTTAATGACTATTCTTGAGTTATGGGCCGGACACCCATCGTGCTGGAACCAAACGTTGTCAAAATTGGGGTTAATGTTTGCCAATGCAGAAACAATTTGGTTTTGAAGAAGATTCAAATAACTCTCCCCATTTAAATTTCCATCAATAAAGAATAGTCCAATAATATCATTCCCATAAATACCAGCCCAAACATTCAATTTTTCGGGATATTGTGTCCTTGTATTTAACAGGCGATACTAATTTAATAGCTCAATACCGTAGAATTGATGGATTGTGCCTACCATGTAACGGAAACGTGGATTCATCGGTGAACACGATGTTATAAATAAAATTATCATCCGCATTTGCACGTTCCATTACCGTGTTACAAAATTCCATTCTACGGTACTGGTTTTCATCGATAATTTCTTGATGGGCTTCGTATTTATAGGAATGATATTCATTTTTCTTTAAAATTTTGTGAATTTTACCCACGCTAAAACCAGTCTCCTCGGAAATTTTTGGAATAGAAATATTTGAATCTTCTTCTACCATCGCACACATCATTAATTCCTGCATTTCAGCATCCTCGTTAATTCTAGGTGTCTTGTGGCATTTACAACCTAAAATGCATCCCGTTGACTTAAACTTTTCGACTACTGTCGATATTGTGTTCAAGGCAGGGATCGGACGATTTACATATTTGACTGAGAAAAAGTCCCTTATTGCACGTAATGAATATCCTTGAGGAGACCATGATATCAAATCAATTTTTTCCTCAAGTGAGTACGTCATAATTACTAAGTTTTGAATTAAAAGAATCTATTTAAAATTACACGTATTACTACGAAGTTCACTCGTCTAAATGCCAAACACGTATGCGACGGTAAATGTGAAATCTAAGTCGTCGATCATCACGGCGTATGAACGAACTCCCCACCTGAGCGGTGGCTAATTTTCCGAGAAGGACCGAACGGTGGAACCTATGTACAGTTTTAAAATGAAAGCACGGTATACCAAATATAGCGATATAAAACTCAATAGTTGTTTTACTCAATTGCGTCGGTATTTCATTTACAATTTGATGGCACAAACTGTAGAGTTTCATATTCAAAGAAGAATAAACGACTGGGTCGGTAGACTATAATACCATATTCTTATTTTATGTGAACTTTTATGTACTCACTCTATGAATATCATTAGATGCGCACCTATAGAAAATAACTAGAAAATTATATTCAAATATCTGCATTTATCTGATTAGAAATAACAACAAGTTATACTATAAACAGTAAAAAATAATAATACAATTCGATGATCGTTTACCACTAATTTCGCAACGTTCTTATTATTTTACTAGTTTGACTTCACAACCAACTGTTTAAAGAAATGGTGAAGTTGCCAATGTAATTTTAAGGTGTCTCAACTTTATTTAATTTCTTCATTTCTTTAATGTCATTGTATTTTTATTCATAACTATTGATTATCATTATAATCCATAACTACTGTATGTGATTTTTATACATTAGAAAGGAAGAAGGAATATAAAAAATATTTAAGTTTAAAATTTAAATTCGAGTAGAACAAAGTAGCCAGACATTAAAATGATAGTGGCACCTCCGCCAATTATTCAAAAATTGATCGTCGGGAGTATTCTCGTTTCTTACGCCATCCTTTGTCAACTCTAACCCTACTCTAACTTCTTAGAAGAATATTTCTTTTGGAAATACGTTGTCCAGATATCTTCAGACACAGCTTTATTTCTATAATTAACAACTTTATATATCCACTACTGACATTGAAAATTGTCCTTCTCCATTATTGTCACCCGACAATAGTGGACACATGGACAGTTTTTGCAATAATGGCTCTTAACTGACTGTAAATATTAACTGAGTCGCTCTGTGTAAGTCAAGTACACTCACTATACGTCTATTCGTCTCAAATCGATTCTGCTCGAGGTATGTGGAATCGAGTATGTTCGGGATATGTCAGGTCTAGTCGGGCCGACTCGAGTCTAGTATGTTCGGGGTACTTTGGATCGAGTGTGTTCGGAATAAGCCGAATGTAGTTGGGTCAGCCAATGTAACGTACGCTAGGATTGAGTCGAGTTGGCGGGAGTTGGCCCGTCTTGCGTACTCTTGGGTACGTCGGATAGAATAGGTTCGGAATAAGTTTGATTAAGGGTGTCGGTCTAAGGCTTCTCGCACAGTAGACGCGTGTTCGTACGAATTTAAATTCGCACGTTTACACACGTATATGCACGAATAATCCCAACAGTTTGGTTTAGGTATACCGTCGCACAGTGGCGCCGACTCATTCATCCAGATACGCGCGTGTAGGTCTGATTTGCGAATCAATCCCGTTTTGTTCGGATTTGTATGCGAATTTGCAAGAAACATTTAGCTTTTATAACATAGACACTGAACAGCTTATTGAATTAATACGTGAAAACATGCTTATGGGCCGTATGTTGCCCAGTTGTGCCGTATGTTGCTCAGTATACAACTAAATGTTTCTTCCTCCATCCGAAGATAACTGAAAAACTGTTGTTTATTATTTTTCAGATCTTCTCAAATATATCGGAATTCTCCTAAATCATTTCGTATCTTTAATAGATCAGTTATCCATACTCTCGTTCTACGACGTAATCGTCTTCTTAAGAGAGAATTTTCTAAAAAATACAAATCTTGAGCTGCCATTTTACACCACTACTTGGATAACTAAAGAGATAACTAAGTTCGTACGTTTTAGTCGCAGCTATGTGAGAACCACGCCAGGACAATCACGGACGACCTGTACTCGGACGTTTTTGCACGATCGGACTAGTCGTACGAACACGCATCCATTGTGCGAGAAGCCTAAGTCAGATATGCTAGAGGTATGTCGCGTCGGTTCAATTTGATTACGCTCGATATATGTTGGGTCGTTCCGAGTTTGGTGTGTTTAGGGTGAGTCGGAACAATCCGATTCGCGTACGTTCGAGGTGAGTTGAGTTAGCCAGAGTTGAGTCCACTCGGCATACGTCAGATCGGTCCCCGTCAAGTGTGCTCGAGATACATTAGGTCGAGTATATTCAGAATAAGTCGGATTGGTTTAAGATGGGTAAGCGCGGGATATCTCTAATCGGTCAGACAGATCGAGTATGTTCGGGATAAGTCGGATCAGTCGGGTAGGTTAGAGGTGAGTTGCTTCGGATTGAATGGAATACACTCACAATACGAAGGACGAGCATGTTCAGAATAAGTCGGGTTGTAGGGGAGTGTCGAATTGGCCCAACTCATATATGCTCGGAATACGATCGAATCGAATATGTTAGAGGTAAATCTAATCGAGTTATAATATTCTTTACATTAATAGAAGATAAAAAGATAAAAAATTTAAGGATAGAAATAGGACTTATCAATTTTAACAATTTCTCTTATTTCAGATAACATTTTAATTCCAACTTAATTAATGAAATATGAACGTATATAATTAATGTTCTATTTCTTTCTACCAATACAATTTAAAAAACGAAAGCAATATAGCATACAATGTTATTTTTTGTCTAAATTAAGATATTGTCATGAAGCACTAGTACTAACTTATGTTGAACTAAGATTTGTCTCAACCTATACTGTATATGTGCCTTTCAGGAAAATTGACGTTAGGAAACCATGACGCCACCGAAGTCGCGTAATTTTCAGCCACATTCCATAATTGATTACAGGAAAATGGGTGGAGTCTGAGTACGTTATCGTAATGTCCATAAATTAATAACTCAGTTTCCATAACAAAGGCTCTAAACAATAACCTTCTGCTGCAATTAGGAGCCAATGGAATTACTCATATTTTAATAATAAAAATAATACAGAGTGGTAAACATAAAGTGACTTTCAGTAAACTATATTTTGTTCATAGTAAAAGTATATAGTTAAGTTAGTATAAGATTAATAGTAGCTTGGGTAGTTTTGAGATTTTTTGAGGGGGTAGCGTGTTACAACACTTTAATATTTTCTCATTTACTATACTTATTGTATCCTATAGGAGCTTAAATAAATAATTAATAATATTTCAGAACGATTTCTATTCAAATGTTATTTATATATTAAAGTAAAATTTTCCTTACTGAAGACCTTCTAGTTATAAGTTATGCAATAGATGCATTACGACAATACTGAAAGGAAAGCTATTAAAAGTTAAAGGAACTAACGACTTATCCACAAAATAATTACAATTTAACCTCACGCAATCAAAATAACCCGTTAAGCATTTGTACATGTTTACCTGATTATTTAAAGTAATAATCTAACTCATTAATTCTAAAAAAATAAATTCTAAAAATATATTAATAACATTAAACATTTATTTCAGGGAGCTACTAAAAGTACGCTGTTATTCAAATAAACAAAAAGAAAAGGTATATTATTTTCCTTAATATTACTTGAGAACGAGTTCCAAACATGGAGCTTGTAGGATTTCTATTACATATATATATATATATATATATATATATATATATATATATATATATATATATATATATATATATATATATATATATATATCAGTAATTTACAAGTCGGAAATCGAGAAAGGAACCACCAAGCCGCCAAGCGGCTATCAAAGTAGTTTCCGAATAGCAAAGCTATTACATAATCGCTCTAGGAAACAACTACTCCTCGGGCTAAAGCCCCGCCAGGCATTGAATTATACCCAGAAGCGATCCTCGACCCCTTTCTCGTGTTTCTGCACGATCAGATAAGGTTTCAAAAAATAAAACCCGCCACAGGTAGGATTCGACATTTGTCCCGGATCGGAATCGAACGACATACAGCTGTTTCGAACTTGTTAGTTCTCATCAGTGCCGCATACGATACGCCGATTCAGGACAAATGCCGAATGAACTTTATGGCCTATACATCTTTATCGATACGATCTCTGTCAGTAACTTATAAGTCGGAAATCGAGAAAGGAACCACCAAGCCGCCAAGCGGCTATCAAAGTAGTTCCCGAATAGCAAAGCAATAGCTTTGCTATTGCTTTGCTATTGGGGTTTTTGGTTTGTGTTTGTTATTGGTAATAACCAAGTGCCAGTTAATTATAATGAAGCGGAAACCTAAAAGCAAAGGACAAAACAAAGTAAAAGTTGCAACAGCGACTGAGGAGGAAGTGCCCAGTGTTGATAGACCTTCTTCTTCTGAATTCAATTCAGAAATTGAGAGAAATGAAGACCCGTTCTTTCTAGACCAGCAGTCAGAAACTGAAAGTATTACTGACCAGGTGGACAGTACATAAAGACCAGCACTGAAACATACCAAGTGTGACATTAATGACACTTTGATAGCAATGTTAAGTATGCAACAGCAGCAATTTGCTATGTTAACTGAAAAATTAAACATGGCGCCGACCTCGCAGCCAACGCTTATCGAAGTACGACCCAGACATCAATGTCTACTCAATCAGCGAATAGTTAAAAGACGCTTCAAGGTTGAAGGATGAACAACATATTTCAGATTCATTAATGATTGCCCGAGCTGGAGACGCTTTGCAAAAGCGCACATACCACTTTTACTGCGAATGGAGACCAACAACACGTTCATGGCAAAAGTTTTGTGATGACCTTATTGTCGCATTTCCAGACAGAGAGACGCCAGGCATGCGCGCACATACTGCCACCACACTGCGATTGTGACTCATTCAGTGATTACGGAGTCCGAAAACTGCGTGCTATAAACCGATTCCATGATGAATTACCCTGGAGTACTGTTCTAAGCATGGTGGACTACAGCATAGATCATTACGATACACAGACAACTTTGCACGTTCAATAGCCTAAAGATGAAAGTGAATTATTAAAATTGTTGAGTGAATGTGACTCTCAAAGGCATGTGCGGCAGCAAAGAAACTCTCAACGCTTATCTGTGACTTCAGGAACAAAAGATACAACCCGGATACAACCGGCGCGTAGTTCAGTACCTCAGCAAACATCGACATCGGGGAACTTGCTATAATTGCGGGCGACGTGGCCACAGGCAGGAAGAGTGTGTGAAACAAAGCGAAAAACCCCATGCCTCTGCAAAGCAAGAACAAAATTCGGCCACCTCTGCCGTTGTCTGTAAGTATTGTCACAAACCAGGTCACAATGAAGATGCATGTTGGCGGAAACATGGACGCCCAAAGCAAATAATGTTAATAAGCAGGGGTAGATCCTTGGCATCTACACCCATAGCTACAGTACTAGCAGATGGTACAGCAAAATCGTTCTCGTACCTTGTTGACAGCGGTGCTGAAGTTTCTTTACTTAGACATAGCATTGCACAACAATTAGGCAATATTCAATCTACAAATAATCGCTGTTTGGTAGGTTTCGGGGGCGGTTCATAAACATCCAGCCAAGAGTGTCGTTTAATTGCAGTGTTACCAACAATTACACTCGACATCTGTTTTGTGGTTGTTTCCGATAATATGATGCCTGATGACATTGATGCTATTATCGGTTGGGACATTATAAGCCGAAACCATGGAGTGTAAACAAGGGAACCAGTGGCCTTGAACTACGCTCTACTTTAACAAATATACCTCGTGTACTGTGCATGACTAAAACCAAAACCAAGTCCGATAACTTTTCTTTGAATGTGTCAGGATTAGCCGAGCCACAAGTTGGCCGATTGAAACAAATACTTATTGACGCACGATCGAAAACGCCAGACCATATTAAGACAGGTCAGTTACGCATTCGACTGAAAGATCTAACTCCAGTTACTCATCGTCCCCGACGACTCGCATATGCTGAAAGAGTGCAAGTTCAGCAAATAGTTCGCCAATTGCTAAATGATAATATCATCAGAGAAAGTCAATCGGCCTATGCAAGCCCGATTGTCCTTGTAAAAAGAAAAGTGGTGAACTCCGAATGTGTGTGGACTATAGGGATATTAACAAAAAAGTATACAAAGACCTCTATCCTCTTCCGTTAATTAACGACCAAATTGATGCTTTAACTAACGCGCGGTTCTACACTCTACTTGACATGCGCGCAGGGTTCCACCAAATGATTATAGAAGAGAAATCTCGTCACATCCTTGCCTTTGTAACCAGTGATGGGCATTTCGAATACAACAGAATGTCCTTCGGATACATCAATGCCCCTGCTGTCTATCAACGTGCTATTGCCGCCTTAGGGAATCTTAAAGGAAAAGAAGCTCACGTATATCTAGACGACGTTTTGGTAGCTTAGGAGACAACTGAACAGGTATTTGAATACCTTGAACGTGTATTGTCTGCATTGGCAACATCAGGATTCACATTAAATTATGACAAGTGTCACTTCTTTGCCGGAGAGATCGAA
Organism: Rosalia funebris; assembly: GCA_037954035.1. NCBI lineage: Eukaryota > Metazoa > Arthropoda > Insecta > Coleoptera > Cerambycidae > Rosalia > Rosalia funebris. Next base: position 22,838,888 of record JAZFAV010000007.1, on the reverse strand, counting down.
TACTTGGGTCTTCTTGTGTCGGCGGGTACTCTTCGCCCTAGCTCGCGTAAAGTTCTCGCTTTACAGTGTACGGTCGCAACACGCGATGTACGAGAAGTCCGCCAATTTTTGAGACTGGCTGGGTATTTTCGAAGATTTATTCGCAATTTCTCTGTACAGACTGCTCCGATATCCAAACTGTTACGATCTGGTGTACATTTTCAGTGGACCGAGGAATGTGAAAATATCCGAAAAGACCTGATAGATCGTTTAACGTCAGAGCCTATTCTGCGCATCTTTGACCCAACATTGCCCTGTGAATTGCATACGGACGCTAGTGCAATCGGTATTGGTGCCGTTTTATTACAGAAAAATGATAATGTGGCCAGCCTGTGGCGTATTATAACCGCAGAACTACGGACTCAGAGTCTCGTTATCACTCGTATGATTTAGAGACTTTGGCTATTGTTGACTCTGTAGAACATTTTCGTGTGTACCTATATGGCAGACATTTCACAATTTATACCGACTGCAACTCGGTACGTGCTACAGCCTTTAAGAAAAATCTGCATCCACGTGTAGCCCGATGATGGGTTAAGCTCCAGGACTATACATTCGATATTATGTACCGTCCAGGTGCGAAGATAGGTCATGTTGACTACCTAAGTAGAAATCCCCAACAAGTTTACCCTGTTAAATGTAAACAAGTAAGTAATTCCGTTATCATTACCAGTGTACGTTCTCTATTAGAGCTTCAAAAGACGGATCAGTTTTGTAACTCTATCCGTAATAACCTATTCGATTACTCGATGTTTACTATAATTAATGATTTCATAGTAACTGCTGAATCACCACATCGACATTTTGTGCCGGTGCCTGCTCGGTTATTAGCCATGCGATTTTTTCATGACCAAGCATCTCATATTGGCATTAAAGGAAGAGTTGTGGTGGCCGCGTATGGGCCAATGTGTCAAGAAGTACATTCGAAATTGTCGTGCATGCGTATTGGGTAAATCACATACCAATCGTCGGGCGGGGTTTTGGCAAAACGGACTAAACCACGAGATATAATGGAAATTTGGCACATAGATCACGCAGGTCCATTAGTTAAATCAGCTGGTTGTACACACATTCTCGTTGTAATCGACGCCTTCTCAAAATTGTGTCGCTTCTGCCCAGTTGCTGATAAAACTGCTGTCGCTGCAAGACACACTATTTCACGACCTTGGTAGGCCGGCACGAATTATTGATGATCGTGGCACTGCTTTTACAACTAAATCTTTCCGCACCTTTCTTAATGAAAACAAAATCGAACTGCATCATATTGCGACAGGTATGCTACGTGGCAATGGTCAAGTTGAGCGTGTTATGCGGACGCTTTTTAATTCATTACGATCTATTTTGACTGATCAGAACGAAAAGACATGAACACAGGTTTTAGCTGATATTGAAACAGATATGAATTATACTATGCATGCTACCTCAGGTGTCTCACCTATCTCATTGCATTGTGGGACAAATCCTCGATTACCGTGCACACAGGCCGGCATACTACATGATGACATATATCCTAATCTTTATGATACGCTTGATAAGGCGCGCATCCGTATGTCTCAGTCGGCTGATCGGCAAGCTGCACGTTTTAATGTTAAACGGTATTCCTCTTATTTATTCAATGTTAATGACTTAGTGGCAGTCGAAAATACTCAAGTTGCGAACGGAGTTAATGGAAAACTGCAACCCAAATATCGTGGTCTATACAAAGTTACCGCTATTCTTCCTAATGGACGTTATGCGCTTAAGCGTCATGGTCGCACAACAGTAGCTGCACACGAACAGCTACGTCCTTGGCCTGCGGCCTTCGACGTAACTACTGTATAACTGAAGAGATGACTCCACCCTGTTCTGTTTTCGACAGACGACTCTCACTTTTGTCCATTCAACTGAGGAGACGACTCCACCCTGTTCTGTTTTCGAGAGACGACTCTCACTTTTGTACATTCAACTAAGGAGACGACTCCACCATGTTCTGTTTTTGAGAGACGACTCTCACTTTTGTACATTCAACTGAGGAGACGACTCCACCCTGTTCTGTTTTCGAGAGACGACTCTCACTTTTGTACATTCAACTGAGGAGACGACTCCACCTTGTTCTGTTTTAGGGAGACGACTTTCACTTTTGTACGTTCGACTTAGGAGACGACTCCACCTCGTTATATTCTTGGAGAGACGACTCTCTGTTTTGTAAATTGTACCTAGGAGGTGCCTCCTAATCTTTTTGCATTTATCGTATTATGTGTTCTCATGTTTGTTTAACCTATCATGTGCAACAATGCTTCTGTCCGCAGTAGTATTAGGTCCTCTTAATCATGGTGGTGCGAGGACGCCCCAATACAGGACGGCCGTGTTAGCATCAATCCATAGATGCCCCTGGTTACGTGGCGTCGATTGTGTTTATTGTGCCACACCCGCCACCATGACCTCTAGCGATGCCTACCGACATCGCCCGAACGACACACATTAAATGTATTGTATATTGCTGATTCATTCAGCTTGTGTCCTTGTCAGTAAATATTCGATTATTAAAGTTGTTTCTTGCAAAGCCGAGTATTATTTTGGGGTAGTTACCCCAAATTGCTTACATATATATATATATATATATATATATATATATATATATATATATATATATATATATATATATATATATATATATATATATATATATATATATATATATATTATATATATATATATATATATATATATATATATATATATATATATATATATATATATATATATATATATATATATATTAATTATAATTATTTAATTAGTTAGTTATTTAATTAGTTAATGTAGGTATATCATAATCTACTTATCTATCGGATAGAGGAATTGTATAAATTAATAAGGATAAAATACTTGCTATAAATTAGATGAAATTCTCAGAAAGTAGTTATATAATTTCACCGCCGATATGTCAATGTTTATCATAAAATTTACTCCATAAACAATAAATACCTATTACTTTTCTGTAATTTTGGTTTTTCCGTAGCAATGTTGATCCATTATATAAATTAAGGATTTCCATAAAGGTGGAAATTTAAATTTCCAACTTAAATTTAAAAAGGTAATTACTAGTTTAAAATTAAGTAATATTAATAATAATTTCAGATATCTGTGAAAAATTTCCCGTTACTCCTGTCAGAATAAACTTATTCCATACAAAATGCCATTAATGTAACCACCAAAATTTTATTAAACCGTTTTTCAATATTCAAATTCCCAAATATTAAATTAGTAAGGAGCTCACATAGAATAATGGTCGCTGATAAAATTAATTATAAGATCTCCTATAAATATAGTTACAAATATGTGTTATGAAAAGCAGCGGCGTAATAATTATTACAAATAGCTATAAGTATTGCCTCTAGTGCTCAAGAGTAGCTCCTGGTCACCTCTATCCCAATTTGCACTCCCTGCTTATTCTCCCACTCATTTCAGTATTAAATTTGAACTTCTAATATAGCGCCTATAATTTAATCAGATCAAAAGCTGATTATTATTTAATGAATATTTTAAAACTACGAGTATATGGAGACAGCCATTGCCCGATAATCTAGTATTTTAAAAATAAGAGTTTCGGTTCCATGCTAAGCCAAGTCAAGTCAAGGTAAGAAGGGCATTGCTGATATTATTTATTCTGTAACTGTGCGCCGCGCCAATCTGGAGCTGAAAATATCATTACGCTTTTATTCTATCCGCCTCATCGCACAGATACTTATTCAGTACCATCAAAATCTATCGCAACGATTAATATACGCTTATGTTCTACTCTTTGCGAACGAGAAATTTATGGCGGTTGCACTCTAACCACTAACCAGGATCAGATCTGATCTCATTCGGGGCATTGATAAAGAAACACCCAATTTTCATCTATCGTCAATAGTCACTGTAAATATCATCGATAAACATATATTCGAGTAAATACCACAACATATCTGCTCGTTTACGTTTTCCACGAGAATGTAGGGTACTTATCTAGTCTTCACCATTACAAGGCATTCCCTTCTTCCTTCAAATAAGGTGTGTTGTTGCAGTAGTAATTTGGAGGAAATATTCCATAATCCAGTCTTTCGGTTGCTCTATAAAGTCTCGTACTATATCTCTCGTACTAGCTTACTATACTATTATGAGGATCCTCTCGACTTTAACTTGTTCTACCATCAAGCTAATTTTCATTTAATTCTACATATTTCTTAAGAAATACGCAAATCTATCTAACATAACTGTTTGTGTAAATCTGATGCACTGTTAGACAGCACACTAATACTTATATAATTATGTAACATTGTCACCATCTCAGTGTTACTACTCCAGTAGATTGATATTACTCTATGTTGAAATAATACTATAATAAATATACTATAATACGGAAAACTTTCAGAACAACTCACATAGTGTAGATAATAAATTTATACTGGTACTGATTAAAGAAGCAGATCATCTTTATACATACAAACTAGTATATTGTTGAAACACACCATCAATGTGCACTTCTTTCATATAGGCAAAAAATAACAACGTACCTTTCTTTACATTGTACAATTTGTTTCAACTCAAAATTTACATAAATGGCCATATTTATTATATCATTATTCTAAGATAAGTAATATGTTGAATCACAAGAAAAAAAGAAAGGAGAAAAACAAATTAATTTAAAATCTTGTAAACGGATTCAATAAAACTAAGATATTTGTATATTTAAAAGCAATTTATTCAAGAAACCCGTTTCTCTTGCCAAACTCCCAAGAGTCTGATTAGTCTCCCGCCTAGGAAAGTAAGGTATACATAATATAATCTAAATGGATTTAAATTTAGATAGATGAATATTCTTTGTTAGAGTATAATAAAAGGAATATACAGAAACTCTACTAAATAACACAAATTTGGATTAAATATTAAAGGTTTGATTTATATTGAATAAAAGTTAGATGTGAAATACTGCAAAAGATAAATTAGATTTTAAATTCTCGCATTGTGTACACTAAATAAATTGCAAACTTATCCTAACAATGATAAATTGTTAATTTATAATGGTTCGTGTAATAATAAAAATAAAGAGTATTTAAGAGATTAAAGTTCCATTAGTAACATTTTATCAACATTGTCATCTCGGTGGACTAATTGTCAGTTAAAATTGCTTTCGTAATATCCTTTTGTTATTTTTTCTTCTTTTAATATAAATTTGAAAGAAGACAAGTCTGGACGTATATAATAAATAATTTTTATTTTAAGTTTATTTTAACTAGCATATATAAGTTTAAAATTTCTTTCGAATAACCAAGGCGTGGACATTCATATGAAGATAAGCTTTAATGATCTAAATTATCCTATATACTTGTAGTTTCTTGTTTGAGTTTGACTCAAGTTACATAGGAATTAATTAAAGAATATGTATTAAACACACATATTTTTTACAAGTATGTGCAGCACGTTCACGATATAAAACCACCAGGTGCTTGGCTGTAACGGAACTGTTCATTATCCCATTTTCCCCATTTTAGGTATTCTCCATTTCAAGGCTATTTTGTAAGTATGCAATTGTAATATATATATATATATATATATATATATATATATATATATATATATATATATATATAATAATAATATAATATAATCTATAACTCTCCTACCGTTAGGTGTAGAGGCTTTATACCTTCCTTTAAACAATTAATCTAAATACTACACTCTGGAATACTACAATATGGAATACTACTTAAGAGAACTTCTACAATTTTATTCCACCCTATCTTGCTCTGTCCCTATATCTATTTAAACTCCACTCTGCTTGTGGTATCATTTGTAACTTCACTACCACTTCCCTTATGCACTCCTCTTTTCTCCTCTTTCTCATCCCAAACCTATCAAGTATGATAAACACCTGACTTCCCTTCACTCACATTTGCTTCTCCATTTTCACGGTTTTCTTCACTATTTTATCAGTAATCTCCATCTAACCCTGTTCCTTGCTGTAATTTGAGCCTGCTTCCATATGATTCCTATTGTCTTCATTATCTTCGCCACTTCTCCATCCCACGTCATCCTTGGTCTGCCTTTCTTTCTCTTTCCAATGGCTTTTGCTTCCCATATTTTTCTTACCTGTCATTCTTCGCTCAATATTTCCATGTGCCCCCACCACCTCAGCTGAGCCCTCTCTATGACCTTCTCGATACTTTCGCTATCCAATCATTTCCTTATTTCTTCATTTCTTATTTTATCCATTATCGCAACATTTGCTACTTTTCTGAGATACTTCATTTCTAATACATGTATCTTTTTAAGTTGCCTCTCTGTCAACACCCATGTTTCGCATCCATACAGTAGCGTCGGCAAATATACAGTTTTATAAATTGACATTTTTGTTTTATTGCTAATTTCTGCTTTACTAATGAACCCCCTTTTCATACTATGAAAGATCTTTGTCGCTGTTGTTATTATATTATTTATTTCTTCATCTTGCTTTCCTCCTTCCTCTATGGTTACTCCTAGGTACTTTAGGCTTTTTATTTGTTCCACTATCTGATTATTTATTTTTATATTCATTTCTCGCTCATTATTATTGCTTATAACTACTACCTTTGTCTTGTTTACATTTACTTTCATTCCCTGTTTGTCCAACTCTTTCACCCATAGATCCACATTAAATTGTAACTTTGTTTCCGTGTCTGCCACTATTGCAATATCGTCTGCAAACACACATTCACTCACTTCAACTGGCTTCATTTTATAGTATCCTACCGTCACCTTCTTACTCTCTCTGCTTACTTTTGTTATTATTTCATTCATGAAAATGACAAAGAGCAATGGGCTAAGATTTCCCCCCTGTCTCACTCCTTGTGTGGTTCTGAATTTTTTGGTTTCCATATTGTCTTTCCTTACTATATTTTCCGTTTTACTGTATAATGATTTTACAGCTTCTATCAATTCTTTTGCTGTACCATATTTTCCCTCTCACCACCTTATCGAATGCTTTTTCCAGGTCCACACAACATATATATATATATATATATATATATATATATATATATATATATATATATATATATATATATATATATATATATATATATATATATATATATATATATATATATATATATATATATATATATATATATTTCTATGTTATAAGGAAGAATTTTCTCTATTATATTTCTTAATGTAAATATATGATCTTGTGTGCAGTAACCGGACCTGAAACCACTTTCCATCTACTTCCCTTCTTAATCTTTCTTCCAAGATCATCTCATATACCTTGCATGTTGTGCACAGTAGCGATACCCCACGATAATTTGCACAGTCTCTCTGGTTCCCTTTTTTGAAAATAGGTACTATTATTGCAATTATCCACTCCTTAGGTACTGTATGTGTTACCCATGCTCTATTTAATATACTTTGTAATAACACCATTCCTTCTTCACCCATTCCCTTCAATAGTTCTGCTTTTAATCCATCTACTCCTGGAGCTGTTCCATTCTTCAACTTTCCTATTGCCTTCTTAACTTCATCTATGCTAATGCCATCACTTATTTCATTCTCTTGTCTACTCTCTCTCTCTTTTCCAATTTCCTCTTCCTTTTGTGTTCTTTCTTCCGCATTCTCCACTGTTATCTCTTTGTCATCCACTGTATGCAATTGTATGAAATTTAAAACATTTGCCGCGCTGATACTTACGTTAGATTATGTTATCATCATTTAGAGACAGTTATTTAGTAGAGGCGATTTTGGAATGAATAATATATTCCAGAAAATAAAACGATATATTATATAAGTCATGACAGTCTAAGTGTAAAATGAAATGATTTTAGTAAGGCTTTAGTAAGTGTTAATATTTAACGAGTAAGCAAATCGCAATAATATTGCGCCGCGCCCTCACTCATATCGAAAGCACCTTCGAAGCATACCTCTAGAGGCTTCGAATCAAGAAACAAAATTACCACGTTGTTCGCAAGGGTCGACTTACTATATTGATTTTGTAAGAAGGACGAAATTGGAACGAAAAGCATTTCATACATCGACCTAAAAATTTCGTGACGCACACACGAAAACATCCGTTTACTAAACATAGATGTATATAATATATTTTTTTTTTATTCCAAAGTTAATGTTATATCCACCAAAACGTTGTAAATACATCAGATATAGTATTTCAATTCGTATGTACAATGCTAATTCTTCATCGAACTTCAATCCCCTACACCTTAACCACCTCCATTGATTCCATAGTGTCCACAATCTGTATAGTCTCTAGTATCCTTCGTGTTCATTATCTTCATCGCGTTCATCGCCACCGTCACCTCATTCGCCTTCTTTATCTTTTTTGTCTTCTGAGTATGAGTCTGAGTCTTCGTCTTCTTCGTCCCAGTTCCTTCATCATCCTCCTTTCTCTTCATCTTCTTTATACTCTTCATTCTCTGCATCCTCTTCATCATCTTCATACTCCCCATTTTCAATATCCTCTTCATTATTTTTAGCCTCTGCATCGTCTGCATCATCTCAATGATCGCCATCGCCTCTACTATCTTTATCGTCTCTGCTGTTTCTCCATAATATCCATTATTTTTCTCATCTCCATCATCTTCATTATTGTGAAATTATGTCGTTTTTCCTGCATGACATTCCCCTTTGTCACAGCATAGTACACAACTTGACTCTTTATTCAAAATTGTTATATTAACTGGAATAAGAAAACAATGGTGTTTAGCATAATGAGAACAACATATGTAAGTTCTATGGTAACTAGTGATATCTACGTTATATAATGTATCAAGACAGTGGCGGCGACAGGGGTGGGCGAGCGCCCAGGCAAAATCCTTTTCGCCCAACCGGTCGCCCAACCTCTTATAACACCATTATATCACATTCGCACATAAAATAATATATTTAATGCCCTCGTCCACCCTAGATATTTCTTGCCTATTTTCGCCCAACCGTTAAATAATTCTAGCGCCGCCACTGTTTCAAGATAACCAAACAGTTACATTGAATTTGCAAATTTAATCATATTTATATAAAAATTCAACTACTCTAGAATGTACTTACGTCTTGTACGAAAATATTCACTTTCTTATAAACCTGCCATGCTTTAAAACGGAGAATAGCATCTACAATATTAATGTAAAAGGCCGAGAGTTCGACACTGCACACCTGTCGTGATATACGTATATTATATAACAGCTCGTAGATGCAGCCTAATGTATGGCTCAAGTTATATTCAACGGAGGGTGGAAGTTCAATTTAATTTAAAAGCCATCACTCGCTTTCTTATAATATTCAAACCTGCGTTAGGAGGTAGACTATGTCTAAGGGATTCATCTGGTTTATGTTTCTTATTACTTCAACTACACAAACATTTTGCTTGAAACCCCGTCAACTCGAAGTATACATATGTAGACATATTGTGATGCGGTCTCGTATATTAGAAATATTTAATTATATACACAATATAGGCGTGGTAATCAAAACAGAGATGATTTTAAGAATGTAGTTGATAATATTGTACATTAATAATGTAGAGGATATTTTTGTGTCTACCGGTACTTAAAAGATCTTAAACTATATATTTCTAACGATGAATTGAATGTACTAAAATATATAAAATAAATATATATAAATATATATAAGAAAACAACGCTTAATGTGGGTATGTGCAGTGAGAGAAAAAAGCGCAAGTCGGGGCTGCCAGAGGGGTGGGGGGCTACATACAGCATGAGCATTAGGAGCCTGATTGTAATAGACAAAAGAAGATGGGGTCACCTCTATAGAGAAAAGCATGTACAAAGATGGTGTCTGAAGAAATTGTCGAGAAAAAGAGCAGTACTTGCTCTGGGTAAATATATTGAAAAAATCTCCCCGCATTCTCTTATTGGTGAATGTGTGGTTATTGATTGAAAAAGAAAAGTCCGTATGTCAAACAAAAGTTGGCTTTGGCTGGTAGGGACCACATTTTATCACTTGGAAACTGACTCGGGGCCATGGAAAAATGTCTTGTAGATTTCGTATCGGCAGTTTTTCTATTCCAAAACAAAACGGACTGAGTAATTGGAAAAAACATTTTATCATTGTTGTTCTTCCTTCTTCTTTTTTATTATTATTTAAGTACAATGACATTTCCTGATGTGGAATTTTCAGTCATAACGTGTACTTTCTGTATATGACTTCTTAAGTTATCTTTTCTGGTAAATTTTTTATTACGTAAATCACACTGAAAAGACATACCTTTACAAATGTTGATATGTCTGCTTAAGCCACTAAGACAAGAGAATGTTTTACTGCAAATATTACACGGATACATGTTTACTCTTTCACTGTATGACATCAAATGGTTAAGCGCCAAGCCGTTCTGTATATAAGGGTAAATGAAGTCAAACAGGTCTCTATAATAAGGATAAATAAGACAAAGAGGTCTGTATAATAAAAATAAATAAGACAAACAGGTCTGTATAATAAGAGTAAATAAGGCAAACAGGTCTGTATAATAAGGATAAACAAGTTAAGCCTGCTAAGTCTGTATAATGAGGGTAAATATATTTAGTATTTCTTTTAATTTATTAACAAGATACCATATTACAAAGCTATAGTAAGCAAGTACATAGTAATATTGTTTGAACTAATCCACTACCAGCAAGACAAATCATTGTTGCTATATAAATGACAAAAATCAAAATAATCGTACCTATATAAAAGTAAAAAAGTGTACCTGTACTGCGAACGTCGGCACTTGTATAGTAAAAAATTTGAAAATCCATACAGTAGGGAATCGAACCTGGTACAGTTAACCGAGAATCAATTCCTTAATTCTTAACGAGTTTTTATCTTTTATCGAAAATATATTCTTTTGAGTTTTCGAATTTCATACTCTATGCTATATATCGAATGATATGGAACAGAAAACAGATATTTCACAGAGTATGAAACCGAAAAACAATATATTTTGATACAGCTTAAAAGTATATAGTATCAATCTTATGTATAATACATAATTTTAAAAATTTAATGAATTCATAATATTCTGACTAACTCTCTCTCATTTCAGTTTAATCACAACAACCACTACAGGATGTTAATGTTTTTGCTAGCAACTATATAGATCCTCTGAAATCGATGTAAGGTTAATAATGCTCTCAAAATATATTAATATTCTTTATTGATTAATAATATTTATAGCATATATGCTATTTATAAATATACAGAGTCGTTATAATATATTTAATATGCAAAGTATTTATAATAATAATATACAATTATATGGTATACATAATCGATTTTTTGTGTAATCGAATACACATGATCATTAGACAATTTAATTAAGTTTTGCGTAATATTTTTTTCGTGAAAATTAACCAAACACTCAATATAATCTTCAAACGAAATAATATTTTTTATAATTGATTTCTTAATTTCCTTTGCATTTTTTATTAAAATGTCATTTGATCGACCTACGCCATCAACACCTGTCTGAATTTTTTCATATTATATTGTAGATTTTGTATTTTAATAGCATACATTTTGGATCGTAGTCCAATTAAATGAGACATAATTTGACCACTACATTCATATTTCATAAGACTTCCTTATTTATACGCTGTATATTATATACGTTAATCTCAGGATAGTCACTGGTGTCAATGTATTGATGACAATCACGTCGAATTACTTCATAAACGTCTTCGCAGTTTATTTCATAAATTAAACTATTTGTATCAGTATAAAGAAGTGAAGAAGTGTTTTCATTAATTTTTTTAGCCATATAATTACAATGAAAATCGTAAATAGTTATTTTAGTCGTGTCCAGTATACACATGCCAACATGCCAACATAAATGGGTTTATTGAAATAAATCTCAGTCTTATTTAGCTCTATAGCCACTAAATTTTCACTAAAAATGGCAATGGACTTGAATTCTGGCTTGGAAATTAATGCTTCAACCCCATATCGACCCTCCCATTTATTAACTAATTTCACATTTGAATGCTTCCGTATATTCTCAACAGTTTTACCATGTACGACGTTATTCATAAGCTTAAATAATTTTTTTTCAAAATCGTTTTTTGCTTTTGGCCGTAATTGTGTATTTAAATCTATATACGCCTTTAACCATGGAGATTGTTAATTGGAGTTCAATTATCGCCTATTATTCCGTATTGCCTAAACACCGTAACATTTGGTGTAATATCTTCGCATATTTTAGCACTTAAAACCCTCAGACAACTAGCTGTAGAAGAATCTAATGAATATCCACTTGCATCAGAGGTAGTAAAACAATTCTTTTATGTGGATGACTTAGTCGTTAGTGTATTCAGCGTAAAGGAGGCTATCATCAATTGTTATATTTATTTGCTTCAGGTAATTTTCAGTTGGCCAAATGGGCAGTAAGTTCGAAAGAACTTTTTCCAGAGATGCGTTTCCTAAAAATTATTAATTTTGACAATGATAACTTGAAGGTCTTAGGCCTTCAGTGATACCCTTGTCTGGATATATTCAAATTCTTCATCAATATTTAATTTACAGATTGTACAAAAATGTTCTTGGAGTTGACTTCGCCTTATAATCAGGTGTTTAAATTATTGATAAAGAAATTATGGATACTTCGATTAGATTGGGATGAAGCTCCGACTGGCGATTTTCTAAAACAATGGGCCGATTTGCAGAGGGAAATGGAGCTGCTTAAGGAATTTAAAATTCCACGTCACTTAGGAATTGAGAGTCAGTCTTCAGTAAAATTAATAGCTTTAAGTAAAAAAGTAGCTCCTATGAAAGTTCAATCTATCCCTAGATTAGAATTGTGTGCTGCTTTATTGTTAGCAAAGTTATTAGATTTCATCAAACAAAGTTTAGTTTCCCGATTAGTTGTTGAAAAAAATTATGGTTGTTCAGACACCGCAGTGACACTTAGTTGGATTGTATCTCCACCATATAGATGGCAAACTTTTGTTTGCAAATAGAGTTGCGCAAATTCAGTGTCTAGTCACACCTTCTAGTTGGCTTCACATTGAAGAATATAATATAAGTGGCTGTCTATCACGTGACATGATTCCAAAACAACTTGTTGCTACTGACACTTGGATAACCAGACCTGATTGGTTAAAATGTGATACAAATTTATGGCCTATTAGTTCAATACAAAAACCAACAGAAACCTTGTCCGAAGAAAAGAAAATTTCTTTTGCAACTATTATGGTTGATCCCCATCCTTTGTATACGTTGATTAATCGTTGTTCTTCTTGAAAACGGTTGCTTCAAATCACTGTTTCTGTAATGAGGGTTCTTAAAATTTTGCGAATCTCCGAGAACTTAATTTCCTCTGATGTGGAAAATTAGTATTCAGTTGGCCAAAGGCGTCCGGATTAAATAAAAAGTATTTTGACCAGAAGCGTAATTATATCGTTTTGTTCGCCAGCTCCTCAAATGATCATTACAGTACGCGCCGTCTAATATTCACTTCCAGTACCATAATAATCGGTGTTATGATACTTATAACATAAATCACTATTAAAAAAACATAATTACTTTAGTTTCAATCAGTTTCTTGTATCTGTTAAAGGTAATAGCAATGCATTAACAATTATATTGACTCCGTCATATGTTACTATATTGTTAATTTATAAATTATTTCACTATATTAAAATGCATGAGACTGTTTTACTGCAATAGGTTGGAACCTTTAGTGCTTTAGTAAGATAATACTGACTTAGTTTTCCAAAAAATATCAAAACACTATACACTACCTTCGACGCGCGTTTCACCAACAAAGTTGGCATCATCTGGAGATGATTTAAACTGATTGATTAAAACACTTATCAATATTCTTTATACAATTTCGTTATACAAAGAGATTTGCATGATATTATTGATTGAAACAGTAAAAACTGATGATTAAAATAGTTTTAATCATCTCCAGATAGTGCCAACTTTATTGGCGAAATTCGCGTCGAGTGTAGTGTATAGTGTTTTAGTGTTTTGTGTACAACTAAGTCAGTGCATAAGACTGTAGCTAGAACCTAAATAATTATTTATATGATGTATTTAAAATAATATTACTTTCTGCGGTCTATAAAAGGCAAATTATAAATACAGATTCATTTCGTAAAAAGTTTGTAAATGTAAAAATTTTATATCCGAAGAAAGTATGTGTGTATTATTTCAGTGAAGATAATGAATGTAGCTTTAGAAACAAAAGGACGAATCCATAGAAATCCTTATAAATATTCAGTGTTAATTAACGAAATCCACAACTAATTTGAATATAATATTAAAATTCCTACCTCGTACTCGTATAAGGAAAGCGACAGGGTACTAACAGAGAAATTAGAAGTCTGCGGACGATTAATCTTCAAGGATCTAGGGTTCTCGCGGGAATGAAAATCGAACATCAATTTGTAACAGAGTGTTTCAGTTCATTTATTCTTCGATTCAATTGCAATGCGCGCTCGACAATTTGTAGGTTTCGGTCAGTAAAGCGAATAGAATCGTTCTAGTGCCTCCGGCTATTGAGATATCAAATTAACATTTGTGCTTTTCCTCTGTTTTTCGCCCTCCGTTGCTCCTTCTATTCGCCGCCATAAGTCATAATTCATTTGAAATCATGGGACCCCCGTTTTATTCAGAAGGACGAGATTATTGCAATTACCATAAATCGTGTGAGTGTTCGTGATTTCATACCAATATAAATTGTTCTGTAAAGGTGACAATATTTTGATCTCTGAAGATTTAATGAAATATATTATTCCAGCGTATTTTGCATATATATTCTAATGTCTGTACAGAAACTACCTTACAATACGTACACAGCACAATATTCATAGTTGTATTATATTTATTATTAATTCTGATTCCCTTTTTTTTAGAAGGCATTGATTGACGTATAAATTTTATTCTTTTTAGATTTTGCGCTTCAGTTGTGACGTACTATATTTTAAATTTCAACTCTACAAAATTTCTTAAAACTATTTTCTAAATACAATGATATACCATATTAGGTTTCATATTTACTGTTTATAACGTAAAGTTTGCTCAATTAAAAATTGTAAGATACGGTTACTTTGAAAAACAAAAATAAAATCATGTCGACCATTCGTCCAACCTCCAACCCTTAGAACGATTCTCCATTCTTTAGAACAATTGAAGTATCTCAACTTTTTAAAGTTTCTTGTTTTTTCTTTCTAACGAAGTCACTTTTACATAGAATAGACAGTACATACCTTATTTACACAACTGCGGATATTATTTCAGGACAATCTTCAGTGGATTTTAGAATCTCCAGCGTAAACGTAGAGTGAATGTGGTGATGTAAATTCCTAAATGTTATTTTTTAGGAACCTACTTCTTTGAAGAAAGTTTGAGTGCAGTTGGATAGTTAGAAAGACTTTTAAACAAGTTTAAAATTTTTATCAAAAGGAAAGACGTATTTACTTTTATAGTTTGTTTTATTTGCATTTAGTCAAAAATATGTTTTAAAAATAGTAAATACGAAACTTCTAATACGGCGTACTTATTAAGCTACAAGGAATAATTTTTTTAATTAAAGAAGTTGCATTGTAAAATCCACTATGATGACGTCACAGATTTTTAACAGTTATCAATAAAATATTAATAAGCTACTATATTACCTCTACTTTATTTATTATTGTCTATTTGTATTACTATATGAATCATAATGCGTTTAAAAGTAATAACAAGAAATATTGGAAAATAGTATGGGCACCTCCATTTTTATTTCTGGTAAATTTAAATGTATTAGTAGCAGTTTATTTCCTGGATAACAAATATAAGTTTTATTAGCATTATGATATAAAATCATCTCAATAAAATTCTTAAATTTTAACAAAATGAACCGCAATGATGAAACGAACATCAATGATGAAAATCAATGCTGATTTGTTATAGCAAAATACTGCAATATTCTGATATAGAAAAGTCAATATTAGAACTCGTTCTTTTATAAACTTGTTTTACACGTGATCTTCTTATCATAAACTAAGAAAAAAATTATATGCTAGGGGCTTGTTATTCAGCTAAATAGATGCCTAAATCCTGTATCTGTGACATTAAAAATTATTCAAAAATTCAATCAAGCTGTTCTCATACGAGATATAAGAATATTGCGTGATACAACAAATGGTTGAGTATTTCAGGATGGGTCAATGTTATCACCAATTTTGACGTCGAGACACCATATTGAATAGTATGCAACTAAAACATGATTTGGAAGCTGCTTCAAGTATCTATTGAAATATTGGTTTTATATTGTCATTTTTTTTTTTTATTAAAAAAATATTAAATTTAATATTTGCATACCATCAACCATTTTACCCAGTGCCTCCCTGTAATTGTCAAGTTCGGAAACAATCCAATTGGATTGTTTCCGAAACCACCGAGAGATGGCGCATTGTTTACGTTCTACAGTTTTACTACTGTACGGTGTCTATGAGATGTGAAACCTCATTTTATCAAGGGCATACTCGCTTATACTACACTGACGAGACTCAAAACGTCGAAACCGGTCTGTAATTAGAGGTATCCTGCGATAAAGGACGCTTATCATCTTGTCATTTTCCTTTGTCATTTTCGAGCAATCCAAATCATTGTATTTTAGTTCTATGTTGAAACAAAATATGGCAAATTTCGCCATATAATTCAGTGCCCGTCGATGGCATATAGCCGGGAGAGTAGCTGTTTTCGCTTAATTTGTGTTATTCTTAATGTTTAAGGAATTTACAGATGGATTGGAGTATAAACAAAACTCCAGCTCGCGACAGTTTATAAATTTTCCATCGGGAAACTTTGTGTTATAAACAAAAGTCGTAGTAAATTTTACTGCGATTTCAGGCATGTATTTAGAAAAACAATCGAATCTCGCGTTTCGGAGATCTAGACCAAACTTATGTTTTTTTAAATAGAACACCCTTTCTATTTTTGAAATCTACGTGCTTCTCCGATTATAATAATATATACATATTATATCTTTGCTCTAGTAATTTGCATAGTATTGTCCTTTGAAATATCGAATATCAAACAAAACCAAGATCGCCATGGAAAATTTGAAACAATTTAAACAAAAATAAACAGGGTATTCCAGTTAAAAAAAAAACATTTTTTCTATTTCAAAAAATAAAACAGCTAAGAGGGGTACAGTGTTATGTGGATAACCCTGTACATTAAGACCCTACAGTATTGAGACTCAACTTCTTGTAATAATGAGCCAATTCTCGATTATTTAAAGACCTTGAATTTATGTAATTGAAAATTTTTGTGATGAATGGCATTATTGTATTTGAAATTGTTTTAACCCTTGTTTTGCACAAATCACCTCTTGATGAATAAGTCAATGAAATTCGATTAATGAATGCCCAGTATTTTTTTAAGTTATTGTATGAACCCTACATTTTTCTCCCACCATACTATGGCACCGTTAGTTGTTACTGATACAAGTTTTTTCAAATTAATGTTAATTTTTCCAAAGGCTTCATTGAAATAATTAAAAATATGTTGACCGGTAGTTTTTCAGCGTAAAAATACTGCTAGTTGTGCATAACCATAAATGTCCGTACTCTCATCTAAAGCAACTGAAAATATTTCAGTACATTTTAAATGACTACTTATTTGAAGAGCAATATTTTTTGCGATAATTCCAATATTCTATCTTTTACTGTATTATGACTAACTGGTAATTCATTTATGCGTTTTATTATCAAGTCTTTTTCTTTGAGATCAGAAAATAACGTCCCTACGTTCCACAAACGTTTTTTTTTAAAACTCGCCTTCCGAAACAGGTTTTCCATTCATGTATGCGTTTTATTATTTTTGTTCTATTTTGAAAAATTGTTAAAATTTAGCATGGACCATTTAAAACCATGGCGTAGGCCAGTCTGTCACCCGCGGGTCATAGGTTCGCCATCACTGCACCAGAACCTACTTTGATATAATCGCACTTTTCGCAAATATTTTCACGATTGCACCTTTAATTTTTTAAGACAATCTATTTATAGTTTTAAAATTAACCTATCGTACTTTGAACGTATGTCATACTTTGAAAATATTAGTTTTTTATATGGACATTGAGAATTGATCAATTCTACAGCAACTTAAAGAACGAAATTATAATTTTCAGCCCAATGAAAAAATTTCAAGTTTAGGAACCCTCTATTGTGTCAAAGAGTTAAAAATTAAAGCAATAAATAAATAATATTGCCATTCTCATATTTGTGAGCTTTTAATGCAAATTAAATTTGCCAGTATAAAGAATGCCTTAATGATCCTTTTACAAGGTCAATACTTACTTTAGTTCCAGCAAAAGATATTTACAGTACAATTATTTATTAAAATTATTTCCGGCCTTTCATTTTTCATCTGTAGTACCCAATGGCGATGTGGATATTTGGTAATAGTGGATGATATAAGTCTTATCTAACTTATATTTAAATTAACTAAATGTTTAAAGTTCAATAACTCCCTTAATATTGATTATATTAAAAAATAGTATTCATAATAATCGTTTACTATGTATAGACATGAAGTACTTAAAATATACGAATAACTTAAACACTCACCTTATATAATAGATAAACTTCACATCCTACCCCAAAAATTATAAATGTGTGTATTTCACATAGACACAAATATTTTTTACCCATGTTATAATTTTAATCTAGGTAAATCAAACCAATAGTTATTTCTTGTGGCATCATGCAGCCATTTATGACATTCTTCTAAGCGTCATATGTAATCCAAGTAGAAATGTTCAGATTCACGGTTTGCAAAATATTCACTTTGCTTGAATACGAAGCGAATTTGACATCGCATTATTCCCAATATTCAATGAGACCCCTTAAGTTTGGTCCAGAGCCACATAAGAGAAATGTCAGAATTATTAAATGTCACTTTTAGTTTTACCTATGTTGTTTGCAGTACAACGAATGGTAAAAAAACTTTTAGTACAAGACCATGCGAAATAGGTGAGTTTGTTATCAGTTGATTATATGTATACATATATGTAAAGTAACTACTATTGTTCAACAAAATATTTGTAGATAGAACCATTTGTCCATGGACACTACACCAGCAGAGGAGCCAAAAAAGAAAACTAGAACAAGTAAATCAAACAACTTACGTATAAGACCGCGCTATCTAAGTGAAAAATGTCTACAGCTCTACGAATCCATCGCACAGAAATTAAGGTCTAATGTTCCACCAACTTCTCCTAAAGAATTTATCTTCGATTACAGTTTTACGTCGTTGCCGAGGGACTTTCCCAAGGTTGCAGAATTAAAACTACCGTGCATTAGACAAGACGGAATTAAATTTTCTATAGAGAATCTCGCAGAATATTTTCAGTGCAAAGATTATAAGTTTAACTTGATTCAATTTTGGTTTCTTGATATAATCACGGATTGTTTGTGGAGGGCGCAAGATGAATTTCAATTTCCCGACGAGCATCAGAAGATTATTTTGGAATGGATTCTGTACATATTCAATTTAATAAGAGGTTTGCATATAAATTCCTTAGCGACTAAGAAGTATAAAATTATTCCAAACTTAATATCCTTTTATGATATGGTTTGCTTTAAACGATTTAAATGTTTCGGTACAGCAAGCACTTATTAAATTAATGTTATTCAGATTATCATTTCATCATAAGAGGATATAACATAGAATTGTAATAAGGAGAATATTAAATTTAATTTATATGTTTAAAATATTTACGGTACGCCGTAATAATTTAAGTATTTGATAAATTAGAATGGCTTTATAATATAGTTTAAATACTATCTAAAATATAATCTGAAAATATTTTCAACATTGTCGCCACTATAAATCTAAAACAATCTAAAATAAAGATTCTTATAATAGAAAAGTGCAGATATTCTTAAAAGCTGAATTTAATAAATATATGTTACTCTATGAAATACTATATCATAAAAGTAACAATTTATCCTAGGAGCTTATTGCCCTCCATATCGACACAATTACATAAATATTAATTATACGCCCATAACACACCATCATAACAGTTACAATAAGACATATATGTATATCTATGTCCACTATAACTGCGGTCGATGATTATTTTATATTGCCGGAAATCCTTATATTTGAGAAGAAGGTTTACTTATTTCCTATGATTAGTTTTGTCATGTTAAATTAACATTATTTTCAAAAATAATATAATATGTACAGTTTTATATTGATAGTTTTACTATATACTTTTGTTATTACATATTTTTTGTAGCACTTTGAAATACATTAACTTTATTTTTAAATAAACAGTTTTAAGACCTTAAAACGGACTTTTCCGCGCGCAGAACATCTCTATCTCGAAATAGAGTGTTTTATGCGACAGTTTTACTTTTTTCAAATAGTCCACCATCGTACTTTCTCATGACCCATGGATAGGGTGGGGTGTGTCCTAGCCACCTCAAAATTAATAGATGTTGTCTAGTAGACGTTCCTAATCAGAATCAGTCGAAACACGATCGATCCGGCACGATTTAATTGAGTAATCGTGCTAACAAAAAAATTTCTCAAATAGTCCACCATTGTACTTTCTCATGACCCATGTACATGATAGAGTGTGTTCTATTCACCTCAAAATCAATAGGTGTCATCTGGGAGGCGTCCCCAATCAGAATCCATCCAACACGATTTAGTTGAGTTATCGTGCTAACAAGAATAAATGCCGACGACAACGCCACACAGGAAAAATTTTTTAAAAACCATTTTTTTTAGGCCGAAAAACGAAAAATAAACCTAAAATAAATTTTATTTTTCAATTTTTCTTTACACGATTACATTACTTTTCCGCTTACAGTGGAGTGCGGATAAGTAAAAGACATTAAATTAAGTACAAATTTAACTCTTTCAGATTTTGTGTTTGAGATGTACCAATATAATTCTTTGTGAAAGAACCAAGAACTTAAAATTTAAGTTAAATTTGAAAATAAGATAATGAAATGTCCTTAAACTTAAAGATACCTTTAATATAATTAACATTTTTTAAATCCTAATGCACGAACTGGAATAAAAGCTTTATATGAAAGTGATGTCCAGGCTCAGTGGAACATAAGGAAGCAATATTCTATACACATAAATTACAAATGATGAAATATAAGTCACCAAATTTTGCTTATATATTAAGATATCCAATAAGTGGTATTAAAAAATGACAAGGAATGACGTTTTCAGTTGACATCTGTAAAAACACTAGACAGAAACGCAGTACTATTGGTTGATATATAGAGTCTGCGAGATCTCAATCATCAATCACCAATCCCGATCTTGTGTGACTAAACCATCCCCATGAGAAGTTGGACCCTTGAATAAGTTACAGTTTTTGTCAATTCTATTTTGGTAAAATTTCAGTAGATTTTTGTTGTTGCTTCGAGTTACATCTACCGTTTAGTGATTGCTCAATTATTATTGAAATTGTGGTAACTTAAACTACTCTTATTTCAATATATATATTTTTATATATTTGTTAATTTATGTATATTTGTTATTAAATTATACGTTTTCCTTTGCTTTGTTAA
The DNA here is from genome assembly GCA_037954035.1 of Rosalia funebris. Taxonomy (NCBI): domain Eukaryota; kingdom Metazoa; phylum Arthropoda; class Insecta; order Coleoptera; family Cerambycidae; genus Rosalia; species Rosalia funebris. Next base: position 22,817,313 of record JAZFAV010000007.1, on the reverse strand, counting down.
ATTCTTTATTGGCTTTGACGAGCAACAATTGTAAGAATTTCTGAAGAAACTAGAGCCTTAAGAGTAACACATATGTAAAATACGTCAACTTAATTTTTAAATAATCGTTAACTGACATACAAATTCAAGTTAATTTTTTATTTGAGTTGTGACAATCAATGTATTTTGGTTTTTCTGAAAGGACCAAGTATTTAAAAAGTAACTAACGTTTGTTTAAAATATTATAAGAGTTGCATTTAACTCAAACAGACATTTAATTTAACTGACCTGTTTTAAATCGTAATTCACAATCTGAAAAAGTAACCATCTAAAAGTTATAGTAATAATCTAAATTACAGATGATGAAATATGTATATTTTATTTATGTGCCTAGGATCTTGCCAAACTACTCTTAAGTTTAAGTCTATTGCAAGGTTACGTTTGCTTAAATGAATATATTGTGATGCAAATATATTATAACACTGGACATTATTTTATTTAATTTTATTTAGCCGCTTTAAGCGTCGATATGAATTTCGGTATATGATCTACTATCAACAAATAATTCTTAATATTAGGTAACCGAAAAAAACGTATAAACAGAATATGGAATAAGTTGGAAGTGTTGAAAGTACCTTCCATTCATACACAATACAGCTCTATAAACGGCGCCTCATTGTCCTTTTAACGTGCTGGAACATCTCTTATTTCTTCCATATTTCTTGGCAACAATCTATGACCCCTTATTCTAGTTTCTGTAAATTGTCAACAGGAACTGCATAATCTAACTGTTTTAAATAGCCCCAAAGTAAACAGTTCAACTGGTTTAAATCCGGCGAACAACGTGGCCCCTCGTTCGCAGGATCGTAATGAGTAAACCATATAGAATCCTTCGGTTCGGATAAGTTTGATTTAAATAGTCTCGAACCAAGTCACTGAAATGAGACTGGAGAGCCATCATCCATGCAAAATGCTTCTGCTCTTAACCCAATGGGTACACCTTAAAGCAAATCCGGTAAATCGTTTATCAAAAACTTCAAATATGCGGGTCCGTTTAAACGCTGAGACATAACATACGATCCTATTAATCTATCTCCCAAAATACATGCCCAAACGTTAATAGAAAACTTATACTGGAATCGTATTTCAAAAATTTCGTGTCGATTTTCATCTGCCCACACATATGGTTGTTATGAAAATTAACAACGTCTTCGCGCGTAAATCCTGATTCGCCGGTGAACAACACTTTATCGATAAAGAAATGGTCCCGGAGATATTTTATTTGCATCCATTACAAAATTCTAATCCAGATTGAAATCTGATCTTTGTAAATGGTATGGACATAGCAGTTGTTTATTAAAATTTCCCATACAGTGCTTTTAGCAATATTTTCTTATACAGAGATTCTTCATGTGCTGACATATGGATTTACTGCAACCAATTGAAGAACCCTTTCTTCTGCTTGCAGCGTCCCCCTAGTACGGTTTCTTCCACAATCAGTCTTCTTTGGCGTGAAAGTACCAGTTTCTCTCAACCTTTGGTGTAAAATACTAAATAATTTATCGGAATTAAGTCGATGATTTGGAAAGGTATTGTGATATAATCTGCATGCCTCTGGAGGCTTCGAATCATAAAAAGAAGTTACCACGTTGTTCGCGAGGGTCGATTACTATATCGACTTTGTCAATTTACCGAAATTCGAACGAAAAGCATTTCGTACATCGAAATGTATTCTATTCATACTAAAAATTTCGTGACACACACACGAAAGCAGCCGTTTAGTAAATAATATCGATTTAAACAGAACTTATTGAGAGTTTACGAATTATTTTTTCTCAAAAACTACTAGTCTCACAGATTTTGACAATAATACCATTTTTATGTAAAAAATACCGTTTAATAGTATTTTCTAAAATATATTCTAAAAATGCTGCATTTAAGGAAAATACTAGTGATTAAACGCGGTTACCCCCCTGTCAGTACGGTCCTAGCTGAGAGTGCAATCAACTAATAACTGCTTTTGTTGGTGGTAAATCATACACCGAAATTCATATTGATGCTTAAAGCGGCTCCAGAGAAATAAAATAAGAACCCGTTCTCGGGCGCAATCTTTAAACCGCCATACACCCTTAGAACTAATTTGCGGACGGATATGAAAAGTTTTTCATATCCTCTTATGTAGAATCACCTCTGAAATTATTCGAACGGAATGTCCGGACACCCTGTAAGCATAAAATGATACCTTTAATATACAGTATGCATGAATGACATTATTGTAACCATATCTATAGGAGAATCTATGTCTATATATCACCCTATCATTTTACTGATCTATATCTATATAGATCACCCATTCATGTTACTGACGCAAAGCAACGTGTTTCACTTTTATTAGCTATATGTCGAGCAACTAATATGAGTGCCTATCATAGTCTAGAATACAATATTTTAATATTCACATTAGGGGTACATAAGATCGAAATCGATCAATTCTAAATTAAGAAATTGTATAACATTAACAAGACACGAAAGCGACATGGTGAGTTGTGATTGTGCAATCTGATTCGGAAAGTTTTCGTTTACCGTATATAATTTTATTTAACTTATCATAATGTACAAAAGCGCGGCCCGAATCCTTGCGTCATTTCGCTCATATCACGTAGGAGTGGGCCTTTTTCAGGATAATAGGACTTTGTTATTTTACACCTACTCATTGTCCTTAGTATAAATTATTCAATAAAGATATGTATATTTCGATGAGAATACTCCACGTTGCTGCGACCCATTCCATGAATTCATTTATTGCCATTGATTATGAAAGAAACATATTTGTGTTGATAATAAATTTAAAATAAAACTATTTATTATATATCAATTACATATTATGGACTGATTACATATTAATTATATATTATACTAATTACTTATGTTTAATATATCAAATAGTGATACCTAAGTAATTTTTCTTGTGAAAAATCATCTTTAGTATATAATTCCCACACCGTCAAAAGTCTTGAACCCCCTATGTTTTGTATTAGTAAATCATTTTTTTCAAATATTGTATTTGTTTTTCAAAGTATCTTTTTTCTAAATGCTTTTTTTTAATACAGGAATACTTTTTAAAAAATTAGTTAATTATAAAACAATGAGAAAAAAATTTACAATTTATAAGTAAATTTGTTATGGCAAAAATTAATAAAACATATTTTTTAACAAATTAAACTACAACTTATGTAATAGTCAGTATGGCCTCTTTTATTTCTCAGTAATATATTGACATGCCTGTACATTGTAACAATCAAACGGTTGATAATTTCTTGAGGAATATTGTTCCATTCCTCTATTCCTGCTGCAGCTAACTCTTCCGCATTTTGGGGTGGGTTCAAGCGTTTGTGAATTTCTCTAGAAATAGAATCCCATATGTTCTCAATGGGATTCATATCTGGGGAATTAACTGGCCAACCTAGTCGGATAATATATCCCTGTTCAAGTACCTCTTGAACAGTTCTTGCGCGATGTTGCCTCGTGTTGTCGTCCATGAAGATGAAATTGTCACCTAATTCGTCGCGTAGGGGATAAATAATGGGCCAATAACACTTTCAATATAAACTTAACTTGTCATATTCTGATTTGTGGGAATTAACGGCGTACGTAGAAAGTGAGTCCTGAAGGCTAGAGCTGAAGAATTTCAGTGTCTACGGGCATATTGAATCAAATACTGATCCTGCCGTTCATTTGACACTTGAGACCGACCACTACGTGATCTTCTTTCCATTGTCTCTAATTCTTGATACCTATGCACTGTTCGCACAACAGAAGATCTAAGAATAACTAACATCTCGGATATCTGATGATTGAAATATCCATCATGCAAAGCAATAATTCTTGCCCTATTAAATGTAGAAATCTCACGTCATGGCATAATAACGAAAGAAAAGTATCAAAGTCGCTTTGCTAAATATGCAATAAAACTGACGAATAATTAAAATATATATAACTAACCAACAATATTTTATCTAGAAATTTATTTGATCTTGTTTGACAGCTAAATAATTTACCTTTGTTTCCTAGCAACGAAAACAAAATAAACATGGTCGAAATCTGTAATATACGGGGGGGTCCAAGGTTTTTAACGATGTGTGTATATAGATTGATAAATAGATATGTTGTTTTTGACCGTTTTTAAGTAGAACAAATACGCCTTTATTTTTGACAAATTTTAATACCCCAAAAGGGTCTCCATTAACTATATGACATTGACCGGCATGCGTGTAAGTACTTTGTATTAAACGTTCAATAAGGTCCGGGTTAATATTACTATTTCGTTTCGAATTCATTGTCTCAGGTCTTCACCGTTATTTAACCTATTGAAATAGACAATTTCAAGTTTATTTATTATAAACGGTAAATAACAAATACATAATGCGGGGTACACTCATTTTTACTAAAGAAGAAGGAATGCAATTTAAAAATTACAATGATGAACTCACAGTTAAAGCAAAAAATCTGAAAAAATCTGTGCGTTAATTAAAGTTTTTCAAAAAATCATTTAATAATAGTTATTTACATTATTAGTGGGATAGGGGCATCATTACATCACGAGTCGGAATATTGCCATGGCGAGGTCGTAGACCGAGTCATGGTAATCACACGAGTGATGTAATGTGCTCTAGTTCACGTGTGATGTACAACATTTTATCTACGACCGCTTGGATAAGAGAAAGAGATTAAAAACCGATTTTTTACAAAAAATTCAGATTTAACATTTAAATAATTATGATATCCATTAAAAGTTACTTAAACATTTTCATACTAAATCAAAGTAACATGATTCATGAAATTTGTTAAAACAATAATAACAATCCAGTTGCTTTAAATAACGCTCAGTTTTGTGGGTTTCTCGTCGCGTTCTGCGTCATCTACGTCGAAAATCTTACTCTAAATCTGGCTAAAATAGCAGAAAGCATAAGTGACTCAGACAGTATTCCCTCGGATATAGAAGAAGCTGCGACCAGTGTCGTAGCTATGTTGCTGCCGGGAAAATCAAGATTGAAGTATGAAAAAGCTTATGAGCGGTTCATTAAATGATGTGATGTGACAAAAAAGTAAAAACTCAAACTAACAAGAAATTTTTGCTAGCATACTTTAATTATCTATCGAGAAACTACAGATCTTTTAGCCTTTGGGTTTTCATTCGATGTTGAGGGCACCAATCTATATGAAAAATAAAGTGGATATCAGCAAGTACAGTCAACTAGTTGCGTATTTAAAAAGGCAGTTGGAGGGGTACAGACCTAATAAGTCGGACATATTTACGAAAGATGAGATAGGGAGGTTCCTGAAAGATGCCGACGATGAACAATTTTTTCTTGTTAAGGTAAGATATTCTTAAAATATTTATCAATCAGCCAAAAACTTATGTTACAAGAATCTAAAAATCTCAGTCTAATACGATTTTTGTTACTTTGGTAAAAAACAAACTAAATGAAACTGATATGACATAACATAAAAATTAGGTTTATAGGATCTTCATATAATTTTAACAGTAATATTCTTTTTAGGTTATATTGATAATTGGAATTGCTGGAGCATGCAGAAAAGAAGAGTTCACTAAATTACTTTTGGAAAATGTTAAAGATGAAGGGTCGGCTTTTCATACAAAGATCCCAAACACCAAAACGAAAATTTCTCGAGAACTTTTTGTGACAGCTGGTGGCATCCAAGGAATTAACATGGTAGAATTAATTCGAAAATATTTGGCTTTACGTCGTCAGCATACTGATCATGCAAGATTTTTCGTTAGATATAGCAAAGGGTCCTGTGTAAAACAGCCTGTTGGCATCAATACGTTTGGCAGTATGCCAAAAACCAATTTGAATTTGCCACATCCTGAAGAGTACACTGGTCACTGTTTCAGGCGTTCCTCTACTTCCATGATTGAAGATTCAGGAGCAGACCTTTTAACTGTAAAGCACCACGGAGGTTGGAAATCTAACACAGTTGCCGAGGGATACATTGATACGTCGAAGAAAAATAAAAAGAAAGTAGCAATGAAGGTTCTTGGAGAAAACGAAGTCTCAACAAGTAGTTGTTACATGATTAATTCAACGTTGGAAATAAGCAATAACAATACGGCGCAACTAACCACATCAGCTGGTATAAATCTATCAAAATGCAAAAATTGTGTCATTAATATTTATAATAACAAATAATTATTGTATTGTTTCTAGTTTCAATAAATGTTTACTTCTTCGTTTATAATTCTTGAAAATTAAAATGAGTTATGTAATGAGTTCCTTACATAACGGTGATGTAATAGAGACAATTACATAACTAAAAATAGTTCAATGAACCCCATATTACAGCACGGTCGTAGATAATAAAAATGGAATACTGTGCGCACTTTAGCACCACTCAAGCGTTGTGTAAAGCACAGCGCGAACACAGCAATTTTATTTAGTTTTTATTAATTTTATAATGTATATAATTTAATATAACCCGAACACTAAGAAGACATAGGAATGTGGTTCGATACCTTAACCAGAATAAATTTTGTAAATCGGATATGGACGATTTCAATAAAATTCATGAAATAGGTCGATTGCTAATTTTAGTTTCCCAAACTTAGGGAGTTTGGGAAACTTTACTGATATTTACCCTAAAGGTTGCAACGGCCCCCAACTTGTTTTCAAATGTAATAGTATATTTTGAAGCCCTATTTAAACTCAGTTTAAAGAAATTTGTTTGACTGTGTGATAGTGTGAAGTGTAATATTATGTCGCATTTTATTTTTGTATTAGTATTACTGTGTCATTTATGATTTTACATTTGAAAACTTGTTTACAAAATATCTTATCTAACAGAAGACTTTTACATTGAAATTTTAACGATCACTGGGTCTGGCGAAATGTAATAAACTCAAATGGAGGTTGGTAAATTATTTAGGGACAGATTTACCATCGATTAGCCAAAATACAATCAGTAAAGTAATATTGGGTATTATTACCAAGTGCTTCGCCATGTAAAGGATGTAAGTATCTAAAGAGTGGAACAGTATTGTTAATAATGATACCAAATTAATAATGTTTTCTTCTAATGAAAGTATATTTACTCTAAATGGTGAAGTGAATCGACTTTATTGGACTGACAGCAACTCTTACTGTATACGGAAAAGTCGTACTTACCCAACATTCACAAAAAAATAATTTTGTGGGCTGGAATAATAGGTGAGCCGATTCCTAGATCGTTATTTTTTAATAATAATCTTGTTGATCCAACATAACTAGATTTCCTTAGACATATATGAAAGAAACGGTACCTATTTTGAACACCTTTTGTGAAAAAGTGATCAATAATATAACGTACGTTTTTATTCACTTTACACGTAATAATTTGAAAATTTTATAAAGTGATATGTGCGTTTTATTCCTTTCGATATAACCTTTCAAACGATGTATTACTTCACATACTCTTATGCTTCATAAAGAAAGTTGGAAATAAAACTCAATAATTCACCTGTTTCAGAAATTTTCATTAAACTCCTCCATATTCCAATTACAGAATTTAGGCCAGTTAAGGTTTCCACAATATATGTAATACACATATTTTTTATACATTAAATTTAGAAATCCAATTGTAATAGGTAACTTTTTGTATTATTTTCTTTGCTTCCTTTTATTCACTGCCTTCGGGATAACAAATATTTAAATGTCGAAAAGACAAATAAATGTACAGTAAATAACGACTGTATACCTCTAGAATTTACGGCTGAATTACCTATGTTAGGATATGGACACGCATACATTGAAAAACATTGTTTTATTTATCTTGTAGACATATAATTATAATGCCTTGGTTTGCGAATTTTATACCTTTCAATCACATTTTATATAAAAATAATTATATATATATATATATATATATATATATATATATATATATATATATATATATATATATATATATATATATATATATATATATATATAACAAATAATAATTTTTGTATAATAAATACAATATTTTAAAAGTGTATATTAAGCATATTTTCAATAAGTATTCTACATAAATAACTATTTTTTTAAATTGTGAAAGAAGATGATACTTTAAATGAAAAAGTTGCATTTTTCCTATACAGAATACAAATATACACAATATACACAATAAAAAACTCAGAAAAGTGATTTTTTTTTCTAAAATTGTACCGAGAGAGTACATTTGTACAGGTTGTCATAGTAATAATCCTTGCAGCATAATGGTTTACCAAATACCACAACGATATATTCTAATAATTAGTACCAATGATAATACTGGTACTTACTGATGCATGGTATCAGAATAAAATAATTGATTTCATCAAAATAATAAATGTATATAAGTCACGTTATAGAGCCCATGTATAGAGCAAAAAATGAAGTACATAATTTTCCAAACATGTCACAATAAACAGTAAGTAAAGAAAATATGTTAATTGAAATATAGCAATAATTGGAGAAGGGAACACAGCATTCTTCACTGAGATAGTTTTGTATCAAACTCTATACCATATACTACGGAAAATTACACACAACATCTCATGTCTATAACTTCTCATATTTATAACTTGCAATATCTCATATTTCATTACAAGCTAGATGTAAGATGTAAGTTTTTCTACATTTTCTAAGAACGCATAAAAATCATGTGAAATACAATGAATGTTTCTTTCGGCTCCTATATTCACATTTCATACAAATAGGGTAAACCTGGCAATCGTGACCCACCATTCGAAGAATATTCTAAAATGTAATTGAAATAGCTGACATCAACAATTTCTTGAAATCTAGGGTGGGACACATTTCACATCATGTATGGGTAAGGGTCTTATGTGCCCCAGTAAAGCGTCTCTGTTTGTCTTTTTTCCTTTTCCTCTAATTTTGCCACCGCAATTGTTGCATTTCTCTAAAAAGTTTGTGCAATCTTCATGTAACTAATCAGAACACTGCAAACACTGAATCCAGTCACTTTTCTTCTTCGTATTCTTCACTCGATTCGCTGAGCTGTAACTCTTCTTCACTATCTGATGAATAAGAAGATGCTTTTGAAAAATTCTTCTTACGTTTTGATGGTACAGTTATCAACTTTTTCTCTTGCGACTTCTTATTTTCTTCAAATACTTTACGAGTTGTTAAATGACTTTCTGATGTCAAAACCTTAACGTTATGTTTCCTTTTACTTAATTTATGATGTATAAGAGGCAATGAACTAACTATTTATAAGGTATTAGTTGGTATTTCTTCTTGTGAAACAACAGAAGCATGTGATGTAGGCATCTGGATATTTAATTCATCGAATATGTGGGGGTACTCGGCAAAGAAATGTCATTTATATTTTGAATTGACTGTGGATTATCATTGATTGCGGATTTTCATCACTGTTTCTAACTGATTTATCAGAAATGCTGGAAAAGTATTCAGGAATAGCATTAGGCGCAAAGGAATACATCCGTGTTGCTTTAAATCCTGAAACGCCAATTGCTGGTATTGCAGACTTGTACCAGGCATCACCAATCATTTTTGAAATGTGACATCGACTCAAAGGCCTTCTTTTGGTGTTGATAAACCAAGTGGTAACTTCAGATATGTAACTTTTGAATGGCTTAAAAAACTTCTGTCCAATGGTTAGAGAGCCTGGGTAGTGTGGTTGGGTAGACAAAGGATGATAATGTCATTTTCGTTAGCCAACTGTAGCATTTTATATGATTTGGATTAAGAGGAATGACCATCTAGAAACAGAAGAACTTTCCCATCTGGCTCTCGTAGAATGAAATGATTCCTCATCCAGTTGAAAAATAGTTCAGCGTTGATGACAATTCTTGATTCATAAACACATCTGAGCCAGGCAGTAGACCCTCAGAAAATTCAGGTCTTTTATATTTTCCCTTGAACATCAAAACAGGTGGAAGAAATGTGCCCTCGGCATTGCAACACGCAGTCAAAGAAATATTTTCACCTTTTTCGATGCTGGTTACAGTACTAACACATTTTGGACCCTTGCTGGCTAGTACGCATACAGTTTTATTGTTAACTTGAATACCGCTCTCGTAAATATTGTAGATTCTTTCTAGTTTAGCAATAAAAGCATTATCAGTTAGTACACTTTATGAATAAAATTTCTCATATAAAAAATTACTAGATATATGCATGTTTCAAATTAGTATGTTTGTTTATTTCATTAATTTGGTAAACACACCCCCCTATTTTATAATTGCATTGTAGTAGAACTAACCCTTCCTACGAAATAGCTTCACTCTCAGTAACCGAGTAAAAAAACACAAGAGAAAAAAATAATTTAAGAAAAGTTAACAAACTGTTACAAATATGCAAAACTGTTAAAATTTCGTTTTATAGAAAGCTCATAAATCTCTTCAATCTCTTCAAATCAGTGTCTCTTTGTTGGGTTAGACAATTCCCTAAATAATTAAATAATTGTTTTCCGACGTTTTTTAAATCTTTGGCATCAGACATTATAGAGTAGCTACAATTTCACCAAGAGATTCAAGATTACGATCTCTTTGATATTTGTGTTAAAAATTTTTGTTCTCGTATATCTCCATAAAAAGAAATCATTTGGGGATAAATCAGGCGATCTTGAAAGTCATTTAATTTTGCCACTTATAAGAGAATAAGTTTTCGAAAAACGCTTGTATACCTCTCGCATAATCAACAGGACAACCGTTCGAACAGCTGGAATTATATGATGTTCCAACAAATTTAAATATTTTTCTATTTTAAGTTTGCCATCAATACGGCCAATAATGTTGTGTCCTAGAATTCCAGCTCATACGTTAATTTCTTTCCCTTTCAGCACTCCACTATACACGGAAAAGTAATGTAATAATCTATAGAAAAATTGAAAGAAAAATTTTTTGGGTTTATTTTTCGCTTTTAGACCTAAAAACCAAAAACAAACAGTTCTAAAATCTTAAAACTTTTCTTTTATTAAGATTTTTCCGCACGTAGAACATCTCGAAATTGAGTGGCCGAGAAAAAATAAATCAACACATAAATGCAGAATATGTGTTATATATAACAGTTTTACTTTTTTCAAATAGTCCACCATCGTGCTTTCTCATTACCAATGGACAGGGTGGGGTATATCCTATCCACCTTAAAATCAATAGATGTCGTCTGGTAGACATCCTTAATCAAAATCAGTCGAAACCCGATCGATCCGACACGGTTTAATTGAGTGATCGTGCTACAAAAAAAAATCTCGAATAGTCCACCATTGTGCTCTCTCACGACCGATAAACAACATGGCAGAGTGTGTTCTATCTACCTCAAAATCAATAGGTATCGTCTGGGAGACATCTCCGAGAAGAAACCCGATTTATCCGACATGATTTAATTGAGTTATCGTGCTAACAAAAAAATTTCTCAAATAGTCCACCATCGTGCTTTCTCATGACCCATGGACAGGGTGGGGTGTATCCTATCCACCTCAAAGTCAATAGGTGTCGTCTGGGAGACGTCCCCGATCAGAATCAGTCAAAATCCGATCGATCCGACATGATTTAGTTGAGTTATCGTGCTGTTTAGTTGAGTTATCGTGCTGTATCGAGCTGTTGTGTGTAACGACGACAACGACAACGACAACGACAACGACAACGACAACGACAACGACAACGACAACGGCAACGGCAACGGCAACGACAACGACAACGACAACGACAACGACAACGACAACGACAACGACAACGACGCACGCACCCACACACCCACACACCCACACACACCCACACACACACACACACACACACCCACACACACCCACCCACACACACACACACACACACACACACACACACACACACACACACACACACACACACACACACACACACACACACACACACACACACACACACACACACACACACACACACACACACACACACACACACACACACACACACACACACACACACACACACACACACACACACACACACACACACACACACACACACACACACACACACACACACACACACACACACACACACACACACACACACACACACACACACACACACACACACACACACACACACACACACACACACACACACACACACACACACACACACACACACACACACACACACACACACACACACACACACACACACACACACACACACACACACACACACACACACACACACACACACACACACACACACACACACACACACACACACACACACACACACACACACACACACACACACACACACACACACACACACACACACACACACACACACACACACACACACACACACACACACACACACACACACACACACACACACACACACACACACACACACACACACACACACACACACACACACACACACACACACACACACACACACACACACACACACACACACACACACACACACACACACACACACACACACACACACACACACACACACACACACACACACACACACACACACACACACACACACACACACATACACATACACATACACATACACACATACACACATACACACAAAATGATTTAAGACTCATTTTTTTTTTGGTTTTTAAGCCAAAAAACGAAAAATAAACCCTAGAAAAAATAAACAGTTATAAAACCTTAAACGGACTTTTCCACACGTAGAACATCCCGAAATTGAGTGGCCGGGAAAAAATAAACCAACACATAAATGCAAAATATGTGTTTTATGCGACAGTTTTACTGTTTTCAAATAGTTCAACCTCGTGCTTTCTCATGACCCATGAACAGGGTGGGGTGCATCCTATCCACCTCAAAATCAATAGATACGATTTAGTTGAGTTATCGTGCTAACAAGAATAAATGCCGACGACAACAACGACACACACACAGCAAAAAATTTTTAAACATCATTTTTTTTTGGTTTTTAAGCCGGAAAACGAAAAATAAACCCAAAAAAAAAGTTGTTTTTTCACTTTTTCTTTACACGATTACATTACTTTTCCGCTTATAGTGGAGTGTGGAAAAGTAAAATTGTTTTTGCACTATTATATGACTTTTCCGCGTAGTGGAGTGCGGAAAAGTAAAACGTTATCGGTCACTAAGGTTACTGTTAGACAACCAACGATACACAATTTGAACATTTAATTCAACTGATTTTTTAAGTAATCATTGCATTAAATTTATTATTTTTAAATTACAGAATTGTTTTTCCTTCATTTATTTATTTAACCTATACGCTTCGCAACCATCTGTTTAAAGCAACACATCGCCACCTTGCGAGCACGGTTCGAAATTCCTAGTCTTTCATTTCAAATATTTCACGTTGAAAGACGTATATATTCGTGCAAGTTAGAATGCACTGAAATTTATTGTATAGCATAAAAACATTGTAATAACATGAGCATTATTATAAAAACCTATTTTGGAGTGGTAGATACTTCTGTTTTTCGGCGAAAAAGTACCTATTTCAAAAAGGAAAAAGCATGTTGAAGGCTATCAAGTCACTGAGGTATAAGAAGAGATAAGTAACAAGAGCATAACGTTGACAGGCTTAGTTTTAAGAAGAACTCCTGGTGCTCATAGCACAAATAAAACATGAAAATAAACAGTTTTAAAACCTTAAAACGGACTTTTCCGCACGTAGAACATCTCTATCTCGAAATTGAGTCGCCGAGAAAAAAAAGATACACATAAATGCCGAATATGTGTTTTATGCAACAGTTTTATTTTTTTTTTTCAAATAGTCCACCCTCGTGCTTTCTCATAACCTATGAAAGGGTGGGGTGTGTTCTATCATCTACCTCAAATTCAATAGGTGTCGTCTGGTAGACGTTTTTAATCAGAATCAGTTGAGACCCGATCGATCCGACACAATTTAATTGAGTGATCGTGGTAACAAATAGAAATTCTCAAATAGTTCACCATTGTGCTTCCTCAGGACCCATGGACAGGGTGGGGTGTGTCCTATTTACCTCAAAATTAATAGGTGTCGTTTGGCAGACGTCCCCGATTAGAATCAGTCAAAACCCGATCAATCCGACACGATTTAGTTGAGTTATCGTGCTAACAAAAAAAATTCTCAAATAGTCCACCCTCGTGCTTTCTCATGACCCATGGACAGGGTGGGGCGTATCCTATCCACCTCAAAATCAATAAGTGTCGTCTGGGAGGCGTCCCCAATCAGAATAAGTCAGAACCCGATCGATCCGACACGATTTAGTTGAGTTATCGTGCTAAAATAAATAAATGCCGACGACAACGACACACGGACCCACAAAATGGTTTAAAATTTTTTTTTTTAGTTTTAGGCTGAAAAATGAAAAATGAACCCTAGAAAAAAAATTTTTACACGATTTTTTCCACTATACTTTTCCACATATAGTGGAAATGTAATGTATATAAGCCTGTAGTACAGGTATAATTAGCGATTTTTTAACTTGAAAATTATTTTATCCACTGATAAAATATTTGTAGCTAAACGCTGATAATACTGTTAATGATACATATTGTATGTGCAAAACAGGTCTGGCCTTACGCAAACATGCAGCTGCAATTTACATATTTGTCAATATGGAAAATACATGCTCTAAAATCGACCAACCCATAATGTGGAATAAGCCACCCCAATCTCAACTTGACAAGTGCCGCAAAGGCTGTGCGATTAAAATTTTATTTCCTTCTGGAAATCCTGATAAAAGCAAACAATTTACTTTTAAAGATTGAAATCGTGAGCGATGAACGCCTGACCGAAAAATCACCTGTTGCAAAAGTAGTTAATGCAGCCATTAAATGTATTCTGAATTCGAACATTCAGAATTTGAGGAGCATGCATTTGAAGAAAAACTGCTCGAGTTTTAAAAGACCTGTTCAATTTACAGATTAATAGTAAATACAAGATTTACTACAGTTACAGATCGGAAATCGTATCAGATCTATGTGTAAAACTATCATGATTAACAGCAATAAAGCTCACGCAATAAAAACGAGACAATACAGTTTTGAATCTTTGGCGCAACAATTTATTAAAAAAAATACAAGGGCACTTTGAATGATGCAATGCGATATGCTTTTATGTAAAGAATTAGAAACAACGGAAGTTCTTGAACAACAATTTGGTTTTACAGTACATCAAGGCGGTCTAGTTGCATGTTTGAAGCAACCATTTCTGGCATGCAGTTCAAACGGTATAATTTTTAACGATGAAAAAATCAATTACTGGAAATTAAATGCCCTCACAAGTGTAAAAACACTATTGTTCTTGATCGAAAGAAGAATATTTCCTTGATTTCCTATTTAAAATTCGATGAGCTAGGCAACGTGCAATTGATAAAATCTCAAAAATATTATAGTGAAGTGCAAGTCTCTATGTACATTTTAAATTGTGATAGTTGTCATTTTTATGTCTATTCTTCGAATGATCAAGTTCATGTCGAAATTTCTAGAGATAAGGATTTTTTACAGTAAACAATTCCAAAAATTGAATTATTTTATAATGAGTATTTCATAAAGCTTTTTCGTAGAGACTGTGTAAATTGGGTAACATTACGTATATTGGATAACAAAAAATTATATAAAAATTGTTTATTCTTTTTTTTTTACATTTACAATTTTCCACAGTACAATTTTACAAGTAAATTAACATAATATTTATTGCAGACTTTGGAAACGTTACTTTAGTCGTTACTCAATCGTTACTTTTTGTATTCAATACAACTAATTCAAATTACTGCTAATTCTAGTGAAATATTTGTTAACAGAATTTGCACTCTTTTTTACTAAATGCAGAGGTGGTATTTGTGCATTTTAATCATATGCATGTTGAATTGGAAAATTAAAAGTTTAGATTAATGAATATAAACTGTAGCATACATATCTTCACTCGTTACTTTTGATTTTGTATTTTCTAACTCATTCAATATGCGATTGGAATGCATAAATCTTACTCCTGAATCTAGTAAAAATTTTCCAAATTTCGTTAAAAATATTTCTTCATAATTGCCTGCAATTTGAATAAGTTACATTAAATACAAAAAGTAACGTTGAAGTAACGAGTAAAGTAAAGTTTCCAAAGCCTGATTTATTGAAATACAATATGAAATATAACAGTAAAACAGAATATTCGGAAATATCCGATTCAATATGGTTTGTTTACTTTTCATAAAAACTAAGGGTTGCACATTCTTGTCGCCACGATGGCCCCACCAATGGTACTTGTGAAGCGTATACTCCTACTAATATAATTGTTATCGTATGTAAAAAATGTACTCTTGAATGCTTTGTAATAAAAAGGAATTTTCCATTGAAAAATATCTATGACGTCATACCTCTTACACAAATTACTCTGTATGTAAATTATTTAAAAAATGCGCAACTAAAAACAAAATTTTACCAGTCCGAGAGTTTTGTCCAAAATTTACTCCATGACTTTTTAAGAAAATTATTCATTACCAGGAGCGTAGCGTACATGAATGCGAGTGATGTGTCTCATCCCTTAAAAA
Source organism: Rosalia funebris (assembly GCA_037954035.1). Lineage (NCBI taxonomy): Eukaryota > Metazoa > Arthropoda > Insecta > Coleoptera > Cerambycidae > Rosalia > Rosalia funebris. The sequence goes on along the minus strand of JAZFAV010000007.1, from coordinate 22,800,814 downwards.
ATTGGCAAACTAGTGTTATTTAAAAGTTCAATCGATTTATTTAATTACTACAATTTTTTAATTATTTTAAACCGACCGCAAACATACATTATTTACTTTAAACGCTACCATCAACTTTTTTTCAAATCGGCCGTGAAGGCCTCCGATATTATTGAGTCGCCCGTTAGATGGGCGAAAAGGTCAGTGATCTTACGCAGTCAACAGTGGAACCTCGAGTGGGTGTTGTTATTTCCGGACTCAATTATGCGATTTTGTGAACGCATCTTGGCGACTGTCGCCATAACATAAGGAAGATTTGGAAGCGCTGTTTCAGGTAATTGTGTGAAAAATGAAAATGAGGAATGGGATCGAGAAACCATTATTTGTACTAGAGGCCTTTTAAATTTATTGCGCAACTTTGATTTTAAATTTTTCTTAGCAGTTTTTCTGCAATATTCCCACATTCCGAGAGAGTCTTTAAAATTCTACAGACGAAAATATCAGATATTGCAGATATTATTGCAGTAACTACACTGCAATAAAAAGATCGCCGATTTCAAATCACATATTCAAAAAAATGAGAAACGAGTTTAGTGACATTTGGGACCGTATGGACAGATTTGTGTTAGAAAATCAATCATCAAGTGAAATAATGCATTTGGATTTAATTCCTGTAGAAGATAAGAAAAGCACATACGCACGATTGTTTTATGAAATTTTGGACGTTATTACTTTGAACATTAGTGAACAGTTTAGTGAAATTTCTAAACTGAAATTCGTCAATCTAATTTCCACACAATTTACTCCATTCGTGAAACGCTTTCCCACCGAACGTTTTTCTTCTTTAGTAGATACATACGGAACATTCTTCGGCGAAAATTGTTTACAAAGTGAACTTTCAGTGATTTATAGTGATCCCGATATGAAAAAGAGCACTGTGTTTAAGCTAAAAGAAAATCATTTTCATGTTTAAAGAGAATAAAGGCTGATCTGCGAAATTCTCAAAAGCAAGAAAGACTGTCAGCTTTAGCATTAATAAATATTGAAAGTACCTTATTAGAAGATATGATATCGTCTCCAACATTTGAAGAAACAATGATAGATGTTTTCGCTGGACAAACAAAAACCGAAGAATTGATCTTGATTTAAAAAATTATGATATATACTTCGGCATAATCATTTTAGGTTAGTGTCTTCTTTTATTTTTACCATTTTCATATGGCCTACCATATATCTGACTCTTCCCCTTATAAAATTTTTATAACATCCCTAGATTCTTTCCCCACGTTACGCCTCCTTACCTTTCGGGACACCGTATTAATACATATATAATAAATTAGGACATACATTTTTGAGTGAATAGCCCATAGAAAACATAACTGCGGGGCACAATTAAAAATAGTATCACTTATGCGGGTAGTTTTTTAATAGTTAATGTTAGATGCTGAATTATTTCGCTAGTACATTTTTCTAATCTGTTATAGGTTACTAAATAAGTAGATAATGGTCGAAATGAATAAGTGCGCGTATCATAACTTTGACTATAAAATCTATTTTCTGGCCCGCGGCCAACCACAGTTTTTTATTATTTATTTGGAATGTAATATTATTTTCAAGTCTCTTGCGCATAGATGTTAAATATTTTTACAACCTACTTCATCTGGGATGTTTCCATATAGGATTGTATTTACTCCAAAACTGATGAAATGGTACATTATTTGATATAAATAGTAGCACATTATACGAATACTGCATGAAGATTAAAGAGAATATAAATTCGGTATAAGAACTTTGGCCACGTTATATTTCTATATATAATATATTACACAATATTTATGTAAACTGCACTGTTTCCATAAAGATATTGTAATATGTCACATTTTATACATAAGACTTTTTAAAGGCCAATAAATTTCTAATACAATTGGAATAAGTTATATGAGGCCCGTTATGTATTAAATCGGGAAATTCCCACATAAACTTTCTCAAATTTTATGCGAATATTCGCGAGTTACTGCAAACTGTCGTCATATTAACGTTATATGAAAATCGCAGAAGTAGATATAGAAATATAAATATTTAAAATGAAACAACGAACAAAATAACAGAACCGCAGCAAAACTAAATTGAATTAATTGTGCCTACATCGATTCAAATACCTTAGGTTTATCCGACCGGCTACTCGACTGCCCCAAAGATACACAAGTGTGAGACTAACTATACATCATTTACGGTGGGCAGCTTTGCATGTGAATACTAATTTATAATCAATGGCAACGAATATCGCTGGGATACTGTTTATGTTTATCTAAATAATGTAGTATAATTTCTCCACCATAGTATATTTGAGCTCGCCCAAGTATTAATCTTAAGTTTATTAAGTAACTCAATGATTAGTGAGCATTAGTTAACTACCTAGCTCCAGTTCTCAGACCATAGATTGTTATATTACTATCACTGATTATTTTTATCGAATTCTTAAATCAACGCAAACAGTTTCAATTGTCGACTTTTTATTAAAAATAAAACATGATGGTGATATTTTTTTAGGTTAAATTCTCGTGAATAATAATTTTCTAGAACTGGGAACTACATATATTTTTACTTTTTCCTACTTTCCTGTAAAATATCATTATATACTCTCATTTTAGACAATTAGGCATAGCGATATATTTATATAAATTACTAGATGCTCACCAACGAGTTTTATCTATTTTAGTGAGAACTACATTTATTCGTATTATTAATGCAGACCTAAAATTGATGAGCCATCCATATTGTATAGATTTCACAAAAGCATATATCATTCCATCGAATACAAAGGATAGGCGCCAGTTTTTCTCATCGCTTATTTTCTAACGAAAATCCATCATACTAAATATGAATATAGGTCACTTAGGGTATATTAAATATTGTGCTGCGGAATTCTGTTGATGTATTTTTTATAGTGTAGCGTTAATGGTAATAAGTGATCCTAACTGTAGGCATAAATATTTAATATCAGCCTAAGACAATGACAAGAGACAATGAATAATTTTGGAAGAATTTTGTATTTAATTGTATAAGAAAAGACATATTTTACAAATTTCTGAATAATATCTACAAATGATTCTTCCAAATGTAGCCCAGTTTTTAGAACAACATATTTATGTTCAGAAGCTTAATGAAATAATTTGGCAGTTGGACCAAACCCTTTTGTAGAATGTTTTAAATATTCAGCAACATGTAAGTGTCCATAGCCACCAACAAGCCAATATTTAATTCCTTTAGATATATTTTTGGGGATTTAATTAAAAGACGAAGTTGAATAACAATTTTAATGAGTATTAAAATGATTAAAACTAAGATTAAGGAGATATTTAAAAACCAAACCATGACAATAATAGTACTATTTCAAGCTGTTTTCATTCGAACATTATTCAGCTGTAAAATGTAGTTTTTCATTGTTATTTTTATGTTGAAAATTACTGGTGTTCTTTTCAGAATTGTATTTTATTTCTTATAATATTTTAAACTTTTTTAATAATGTTGTCATCATTCAGTATCCAAAAAGTATACATCCATTACAAGTACTGTATATTTACTATATAAAAATATTTCAACTAGACCTATCACCAACCTTCACATATATGAGAAAAGAGTTTAAAAGAAAACGTATAAATATATAGTGTTTCTTAAAAAACATTTTAAAGGGGGATCACATCAAAACAACCCGAGATATAATCATGTTAATAGTCAAACAGAATATAATTGACACATTACAGCTATAGTGTTTATTATCTATATATCAAAATTAATGAAGTTTGTACATATATCAATTTAAAAATAAATCCGTGTATAAGTTGATTTAAATTCAGAAATAACAACAATTTATGCAAAATAAACATTGCTAATAATATTTAGTGACATCCAGTACCAATTTTGTACTTTTAGTTCACTGTTATACAAGAATTTATATTTAGTTTTTTTATAATTCTTATGATTCCTGAAAAAAACATTTTGATCTAAATTTTTTTGAAATATAGTTAAAACAATTTTTTTACTAATTCACGCAATCGTACTAAAACATTTTAAACTAGGGACATATTGTGACTTAGATGAAAACATAACCGAAATAATATTTCTGAATAATTGGATAAACTTACCAGATTATTTATTTATAGCTATTAGAATATATAAGTTATAATATTTCAACTAAAAATTATCAGATTGATTGTTTATAGTAACAAGTCATTTTTGAATGGTAAATCTATGGTTATCTAGTAATAGCAATTTAAATTTTCTTAGCTGTTATTAAAGATTTTAGCAAAAAAAGTAAATATCAAGAAAGCTTTATTTATCGTAACATATAACGTTTGCTATATCCCCTATTTAGTTAAAATTTACGATACCGTTATCAAAGTTTTATTAACGGCCAATATATTTATTCTCGGCAGGAGGGTTGTTTACATTAATTATAAATAGATAATGCTTACCTAAATTAATTACATTATAGGATGCGGGGAATTTTACAAAGGAAGAACTAATTTGAATAAAGAGATTAAAGCGATTCCAGAAGGAGATCGAAGTAGATAAAGTACAGTGATGTATGATTAACTGGCGATTATACAGATAATTGAATTATTAGAGACATTACGTGGTTTGAACATTTCTATTGAATTCGAGATTATAACGACATGTATACGCTCCGTATGTCCCCCGTCATGTAAAATATAATATAACCAATAGTTATGATAAGTTCTCTCGGTCAGTCCCATAAAACATTATTCAAGAAATTTGAAAATCTTTTCTGCGCTGAGTTTTCCTTAAAAATATATCTGCCATTTGTTAGTATTCTGTACCACACGTTGTCAATTGTTACTTTTGACTTTATTCTAAGTAATATTTTGAAATGAATACTTAATACATGAATAATTAATACGAGTATTCCCATAATGTGTTTATTAGATTCTTAAATAATAGAATAAATCCCTTCAAGAACATTTATACAGAGTGAGTCATTTAAAAACGAGGTGTATCTCTAAAATTATTTTTATTGACCGATTTAAACACTTTTCCTTAAATGATAAAACTTCATTAACTATTATGTAGTAAAAAATTTCAGAAAGAGATTTAAAATTTCAATCCCTACTTCGAAAGATAAAAATCCAAAAAAAAAAGGATTAGCAGTGTTTATCTCTAATCTGACTACGCCGCTGAATTTAGGATACTTTAAATAGGGTGTGATTAAATTTTAATAAAAGAATATCAGTTTCTAATAGAAATATAGCATAGTCAAAATTTACATTATGTCGAATATACGTCACATAAATCACAAATTTGTAAATAATATTTTTTGCCACGTTTCTGTAGACCGTTATCAGTAGATTTATTTATTGTACTGTAGTAATTTGTTATTTTATGTACGAGTATATGTACAATTTATTTCTTAAATACTAATTTATTATTCTCTTCTCAACATCGCCTTTTTTAAGATTCCATTTTATTATTCTAAAGAAAATTTTGATGTACAGGGCTTCATAATTATTATACTTCTTAAGATATATTCTTATTGTTTCACGTGAAAAATTTAAGTCCAAACTTGCAATTCTCATACTGTTTCTCCGGATTATCGGTAACATAATTTTCAATTCTTGATTATTTGATTTTCGTCATTGTAAATTATCATTCATTAATTTGTGTTTAGATACAGCTCAATACTGGTGAAACATTTTATTTACTAGGCCAACGGTAGGTTTCAAAATTAAAATAAATGCAAAGCTGGCTAATGAAAATAATTTTCCTTAATAGGGAGCTGTATCCTAATTAGAGCATGTTTAAAGAAACCAAATATTGTTCATATTTACGAATTACTTTAGGTTAGAAATTTTTTCAGTTTAACTGATAACGGTTTAAAGCAGTATTGCAAAAAATATTTATAAACTCTTGATTTAGATGACAAATGTTCGAAATAACATTAACATAACATAAATTTTAATTGTTTTGTATTTTTCTTACACTAACGTTTCGCTAAATGTTGGAAGTAGACCATAACTTCATAAATTTTTACTTATTATAAATAAAAGAGCTGTGCTCCGCTTTTACATGGACGACTCGGCATATATGCACTTAATTTCCTTGCATTATTTTGTCCTTTTTAAATTAATAGTGGTATATTAAAGATAATAAGAATAAATCATTAGCCAATCGGTTAGCCAATTAGATAATTGTCTTTTCATTAATACTATTATATATTCACGTTATTGTTTGAATGTTTTTTATCCCCTTGTAGAAAAATAACATCACATACTATACCACTTTTTCACTTTATTTATGGGGGGTGTAACTGGCGCTTGCGCTAACTAGGCAAGTGCTCCAGGATCTGTGTGTCGCATAGGTGAGACACAGATCTATATATATCGCATATAGATCGGCACCGCTCTCGCATCTCCTCGAGGTAGGGGTCAATTTCCTGCTAGATGTTATGAGTCATTCTGCCCCCTGTACCTCTCCGTTTGCAGTCCTCAAGTTCGGGCCGAACTCGTGTTCGTCCTCTTTCTTTGTTTGCAGAATCTGTCCCATTGTTCACTTTCCACACGTCTACACACTCTCGCTCCTTACCCTCTCGCGCACCAACTCTTGCGATCTCTCCATCCGTCCCGCCATCGCCATACACTCCTCCCTTTCATCAATCCACCTCGGACACCTGGGCAACGTGTGCGTGGCGTCACTTTCGCTACAGTACATGCACTCACCACTGCTCGCCTTTTATATCCCGTGCAGATACTCTGCAAGGCAACTGTGCCCTGAGAGCGTCTGGGTCAGATAGTAGCCTACCTCACCATGGGTCCTCTCCGCCCACTCCCTTACATCTGGAATCAGCCTTCGCGTCCACCTTCCCTTGGGCGAGCCGCTCCACTCTGTCTGCCAACCGGCAAATAGAGGGGTCCCCCCGCCCGAATTTCCGTCCTCTCTCTGGCTCGCAGCGCCAGGGAAGGGTCCTCCGCTATTACTAGCGCCACTTCATGTGACACAGTTCTATACGCGCTCAACACCCTCAGCGTCATGCACCTTTGTACCGTATGAATTAGGGCCCTGGTGCGTTCTCTTTTTAGCGCCCCATCCCAGGCCAGTACGGCATATAAGACGATGAAGTACACCACCGTGGCGAGGATCTTTCGATCCGCGCGTGTTTCTTTTCAGCCGTACTAGTACGCCGGCTGTCTTCTCCGCCTTCGCCACAATCCTGACCACATGCTCCATGAAGGAGAGCATTCCATCCAGCCAGACCCCCAGGTATTTGATAATCTTCGAAGGCCTGATGCTCGTTTCCCCTATCCTCAGTTCGACGGACGGTAGGTTCCTCCTCCTCGTGACCACCACTGCCTTTGTTTTGGTTTTCACCAATTGAAACTCCTTCCCCTCCAGCCACCCCTTGACGGCACGTATTGTCTCTTTGTATATATTCACGAAATCAGCCACAGAAGCGGCGGACACAACCAACTCCAGGACATCCGCGTAACTGATCATCGAGACGTCCTCCAACACCGGAAATCTAAATATTACATCGAACATAATATTCCCCAGGGTGGGACCCAGTACGGATCACTGCGGAACGCCACACGTCACCTCCCTGCCCCGCGTCCACCTCTCTGCCTCCTAGATGATCTCCTTATTAGTTAAATAACTCACGAGGTCCCTGACTAGCCACAGAGGTGCTCTGGTGTTGGCGAGGGCGTCCATGATGTGCCCTCACCCCGTCGAATTGAAAGTATTCTTAACGCTGAGAGTGAAGATAACTGTCACTCTTTTTGCGATTAGGGCCTCCTCCACTATTCGCGCCAGACACTCGATGGCGTTCGTTCTCTATCTAAAACCGATCTGATCGTCGGCAGACAGATCGAGTGAAAGGCCGACGGGTGGAGCGGCGGTCTGTCACCGCCCTTCCTCAGGAGCAACCTCGCCCTCTTCCACTCCCAGCGGATGCGTGCCTCTCCCGTGGCATGGTTCATAGCGCCCAACATCGCTGCCGAATGCTCCACCGCCACCACCATCGCTAGCTCTGCATATGTATATATTGTCCAGCCCCAGAGGGTATACATATATGCGCTGTTCAGCCGAGCGCTGCACCTGCTCAGCTCTCTTCTAAAAGCCTCCCCATCGAGCCGGCTCAACTTCTAACTGACTAGTGGTAGTCGTTGCGGTTCTTGCTCGACGACGCAGAATTTCAAACATGATATATCGTTGGTCGTTGCAGATCTTCTTCCCCGAGATCGTCCACCCTTCCACTCGGTTCCCTGATAATCCGGACGAGGCCCAAGCGAGGTCCAGTATAGAACTTGAGTTTCTCCTCGCCCGGGTGGGCGAAGTTACCACGGTCACGTCCAGCTGGGCCGCCCATTCGAGGACGATCACCCTCCTTGTGTTGGTCCTCCGCATTCCCCAATCGAGGACCCTGCTGTTGAAATCCCTTGCGATTAGGACCTATATTGTGGATTGTCTCAGCTGATCAGCCAGCGTGTCCAAACTGCCTCGCAACTCCTCCCAACTATCGCTTGGGGAGAAGTAACACACATACTATTCCACACAAAATACGAGTACACTGCTTGAAATTATAGTCATGCTGATATTGTGTGCTTTAGAATTAGTTATTTTAAATGTAAACCCAATATTTCCTGAAAAATACATCGAATTTCATAATTTCTATGCACTTTAATAATGTATTATAACAATTAATATATAACGTAAGTTTATATAACATTATGTATATATATATATATATATATATATATATATATATATATATATATATATATATATATATATACATATATATATATATATATATATATATATATATATATATATATATATATATATATATATATAAACTTACAATACACAAAAAATCTCTTTTAACATTGAACAAACAGTAAGAGGAACGGAAAAACTAATACACGATAAGAAATGGGAATTGTCAGAACTGAATATAGAATTTTTATTTATCCAGTACAAAAAGTAAGGTAATGCAGAATGGTAGAACTCAATTTAACAATGTAATGAGTTATATTCGGCCCCTATTCTGGTTTTAATTGAGTTTTTGATATACTTAAAAGGGGAAATATCAAGCGAAATTTAATTTCATATTCGAAATAAAATTTTATTCGGTATTCATACTTTTTACCTAAAATTGACTAGCTATTGTTGAAAAATTGAGATTGATACATCAGGAGCATTATAATACGCGACAATTTAATAGCAGCACAGAATATTGATCGGATTAAAAGAGCCTATATATGATGAACTCTTGATCCGGTATTACTGAAATTAATGATGGGACAATAGAACTAATATACAACGGATGCCACACATCCAATAACATCAATCCACTGGTTATTAAATACATTGTTTAAATAATTGGCGATAATACGCAAGTAATGTTACCGTTAAATATTATTGGTAAAATTATTCTGGCTCCTAACACTCCGCATCCAATATTAAAACCATAACGCATTTCTTATCTTAATTGATGAATCACACAAGGATTTTCCTCGACTCACCAATGAAAATTATGATTTAAAACGCTTATTGATAAAATAAGTTTCATCTCTTAATTAACGTTCAACTGATTAAGAGGCAATTCAGCTCTTACTTAATTTTCAATGTTAATTTTTATATAAATGATATTTTCGTCTTTTTAATATACGATGAACTGTAGTTTTTACAACACAACAAGATATGTATATCTTGTTGACATTATTGCCAATTACTCGATGTTCTATTGTTTACAGTGTTCTATGAAAAAATATCTAATGCAATGATACTATTTTATTCCTGCCCTCGTAGAATATTTCTCGAATGAAAGGCTAAGGTTGGACCAAGACTTTCTTACCATGTGGATTAATAGAAAAGTATCCATAGAGTGGTCTTTAAACTCACCGGGTTTTACTTCTCTACATTTTTTCTTATGTTAAGATTTGGAATTAATATTTTGTGGTCCATAGTAATACATAAGCTATAAGACAAGTTTGTAAACAAACTTTATTCGCTACAGAAAGTGAACAGAATTTAAACAGATAAATTTCATTCAATTTTCGAAAAAGTGATGTAAATTATTAAATTTCGATTACGTACAAAAGAAAATAATTACTGGAAATAAATAAAAGACCTCAACAATGCCACACAAAAGGAAACACGAAGAATTAATATTGTGCCAATCAGTGCCTATTTAAGTAAACTGTCGAATGACAAGAACACAGACTATTCTCTCTGAAAGGATACTAAGCAATTAAAAAATATTGCTGGAAAATACATTTCAGGCAAACCCACGAGAAAGACTATCAAAGTAGGAGATACTTACTCAAGTTGAACTCAATATCAGCCCAACTTCCTCAAAATAATTAAAAATAAACGGTTTAAAAACCTTAAAACGTACTTTTACGCACGTAGAACATCTCTATCTCGAAATTGAGTGCCTGAGAAAAAATAAACCAACACATAAATGCAGAATATCTGTTTTATGCGATAAATAGTCCACCCTCGTGCTTTCTCATGACCCATGAACAGGGTGGGGTGTGTCCTATCCACCTCAAAATAAATAGATGTCATCTGATAGACGTCCCTAATCAGAATCAGTTGAAACCTGATCGATCCGATACGATTTAATTGAGTGATCGTGCTAACAAAAGAAATTCTCAAATAGTCCATCATTGTACTTTCTCATGACTCATGAACATGGTAGAGTGTGCTATATCCACCTCAAAATCAATATGTGTCATCTGAAAGACGTTCCCGATCAGAATCAGTCAAAACCCGATCGATCTGACACTATTTAGTTGAGTTATCGTATTAACAAAACAAATTTCTCAAATAGTCCACCATCGTGCTTTCTCATGGCTCATGGATAGGGTGGGGTATGTCCTATCCATCTCAAAATTAATAGGTGTCGTCTGGGAGACGACAAAATTAGTCAGAGCCCGATCGATCCGACACGATTTAGTTGAATTATCGTGCTAACAAAAGAAATTTCTCAAATAGACCCAAGGGAGGGGGTCGTGCTAACAAGAAATTTTAATGCCGATGACAACGACGACGCGCACAGACAAAATTTTTAAAAACCATTTTTTTTTGTTTTTAGGCCGAAACACGAAAAATAAACGAAAAAATTGTTTTCCATTTTTCTTTACACGATTTCTTTTCCGGTAGTATAGTTGAGTGCGGAAAAGTAAAAAAAGATAAAAGAAAATGTATATATCCTATCCTGCCTTCGATTTAATCCATGGAGAACTTCTAAAACAGTTTGCGAAGAAAGCCATATTAAAACTCACACATTCCTTAATGCTTCTTTCAAACTGTTGTATGAAGTGAAATGTGGCAGAAATCATGGAGGTGCGTAAACCCTCCCTTGAAGTTTCATTTTACAGTCCATACCTTTATGGATCCTCACATCCGTGTTCCGTAGTAAAAAATCTATTAAAAATATTAAAACTAATCGTGGAAGAAACTTTAATTCATTATGTGTAGTTTGGTTTTTCCTTTTCATATAAAGCCACTCCACTGTAGACCAAATACTGAGAATTACCGATATAAGTGGAAACTCGTCATGAAACAAGAAAGTCTGTTCTTGAATACAATCTTGAATACCATCTTCTTTGATGTAGCACAGGCTTTTCACAAAGTTTGGCATGATGAACTTAAGCATAAATTGAACATGCACCTCCCACAGAATAATATCAGGCTTCAGAGTCAAGCAAGATGAAGCTTGTACTGAACAGAACGAAATTAGGACAGGAGTACTGTAAGGAATTGTCTCAGAACCTATCTTGTATCTGATATATACTAGTAATATATCAAAGACAAAACATGACACAATTGCTACTCTTGTATATGATACATCTATTTTGACAATTACGATAAGGAGGCTGAACACAAATTGCAAAGCTGTATTATTCCAATACATAATTAGACATAAAGACGAAGAACTCCATTAGCTAAGTATATGGAAATAATATATTGATGCTATCAATATATTATTGATGTGAGGTTGATGGATACATCCCACCCAGTCAATGGGTCATGAGAAAGCAGGATGGTGGACTATTTGAGAATTATTTTTTGCTAACACGATAACTCAATTAAATCGTGTCGAATAGATCGGGTTTCAACTGATTCTGATTAGGGACGTCTACCAGACGATATCTATTGATTTTGAGGTGGATAGGACATACCCCACCCTGTCCATGGGTCATGAGAAAGCACGATGGTGGACAATTTGACGAAACTTGAAAAAAGTAATACTGTCGCATAAAATACATATTCGGCATTTATGTGTTGCTTTATTTTTTCTAGGCCACTCTATTTCGAGATAGAGATGTTCTGCGTGCGTAAAAGTTCGTTTTAAAGTTTTAAAACTGTTTATCTTCTTATGAAATATATTAAATTCTTTGTATAGCTCTCTTGATATACATACATCATAGTTAAATTAAATTAAATAAAAAACAATGAGATTAAGATAGAAAACTATATATATATATATATATATATATATATATATATATATATATATATATATATATATATATATATATATATATATATATATATATATATAAACAATATAATGATAATTATGGTAAGAAGTCGCTAATTTTCTCAAGGGATTCTAAAAATATAACACGGAAAGTTTGTAACAGAAGCTCGTTATTCATACCGTTCGTTTGTGCCTTCTTGTCTACGAAATATGTTTAAAACACTGAATTGGGTGCTGGACAGAAATAAATTTATTGTGGTTCAGTTTTATTCTAGAAGACCTAACATTAAATTATTTTGTTTGATGAACAGCAAAGCCCAAATACAGGTGTCATTGCGCCGTTAGCGTAATTCTTTTTTCATTACTGACACGATAAAAATGTCGTCCAAAAGTATCTAATGGGATATTATATTTATGAAGGGACATCAACAAAAACGTTGTTGTTTTGTTGGATCTTCCCGCTTAAGCTAACCTTTTATGTTATATTGTAGAAAAAAATATTGCGAAGGGTTGTTTTAATGGTCATATCATGAGCAGGGTAAGGGATCTGGAAGTGCGTCTAAAAAGAGTCCCTTATGTTTTACGTCGTTGTAAACATACGTATCAAAAAGTGGAACCCTTTTCATTATTGTAATTATATCGGATAGATTTAGAATCGGTTTTATAAATAGGTCTTTATTTATTTTTGGAATAAATATTTAAATTTTAGTTTAAATGAAATGAATAATGGAAATAAACATGCATGGTTTGAAAGGTATCATTTTGTAATTAATTTAATTAATAATTATTTTATAATAAAAGGAAAAAATTCAGCTGATTAGAGGTGATTATGTTTGGTAGTGGCTACACGTTTAGAAAAACAACTTACATACAAGTGTACTTGTTGGAATAAAGCTATCACTTTTAATGGCGCCGAAATTTTACTGTTTCTTGTAAAGAATTAAACACCTGTGTAATTTGTAAAAATTAACAAAGCTGTAATTGAAAATTTATTTATGTACATTTTGGGTATAAAGCTAATAAAGTCATCACAGTATGCTGCACTGTACTCCACATAGGGTACATTATCCTCTGCACGATATAGCGGTCCTGCAGTACTCTTGTACGTTATTGCATTGAAAGTTATATGGCTGTTTGTACTAACGAACTTATTCTCGAATGGAAATATTAAGAGTGATGGACATAAGAGTCTATTAATATTAATATATGTCTATTAATATGATAAATTTTGATACGGTAATTAGACACTGACTTATTCTTCCACAAAAGACCAAAACAGTGTACACTAACCTCTACGCGCATTTCGCCAACAAAGTTGGCATCATTTGGAGATGATTAGAACTAATTAGTTAAAACTAAACTAACCTAAACTAACTAATCAGTTTTAATCATCTCCAGATGATGCCAACTTTGTAGGCGAAACGCGCGTCGAGTGTAGTGCATAGTGTTTTGGTGTTTTGTGGAAAACCAAGTCAGTGTTATCTTCACACCAAAGGTTCCAACCTACTCCAGTAATAACAGTAACTAGAGAATTTCACGACGTAGGTGGGCGAAGTAATATTTTAAATATGTCATTCTTATTTAATATCTAATTAATCATATGTACACTATTCAATTTCTACAATTTTAGCTTCAGTAAGAATAAAATCGCCTCATTATATAAGACTGATTAGTAAATATCAAAAGACTGCTTTCTGGATATCAACAATGCACATATATTACTTATTAACCCGAAAAATCACTCATGTTAGAATTATGGGATCATAAAATTTAAATAGAAAGTTCAATAAAACAAAGGCAAGCAGTACCTCATTTATTTGAGCATATATTTTAATTTTCAACGTCAACCTCGAATATATAAATGTTTTGTAAACTTGCACATCTACGTACCACACTCCGATATTTCATTACTACAATATAGATTAAATATAATAATACAGTAAGGTATATATACAAGAAATACAATAAATATACCTTATCTTTTAAGTAATATAAATAGTAAAAGGATTAAAATTAAAGTTTAGACCAAAAAATGTGGTGCTGATTTTAGTCCACTCCTGGTATAAAAATTAACATCATCGGGTGACAAAATTCACAAATATGTTTGACAATATTGGTGAATAATTGTATTTTGTTTTTAAGGACACTGTGAGGTTTATTAACATATAACAGTATTTGTTCGATAGCGTTATTTATGGTATGACGTTTATGGTATCAAAAAAGTCAGTACAACTATTCTGCTATGACATAAAGCCATCCAAACTGCAAGATTAGTTAATTTTAAACTCAGTTTTACTTCTTCGCACTCCGGAGAAGTAATGTAATCGTGTAAAGTAAAATTGAAAAAAATTTTTTTAGCGTTTATTTTTCGTTTTTCTGCATAAAAACCAAAAGAAAAAAGGTTTTTAAAGAATTTCTGATGTGTGTATGTCGTTGTCGTTGTCATCGTTGTCTTCGTTGTCGTCATTATGGTCGTTATCGTCGGCATTTAAAAATCTTGTTAGCACGATAACTCTACTAAATCGTGTCGGGTTTTGACTGATTATAATCGGGGACACCTCCCAGGCGACACCCATTGATTTTTAGGTGGATAGGGTAGATTCTACTATGTTCATGGGCCATGAAAAAGTACACTGGTGGACTATTTCAGAATTTATTTTGTTAGCACGATCACTCAATTAAATCGTGTCGGATCGATCGGGTTTCGACTGATTCTGATTAGAGGTGTCTACTAGACGACATATATTGATTTTGAGGTGGATAAGACACACTCTACCCTGTCCATGGGTCATGAGAAAGCACGATGGTGGACTAGGGTCAAGTGGGGTAATAATGAGACAAAAAATGAATCTCTTGTATTTTGGAGTACTAGGATGTGATTTAAAAATTAATCCCTATGGGTGGTATATGAAACAGTGAATGTAGATTATGAAACTGCGGTGAAATTTAAGAAAGATTAACGCATAAAAAAATATAAACAAAAATGTGTGTCTTATATTTACCTATTGAAAAATGCAAAAATGAGACACCCTATGTATAAATATGAGACACCTTTGAAATTAATTCTTTTCAGCTTTCTTATGACATCTAGAATAAAATAGAATACATGGGGGTAAATAGGAGACATTAAAATATACTGAAAAAATTCTCATTATTTTTTTATAAGTACTAGGTACTTAAAAGGAGCCAATAAATATTTTTGCAGCAGTATAAAGAATATTTATTTAAAACAAGCAAACAAAAAGTAAAATAAATTCTCAAAAAAATTAAGCAAGGAACTAGTAAGCATTAAAACAAATACCTATGGCAAAACAAATTCATTCCATTTGAGTTTAAGTGGGTGGTCCAAAGCAGCACTTATCAAGTGGTTGGAGCAAATCTGTGGTGTGAGCTGGGAGTCTAAGTGAGGTTACCCTTTCTTTGATAGCAGTTTCGATTGTAGACTTATCTAAATGGGTTATATGACCGTCCATAATTAGAAGCAGTGGTCTTTCTTTCACGCATTTACAAAAATTGGCAAACCATTCTTGAAATATAATGGTTGTCATCCAGCCTTTTTCAGAACATGCATACATTGTGCCCGGAATGTCTTGCTTTCCCTTCCAATTTGTCCACAGATTTGCACCCTGGAATATTATTAAAGGTGGTAGCAATCTGCCCACAGCCGAAACACATGCCATTACTGTCGTATTTTTTTTCCAAGCCCTGAAATATTCCTGTGTACCTTCTGGCCGTTCATAGCAACAGCTTTAATTCTGTTTGGATCCAACAAAAACTACTCTCGTCTAAATTCCATATACTGTCTGGCTTATCATGCAAACCCAATTCGGCCATGACTTCCTCTAAACGGTCATAAAACCCGTAGATTATAAACGGAGTCCTACATTTTTCAAGTTTTTCCATTTTCTTTTGACTTAACCGACTACGTAGACAAAAAGATCTAAACCAGTCATCCCCCGGCTTTCCGTTTTTAAATTGGGTGGTCAGGGAATTTTCTAAAACATAACTCTGAACGGTTGACTGAACTTCTTTTTTGGTTATTGCAAATCCCCATTTTGCCATAATGCGAATCTTTTCAGTAAGATCTTTTTGAACTGGCGCGGGAAGGCTAGTTTTTCGTCCTTCCTTCTTTCGTCCTGATCTTCTGGTTATTTATACGCCTACTTAGTAAAGATTTCTCTATTTTGAAAGTTTTGACGGCTTGTCTCAGGATAAGGCTATTTTTCCGAATACTTAACAGTGCCTTCTCAATATCTTGGTCATTATATGGTTTAGATTTCTTTATATACACACGAGGCATGATGCTGAAATAAAATTTTACGATAAAACCGAGTCTCTTTTTTACCCGTTTATTGTCTCATGTTTACCCCAAAATATGTCTTATTTTTGCCCCAACGATGAACCTCTCCGGCTAACGATTGCAGCTATACTGAATGCCGGTGCGTGCGGTGTATTTACACCAGACACGCGTACAAACATTTTGCGATGAGTTGCAGAATTATACGAAATATTGTTGCCATTTTACATGTAATTTAAACGGGCGTAATTTAAAAGTTTTCAGGCTATTTTTGACGCGCTTCTTTATTGGTATGCTGTTAAATATTATCTGCACAATTCAATTAAATTTAAATTATGGTACAATATAATATGTCAGAACGTCTTTTGAGTTTCTTTTTAATTTTTGAACCACTTTTTCTAAACTTTTGAAAGGTGTCTTATTTTTACACCACTTTTTTGACTGTCTCACTTTTACACCAGTTGTGCCTATTTGAGGAAAATTGAAAAAAGTAAAACTGTCGCATAAAACACATATTCTGCATTTATGTGTTGGTTTATTTTTTCTCGGCCACTCAATTTCGAGATAGAGATGTTCTACGTGTGAAGAAGTCCGTTTTAAGGTTTTAAAACTGTTTATTTTTAAAGTGTGACAATTTTCTACAGACCAGGTACAATAATTTTGTGAATTTGCATAGCAATAAGAAAACCACGCTTCATCAGTAGATGGCGTCTTGTCCAAAAGCCTATCATTATTTAAATTAAATTGCTGAACCGGTGACAGTAGTTTTCTCATTTATCAAAGCCAAAGGAATTTAATTCTTGCACTACAGTAACTTTATATAGATGAAAATGTAACCCTCTGCCGCTCTGTCTACAGGACCGTACGATATTCCTAAATATATAGTTTTCTTTAATATAAAGTATAAATTAGATAAGTACTTATTTACCTGTTTAAATAGTCAGCTGATATAAAGATTAATTGGACGAGCAGTTAAACATTTTCAAGAGTTTCTGACAACACTACATTTCTTCTAAGTCACTTACCTTTACAAACATTATCCATATTTCGAAATCAGTCTTGCTACCAGGTACTACGAATAATATGTTATGCAAACACTGTTTGCATTTAGAAACTCTTTTTGGAAACTCAAAATTGTACAAAGCATGAATGGGTAAACTATTTCCTACCATTCCAATATCGTTGACCACTCCAGAAACCTTGAATATAAATTCGTTTATAAGCCAAATGACATTGGCAATTAATTCCAACAAATGTGATAGAAAAGTCACTATGAATAAATAAATTTCCAAGTATCCCTAGAGAAAATACAGATTACTTACCGTGTCTGTCTTAAATAATATATTTTAAATAAAAGTTCACAATGTATTTTAAAAATTTCTAAAATTTAGGAATCAAATAATCATTGGTAACACCTACTGATGAAGTCAATTTTAATAATATTAATATATGTTTTGCGTAACGCGATCTTCAATATCTGTAGAATATAAACAAAAACCTAACCTGTTAATGTGTTTTAAAAGTTGAAAATTTTATTCTGTATATTTTGACTACTTTTCGGTAAACTCGACAGAAGAAACGAAATATTTAAGATAGCAGTGAAATTATTATTATTATTAATCTAGCGGGCCTTTACGGATACGTGAACTTAGCCTTGGCTTTTGTAATCTATCCCACTATTTTCCTCATGGTGCGGTAGGATACCCCGTCGCTAAGCTGTAGCCGATGATATGATGCAGCTGATGATCCCTGATTTCGTCCCGTAATAATTCCGGCTTGCCCAGCTAGCAGTTAAATAATAACATGGCATTATTTCATATGGAAACAATAATACCAATTACCCAATAGAATTATGATGACTTTACCCCATTTACCCCACAAAATATTGACAATAAGTATATAACTGTAGACAAACTATACACAATTATACATATATGTAATTTATGATATGTGAAATAATCTACTTACAAAATATAATTAATTTCAGCACATCAGCTCAATTTATCAAAAAAGAAAATATTTTGTTTATTCAAAGAGGCAATGGCGATCGCTGACGATTATATACAATCAGGCTGTTCAACGGTCCCTTTACCCCATGAACTATTTGCTTTAAATTCAAGCCAACAAGAGAACGAGGGAGAAAGTTATACTACTTTAAATTCGTCGGGAAGTTCAACGTCTACAGATTCGACAATTTCTTTGCAGTCAAATTCGGCATCCAGCAGCTACGTAGCCCTGAAATTCGAAGACAATACTGAATATTTTAAGCTTCCAATAAAAACCTGCCCATGGGACACAGATGAAGAGTGTAAGTTTATTTCTTAATGTCAACTTTTCATTTCGCGTGAGTAATATAAATATGTAAGTGAATGTTTAATCATAGTATTTCCGGATATTTTCTGGTAATTTAAAATACAATATAATATAAGTTGAGAATAATGAATTTACGTAGATGTATTAGAAGGCATTTTTTTGAACGAATGAATTCTTCAACTTTACCTTCTTTTCAAAAAAGTAGGTTACATAAATTGCCAACATTCACCTATAATGTAAGATATATAATATAAGATATTTCCTTCTATATTATACTATCGAAATCTCCTTTAGCTTTTTGATATATTATATGGCCATACTTACAGGGCGAATAATAATTAAAACATTTTTAAACCATTGTTTTAGTTTCTATTATTACTGAGTTGAATTACCAATAATGAGACTATTTTGCCTCTTCTCCACTTCCTTTTCCCTCTTTTCCACAAGAACGTCCATCTTCCAATAACTTTAAATTTTGAAGATGATTTATACTTTAAAAAAATCTCTAAGAAAATTCTTAATTAATTGTTTTTACATATCCGTTTGTTCGTTTAGCTGTCTAAGGGCGTGGCTGTCTAAAAATATGTTAATCCTGCTCTCTTTCCCATTTTAGAATTATGATTTCCATTATATTATCAAATTTCTAATTCTAATGTTTTGTTATGTAATATAGAAAATAAAATTTGTTAAAATAATTAGATTTAAGGGATTAACTTGAAGATGGATTTTGGTGCAAATTCTAATTTCTATTTACTTTCTTTTTCGAATGAATTTCGCATCAAATTAAACCTTGATACCTAGATTTACGATAGATGCTATAATGGTCAGAAAAATCATTGCACAGGAGGCGTGGGAGTATAAGAATCTGTGCGCATTGATCACTTTGGACATGAAAAACGCGTTCAATTCGGCCTCATGGGGAAGGATCATGGGGAGACTGCGGGAGCTAGAAATAGCACCGTATGTTGTAAACATAATCGCCAGCTACCTGTCTTGCAGGGGCCTGATATTGCTGGCCGGAGACGGTAGCGATAGGAGGGGAATCTCGTGTGAAGTGCCACATGGGTCAGTCATGGGTCCTACCCTATGGAACATTATGTTCGATGGGGTATTTAGACTCAGAGTGTCCGAAGGAATGAGAGTCTTGGGCTACGCTGATGATGTTGCGGTGGTCGTTACCGGAAGAAGTGGTATCGACGTGAGGAAAAACGCCAACCTCACTGTCGAGAGGATCAGGAGATGGATTGAGGATAGGGAACTAACTCTGGCTTTGGACAATACGGAGATAGTCCTCCTGACAAGGAGGAGAAAGCTTCCGTGCATCACGTTTCGAGTAGCGAATACCGAAGTCGTGCCGAAGCAGAGTATTAAGTACCTGGGAGTCTGGATTGATAGTTTCCTCTCGTTTAGGAAACATCAAACAGACGATGGAAAAGGCTGGCAAAATTACCTCGGCCATTAGTCGTTTGATGCCAAATATTAGGGGCCCCAGAGCTGCAAAGAGGAGAGTCCTCAGAGGGGCGGTGCAGTCGATCTTACTGTATGCCGCCCCGATGTGGGTGGATATATCGAGAAGGGACAAGTGAAGGAGATAGCTCACCAAAGTCCAGAGAAGAGCAGCGTTAAAGGTTTGTAGTACATACAGGACCGTATCGGCAGCGGCAACGCTGGTGATAGTCTGTATACCACCCACTGACCTTCTAGCAAGGGAGAGACTGTGGAAACACTGGCACGAGAGATGGGAGGCGGAGCCTCGAGAGAGATGGACGAGAGTGCTAATCCCAACATAAGACCTTGATAAGAAAGGGCACATGGCGATGTTGGATATTATTTAATCCAGGTGCTTATTGGGTACAGCTGTTTCGCGGAGTACCTATTGGATGTAGGTAAACGCGAGAGCAGAGAGTGCTGGTCCTGTGGAGAGGTAGACGATTCCGGCCACACAGTGTTCAGCTGCAAGAGGTGGATAGGAGAAAGGAGAACTGCGTAGCAAAAGATAAGACATGCTATCATTGTAGATAACATGAATCCAATCATGCTCACGAGCAGGGAAAGATGGACAGTGGTGGAACATATGGTAACGGCCATCATGAAGGAAATAGAAAAGGAGGAAAGGGAAGTGGGGAGTGAATAAGTTTCCTTATTGATATGACCAAGAGAAGTAAAGCGAGAGCGATTCCTCTTCGTGAAGTACAGTGTACAAGGAAGTACCTAAAAAGATATTGTATCAACCTTTGAACGATTCGAGTTCATTTGTGCTTTTAATTACCTAAACATTTATTTATATGTATAAAACATATTTAATGTCACGTAGATGTGAAGAAAGAAACTTTATTAAAAGTTGTACCTGGAAGAACAAATATGGTGATGTTTAGCTCAGAGCTATCCTTCCACCTAACCCTCAGACATTTACAACTGATTTACGTGAGAATCCAATACTGATTAGAAAGTCAGTATTAAGTATAAGTAACTTTATTTGACAATAACCATACCCAAATAGTAAATAAAGCACCTGGTATACTTCATACTTTGGGAAAATTAGAAATACAAGTAAGAAAGGTTAGAAAATGTTGTAGAGGGTGTTACAGAAAAATGTTCGAAGAAAATGGAAAGGAGGAGGCAGACACAAGAAGAAAAATACGGTAACATTGTCAGAACTTTTAAAATCAACAAATTCTAATTGTTTATAAGTGGAAGATCCTATAGTTCTGATAATAGTCCGAAAACTTCATTCCTCTCTGGTTTGTAAATTTTATATACCTATAAATAAAGGTAGAAAATCGTGTAGACGAGATGCTTGAAAAATATGACCGATAATTGACAATAATGATTTTTTTTTTTATCTCAGCTGGACGTTAACAGGTCCAACCCATTATTAATGTTTATTCGTAATTCAAAGGTTTTATTACTCCAGTTTGTAGTCATATGTCTCCTATTCGTACATCAACATATTGGTAATGGATTAGACAAATTAAATAATAATTATGTTGTATTTTCTATATCATCTATATCTAATAACAACCCCGAATACATTTTTAAATAAATGGCGAAGGTACAGGTGTACACTAACTGACGAAAGGATGTTTACTTTGTTGTACCTATTTGTTTACTGTTACTATACTCGAATCGGTATACAGAATTTTATCAATCAATCAATTACTTCAGGTGTTGTATTTTGTAAGTTACTTACTGTACGAGCTAGATACCCGCATATGTTGAATATAATGTTGAAAATATAATTTAGATAAAAAATAAATTAAAATTATAAATATAGTTTCTGTTATCATGTGAATAACCAATAATGGGGTAGTCAAAATAACTTATTCTTTAAATAACTTCTTTTTCCGCTCTCTTTGTGTATACAATTTCACATTTTATAATTATTTCAAATTCCATAACATCATTATATCTAAAGGAAAAAATTGGCATTTAAATAGTGATTTATTTAATAATTTTATACATAAATTAACATAAGTGGTAATAGACAAGATCTCATTCGATCAAATTTTATTTATGACTTTATTTGAAACGTAGAACTGCGGTGGCCAAGGATTACACCTGAACAAATAAACATAATATAAAAATAATTTGGGCGTTCATTATATTTCATAGGTATGAGCACTTCAGTGGAAACAATGTCTGAGTTAGAACCCACAAAAGATTTACAGCAAGGAGAAAGTATTAAAGAAGAGGAATTAGATGGTGAAGAAGAAACGTTGGAGTTCTATAAAGCAAGCCATGTTATACCACCTAGATTTGTACCATCCCGTGTCTCGTTTGGTGGCTTCTCTTTCACAATATCGTTTGAGAGTTTACTCGATCAAGAAGAGTCTTCGGAAGAATCAAAAGGTAGATTATTTATTCAAACTGTTAAGATTCTCGCTTGATTATATTTTAAAAAGAAAATATCTTGGGAAAAGGTAAATTATTTATTCAAAATTTTAATATTATCGCTTGATTATAAAAATATAGTTTTAAAAAGTGAACTTGTAATTATTTTAACTTGAACATTAACTAAATAGTAATCAATCCTGCTAGTACCAAAACAGCAACTGACAACAACAATAGCAAATTATTTAGTTAGTTTTTGTATTATCGTTATTCATAAGTATACAGTGCTAAAAAGAAAACATTAACGGGATCAAAAATTAAAATAAAGTAGCATATAAGACATTGGTAGCTGTCCGTTCAGTCTCTTCTTCCATTCTATCCTAGATTCTTAATTTTTTCACATGAACATCATTTAAATTATTTTAAATTACATAATATAACTAATTATTTAAATTTTATAAATTTCATTCCAAACTTTAGAACATACTACATGTTACTAAAGTTTGGAATAAAATCTGTCAAATTAAAATTCTTTATGCCTAATTCAATAAATTAAAATTTGGTTAATAAATAATAGAAATTCAATACAATGGATCTATATCCATAATTTAACTATAACAGACAGAGATACTCAATAAAAAATTGAACAGTAGTTCAAAATAATCACCATTCTTAACTTGACAATAACATATTCTATCCAGTGGAAAGTAGAAAAAAACTAATTGTGTCAGATAGAGTTTGACAAATAATCTACTTTATTGTAATCTTCAGTTATTCCTGGTCGATTGATCTAAGCCCTACTTTTTATATCACTCCATAAATAAAAACATGCAGGGGTTATGTCAAGCACTCTTGAGGGCCATTCAGCTGCTCCTCATCTGTGCATCCTCCTGTTTAGATGGTGTATTTTGTTTCGATGTTTTTTATTGTATTGTATTTTATTGTATTGTATTTCCGCATAATATTCAGTAATATCATCTTACTAAAGTCAAATAAGTTCACGAATCACGTCACTTGATTTGATTCATGAACCTATTGAATTCAACTTAATCGTTATGATCCCACACACTTATGTGGGATCATAACGATTAAGCTGAATTCTAATTTTAGTCAAAAAAATAAAATAAACACCTTCATTCTCATTTTCCTCGAAGATAAATAGTTCTAAAATTTTATTGCCAATTATTCCCGCCCAAAATTCAATTAGTTATTTGGAAATGATTTTTGTTGAATATTTCGATTATTTATTAAGCGAATGTTGGTTCAATCTTCTTGAATCCGGCACAATAAATGATTTAAATGATGCATCACACGAATTATCTTCATATTTGAAATTATTAAGTTAGAATATTTTAGAGGTTTAGAGAGCTCATGGTGAGGAGTTGAAAATGGCACCAATAGGTGTTATTCGCAAAATTGACGTATCTGAAGAGTTGCTCCAAAAGACGATCAATTAAATTTCATATATTATATTCAAAACTTTAGGAACATACTGTATATTTGTTTCATGTTTAAAGAGGCTACTTGGGTAGATGAATCTCGCCAACCAGAAAAAGGTCCATGTCCAAGTCAATTAACCATAAAGAAAGAAATAGCTAAACCTGTTGTTGAAACTATAAAACCCAAAAAGGGCGAAAAAAAATCGACCCAAAAAGGAACTATTAATCCGCCAGAAGAACAAGTAGTTGGTAATGCAGAAGAAAATGAGGAAGAAATACTTAAAGCTTGGTTTGATTATCATCTATGGCAGGAAAGGGTAGAAGAAATGAGTCATCCTAATAAAGGATGGGTGCCTCAGGCAGACGCTAAGAATGAAATTATTAAAGAACCCGTTGAAGTCAACGATATTAATGAAACTAGTGGGGCAAAACTGGAATGGATTGATTATCTTAATAAAAGAAAAGATCAATCGAAAGACATGCAAGAAACTATTTTTATAAACACTTGTGTGCTCCTAGCCATAAAGCAATTCGTTTTTGATTAGTAAGTATGAGTAAAATATTTTTCAAAGGTATTCTATGTACTCTACAAACATGACATTTATATTTTTCTATTTAATCCTTCCCACATTTTTACAGCTTATCTTATATTATTTATGCTATAATAATTATTTATATAATATATACAATGAATTACGGGAAACAGTTGAAAATTTTGACACAGCAACAAAAACAAGAACCGGTTTTACACGAGCACCTAAAGATTATATGTTACTTGTCAAACTTTTCATCAACAAATTTGTTATCATCCGGACATGATGAAAAGTGACTTTTAAACTACCTCTAATCTCCATTTATACCTAAATATGTTTAAAGTTCAGTAAATTGTTACGAATAATTTTTCGGGTTTTAACCACCGTTCATTAATCTCACTCATTGTAACTCTTTCTCTTCATGATTAACAAAGAGTAAAAAATAATATATTCCCGTTCACGTTCTTATCACATTTAGCTATCTGATACTTTCAAAAATATCCTATTGGCTGTTATTGGTTATAAGTTTAACTAACTTTAAGTTACTAAAGTCTATTCGCCTTTGAAAGCAAAACCTTCCATACCTTTACTAAGCCATGTGCTCCTACCCGATAATAATTTTAACTACAATCTTGACAACTAATTTAATAGATTCCGGACCTTCAATTTTATCTGTGGGATTTTCTCTGGGATTTTTTTTGCTTTTTCTTGTTTTGTACAATAAATTAGGTACATAGTTTATTCTTGGTTCTTGTCAAAATCAGCTACGAGTACATCAGAAATACTTAATTGACAAATTATTAACAAACTATTGGTCTAATGACAAAGTATTATGACACTTACACTGTTTCTCACACTTAAACTATTAAAGGTACACATATCTACAGACATGTAGCTGATACTAGTGAAGCTTTGTCTTACAAGAGAATTGTATGGATGTGAAACATATTTTTTTATTTTGTGAAACATATTTCCTTAAAAGATTCCATGAAGATATGATGCGAACGTGTTCTAGTATTACTTATTTCTTTAGAAATATATAAGAATATAGTACAGTATATTTGAAAATTATATTTATATATATTTACTTAAGATATCTGTATATTACAAAATCAAGTTTTAAAAGCAGTTTAAAATTAAAGCACGTAGCATTCAGGGTTTTGAAAATCACGCTTTGAAAATTAATTCAAGAATTCTATATTAGAGTATCCCAAAATACCATGAAATGCATGGGGCATTTAGGAACATTAGAATCTCAAAATTGTGAATATGAAAAAGAGAATCCAAATATTCACCAAGAAAATTGAAAATAAATTCCATATTAATTTAAAAATATTCAAGTAGTCAACGAAATAAACAATAAGAACATTTCCACCATTACGAGTTCAAGGATTTCATTTTTCAGTACTGTTATATGGATGTGAATATAACAGTACCGAAAAATGAAATCCTTGAACTCGTAATGATGGCAATGTTCTTATTGTTTATTTCGTTGAGTCACGGCATGGTGTACTGTATAATTTTAAATAAAACATAAAAACAGAGAAGATAGAAAAATAGTTAGAACCTGGCAAACTCTAATAAAGCAGTCATTTAGGTTACTATGAAATTGCTGTAGGTACGATCGACTAAGTACGAAACAAAAATAGTAACCTTTAACAAAGATTATTATTAGATACAGATGTTTAACTCTATATTACACTTGCATTATCTGTTCCTATCATTAAATAGAAACATCACATAGTAGTCATTTTTAAATACTAGTTAACCAATGAGACACATTTTTACAACTTCGATTGTGAGCTTAGTAATGTGTGTAAGTTTATGAGAAGATAGAAGTTATAATATTTACGTTATAATATAATTATAATATTTAGGTTTCCAAATTAAATAACCGTGTCGCGTCAGTAAAATTCCATATGAAGTTGAAACAAATGAGCAACTACCATTTTAAAATATACTAGTTATTAGAAATAGTGAAAGAAAGTTAGAATTTGCTATATATACAGAAAAGACTTCAGCACTCTCAGATATATCCCTAATGATTCCCAGCATTGTGTCCAGTATAAAATTGCGAGCCTCAATTTTCTAGGCCATCTCCTACTACGCTTCCCTATCAATAAAGATAAGTTTGATAAAGAAAAAGCGGTAATCAAGGATATAGCTGAATGTAATGGCTATTCTGTTGGTATAGTTTAAAAACTGATTAGGAAACGTAAATTTAAAAAAAACACATCGAAATACCTCGACCTTTTAATCTGAAAGAGAACATCCAGAAAAATATGTATTTATTCCCTGCGATCCTCAATTTACCCATGGTATTAGTAAGATTTTTAAAGATATAGGGATGACAGTAGTTCATTCATCAAAAAATAAATTAAAACAACTATTAGGCAGTCCAAGAGACAAAATTAACACAAACGACATTTCGGAAATCAGCTGTAACAACTGTAATCAAAGGTATTTTGGACAGACCAGATGATCTATTCAAACCAGGTTCAAAGTGCATATGGCGCATTTCAAGTATGGTAGAATAGATAGTCCAGTATTGCCCAACATGCCTTCGAGAACAACCATAAGATAGATGTTAGCAACTTAAAATTATTTTAGAATGTAACAAATACTAGACAGCTGTATGCTTTTGAAAGTCTAGAAATTAAAAAATGCAAAAACAGTATGAATAGTGACAGAATGCCTGTTCTACATAGCCCGCCTTATTGGTTAGTTATTCACGGTTCACTGCACCGCAACCGGGACGGTCAGGGTTCACTGAGCCGCAACAATAATTTAGATATAAATAGGATACATAGTTAGCAAAGTTTTAATCATCTCCAGATGATGCCAACTTTGTTGG
Source organism: Rosalia funebris (assembly GCA_037954035.1). Lineage (NCBI taxonomy): Eukaryota > Metazoa > Arthropoda > Insecta > Coleoptera > Cerambycidae > Rosalia > Rosalia funebris. The sequence goes on along the minus strand of JAZFAV010000007.1, from coordinate 22,773,060 downwards.
CGAAACGCGCGTTGAGTGAAGTGTATAGTGTTTTGGTGTTTTGTAGAAATCTAAGTCTGTTGTCTTCACATCAAAGGTTCCGACCTACTCCAGAAATGCTTTAGAAGAAGATGCGGAATGTAGAAATGTTCTTTAACGTCCAATACGAGATTTAATTTAACAAAAACCAGGACTTCAATTTTTATATCAAAATATTACTCGAAAAAAGAATTAAGGAACTAAGCTCAAGTTAGAGAAATTCACTTATTATTGAATTGCTCGTAGTATTTAATTTTCGAAAAAAAAATCAATAATATCATCAGCATTTCGTTTAAGTTCTAATTGGTTGTTTATTTGTTAGCATATGTTGACATGGAAAATATGATCTGTATGGGGTTAATTAATTTTATATGTCCACATATATATATATATATATATATATATATATATATATATATATATATATATATATATATATATTACAAGGGGTGAATCTAAATTTTTCGACATGTTTTGGTCTTTTGACATATTTGACAATTTTTTGTAAAGTTTTCTACGTCTTTGGTTAATTTCCAATTGTATCGTACTCTAATTCGCCCTATTGTCTCGTTTACACCACGGTGGATGTTGGCTTTGCCTGTGTGATATTGATCTAAAATTATGGAAATTTCATCCGCGTCGGGTGTTTTTACTATATTTTAACAAACTTTAAATTTAATTTCTTTTTCTGCAAAAATGAAAGATAAAATTTCTAAGATAGGTAAATCGACATTAGTTTCAATACAATAAGTTTCGTTTGATATAAATAATTCTTGACTTCTATAAATGGAGGCAAATAATGATTCAATTACAGTATCGGGATCATAAGGAAGCGGGACTATGAGATAGCACCTTTTTCGAACAGTTTTACTAGAAAATTGATTTACTTTTAATTTTTCAACATTCGCATTTTCTTCAAAAATATCTTCCAATATTTTGTTGTGGATGTCTTTCAAATTGTTTTGTTGAAATAAGCCTAAAATATTTTTTTTCTTTATCTAAATGATGTCCCTTGGAATATTCAATTTTCGAATAATCTATTAAGGATTTTGTTTTGTACAAATCAATGAATGTTCCGTACTCTTGTGAAAAGGTTATGTCTTCGCCAATTTCTATGTTTTCGTCTAATTGAGTTGAGTCTGTTTCGTCATTAATAGGGTGTATTTTAATTTGGGGACGTTGTATTTGTGACTTAAAATTTTAAATTTCTTGAAGATTATTTAACTTTATTCTTGAGAGAGCGTCTGCATTTTTTTGACTTTTCCAGGTTTATACTCAATTTAATAGTTGTATTCCTCTAGTTTAAGGCGCCAACGAGCTAATCGGCTAACGGGATCTTTTATCGAAAAAAGGCAAGTGAGGGGTCTATGATCGGATAACAATTTGAATTTTCCACCGAAAAGATAGGGACGAAAATGCTTTACTGCGCATACGACAGCAAGAAGTTCTCTTTCTATTGTAGAATATTTTGTCACTGCTTTACAGAGTGTTTTGGATGCAAAGGCTATTGGAAGATCTTTTCCTACAGGGCCTTGTGAAAGGACTGCACCGATTTCAAAATCACTCGCATCTGTAGTAAGTATAAAAGGTTCATCGAAATTTGGATAGACGAGAATGGGGGTAGTTGTAAGAGCTTGTTTTAAATCTTCGAATGATTTTTACATTCGAAGTTAAACTGGAATGGAACATATTTTTGTAATAGCCTATTTATAGGTTTAGAAATTTTCGCAAAATTATTAATAAATCGATGGTAGTAACTTTCTAATCCAAGGAAAGATTTTATTTCTTTTTGATTGGTCGGTTGAGGGAAATTTATAATACATTCGATTTTTGATGGATTTGGTTTTACTCCATCTTTGGTGACAAGATGACCAAGATATGCCACTTCTTTGCGAAGGAACTCGCATTTGTCTGGCTAAATTTTTAGATTCGCTTTTTGTAAGCGTTTAAACACTTCTGTGAGACGATAAATGTGTTCGTGGATTGTCGGAGAGTAGACGATGATATCCATGTAGACACCTCTCGTTTTGAATTCCTAACAGAATATTACCCATCACTTTTTGGAAAGTTGACGGAGCATATTTGAGGCCAAATGGAAGTCTAACGAATTCGAAATGTCCATTCTCGACTGTGAAAGCTGTTTTCTGGATATCTTTGGTATCAATTTCGATCCGATGGAACCCGGAGGCTAAATGTAGGGTAGTGAAATACTGACATTTGCCAAGTTGGTCTAACAAATCTGAAATATTGGGTAGGGGATATTTGTCGCCTATAGTTAACTCGTTAAGTTTCCTATAGTCTACAACGACTAGCCATTTTTGCTTTCCTGCAGCGTCAAGCTTCTTGGGAACAATCCAAATAGGGGATGACCAGGGGGAATTGGAATGTCTGATGATGCCTTGTTCCAACATTTTTGAAACCTGTTTTTTGACTACTTGTTTGTGGAAATGAGGATACCGATATGACTTTGTAAAGACTGGTTTTGAGTTATTGGTATCTATGCTGTTTTATTTCATTGGTGAACGTAAAATTATCACCTTCGAGATAAAAGATGTCTTCGAATTCTAAACATAATTATGTAGTTAATTCGGATTCTTCTTCGTTTAGGTGTTCTAAGCGAAGTTGTTTTTTATTTCGTCACGTCTGTCTATGTACGTGTCCGTGTCGTTCACATTGAAATTATTCAACGAAAAGTTATTGATCGGTTCTAATTTTATTTCTGAAAAATTTATCGTTTAGGAATTACATTAGCATTTAATACTGAAGCAAGAATGTATTATGTATGTAAGTAATGTATTAAGAGCAGACTCGTTAATCTGGATTTGTTGATTAGTTATACTCTGTATAGTTACATTTTCTGGAAACCTTGTTTTAAATTGTTCACATGTTTTATGTTTAAAAATTGATAATCCTGCACCTGTATCGATGAGCAGATTAAAGATGTTGCTTGCATCTTTTGTATAATACAAATTTTTAGAGTTGATAGCTAAAGAGGGACTTATGGAAAATTCTGATCTGATGGGATTTGATCTGGATGGCGATTGTTTATATTCATGGATTGAATTTTCGTTTGAAGTTCCGATATTTGGGAATTCTGAACTTCTATATCTGGGGGTTCTGTTTCAAAATGGGGACCTAATTAAAAATACTGATTAGGGGTAGAGTTCATATCGACATATGGGTAATTGTAATCATCATAATTTTCTTGTGAATGTAGTTCTTTATTCTCGACAGTCGACTTGATTATTAGCTGTATAATAATCTTGGTTTTCAGAGTAACTACTAGCAGTATAGTAGTCTTGATTTTCGGGGTAACTACTAGCAGTATAGTAGTCTTGACTCGGATCGTCAGTGAATCCATTATTTGAAAAATTTTGATCGTTAGTAGAACTATTAGCAGTATAATAGTCCTGTCTATTTTCGTTAAAATACAAAGTTCTTCTATTAAGATTTGGTTTATAAGTGGGGTTTGGCTGAATTGCAGGTGCCCTTGAACCACTAAAATTTAGGTTCGGAGCAATGACCGGTGGTCTATTTTCCTGAAAATTTTGAGTTTGTTGTGGTGTAAAAGCCCTTTGTTGATTTTGGAAATTTGCTTGGTAATCCTAGAATTGCAGTCTATTAAAATTGTTATTTGAATTTTGGAATTGTCTTTGATGACATTCATTAAATGTGTGCCCTATTCTTTTGCAAAATGTGCACTGTTTGGGTGGAAGCGAATATTGTTTACGTACAGGGGTGTTAAAGTTACGGTTTGGAAATTTTTGGTTTTCAAAATAATTTAATTGTAATTCTCGTTTTATACGAGACACAGCTGTTAGCATGTCCGATGGGTTATTTGCCCTAATAACATGTCCTATTTTTGGTTATAAACCAGTAAGAAGTGTATTTAAAACCATGAAATATGTTAATTGCAATTGAGCTTCTTTTTGTTCTAAAGTTAATGGCTGTTTGTGAATTGATGCGTGTAATTTTGCTTCGTGCGATTGAGTATCGCACTTTAGAGTGCGAAGTTTAGAGGTAAATGCAAGGGGTGATTCGTTCGGAAGCTGTCGCATCCTTTGAAAATCTTGAATGAGTGAAGTTAAATCTCTAGTATCACCAAAATGAAATTCAAGGAGCTGTTTTATTTCAGTTAATGTATGTGGATCGCGTGAATTTATTAATTCAGCGGCTTTGCCTTTTAATTTATTTTTAATATGAAGAGTTAGTAATACCTTCTGGTTACCTGTTGCTATATTATGTGCTGTATTACACGAATTTAAAAAACCGTTTAAAAATATTTGATTCCCGTTAAATTCTGGGATTATTGAAAAGATTTCACTGAGTTTATAAGGCTCAACAGCCACTAGAGGTTGTTGGTTCTGCATTCTTGGCATATACCAGTTAATAATTAATTAAAAAATGTATTTGGGGAAAACATAAATAGAACTGTTTTACAATGTTAAAAATATATATATATATATATATATATATATATATATATATATATATATATGGGGGCAAAAAATAAAAAAAGCGAGATAATTCTTAAATGTACTTACATAAAATTCCACATTCCTTGTTGCGGGAGATGAAATCCGACTTCGTAAGCGTTGCCACACCAGGTGAGCGTCGATTTGCGTGTTCCTGATGCCGAAGAGACCGTCTAGTCGCTGGATATGTAGTTGAATTTCTTTGTTGCTTGTGGGACGTAATTCTTTCTTCTCTTGAAGGTTTGGAAATTACCGTGTTTAAATTAGGATGCCCGTATTTTTAAACACATTATGAGAATCCTACCGACTGCGCCAATTTTTATATTTTATTTTGTATAATTGATTTCTGGTTAGCACAAGATAGGAGAAGCTGGAAGTTAGCGTCCAACCAGTCTTAGGACTGATGACCTAATGATGATGAATTGATTTCTAAAAAATGATTTTATTTGAAAAGCTGTGTACGTACACAGCCTGAGAAATATTACAATAACTGAATTAAAATGAAATATATCTTTCAAGTGACTTTAAGAAGTACTGGTTATCTGGCACGCAGTGCCTTTTATAACCTACTATTGCCATGCAAGATTATTGTCAGCATTTCTAGAATTGCAACAAACTTGCATGTTTACAAAGGTTCTGCAAAAGGAAGTTGTTATCGCTTGATAAAATAAATGAGATTAACTTTGCAATATAATATAATGAAACGTAAGCGTCTTTTCGCATATAACATATATATATATATATATATATATATATATATATATATATATATATATATATATATATATATAGATTATTAAATAGAGATTTTTTTACAGTTACAGCTATATAATATCCTCTATTCAATCGCGATACAGCAAAAATAGTTTATAAACACATTTAAACTTATATAAACGAGCAAATTAATATTAAATTTAAAAATTAATATTAACCTTCAAAAATAATTTGAAGTATTCTCAAAGATAGATCTAATATTTAAAACATCCTTCTTAAATAATTATTTTAGGTTTAATTCTTACATGTTTTAGATAGAAAAACAGACCATTTAATTGGTAATCTACTTTAAATGTATTATGAAACTACGTTTGACTTTAATAAGGCAAGCTCACATTGGGTAATTAAAAGCTTAGTTAGGATTAACCCCTTAATTCTACATTAGCCCGAAACATTCACTTTATGTATATAATGAAGGAATACATCAAACAGTTAATTTTCAATGGAAATAGTAATGTAATAATATTGAAATATACGGGCTGTGTTATAAGTTCGCTGCTAGCAGCCGAGTCATATGGAAGCAAGCGGAGAACAACCCGATAAACATATTGACCTTGATGATACTATACAATCAGTGAAATCAGTGGATTTTTCATCCAGTATCGATCATAAAAATACAAGCACCCCAAAAAGGCTTAATTACAAAGAAAAATCACACCAAGAGACAACATCCGAATCGGAGTCGGACACAAATTATCCACCTACAGTGTATAGTGGAAAACCTGAGAAAAAGACTCACCGCGAAAAGGACGCAAATATAAAATGTAGTGTAAGTAGTGTAAGTGCATATAGACTAAGAACAAGGACAGTAGGATCATTAGGAAAGACTAAAATCATTAGACAATTAAGTGTAGCGATTCTAACATTAACCAAATAGCTATAAAACAAACGCCTACGTCGATTAAGATAAGCCGTACCCCGATAAGGAGAACTGATAAGAGCCTAGCAAAATCAATCAAAAATAAAACAGAAGCAGTAAAAGATACGGAGGATCTAAACGCCATCGGCAAAAAGCCAAATGTACCTAAACAAAAGTCCAACAATAACAATGGAGATGGAAAAGGGAACAAACACGAACGAGATAAATTTATTAGAACAAATAACTGACAAGGGAGAGCTCGGTAACTTTATAAATGAGTTATTTAATACAAGAAAAATAGTACAAATAATAGAGGATGGTAAACCGAAATATAAATTAAGTTACCAAGAAGTAACAAAAGATAAAGAACAAGAAATGGACACAACGGTAGCACATCAAAAATCCAAGAACAATTCATAACGCCTAGAAAAATGTCAAAAATGAAACATATACTGAAGAAAATAGAAGTACCAACAAAGAACATATATGAAAACTTACAACAAGAACAAATAGAAACCGAAAATGAAAATGAAGATGAAGACGTAGAAAACGTAGAAAACACTGAAACGGTAATTAGGAACAAAACAGAAGAAACTCCAAATATAAATCAAAATAAAGGGGTAAATGAGAAAATCAAAAAGAATATAATACCACCTATAGTGATGCAGGGTAAGCCTGACAATCACAAGACTATAATAAAATGAACTTAATATAAACATAAAAAAGGATACTACATAAAATACGCTAGAGGAACTACGTTACTATATATCAAGGATATAGACGAATACAAAACATATAAAAATAAACTGATAAGAGAAGGAGGAATTGAATTCCATACATATACAATTAACGACGAAAAAACACACGCATTTGTATTACGAGGGTTACACGCTAACGTATCAATGGAAGTTTGAAAGAAGATATAGAAGACCAAGGCATATTAATAAAAAACATTTATAAAATGAAAACTAATTATAATCCACTCTATTTAGTAGTCACGCAAGGAGACATAACTCTAAAAACTTTACAAGAAAAAATACGATATTTACAAAGAGTCAAAGTATCCTGGGAAAGAAGAATAAATACAAGAAAAATTACGCAATGTAGAAGATGTCAGAGTTGGGGGCACGCAACGACAAACTGCTTTAGAACACCGAAATGTGTTAAAGGTGGAAATGATCATTATACAAAAGACTGCAACAAAGAAGAAGACAGTCCACCCAAATGCGCAAACTGTCAGGGCCCACATCCCGCGTCTAGCACAGTTTGTCCAACCTATCAATATAGAATCAAACAACTTAATGAGAAAAGACAAACTGAAGACCAAAAAATTAAGAAAGATACGAACCAGCGCCGATACCAAAAAGAAATATATGGGACGAGAGGAGAAAGCAAATGGCAGCACAAACACAAATGCAAACTCAAATGGCAGCAAGTAATAACCTAAACGATAGTACAGGTAACGTACCCGCACCGATCAATAACTTTACTGATCTCGCTAGGGAAAGCCGTGCGCTAAATGAAAAAATTAAGATAAATAATATGATCAAAGCAATGAGAATCTTAAACAATATCCTAAAAAATAAAACCGACCCGATAGAGTTGTTCAGTCTTACGCAAGATTTTTTCATAAACAAATTACCGATACTAAACATAACTGGCACAAAAAATTCATAACGGTTAATTGGAATTGTAACGGATTAATAAACAAGCTCAATGAGCTGAGACAATTTCTAAATCATCATAAAATAGATATAATGGGGATAACTGAGACTAAATTAAAAACAAACCATAAAATTAATATTAAAGGTTATACTATATATAGGGACGATAGGACAATAAATAAGGGAGGAGAGGTAGCATTGTTAGTCAAAAATAATATACCTTGCTATTTATTACCAAGATTAATCATAGTGCAGTAAAATGTCTCAATTAAACTGGCAGACGACACCGTGTTGAGAGTAATTTATAATTCGCCTAATATAGTCATAACACAAGAGCAGTTGGATAGAATGTTTTCTGAAAACAAAATAATAGCATTAACTGACTTAAACGCAAAACATAAAAATTGGAAAAATCACCATAACAATAAAAACGGGACTACACTGAACACCTATGCAATCGATAACAACATAGCAGTCATAACACAAGACTCACCGACACACTATCCTCTCAATAAAACGACACCGACATACATTGATTTGACTATGGTGAAAAATTACCCACACGACATTGACTTAACAGTGTTACATGAATTATGAAGCGACCATAATCCGACTATACAAAGACTGAAATCAACGTACATACAACACGATAATAAACAAATATACGACTACAAGACAACAAACTGGAGACTATATAGAAAATTTATACATGAAAACATAAAAATAAACAACAACACACAAACTAAACGAGACATAGACAACGAAGTAAAAAACTTAACAGAAATAATAAAATCAGCTAGCGATAAAACAACGAAATTAATTAAACAAAAACCACATATCGAAATAATACCACAAGATATTAAAAATCTAATAACATTTAAAAATAATATAAGAAGAAGATATCAAAAATATAATAGACAGATAGACGGACTAAGACTGAAAGATTTACAGAGAACAATAAAAAAAAAGACTAGACGCTCACAGAAATGCTGAATGGGAGAAAAAAATAATAAAACTAAAGCCACAAGATAATTCCTTATGGAAGATAACCAAATTACTTAGGAAAAAATACACTCCTATTTCAGCATTAATAGACAACGGACAAACGATAATAGAAGATGGGAGGAAAGCGGAAATCATAAACAATACAATACAAAATACATGTACAACGATACCAGACGAGACAGACGAGCAAAAAACAATAACAAGACACGCACAAAACGTACAAGAAACGTACCACATACCGAATAGGACATTTAGTAAATTAATAACTACACCAAAAGAAATAATAAATATAATAAAATACTTACCCAATAATAAAGCTCCAGGACCTGACACTATTTCCAATGTATTGATTAAGAACTTGCCTAAAAAAGCCGTATTAGTATTAATGTACATAATAAATAATATAATAAAATTTCAACACTTTCCAGTAATATGGAAAGAGGCTATAATAGTTCCAATACTCAAGCCGGGAAAAAACCCAACTTATCCGAATAATTATAGACCGATTGCTTTGACGAATGCACTTTCAAAACTAGTAGAAAAAGTCATATTAATAAAATTTTAAAATATGTTGGACAAAAAATCAATAATACCAGATACGCAATTAGGATTTAGAAGTAACCAGTCAATTACACATGCATTGGCGAAAGTGACACAGGACGCTATACAAGGTATTAATAAAGAACAAACAATGACGGCAGTTTTTCTCGATATAGAGAAGGCCTTCGACAAGATGTGACACGAAGGTTTAATAAACAAATTACAAAACTACAATATACCGAATTATTAGATAACGTTTATTAAATCATATCTAACAGATCGAAAAATAGCCACAAGGGTGGGACATAAAGTATCCCATTATAAAAACATAAATGCAGGCTTTCCACAAGGAATGGTGTTGTCTCCAGTTATTTTTACAATATACGTGGCTGACATTCCGACGTATCCTAACACGCAAATAATTCAATACGCCGATGATACCGTAATTTATAGTAAATCAAAGATCAAATACCATCTAAATAAAATTGAACCATATTTTAAATTATGGAAAATTCAATTAAAAACAGCCAAAACCGAGCAGTTGACAATAACGCGGAGATTCACTGATATAAGAATAACGCAACCAATAAAGATTAATAACAAAGAAATAGCGGAAACTAGAAAAGCGAAATATTTAGGTGTCATACTGGAGAGGCAAATAAAGTTTAAAGCCCATATGGCATATAGAATAACAAAATACTATATAGCAATGAGCAGAATATACCCCCTTATAAATAAAAAAAGTAAACTGTCTACAAAAAATAAACTCTTGCTGTATAGGGCAGTGTTACGGCCAATATTGACATATGCCTGTCCAGTATGGCATAATATAGCTAAGACTAATTATCAAAAAATACAGACGGTACAGAATAAAACATTAAGGTTACTTACCAATTCTAATAGATACATAAATATTGAACAACTGCACAATTTGGCACAGGTACCTTACATAAAACAACACATAAAAGAACTAGCCAATAAATTTTATAATTCACAAATACATAAAGCAAAAATCACTAGACAATTAACTAACATCGATATAAATATACCACATATATATAAATATATTCATGAAGACCTAAACAGTAATGACTAACAGTAAAAATATAAACAGACAAAATGGCGAAGCGGAAAAATGACGGAAAACACTTGAAATTAGAATAACACGGAGCGGAAATGCTACTGACAATGAGTGAAGCAACATAAAGGAATAAGTACGACCTGAAGAGTATGCAACCCGAAATACAACGTACAAATATTAATAAGTAATAAAACAAGAATAACTAATTATCTAAAATAGGTTTTTTAATTTATTTTTCCTATAAAACATCAATAATGATAACAGTAAATAAATAATATAAATAAATAATATTATAAATTCATTTAAAGCTAAATAGCAAATACCATAAAATTCATTGTAATGAAGGAACAGTGAGAAATATAATAATAAATAAATCCTACGTATCAATGGCAAGATCAGAACAGCGATCGGGTGGGGTCGTTACCTCTTTAAACAAAGGAGAAAGACTCCACAAAGCAAGTAAGAGTTGACACCAAGCATGCGGAATGAGTGCTTATAAAGAGCATACTATTGCATTATCTAACTCGTATATGTGTATATAGTTTAATGTATGTATATAGTTTATTATGTAATGTATGAGAATAGGCATTATGATGTATGAATGGTGACAACTTGATAAAGGCCCAATTGTAAATAGTAGGATAGAACACTTTGTAGTCAAAATAGGAATAAAAAGATTTTAAAGTAAAGTAAGGCTGTGTTAGAGGCTGGAAATGTTTAAAATAAAATTTTTCAAAACGAAATTTATAACAGAATTTTTAAATTTAAAACCTATTTAAGGTAGTTTCTCCGGTACCGTCCAATCCAAAAATAAATGCGCGTGTAAATGTTAAATATATGGAATATCAGTAGTCTAGTTTACATTATTTTTGTTCAGAGACTGTACTCTACCCAGACACTGCATGTACATGTATACGCACAATTACATGTTTATTCATTGAAACTAAAATGGTAATGTTGCGTTCTGTATTATACCTAACTTCACTTTAAGCTTTTTCAGAGCGTAAAAGAAAATTTATAGAAAAATTAAAAATGAATTTTTGTTCTGATCAGTTGTGGGGCAATAAAGGAAAATTTACAAAGTGGAGAGCAATACAGAAACATTTAAATTGTATTGCAAAATGAATCTTGCGAAAAGTAAGCAAAGTAAGTAACCCAAGCACTGGACAACGTATGTTGAATTGAGCGAGCTTGGCAGAAATTTAAGATATTGTGAATGTAAAAACGTTCCTTCACTTGAAAAAATAAAAAGGGATAGTCGTTTAGGCCTAAATTCAATTTTAGATATTGTGTGTGACGACTGTGTAGTAACAACATAAGTGGCGACTGGTAAAATGCGCTGCGTTTCCAAACATTAATTGACAAGTTCTTGACTTACCGAGTAAATCTTAAACTGGCATATTTTAAAAATGTTTATCTTTTCAACAAATCGGGCAATAACCGATTTTCTAAATTCAAAATATTCATTATAAACTAATGTATAGATGAGTTGTTTTTGGAAAAAATGCATAGAAAAGTCAACTGGTACATTTAAACCATGCAAAAAGTTCCAACTTCAATGGTGGATATCTCTTTTATTGTACGGGAAAAAATATTCATTTAAGCAGTTTCCTTCGGGTAGTTTATTCTTTATGTATATCCGAAATCTGATGAAATTCTATAGAAAAATTGATTTCCGGAGAAGCTACCTTAAACATAAGCCTATTATTCATACTATGCGAGAAGTCACAGCTGTGTATACAATAATATGAAGCTAAACTTATATCCAAAAGTGATGGATGCATTCATAGTTATTTAATTAATATTGTCGAAGAATGAAAGTTTGTCATCGAAAAGAATATCTCGATGTTTAACGATTTTAGAGCGTATTAAGCTGTATTATTTAGAGAAATTATACATTATTAGTTGGTTTCTTTTTGCAGTAGATAAACAGACTTTACACTTAGTTATATTTTTTGAATGCTTATTATTAACACATGAAGTAGACAAGATGTTGATAAGTATGTACTTGTATAATTAAAAGTCATCAGTGCAAGTAACATTCAAAAATAATTTTAGCTCAACATAAAAAAAATACTTAATTCTATTGTAGTGTTGCAGATAAATTATTAATGAATATTATATTATATGAATAATAATAGCTCTAAATTCGAGCCTTGAGGCACACCAGAACCAGCAATGAATATTTTTATTCACTTGAAACACTTGGCATTGAAATAATACGACTGCATTAAATAGACATATATCATTACTAAATTCAAATAAATCCAATTTAGAAAACAAAATGCTGTAGTTTACTTGTAAATATTTTCAATAAGTCCCTGTATACTATATCAACTTGATTTCTATTATCTACATGATCTGCAACAAATTGCGAAAATTTCGACAAATTCGTAGCAATTGAATACTTTTCTACAAATCCATGTTGGTATGGGAATATAATATGTTTAATACTTTGATATATGTAAACAAGGAATTTTCAAAGACCTTTGCAATCTTTGATAATATTGTAATAAGGCGATAGACTTTTACATCAGATGGATTACCACTTTTTGGAATAGAACATTATACTAACTACACATACCTTTCCTCATACCTGAAAAATAGCAAGAGTCTGCCGTTACTATTTTCCAAGCATGGAAAATAGTAACGGCGGAAAGGTATGTATAGTACTTACTACACATACTTATAGAAGGTTTAACAGAATAACGAGTGGCTCCGATAAGGCTCCACCACAATCATTCAGAGGAAAGTTAGTAATATAATCATTTTACGTAATATTTTTTAACTTAGTACTAGATTGGAAAATATCCTTTTCTGTTGAGTGCTCGATATTAATAAAAATATGCTTGATTATTATAAATAGGCCGCATTGTCTGAAAAATAAACACTGGAGAAATAAGTTGCAAAACTCTTTACAATATCTTGTAGTACGTCAAATTTCCCTTCGTGTAAGACAATCGATGGAATACGGGTATATATATATATATATATATATATATATATATATATATATATATATATATATATATATATATATATATATATATATGAGTATATATAACCCTTTTTACTTTGCACGAAAGACTAAAACATTTTTTATCGTTATTAATATTGTCCTGAATTGATGGTCAAGAAAAATAGAAAAATATTACACTCTTAAAAATAGTAAATTAAAAACATAGTAATCGATATGAGGTCAGTAGATATATGATTCGTTTTTTGAAAAAATTACATATTCGGTCATGTTAAACTCTCATATGTAAAAACAGATTTAACATATTTCATCAATATTATTAATCTTAAATGTTTCACGCGTAGAAATGAATTATGAAGTTAATGTAATGTACTCGTATATAAATATTTATTATGTTATTTACATTACAATAAACTAGAATTTTCTATTTCAGCTTTTATGACACCTTCTTATTCACTCTCCTAAAAATTACGTTCAGATGTCCACACAGTTTAATAACCCAAGAAATCAATGACAAATGGCATGTTCCCAAAATTATCAAAGTAGATTTAAAAAAGCCGAAACCCAAAAAACCAAAAAAGGAAAAGAAGCCTAAGACACCAAAACCAAAGAAAGAGAAAAAATCCAAAGACAAAAAGGATAAAAAGAAGAAAGAGAAACCACCCAAGAAAAAAAAAGAAAAGCCTAAAAAACTTACCAAAGAAGAGAAAGCCGAATTGGCCAGGCTGAAAAGAGAACAGGAACTGTTGGAGGAAGAAAAACGGAAGGCAGAGGAAAACCGAAGGTTCATGTTTCCTTTAGGCGAAGCAGCTACTGATGAATTTTATAAAAGTATTTTTGGGGGTTGGACAAAAATTGAAAAGGGTAAAAAAGATAAGAAAGGTAAAAAGAAAAGATGAAACAGTTAACTGGTTTAAGTATTTGTTTATATATAAGTTTCTGTATTAAATAATTATCTGTAAGTCTTTGTTGCTTTATTATTACATATGAGATATGTAAAAACATTGTTGAGAAGATTATGCTGTATATCAGCATAATCTTCTCAACAATGCCTTGATATAATATTTTCGAAGATAACATAAAGATACCGTATTGATTATTTTTAATTTAAGCAACCATTTCAGTTTTAAATTAAATGAGATAAAAATAGAGGGAACCAATTATTTTAAACAATTTACTAATCATTACAACGATTATTAGTTGTGGGTTTTTATAATATCCATAGAAGATATCATAAGAAAATGTGTTATTAAATAAATTTAATATACCCTAAATGAAAAGTATATTCTTATTTCATGTTTATTTTAAATCAAACCATCAAACAACTTTCTCAGATTTAAGAACGTTACTTTGATTTAATGAAATAATGTTTATATACGCATGCAAATGATAACAGATGACAACATAACGTAACTTAATCACAAACAAAAATAAAACGCTTGCGATATAATGAATAAATGAATTAATTCAATAATGAATTAATTTCTGGAGCTCTTCTTGGTGGTATGTACTTGTTGGTAATGATTAATGATTTTAGTATGCACATAACAGAAAATACATTTCAATAAGTAACAGGAATACATTTTAGTATTCCAGAATTCGAATTGATATTTTTTTCATTCTCATTAGATTTCAGATTGCAGCTTCATATTGCAAGCTTACGGAGTACCTCACATTTTCCAGTATCCTCTGGTTTATATCTTTTTTTAAGTTAAAAATAAATAATTCTTGAAATTTTTATCGAACTCGATTAGTTCATTTCTGAACACTTTTAGTTACCGTTTATATTTGTATGATGTAGTACAGATATTACAATAAGTGTAAGATTATTTATTTAATACAATAACTAACATAATCTGTTATTAGTTATTAATACATTATTGTTATTATGATTATATAATATTAATAGGACAAATTAAGGTATGTTTCCCATATGTTTACTAAATCTTATTTGTCTCTTTGTGTATTGAAATTCAGTTTATAAAATGTTGTATTTAATTCTTTTATAATTTAGAAATGAGGAATTAACACAGAAGCGGACAAAATAATCCTTACCTATTATACAAAAAATATACACAAATAATACTAATATTGTTGGTACCATTGTTTAGCACACATAAGAGGGAGGATCAAGTCCAACGTTATTCAAGGCTTCTGTGGATGAAATACTCACAACTTGTAAAGAAGAAACTACACTTAGCTTTTAGTGTAAGATAGATGAAAACAAAGTAGGAATTTCCAGAGGAAATTTCTGTTTTGTTCATGTCCATTTTATATTGAAAAGAGAATTTTCCGATAATATAGTACCAACTAGACTGAGGAAAATTCCTTTAGTAATTTCTCCTATAATTCATTTGCTTGAATAAAAGGAATAGAAAACTGTGTAATAAAAATGAACAGAAATAAAACTATAGTAATAGTTATAGCAGAATAAGAAAGCATGAATGTATTATTATTATATTATATAGGCTTGGGCCTCATCAGCCACTGATCGCATGGGTAGTCCCTTGGCGATCCCCTCTTATCCGGGTCATTATCCAAAAATGCTATCCCATAAAAGGAGCAATTTAGGCACGTCCCCCGCCTTAAGCCTCGCCTCCTCTAGGATAACAGGGGTCCCTAATATAAGATACCTCTTATCCTTCAGTGCGGGGTAGGTATAAAGAAGATGAATCGAGGTTTTCTCGTTTTCTTTACAGTATCTGCAGGCCGGGCTATCAGTCAGCCTCAGCTTGTGCTTATATGCATTCAGGCTACTATGGTGGCCCGTTATGATTCCCACCAGGGTTCTGGCTTTGTTCCTGTTCAATTCAATGAATTCTTGGGCCCATTTCTCCATCTCTGAGTATTCGATGAAGAGTTTGGTTATTCGACAACCCGTTACTCCTCTCCATCTTTTATTGTGCTGGTCTCTTGCCCAGCCATTGATTCGGTCTCTGATCAGATTCCGACTTATTCCCACTGCAGGTTCTGGTCCATAGAGGTTTTCCCTGGTCCCTAGTCTGGCAAGGTCATCTGCAATTAGATTTCCCTTAATGCCATTATGCCCAGGTATCCATAAAAGTTCCACCGGTCCCTTCCCTACCAAGTGGTTCAATGCTTCATAGCAATTATAGACCAGCTTCGACTTTGTCGTTGCTGAATTCAGGGCTGCCAACGCCGCCCGGCTATCCGAGCAGATACATACCTTCTCCTAGGTCCGATTTTGGTCGGCCCCCAGAACACCGTATGTAATTCCAACTAGCTCGACCTGGAGTGCGGTAGTGTATTTGCCCAAGGGGAATGTTTTATCTATCCCGTCGCGTCGCCTACATACCCCCGCACCCGCTCTGTTACCATTCTTGACTCCATCCGTGTACCATATGTCTCCATTGAGCGGCAATCCAGCTCGACCCTCCATCCAGTCATTCTTACTGTTGAGGGTGATCTTATATTTCTTGTCAAACAGGAAGTGGACACCCGTACTGTCAGAGGGCATCCATAGGAGTCCCTCCTTAGCTAGCTCTCTTGAAGGTCTATTCAGGTCCCTTACCTTCCTATTCATGTTTCCCAGCCTGTGCATTGCCTTTGCGGCTTCCGCTTCCAGGATGACATTAAGAGGTGGTATCCCAATCACCTCGATCGGTATTCATCTTGAGGCTTCGGTTATACTTCTAAGAATCAATCCTCTTAGCTTGTTAAGTCGGTTGGCTTCCGACTTTAAACAGGCTCTCTCCCACCAGACCAGTGCTGCATACGTCAGTCTGGGATTGAGAATTGCCTCATACATCCATTTCATGGTTTCCGATTTCAAGCCCCAGCTACTACCAATGGCTCTTCTCAGTTGCCAAAGTGTTGCTGTGATCTTGGAACATATGTCACTTAGATGTTTTACCCATGACAGTTTCCCGTCCAGGATTACTCCTAAGTATTTCACTTCGCTATTATAGCTTAGTTCTTGGCCACCAAGTTTCAGCGGACATGTTTTGTTCCACTTATATTTCTTAGTGAACACCATCACCTCAGTTTTTGAGGGATTGACCGAGAGTCCCCTCTTCCTCCACCAATTCCCAACCTTGTTTAAAGCTCTCTGCATTATATCGAGAATCGGCTCCAGGAAAGGGCCCTTCGTTATTATTACTAAGTCATCGGCATAGCCAATTACTTGGTAATCCTTTAACCTTTCAAGCAGCTCATCTACTACTAGGCACCACAGAAGGGGGGACAATACCCCTCCCTGTGGACAGCCAGAGTCGACCCGGCCCTCGATGGTAATCTTGCCTTTATTGGCAGTAAGCTGTCTGTTTCCCAACATATAGTCTATCCATTCAGCGATTATTCTGGGGGTGCAGCATCTGCCTAGTGCTCCGCTAATCACTTCCCTGGATGTAAAGTTGAAGGCTCCTTCAATATCAAGGAAGGTGCCGACAACGTATCCTCCGGAGTCCAGTTGTGACCGTATCGATGACAGAACCTTATCCAGAGCTGTTTCTGTTCATTTACCAGCATGATAAGCATGCTGGCTGCCTTGAAGCGGCCTCTCTATTAGGACAGAATCCCGAAGGTACCTGTCAACTAATCGTTCGGCCGTCTTTACTAAAATTGAAGTAAGGCGAATCGGCCGAAAGTCCTTAGGGGACGTGTATCCGACTTTTTTCGGTTTAGGTATAAAAACAACCCTTGTGTCTAGCCACACTTTCGGGACCATCTTCAGTGCCAAGCTGGCCCTGGTGATCCTTATGAGTGGACCGAGGATTATCTCTTCTGCTTCCTGCAGAAGTACCGGATAAATGCCGTCCGGTCCCGGCGATTTATATGGATCGAGGGACCTCAAGGCCCACCTCATCTTAGCCGGTGTGACTATCTCCTTCACAAATTCCCTGTCGTCCCCCTCTCGGTTTACCGCCCAGGTCCTATGTGCCCCTACTAGCGGGTCGGAAATGTCTCCCCTCTCCGGTGTATAAAAGCCCGGAAAATGTGCTTTGATGAGATGGTCTAAGGTTTCCTCATCCGATTCCGAGAATTTACCATTAGGGAGCTTGAGCGATCCCAGTATCGCTTCCGGGCTGCGGGCTAGGGTCTTGGTCAGCCATGCTGCCTCAGCTCCCTTATTTATCTCATTACAGAAAGAAACCCAACTACTTCTTTGGGCTTACTTAACCTCAGCCCTATACTGATCGCTGGCAGTCCTATAGTCCTCCCAGGTTGTACGGCCGTTACGTTTTCTGGCTCCTTTGAGAAGGTTTCTTACCTTACATCTAAGGTTTTCCAGCTTATTGTTCCACCATCTTACCTGGCCTTTCGGCCTAGCTCGTTTAGGTGTACACTTCCCTTCATAGGCTTCTATCAATCCTCTACTCAGTCGGGAGGCTACCACCTCCAGTACTTCCCTCTCACTAATTCTGGAGTGGATCCCCCGAACTGTTACTAGAATATCCGATTTAAACTGTTCCCAGTTTGTGAATTTGGGTTTACGGACCCATTTCGTCTCCTCATGCTCCCCCACTCCCAAATCAAACTTAATGACAAAGTTATCCGAGAGTGTGGGTTCATCCGAGACTCTCCAGTTCCGCACGTATTCCGCCAGGTGTCTGGAGCCCAAGGTAATATCAATTACCTCCTCCCTTATAGCGTTATGAAAAGTGGGTGTGTTTCCCACATTTAAAATATCTAGCTCTGTACTTACCAGATATTTCATGAGCTCCATACCTCTCGTGCTACCCCAGACCATATGGTGTGAGTTCGCATCACATCCCATCAGCAAAGGCAGGTCGGCTTTTTGACAGAAGTCCACAAGTTCCTTCACCTCTGGTGTCGGATTGTCCCTGCTGTCATATGGTAGATAGGCTGACGCTATAACCACCCTACCTACATTTTCAAGCATCGTAGTTACCGCCATTAGGTCCCCTGTGGACCATTTCTACAGGAGTGTGGCGATAATGTTCTTCACTACGATGCCGGCTCTGGGTCTGTTGGTACTACTACTCCTATAACAGAGAAAATTTCCCAGTCCCTTTATAGATCCCTGCACCACCCAAGGTTCTTGGATGAGTGCTATCCCTGTGTAAATCTTAGCCAGACTCCTCTGCAGAATAGAAGAGGCATCTTTGCTTCCATGCAAGTTAATCTGAATAATTTGAATCATTCTTTTCTTAGCACTTGTACCACTTTCATCCCCTGGTTTGCTCAAATTGCCCTCTTCCTCAATAGAGGTCAAGGTCAAGGTCAAGGTCCCGAGTATGGCCTGGATATCGGCGGTGGAGCAACTGCTTGTCTGGGAGGATGGAGGCGTCCACAGTACAGGCTCGCTTTCGACCTCCTTATTCTCCAAGATTCTTTCATGGACTGATGGTTCCATTTTTGGTCCCATTTTAGACGGGATAGGAACATCATCATCATCATCATTGAGGTCGGCAACACTCCTAGGAGTTGCTCCCTCACGTCTAGCTTTAGCCAGCTTCCTTCGCTAGCTTCCGCTCATTCGTTTTTTAGCAGTTGCCCCACTTTCGTCCCCCGGTTTACTCAGGTTTCCCTCGCCCCTTCCCTCAATAGAAATCAAGGGCAAAGACCCGAGTGTGGCCTGGGTGTCGGCGATGGAGCAACTGCTTGGCAGGGAGGATGGAGGCATCCGCGGTACAGGCCCGCTTTCGACCTCCTTATTCTCCAAGCTTTTTCCTTTGTGGACTGGTTCCATTTTGGTCCCACGAGTAGCTAGGGAAATACAGGTCCACCCCCGCAGAGCCCCGCATGCGAGGGTAAGACGACTTAAATACTCAGGAGTTGCATCAGATGCTCCTGAGGCACCGATTGCGACTCCCGGTATCCCCTAAGAGCCAACCAGTCCGATAGGCTCGGTATCTCACACCATCGGATTAGGGGGGTGTGTTATACACATCCAGTTTCACCAGGCCGAATGGGGGGCTGTTTCTTAGTTGTGAGCCGGGTTTGTCGCCCCCCCTTGAGTAAACTCAAGAAGGGTTCATACCCGGGATGCTGCCAAGCCACATCCCTTCATTCGCATGGACGGGCCCTTTACCAGGGCCACCTCATTCATACTCCCATTCGCTTGGACAACCCCTACTTAAAGGGGTGCCATTATTCATACAGGTATGGACCCTTAGAGCGCCCCCCAGCCCACAAGGCGCCCTCACCAACTACAAGGTCTTACAGCCCCTAGGGGGAGAGCATGAATGTAAATATTTATAAAACAAGTTTAACTCCTCGGAGTAATAGTAAAAAAGCAAGAAGAAATCAACAATAGGATATAAAATATATTAAAGCTATATTATATGAATAATACAGTTATTAATAGAAAAGATACAACAAGACTTACAAAAATTTACATATACAAAGCAATATACATATAGACCAATACTAATCTTTGGATGCGAAACATAGACATTCACAAAAGAAAAAAAGAAAAAACTACTATAGAAAGATATATTAATTAAAGAAAATTAATTATTGAAGAAAATAATTAAGAAAAACTTTTCAACTTTGCTCTATGGAATACTACATTAAATTTGTATGTATATATATATATATATATATATATATATATATATATATATATATATATATATATATATATATATATATATATATATATATATATATATATATATATATATATCAGTGGCGCATCTAATCATGTACTAACTAATATACAGAGTGTTTCATTTGCAATAAGGAATAGTAAGGAAGTTTCCACACCCTGTATATTATATCAAATATTATTTAAAAGAGTAATAATTGTTTAATATTTTACCAAAAAAATTGTTATTTTAGTAAAGAGAATGTGATATAACCTAGGAATGTGAACTATTATGAGAATAACCCATAAAGAAAAAATATCTCGAAAACCATTAATCTCTTCGTAGGAATATCAACATAACATACCCTAGGAAAAATAAAGCATCTAGAATAATAAGTTTTTATATTATAGACCTTCAAAAATAATACGTTATCATAAAAGAACTCTCGTTTATCATTTATCTCGTTTTTTAAAGAATATATTGAACGTCCGCATGCCAGGTGGACACGCTAAATATATTCCATTCCTGTGCACAATAAAATGAGATATGTTAATAGAGTGAATATTTGGTTCAGTCCTCAGTTCTAATATAGTCGCTAATACAAGCTTTAGCTCTTGTGACCGGAGTATGAATAAATGGCCTATTGGATTTTTACACTCATTATGATTTATACTGTAGGAGGTGGTGGTGGGATCAGCACAGCTGTAGGGATGATATACTATGCTAATTTTTTATTTTTCGCCATTGACATGGAAGGTCGTTATCTCCAATATTTAAAATCTAAATGTTATCATCTTATCACAGTTTTTCAATGCTTTCTCTCACACTTCTTCCTTATTGGCATATCTGTCGTACTACATCGTATTTTCTACACATCTCCAAAATATGCTTCATTATTATTCTCTCTTGACACTGCTCGCATGTTTGTTGGAGGGGGGGGATCTCTTATTAACATGAATGCATAGGTCAGTCATGTATGACCAACTTTAAGTGTAACTAAGTAAGAATAAAGTTACTTAGACGTGTTGACAGTCTCCAGTATTTGACTTTGTGTTTTGTTTCTCCGAGTTTGGCATTTCATTCTACTCATGCCGTCACTGTCTACAAATAGGTTTCATAATAATACTACGGATGTCCTATTGAGCAATTTGTCTCACAAAGTACTCCATTGTTTCTATTACTATGCGTGCAATCTCATCGACAGCATTATTTTCTGAAATCTCAGTGTGCCTTGGCATCCAACTAAGTTATTTTCTTGTTTGTGATGTCTAAACGTATTTGAGCAATCAGAGAATTATTGCAGTAATCAAAATCTAGGAATATCTATGACTTTCCAGATGAAATACAACTTGACTATATACAGTGTGGAAAAAAGGTATGGACTACCCCTAATAATTTGGTAGTCTTCAGGTTTTATGGAAAACGCTTCAACACGTCGATTTAATTTTCTAGTTTCCCATATTCTGTTGGAATTTATTTGTTTCTTTATTGACATCTGTCAAAAATATGACGTCATCGACATTTTTATTAAATGACAATATATGGCGTGTGATACATGATTTGAAATCTTTTGCTTCACTCAGCGTGTTCCTAGATTTTCTTTCGATTTTGTCGTGCCATTTCAAAATGGCGATCATTCAATTGTGAAAATTATCTCAAATTAATTCCCAGTAAAAGAATAACTTTTTCTTGTTTTATCAGAAAAAAAAACAAACATAATCACACTAAGACAGTTCTAAGGCTTTTTCATTCAATGCCTACCCTTATATTAAGTTTCTTGACCTGAGATTCTTTTTAAATTCATAGTGGGAAAAAAATTCGATATCTCAATGTCGTT
Organism: Rosalia funebris; assembly: GCA_037954035.1. NCBI lineage: Eukaryota > Metazoa > Arthropoda > Insecta > Coleoptera > Cerambycidae > Rosalia > Rosalia funebris. The sequence goes on along the minus strand of JAZFAV010000007.1, from coordinate 22,750,316 downwards.
GCAATAACAGTTTTGGTCATAGTAAGCTTAGACGAACCAAACATAAACAAAAATTAACGTGAGTATTGACAAGTGGTGATATTGAATATTAGCAAGATTTTACTGGCATTGCGTTGTAATTCAAAAATTCTTTTTTCAATAAACCAAAAATATCGCTCAGTGAAAAAGACCGTATTGAAATTCTTATGATGGTTAGTTACGGAGATCGTCGCAGATACATATACTAACGAGGTACGCGAACTTTTTAATCAAATTCATCCAGACCAAACTCCGATTTCGCAATCCACCGTTAGCGGGATTTTAAGAAAATAATGCTGAACATGGCCATTTTAAAACTTCAACTAAAAATGGAATGCCGAAGATAGATGAAAACATTCAGCTTAACGTCCTATTGGCTGTTGAAGAAAATCTGCATAGTGCCAGTCGGCAACTAGCACTGGATGTGGGAATAAGTCACACGTCTGTGCAAACAATTTGGCACAAAGAAGTATAACACCCGTACAAAGTCTACTTGATACAAGAATTAAATGAGAATGATTTCTACCGAAGACTGTAATTCTGCGAAATCATGCAACCACTATGTAATCAAGATGTAGACTTTGCCGCAAATATTTTATTCTCAGATGAAGCAACTTTTTACCTCAATGGTACTGTAAATAAGCAACATTTTCGATATTAGTCCAAAGGAAATGCACATTGTATTCAAGAAGCTCATTGCCAATCACCTCAGAAACTTAATTTATGGGCCGGCATATTAAAAGATAGAGTATCAGGATCATTTTTATTTGAAGAAAGTCTTACTGGTGAAGCCTACTTGAATTTCTTGCAGTTTGAACTTTTGCCACCTTTAATCGCTCTTTATTCTGACCGCAATAATCCCAATTTGACCAGTCTAGATATTTGGCTGCAACAAGATGGAGCCCCGCCCCGCTATACAAAACAAGTTCGGGAAAATCTCGTTTCCAGGAAAATGGATTGGCCGACGGGTCCCACTGAATGGCCAATCAGGTCATCTGATATGGCCCCTTTGGACTTATTTTTGTGGGGTTACTTGAAATCCAGCATTTTTAAATAGACCAAGAGATATTGATGATCTAAAGTGATGATCGCATAAGAACGGAAATACGAAAAATTTCACCAGAAATGATACGAAATATTCAAGAAAAATTTGTTTCTAGACTTGGGCACTGTCAAGTTGTCAACGGTCGTCCCTTTCAGCATTTTCTGAAATAAGTTTTATGTGTTTTACCTTCAACATATCATTTTTACAATTAGTTTATTATTTATTTGTTTGTTTTTTTGTTGTGTTCTTGTTTTGTTTTATTTAATATTACACGTTGTTAGTTTGATCGATAATAAAACTTATGTTCAATAGTTTACTCTTTTTCTGATAAAACAAGAAAAAATTTGTCTGTTACTGGGCATTAATTTAAGATAATTTTCACAAAAAAGTCTAGGAACATATTGAATTAAATAAGAGCTTCCAAATGACAATAAATAAATGACGCCACATATTGTCATTTAAGAAAAACGTTGATAACGTCATATTTTTGATAGGTGTCAATAAAAAACAAATCAATTCTAAACAGAATGTGGAAAACTGGAAAACTAAATCGACGTGTTCAAGTGTTTTCCATAAATCCCGAAGACTAACAAATTATTAGGGGTAGTCCATACTTTTTTCCACACTGTATAAGCTAGCATATTTGAGAAGAGACCAGTTATGTTTCTCTAAAGATGAATATTGCACAACATAACCGATAAGTTTTTGTTCCGTAGATATAAATTATTAAAGAGTTACTGAGCTGTGACCTGTGACATATTGACAATAGCAGCAGTTGTTATATACTTTATGTTTGATGTGATAATAATATCTAGTTTAACTCCAACCTGCAGGATTTCCTTAGGTGGGTATTGGCCATATCATTAGGAATAATTTTAAGAACTTGATGTATTATACGTATGTAATTATAATGTATGATGATATGCACTAGGTATCTGTCATAAAACGTTGTAGAGGGAATATGATTGTGAATGCCTAACTTACGATAAAAGCTACAGATGAGATTGGTAAAAAATGTATAAGTAGCATATCTGATCTCTAACTAGTGAACCGTTCATAGTTTTAAAGTTTAATGTCTTACTGATGAATAAATATTGCTACCATAATTTCCCGTTGCAAATACTAGCGATTTATATAATCACTCCATATATTTCTATCAGAACTCCATTATTTTCGAGACAGCCTTCTTATAATGTTTAATGCTTTATTACGTTTGACTAGAGTGGAATTTATGTGAAATAATCTTGTATCAAATATCATCCCCCTGGCAATTTTGCTTCAGGTAAACACTATATTATTATAATGTTAAATGTATTCCGGCTTCACTGTGGGAGACGGTGAGATGAAAAGATGAACGTTTCACCATTTGCTCTTCAAAAAGTCGGTTTTGGAAGAGCAAAATTTAAATACATTACTTTCCACATTTTTTGCTGCTATGTTAACTCTACTTACTACTGTGTATTTTTATGTCCAATGTAACATTTATGGGAAGCCAATTTTTGTCTTTTTAATTTTCTATATTTTTATTCCAGTAACGATTATTCTTATTATCCCAGAAATTACTTCAGATTTATGCATATATTCGCTTAAGACGTACATATATGAAAACCTTCTAAACTTACAGATTTAAATTAATTTTCCCTACTCTGGTTTTCCTGTTTTCTCATTCTAGTTTGTTTTTTTACTTAGTTTGATTAAAAATTTTAATATATATATATATATATATATATATATATATATATATATATATATATATATATATATATATATATATATATATATATATATATGTTACTGTGAAACACCGAAATCCGGTGAATGTCGACATTCAGCATGTACTCATGGTGTATGTTGAAACGAAACATTTTTTTAATAAAGGAAAACAAAAATAAAAGTATAGGTAATATTTATTTATTAAAACGACATGGGAAAAGTTTTCCAATAAACTTAAGGAAATTGTTGAACTTAAAACAAACAGTAGAACATTGCAAATCACGAAACACAACTAAAATAATGTCAATATAATAAACATACACATACATTTTAATTTTTAAACTGAAATATAAAGAACCAAGAAAATGTATGATATTCTTATTTATTGCAACAACTTAAACTACCATGACACTTCGAATTGCACAAAAGGCCTTTGCTTTTACAGCTGCATTTAGCCGTCGAACACTTCCTTTTGCAATTGCAACGTGTATAGCCTTGCCCTCCACTTTTTAATTTAGCATAAGCTGCTTCTCTTAGCGACATTTCTTGAATCGAAACCTCATCCATGGAAAGTAACTTTACGATATTACGTATAAGATTACGGGTGAAAAGCTGTTTCAAGGTACCATTTTTGTTTGCTAATTTATAAAAGCCTGAGTCCTCTATTCCAACAACAACCGCTAATACATTTCGGGGGTCTGTACGGCCACGGTCGACATCAGGGACTTGAATTCTTACGGTATCACCAATTTGGGCCAGAGGAAACTTTTTTTGACGTTCGTAACGTGTTTGTTGCTTGAAGTAGAAGATTCTCTTTTGCGGCTACTCTCTTTGAAGAAATTAACTCTTGCTGTTCAGCCAGTACTTGAGATGAAGACGTGCTAGGTTGCGGATCAGTCAATGCTTGAGATGAAGACGTGCTAGGTTCCAGATTAACTCCAATGGTATTTTGGTTATCCACGTCGCTTCCATCTGAAATATGGTCATCAATATGATCACTACCCAAATTTTCTTCAAAAGTGTTAACATAGGCTTCTAACTGTTCTTCGGTTTCAATGTTTGCAATTTGCCCGCGAGGGAGAGATGACGATGCTATGCCTCTTTTTGGTTTAACGCCAAATAGGGCTTCATATGGACTCTGGCGTATTCCTTCGTGATATGTTGTGTTTTTGGCGAATTGGACAAACGGCAAACCTTCTGACCATTTATTTGAGTCATTATCTTGCATTCATGCAGTTAGCATATTCTGTATGTCCTGATTGGCTCTTTCGACTGAGCCTTGTGTTTGACTGTGACGAGGTTTTCCGTGTACTATTTTAACGTCTTTCCACATAGCGCATAGTTCAGATATGACTCGATTACTGAATTCTCTAGCATTATCCGAATGCAATATAGTGGGAGCACCAAATGTTAAAAAAAATATGAAGAAGGTGACATGCTACTTCTTCCACTCTCTTGCTTTTTAAAAGTCGCAACTGGACAAACTTGGTTAGATGATCTTGATATACCATTATAAACTTGTAATCGCCATCCCTGTGTGATTGCAAGTCTATCAAGTTGACTTGACATCTAGAGTTCAATTCGGAACTGACCATTGGTTTCACAACAATACCTTTTTTAGGCGCACTGTGTTTCATTTGACATTATTTACACAAATTTAAATACAACATTACAACTTCATAAGTAATATTTTTGTATCTAACTTGCAATTCTTTAAGCATTCGTGTTCTTCCTCCATGGCCTATTCTTATGTGAGTTTCGGAAAGTATATTAACAGCTCATCATTTGTAATATAATACTGGATATTCGTTTCTCCTGGTTTTAGTGGCACAATTAACTTTTCTTCATCGCTAACTTTTAAAATGTCAAAACGTTTTAAACGTCTGTAGTCCAAAGGTGTACTACACTTACTTTTAGCAGAAATCACTTCAGAAACGATTTTAGAGTACCTTTCTTGAGAAAAATAAAAACAATTGTCTTCTCGTTTACTTCCAACTAAGGCATGTAACTTTTCAAAAAACTGATCACGCTTCACTGCAGTAGCCATTGAACACAAATTATAATATCTAATGAAACAAATTAAATTAGCGAACTTGCACACACGCTATCAGATCTTGCGTAAGACTGACGAAGCCAAAGCCAACAAACAGGATGCAGGAACCGCCCAAAAGCAAGTTACGACCTGTCGTTTCCGACATTCACCGGAGCCCATTTGTGTTTGTCGACATTCACTAATTTCGGACTTTCACAGTAATATATATATATATATATATATATATATATATATATATATATATATATATATATATATCTATATATATATATATATATATATATATATATATATATATATATATATATATATATATATATATGAAGTATTAACCTAACCGATTATAAAATGTTATATTTCTTCATCAAACTAAATATTGTATTCCTTTTTTCATCACTACACTTTTCCATAAGTCATGAGTCAAGTGAAATATTATCATACAAATAACAATTTTCGCCGCTACGCCAATATCAATCTACTTTCCCGAGAGAGATATGTTCACTATCGATTTCATCTCTACAAGTTTGTACTATATGACCGCGCTATCGTTCAGCAATTTCACAGTTAGATTTGAAGGAATTGTCTACAAGACTAACAAAGTATTCTTCATCAATTTCTACCTCAGTTAAGGTTATTCTCACACCATGAGAATATGTTCTAATTTAAAAAGATAACGCATTCTGCAGCATATTTCCCTTACCTTGGAAATCATTCGTTTTTGCTTCCATTCGATTTCGGCGTAATTTTATTCCAGAAAACTATTCACTGCATTCTATATGAAAATACTATCTTTTTATTATTTTATTTCAGAAATTTCAAAAAGTTTCAAAAATGTTAAAGTTACACAAATGTAAGTAGAGTTGTAAAAAGTCATTTGAAAATTAGTTCAAAAATATAGTTTTGTTACAATATAAAGTTTTCAATAAAACTAAATACAATTATATAACTATAAAATTAACGGGTTAATTTTTCAAATTAATTAATTTGAAATTAATTATTTTTTTTATTTTTATATTGAATTAATTAATTTTAGACCCTATACTTGTTTTTTCTTTGTAATAATTATTATAACTGTGGTAAGAATGAAACAACTAGGATGGGGAAGATATACTAGATCAACAAAAGAATCTACTACAGTATTTTATAATCAACATCTGCCTTCAAGATGAATACTCTATGCAACAAAAAAAAATCCGGAATAACTGTCGCAGTATTTTATAGGAAAATACCGTAACTCGTCAATTTTTATTTTAAATATAAAGCAAACGGAAATTAAATGAAAAAAGTTGTTACTTAATAAACTGCTTAATTAAGTTAAATTATTTATTTTATTAAGTAGTCCAATTGACCACCATCGATTTATTTGCAGTAGCACAATAATTGTTCGAACTGTGCATGAACTGTTTGTAATATATCTGATAATATTTGTTGATGCTGCTGTACAATTCATGCCCTCAGTGCCTCTAGATTACCAGCGACATAATCTTATGATAACAGGTGCCCTCATGAAAAGTATAGTGGTGATAGACCTGTTAATTTGAGCGGTCACTCTATTGGAATATTTCATCCGATCCATTGCTCAGGAAATTTCTGGTCCAAATACTCCCTTATTATTACATCATAATTTGAAGTAGCCCCATCTTGTTGAAAGAATAACACATGTAATGCGGATTAGCATCGTCTTCTAATCCTTCGGTGATCAGAGGATCTGTCCTGTTCTCTAATAAATCAATACGAATTTCTCCATTTAAATTTTCTGGAATAACAACAGGACCAATGATATGATCTCCCAAAATACGCGAGTAGGAATTAAGATTTTCTAGTGTGCTTTTCCTGGTATGATTTTCCTTATATAGATTTTTGATTTCAATACCTGTAATTGTATCTATTAATGACAATGGCCGAAGGAAACCAACTTTCACATGAAAAATAGATTTTATAAACCAAATCTGGGTTTTTGAATAATCAGAAATTTTGTTTTACATTTATTATGCAATTTACGTATAAAACTATAAAGAGTAATCAATAAGCATATATGTTGATTTGAAGTAAATGTCATAATAGATCATTATTCCAATGAATACAACTCTGTTGTTTTTATTAGGTACTACAATGTTCTTATCTTAAAGCAGCTGATAGTATTTATTTCAGTTTTTAAATGGTAAGTCCAATGGCGTCCTGCATTTGAGTCTTCTCGTTTGTGCACTATTGTCCAAGAGATTTAATGCGAGGACATTTAGGTGACAATTTAAACATTATATGCATTTGTCACTACTTGCAACAATTGTTTCTCATAGTGTAGGCATCTCTAGGTTATGATAGATATCCTTATTTATGATGAAGTATGGAGCATCAACTATTGAACGTATATGAAACTTTTGATATAAATCTCTCAAGAATGGCAATGTTGGATTTAACAGCTGTTCCCCAAAGCTGTATTCCGTAAGTTCAAATGGGTTTTAATATTACATTATATAACGACCTTCTTTCGATGTGAAACTTGTGACTTTCTTGACATGAGTCGATTGTGCTTACGAAATTTGATGTGTAATTGTTTTCTCTTCATCCATATGTTCCTTCCATGTGAGTTTATTATTTAGACGTAAGCCTCAGTATTTAATGCAGTTTGTAGTAGTGATGGTTTTATTTTTAATTTTTATTTGTGGCAACTCTCTGTGACATTTAGTAAATACTATATATTGTGACTTATCCTCATTCATTTTAATACGAAATATCTTAGCCTAGTCATCTATTTGTTCCAAAGTATCTTCGATTCATTGCTGCTATTCTTGGGTTTGAGCTTTCAGCTAGAATCGCTGTATCATTCGCAAAGCTTGAAGTGAAGATATTTTAACTAGTTGGTAGGTCTAGAGTGAAAATCAAATATAAGAGAGGTCCCAAAATACAAAAAATCGGGGAACAACAGATCTTATTGAATGATCGTGTGTTATATCTGATTCATATCTTACTCTAGAGAGTCTGTTTTCTAAGTATGACTTAAGGAGAATAAACAAATTGCCAAGTATGTTTTGTTTTAGCTTATAGAGTAATCACTATTGCCACATCTTATCAAAACCTTAGCTAATGTCAAGGAAGGTTGCTGCAGAATAGCTTTCCTTCTCTAAAGTTTCATTTATGTGGTTTACAATCCTATGCGTTTGCTCGATGGTGGAATGTTGACTTCTGAACCCGAATTTGTGGTTTGGGATAAAATTGTTTGCTGAAACTATATCGATTAATCTCTTGGCCAACAATTTCTCTAGAACCTTTGATTGGCAAAAGACTAATAGGTGGGTATGATTCTGATTGATTTGGGGTTTACCTGACTTTTGGAAAAGAATTATTTCAGCAACTTTCCTTCCATTGTGCTGGGAAAATTTTGAAATGAAGAAGTGCGTTAATCAAGTAGGTGAGCATGAGTATACCCTTCTATGGAAGTTTCAGCATCTGCACTGTAACTAAATCGTTTCCCGGTGCTTTTTTTGGTTTCAGGTCTTCTGTTATTTTGCATACTAACTTTGGTGTTGTAGGGGAGATTAGTTCATTTGCTTGTAAAGTGACAGAACTAAGTGATCTAAGTGCCAAAAACTAAATTTTCGGGAAATGAAAAAAAACTGCACAGAATATAAAATTTTCATTAAAATTCATTCTAGAAAATGCATCAAATTATAAATGTTCACAATAAATAATGTTAAAAAAAAATTGAGGAAAAAAATGTTGTCTTCTAAAACGTGAAAAATGTTTGGACATTATCTAAGTACGAGACCTTTATGCCGGATATGATCTCCACATTTTTCTTTTACTCTTAGGTACTCAGAACGTCTTCGAAAAAATTCCTATTCTTCTCGTCTATGAAATCAAGCATGTTCATGATGTCCTTTTTCTTGTTGACACTAAGAGGTATTTTCTTGGGCAATGCAGAGAGAGCAGTAAACTTAAGAGACTGCAGATTTACGTTTTTTCTTAGTACTCTCAAAATATACTCTGAGAAGTGACTGAAGTTTTTCTTACTAAGTTAAGTAAAGTACGGCAGGACTTTCTTTTGTTATTCTTAGCCAAGACGCTTGGGTTATACCTAACTTGTATGTATCGATGTGTCGGTTTGAAGCTTTGTCGAAATCAAAGAATGGTTTTTGACTCATGTCTAGTATTTTTAAGGGCCTTGAGGGACGAGCTTGATTGACTATTTTCTTCACATCAGCCACTACCTGAACTTTTAAGCATTTAGTTCATTTCTTAATTAATGCGAAGTCTATCTGGTGGGGAGAAACTGTGTCCAGGGACCAGAAATTTGTGATCAACGCAATCAAAATGACTATTTGACATAAGTAGAATGTACAGGAACATATAAGCATGCGGTTCTTCAATTACTCGGCATAGTTGTCACTCCACACAATGAGGTTGCCCTTATGTGTATCAATAATTCCAGTGTTTATGGCTGGTAATACACATGTCCTTCATGCCATACGCAAACTATGCCATCACCAATGTCCACTAGATGAATCCCAAAGTTATAACAGGACAATTGCCGGCTATAATACATGATACTATGCATTAATTTGGAGAGACAAGAAACTTTCTACAGGTCGACTTCCCGTCATAGTACTCTCTATATTATCTTTCTTGATCCGTTGAAGAACCTTCTCTGCATTTCTGTGGTGTAGTTCTAGGTCAGTGTTGCCTTTTCCAGCAACTAGGGAGTATGTGCTCTTGGTTTGTATATGCAAAGCATCGCAGCTTTTACAGATGTCAATGCGAGGACGTTTGAATGATAAGTTTGGGAAGTATTTGAGGAAAACTTGTCGGTAGAATTTGTATGTCACCAAAGAATCGGCATATTTTTTGGTGAACGCTTTATAGATCTTATTTACATTTATATCAGGACTCAGGTACTCTTTTTCAGACTTGAGTCGGTTGTAGTGACTCTCATCTTCTCATCGAGGGAAACTGTTAATAAGCTCCTTAACCATTTTTCTATCTGACGCCGCATATTTGAATGTTGTCCCGCACCCACGTTTACCTCGAAATACTGAAACTCCCTTTTTTTTCGAATGACCAATGTCGTGGTATTTTTGAGGACTTTCCATAAACTTCCATGAAGGTATTTTTACACATACGTTTCAAGTTGCCCTCTCCATCAGGGAGAGTAAACGACATCGAACACTTTCACCGGCTTGAATCTGGATCTTCATAGTTACCATTACGACGCGACGTCTCTGCATTAAACTCATGAGGCATGTTCCTTGTTCATTGAGCCTCAGCTTATAAGAAGAATCGAAAGTCCTCAATTTCATGTAACCTGTACAAAAAGCATAATCAGGTAGCAAAGTACTTTTATAGATAGGTATTTTCGTTTAGTTTTCAGCTAATATAGGTAGACTTATAATACTGATTTCACCAGCGGTCAAGTAGAAAAATAAAGTAAAAAACATTAAAAAAGATTGATAACCTCATTATTAGGAGGTGTTCCTGCTGGTTTCATTTTCTTCGACCGCTGAGTTTCGCAGGATTGTCCACTTACTCGTTTTTCACTTTCCCGTACTCGTTTTCTTTTAGATATACTTAAATCACTAAAAACTTTTTCATCCATTGCATAATAGTAATAAATTATTGAAAACAAGAAGTTCACGGAGTTACAACGACACAAGATGATCAATTATAAGAAGTGGTAAACAAAAATGGACGCGTGGTAGTTAGATCAACTAGCTCGGAATATACTAATGGAGTTACACAGACGAAATCTGTCCAAATCTGTTGGAACTACTTCCACAGCGAATCAGGAGATAGATCATTTAGCACTGCGTTGGTCATGGTTTGTAGAACATTTTGGTATAAAAGACGGGAAAAAATGTTTTTGGCACTTAGATCACTTGGCTCTGCCATTCTACAATTAACCATTAATGTCTGTCTAGAAATTAGGATTTCATCGTCGATATTTTCTTCTGCTGGCGATAGTGGTATAAATACGTGTTCAAGATGTTCCGCAAACGTATGTGTTTTTTTCTTTGTCTGCTTTTTTCCCAACTTTCATCAGTTTTCCTAATAGGTGGTATATGTCTTCTAGTCTGTTTTAGTTTGCTAGGGGCTTTCCAGAGAGCATAATCTGAAATATGATTATAGATAATCTGATGATTTCTTCTGGTGACAATTTTTCGAGGTATTCTCTGACGGTGTCAATCTTTAATTTAGTTAAGAATTATTTTATTTGTTTCGTTGCATGGTTATAATTAGATTTGTCTGCACGATGCCTTGAATTTTTCCAAATTTTTCGTAGGTGTCGTTTTTCGGTGATTTTTCCTGTGATGGTGGGTAGACAGTTTATATATTTTACATTGGGTGGTGTGGTTGATGTAAATTCCCATGCGGCTTCTTGTCTATGGTGGTAAAGTTGTGAATTTCTTCTATTAAATCTTTTTCTGTTTTCAGGGAAACTGTGAGGCATATTTTCTCTTCGACTTTATCTTTAAAAGCTACCCAGTCAGTTTTGATATTGTGTAATCAAATAGTTGCTCTTTTTCTTGAATATTTGAGTAGATTTCTGCTATAACAGAAGTATGATCCGATACAATATCATAGTTTGATTTTATTGTAAGATATCTCTGGGCATATGCTTTAGTGATGAAGAATTCCAGACAGTCTGCTATGTTTATGGGATCAGTTGGCCAGTAGGTAGAAGTATATGTTGATAAATGGTCCAGGCATTGTTCTTGCATTATTATGATTGACCCAAACTGTGATTGGGCCAATTAATCCATTTGATTAATACTTGAGTATTATTGAAGTACAGGTCTTTCAATTTTGTTGAACAGATGAGACGTTATTCCCTGACGAATAATTACAGTTGCTTCTGCTCTAGCGAATCTACGTGTATTAGGGTATGCTGCATTGTAAAAGATATATTGTGGAAGTTTACAGTTTTCACTGAATATGAGGTGAGAGTCTGATATAAGAAGTTTGGTTTTCTTTCCAAATCAATAAAAAATAGATTTTTGGGTTCTTCGGTATGTCTGTTTACAACATTCATGATTTGTTTTACCACATGTTCCTTTTATTTCAGAGCCTCAGTAATATGTCTAGCATCAGTACTATGGTGTAGATATCTTAACGCCAGCCGGTACATTTTTTCCTCATGTAGTTTATATGTATATCTAACTATATTGTTTTCGTCCAAGATATCTTTTTATTTTATTGTAATTGTCCCACTATCTTCAATTTGTTATCATTCAGAATTTGTTATGTGAAATTTGTAGTACCTATTGTTATCAGTTTTATTAGGGTTTGAACTTCTTTCGTTACTCCATATAATATATAAGGTAGTATTTTGTCAATTTTATTTCTTTTTGTGTTGTTTTCTATAGTTATGTTTTCATCTTATTCAATAGAATATAAAGGATTGAATCTATTGGATACTTTCACATTATTATTTTATCTTGCTCTGGTCGCTTGTTCTTAACTTTGAGGACAGATTTTATTATGTAGATTCTTTCAGCTGGTATTCATCACTGCTTTCATTAGTCGGTGCCGATTTTTTTACTGATGGTATTGTATGTGTTTTATTGATGGTGCTGTAAGCATTTTGTTGCTTCAATAGTGAAAAATCATTTTGAGAAAAGAGTGCATTGTGTTTGTTTTGTGTTTCTCGTGCATTTATGTTGGCATTATTAAAAGTATTCAAAATGTTCATGCATTTGTTAAGAAAAAGAACTAATAGGTTATTGTTACTGTTTGACATGGTATTATTTGTGTCGGTAGATTTAATATTGGACATTGATGAAGGTAACCATATTGAATTTGTTGCTGTTGCACAGGAAGTAGTGAATACGACTGTGATAATTGAATTTACCTGCTGAGTCTGTTACTGTTATGCAGGAAATTGTACACACGAATCGCAATTGTGTGTACGATGGACTAAATGCAGAATTTGAATATATGCATTGGAGTTCACAATTGGGATAGTAACACCCACTATCTGTTTGAATATTAAATTTTTATGGCGATACATATACCGATTTTCGTTGTCTGTTCATTTGTACTTTACCTTTTGGCATGATACGCCACTGTCGTTTGATTGTTTATATTGCACTTATCAATTCACTTATTTTTCGCTAGGCAGAAATAGAACTCTCAGACTTTTTATACACAAAAAAAGTACAACATTCATATTTAATATTTCTATTAGTTATTAAAAAATGTCAGTTCGTGTCATTAAAAAAATTAAAGAACTATATTAGTTCACGATGGAAAATCATCGAATTTTACATAATTTTATATTGAATTTTATTATGTACAATTCTGTTCGTTGCTTGTGTTAAGAAACTTACACTACAATTACGAAAAAGTTACTATATAAATCTCAATTTTTTATGATTGTGATTAGTTCACTGACAACACCCATAACATATAAATATTGGACACTGAAAGGATGATCAGTTCTTAGGATCAGTTCTTAGACATTTTACTAAATTATATAAACGGCAATTTTCATATTCAGTTTCGAAGTGGTATTATAATAAATTGACGAATAAGTTATAACACTTTAATGTGAAAATTTTAAAATGTAAATATAACTTTTAAATATAAGGTTTATTTCAGACAGAATGAATAATATTTATATTGGTCCTATATAGGTTATAATAATAGAAAAGTTACAGGGATATTCCAGTTTTGTATAACTTCCATATTATGAGTTGGTATCACATGCGAAATGTGATAATTTTGTTAGTATCTTCAGGAACAGTTTTTTACGTTTATATGTAATAGCTTAAAAATTTCTATAACATTCCCAGGAAATTTATTAGAATACAAAAAGTAAACCATTGCGCCATCTCTTTGCATTCCATTAAAACTTCTCGTACTCTAATGCAGGAACTTACACGATGATACCATCCGGTAGCGGGAATCTATTACTGAAACCATTTATTTGCTGAAAGTGCTACTACATTTCATTAACACAGATATCTTTAATAACATAATTACAATTTTGAATAACACAGACATCGACCGACTAATAAAGTATCGTAAGAATAGATAACTACATTTAAAAAGTATTTAGTTTTGTTTCAACATATTGTAATAGAATATCCCAAAAAATAATTGCTTAATTAACTTGATTAATACTTCTAATAGTTTGTCAAGTAAAACTAAGATATATAACCATTGGTAATAACTAATAACTGATAGTATCTTGAAAACTCATTTGCTAGACATTCTATTTACTGGACATAGAAGGTCATTGTATGTTTGAATTCGAGTCCACGGAGATTTTCCTTATATCTAAACCACAGATTGTTCGTCCTTTGTGGTCCAAACTAAACATATACATATATCTCTTGCAACTCGGCATAATTCAACATAATCTTAATATGTAAAACACACAGATTTTTGTTCACATAATCCACATATTCTATGCTATTATCTGCTATTACCTTTAGCCAGTTTTCTACAAACACCGAAATATTATATATCACTCAGCACGCCTTTTGATAACAAAGTTTACATAAACAAGAGATGACCCAAACTTAGTTATAAATGATTTAATAGAGCTTTAATCATGATCTAATGATGCCAACTTCGGACACTGGGGTGAAATGAGTGTCAAGTGATCTATATTCTTTCGATGTTTTTGAAAAACTACCTACTTGTATTTTGTTGTTGCATCGAAGGTTCCTATATTTTCCTAAATATAATTACTTTAACTATTGATATTTGGCCATACTGTAGTAAGTAACAGAACACTTTCAGCAAATTATTACTTTTTCAGCAAATCAAAGATAGAAGTCTCATGCTCAGGAATAGCATATAAATAGCAAATCAAATCAAGTAATTGATGATTAAAACTTGTTTTAAGATACCATCCATAAAGCTTGTAAGACAAATATTTAAAAAAATAATTCTCTGCATATTTTCCAATTATTGCTTATGATTATAACATGTTTACCAAACAATCGATGCATATTCAAAACTTTAACCATACCAAGGAAAAATAAATATTCTCTATTTCCAATTGTTCTTTCTCCTGAAAGTTATGATAACTTATAATTACAAACCCTAAAATCTTGTATAAGGCTGTTGTGGGTTACTTAATATGTGCAGTAAATATACAATAAAAAAGTTTGATGTCGAAGTTTATAACAAAATATTTATGACCTGACGACCTGACAGCATATCAATAATGTCCCATTTATCTCGTATATGAATTTCACTGATGTCCACTTCTTTAGAGTATGGTTTATTGTTTTATAATTTTAAGCGCTTAAAACTAATCTGTTTGTGTTCTATACTAAATTTCTATTTTGAAATCCTGGTTTTGCATTAATATTCAGCCATCAATTGTTTTAACAACATAGTACATCGTTATATCGTCTGCAATTAATACATAATTACAATGGATAACGTTAATAATGTCATTAATAAAAATAGTGAAGGTCCCAGATTAGGCCCTTTTGAAACTCTAGATGTAGGATAAATAGATTTTGAGTTAAAATCATTGTACGATACAAACTGAGCTCTATCATTAGGATAGGAAATAAAGAGTTTCAAATTATTAGAGTATTGAAGATAATATTAATGTAGATTCCCAAAATGCGAACTTTTCGTTTCAAGGAAACATGACTTCCATAAAAATGTAACTAATTACCAAGTATAGTTGACGAATTTTTAATCATTAAATTAGGAAATTGCTATAATGCAAATATTTAAAATCGTTCTTTAATTACATTTTGTCTCTTTTAACAATATAAATAATTGGAAAACTTAATTTGCAACTAATTTTAGTTGTTGATAGTTGATTATTATTTAATATCTAGGTAATATGTATTTAAATTAAATTTTATGATTCCGCAGAGTAATTGTGACGATCGTAATGAACCAGGGAGAACCATAAAAACTTTACTTCCAGTACATAAAACATGTTTTAAAGGGAATAAGAGGATAAAAATATTAACATTGCAGTGTTTATAATACACTTGCATTACTTACAAATATGTATTTGTGCTTTAGTAATAGTTTTTCTAAATTTTAATTGTTTCTTCCAGGAAGAATGTCTACTTGTATAGAATAACGTTTGCTTCAAATTAGTTATGCTTTTCTTAAAATATTATTGCATAATATTTGATAGAGTTTTTTGATTGGTAAAATTTGGTATTTGGCTTTAAAAGTTTTAAAACATGCTTCTATTGAAAACCACCAGCATTAATTAAATAATTATTTCCTACTATTAATATTCAAATTGTAATAAAAGTTTCAATCAATAATCGAAAACAATTTTAAAATATGCGGAATTATTCGAACGAGAAGTCCTAATTTTATATGCACTTAACTCTGGCATATAATACATACAATTTCTATTGATTATATGCAGAAAGTCAAAGTGCCACCGAGATTGCGCCAATAACCGCCTTAAATGCTAATTTGACCTAATTTTTAAAATAAGGCATACCATCCACTATCAAACTATTCAACATCAAAATAAATTTAAAGGCTATGCGAAGTATGCTTAATATACTCCAAAAAGAACTAGTGCCAATTAGGATACTACAGTATTAACACAGAATATATTAAAGAAAAAATATAATTATAAGATTAGCGTGCTTTCCTGTTATATATTACTTTATTGGATATCTAAATGAATTCACAGTCACAGTTCAGAAAAAGCTTAGTTAAACAGATAATTCAGCAGTGGCGGCTCGTGAGTTTTGCAATTGAGGGGGTAATAAATAAATATTAATTTATGTATATTTTTAGGCACCTACATGGTTACATTTTCAGGTAGGTATATCGCAGTGTTTTAAGCTAGGTTTTAAACATCAGAATAAAATTGTTAAATTGGGTACATACCTATTTAGCTTTAATTAACTTTCTTGAAACAAAATCCATACGCCTTTCTTTGCGTTGCGAGTTGGGCGAAATGGTCGATAACAGGTTCATTGAAATTTGTGGTTGACGTTATTAGTTTTTTTTTCAATTGAAACACATTGCTAATGCACATAGTCTACTTTCTTTCATGGTATTTCTTGAAAATGCTTTTATTCTTTTTAAAGTAGAAAAACATCGCTCACTCTCGGCTGTCGTAATTGGCATTGTACAGAAAATTTTTAATAATTTTACAGTCTCCACAAAGGAAGATGTTAAGTTATTTTCATAAAAACATTATATTAATGTTAAGGCACTCACAGCAGTTGCAAAATTTGATCTATTATAATGCACTATCAGTTCATGTTTAAATGCAATTGGATTCAAAATTTAAATGTTAATAGCTTTCTGAGATTCGGTTTCGGAAAAATTTACTTTAAACGTAGAAAACAACTGAGGTTGAAAAAGATGAGCTATAGAGAACATAAATCGATCATTAATATTAGAAATAATAACATCACACGTTTTTTTTAGCAACCATTGCATGTTTGTCTTCAAGACGCTGCCTTTTACGGTGGGAAGGTACCTCGTGGTCTTCTTCATTATTGTTTTAGTTTTCTCGGTAATAATCGTAATCAATTGTATTTCTCACATGCTGAATTAATGTTTTGAATGATATCACGTAGGACTGAATTGTAAGGCTGTCAATATCTCGTTGGAAGTGAGCTGGTGGGAAGGTCCCTCGTGGTCTTCTTCATTATTGTTTTAATTTTCTAGGTAATAATCGTAATCAATTGTATTTCTCACATGCTGAATTAATGTTTTGAATGATATCACGTAGGACTGAATTATAAGGCTGTCAATATCTCGTTGCTGTAGTTGATTAAAGAGAATATCGCAATTCGGCATAATTTTATTAAAAAAAGCGTAACCAATAATTAAAATAATAATCCTTTTATTTTAAAAATTAATTTTTTTAATTTTTGCCTGGACCTTGTTGTTTCTACCACTCATTGTAGATGCGCCATCGTAGTTTAAATTATTATCGTAGAGAAATTAATTTTTGGGGAGTATGGTTTTTATTAATTTTTTCAAGTTCCTTCAAACTAATGTTGCTTATGCCATTAGCAGTGTGATCCTGTGTTTCAAGAAAAGCCATCAAATGTTCATATATTTTTCCATTTAACTTTAGCAAACTATAAAAACTAATTGGGAAATTGTAGCTGCATCTGTAGCTTCGTCTGCTTGAATTGTTATATATTGCGTTTTGTTGATTTCAGCCAGTATTAAATTACGGCCAACATCGTAAATACAATCCAATAATTCATTTTGTATATTCTTTGACAAACCCATAAACACCCTATTATTAGATTTTTTGATATGCTCCTTCAGAGTACCGTCGATTTCCGCAAGCAAATTTACCAGTCCACGAAAAATTCCGGGGTTCGCACTGCCTTCTTTCTCACCGTGATCCCGTAGTGCTGTTTGAAATATTCCATAAAATTTAATACAATCAATTAATTTGCTGAGAATATGTCGATTCTTAGCTACCTGTTCATTTTGTTGGATAATATTTAATCGATATGCACTATTTAATTGACACATGATATTCACTTTTCCTAAAATCAAATATTCAACCATTTAACATTATTTAATTGTTTTTCACTAATTTTATGCCTTTTAATTTTCTCACTGAGGTATTTCAAGTCACAAATTCCCTTAGTGGTCCAAGAAGGATTGCTTTGTAGAGAATTTCGAATTAAACAACGAAACAAAAAAATGTATTTAGAACACTACATCCACACAACTAATCTGCTAAATCGTACATACTTTTATTAAATTTTCTCGTATAACTTTTCGCTCGTGATATTTTCTGAATAATTGTCATATTCGGCAAGGACATCCCAAATTTTTCATTTGAACCTTTATCTCGTATGTGAACTCATTGTTATCTATTAATTTTAAAATATTGTCTACTGAATTATTCATCATGAATAAATAGTCCCGTAAATTCGTAAACAGCAATAATTGAAACGATAATAATTTAAACTACGATGGCGCATCTACAATGAGTGGTAGAAACAACAAGGTTCAGGCAAAAATAAAAGAAATATGTAATAATGCTAATTAGATTCACTGTTACGCACACCAGTTGAACTTAATTATTGAACGCGCTGCCTCACAAAATAAACAAGTTCGAGTTTTTTTTCAAACCTAGATGGCTTTCCTGCATTTTTTCAAGATCTCCAAAACGTACTAATGTTCTGGATGAAGTAGTGGGAAAACGACTTCCGCGATCTGCGCAACCAGGTGAAATTTTAAATCACGGTGTGTAGTAATAGTTTTTAAATACAAAATGGATCTTATTCGATGTCTGCAACAAATTTTAAACGATGATACTAGTGATTCGTCAACCGTAAGAAAAGCTAGCGGTTTAAAAAATACTTTAAAGGATTATTAAAGGGATTAATTATTGGTTACACTTTTTTAATAAAATTATGCCGAATTGCGATATTCTTTTTAATCAACTACAGCAACGAAATATTGACAGCCTTACAATTTAGTCCTTTGTGATATCATTCAAAACATCAATTCAGCATGTGAGAAATACAATTGATTACGATTATTACCGAGAAAATTAAAACAATAATGAAGAAGACCACGAGGGCCCTTCCCACCGTAAAAGGCAGGGTCTTGAAGACAAACATGCAATGGTTGCTAAAAAACGTGTGATGTTATTATTTCTAATATTAATGACCGATTTATGTTCTCTATAGCTCATCTTTTTCAACCTCAGTTGTTTTCCACATTTCAAGTAAATTTTTCCGAAACCGAATTTCAAAAAGCTATTAACATTTAAATTTTGAATCCAATTGCATTTAAACATGAACTAATAGTGCATTATAATAGATCAGATTTTGCAACTGCTGTGAGTGCCTTAACATTAATACAATGTTTTTATGAAAATAACTTAACATCTTCTATAAAATATATATATATATATATATATATATATATATATATATATATATATATATATATATATATATATATATATATATATATATATATATATATATATATATATATATATATATATTAAATATTATTTTTATTTTATATTGAATCTTAGTAATTCTTGGAATAAATATACAACAAATTAAGGACGTTAGATGTGACATACTATCATTTTAGATCGATCGACAGTTGCGTCGGGAATGGACTTTTCAATAACTGGCGTTATACAAATTTTGAGTATAGCTTTAAACACATCTTCAAACAAACCTACTTCTAAAAATAATATATATTTGTGTGACTTCGATTATGCTAATATTTTTCGGAGAAGAACTATGCAAATGAAAATGTGCTATTTACTATTTACAATACCAAAATGAAGCTAAAGAAATATACTTATCAAACAATATTGTTTAATGCTGATTACTATAGACTAATTTTAATTCAAGAATCATCTTCTCGTTTGAGTGCTTTTTTAAGAAACGGTTGGCATAATTAAATTCAAGAGTATTCAAACAAGAGTACATTATTTTTAGAAGAAGCTTTGATGAAATTAAAACTGTATTAAAAATTATTACTTCATTCTGTATTACTTCTTCTACAGTACTTTAAAAGTTCTATAGATTAGAGTGTTATATAGAATTACCACAAAATCCATTACAAAATAAAAATAGTTTGAAAAACATACAAATAATAAACAATATATATTTTTTCTTATCTTCTCTGTGCATTCTAATGAACTATGAACTTACGATATTATCTTCACCTGAAAAATTAGCCACTTATTCTGAAACAACCTGTATATTAATTTTAATTTTTAATTTCAAATCTAGATTTAATTTGCAGTTTGAATTTAAAAATTTTGAATCTATTGGTAACTGTGCATAAGTAACCTATATATTTTTACATATAAGAGGTTATCCACCGATAGGGGATAAAACTATACGCAAAATTATGCCTTTCGAAGTTGGAAAAGTAAAAAATCTTTAAAAATGGAAATGCTTATTATTAGGCTTATTGCTTCGTTCTGGTATACGAAAGTATTATAGGTCATAAAATAGAACATACATACTCGTATGTGATACGTCAGTTTCAATATTATGTATGGTGCTGATATTTTCTATTTCGTGTGTGTGTCACGAAATTTCTAGGTCGACGTACGAAATGCTTTTCGTTTGAATTTCGATATTTTGACAAAATAAGTGTAATAAATCGACCCTTGCGAACAACGTGGTAACTTTTGTTTTTTGATCCGAAGCCTCTAGAGGCATGCTCCGGAGGTGCCTTCTTATGAGGAGGCGTAATATTATTGCAATTCGCTTACTCGTTATATTATTATACAGTAGTACTTTATAATATTTTGTCGATAATGTGGAACTAAATAGTAACATTTATTTCGATGAGGACATAAAACTAGATCGACTACTAATGATATAAATAATAATTCACAATTATTGTTAGAGAACAAATTTTTCGTTATAAATGTCCAAATGTCCACAATAATAATGTAAAAGATTTAATACAATAAAAATTTAATAGTAGAATCCACGTACCTTATACGGTTTTATAAAACTTTGTTAAAATCTGGTATAGTGCATAATCAAGTATATACAATATTCCTCGATTTTAAAATACGTTTACTCGTTTAATATTTACAATGTTATAACTATGTTTTAAATCACCTCCCACGTCTTCCATACTAAACGAACAAATCGAGTTTTATTAACTGAACAACACATTGGAACGAATGGTAATGGGTTCTTTTGAAATCTTAACCTGTTTCTAAACAAACTTAAACAGAACATTACAGTTGAAATAATGAACTATTAATTTTCATTGTAATATAATATCTGTCGATACTAAGATATTACGCACAAATGCTGTTTAATATTACCGATATATTTACAGATTTCGTATATACATATAATATTATAGGTATATAAAAAATAATCTCTCACAATTCGTAACTAAAATACATTTACTGGAACAAAAATGCTGAATATTTCTATATTTAGCACTGGACTCATTTTATTTATCTAAAATAGCACTATTGGTTTATTTAGGTGTACTACGTCACTGTTGTCACTATTTAAATGTGTCACCGATTTTTATGTCTGAAAACTATAGACCGTGTTACATACCTTAACTACTTAACGATATAATCGAAAATAAAACAGCTAATTTTAATCAAAATCAAAATTGTATATAGATATGATTAGAACAAGATATGATTAAATTCCTTAAAATTCCTTATTTTATAAAAATTATAATTATAATTTAATCCCCACCATATACTTTTATATAAAATATATACCTACCTTATAACTTAAAATTTCTGAAAAAGTTTTGCATCGTTTGTATCGCCAATCGTATGTAAAATGATTATATAAACACATTTTTTAACTTCCTACATTTTAAACATATTTGGCTAGTTTAGTTCCTTCGGGTTGCAACAATGCAGTTTACTAATTTATTTATAGTATATACAGTGAGCGCGTAAAGGTTGGAACATATTCCATAAGATCATAAGGGGTAAGTAGAGAAAAAATGCTCGAATAGGTAGATTTTTTTAGATGCGTATTTTTTGGTATACGTAAAAGAAACTCGTGGGATATAAGGTAAATTAGCACAAAAGAAAAAATTATATGGTATACTATTCCCCGTGATAATGCATTGTTGATTTTGGCAATAAAATTAATGGAAAGTGAAGTATTAATCCATTTTTCGCCTAGTCGATTTTCTTTCCTTTCTTGATGCGTATTTCCTTTTTAGATGTGTATTATTTGGTATACGTATAGTTTATTCATCTCGGTTCTAATTATGATTTTATTTACTAAAGTAATGACAGTTACAGATAGTAAATGGTGACACCCTTATATGATGATGCCATTTAAGGCATCACATTTTTTACACATGGTGCGACAAATTCTGTGGTAGGTAACACAAAAATTATTTCGAGAAAATTATGAATTTAATTTTAAATGGAATGTATTTCCATTATTTTGTTATAATTCTGTGGTTGTTATAACACTGATTGTTAAAACTTTTTTGAGAGTTAGACTCTTTGCTGTTTTTATTATTATTTTTTGTTTTTACATTATTTTACGTAGCTTTTATATTACCTAGATACTTGCATTTGTTAGACTATTACAACAGTTTCGATTATCATCAAGTTTTGAAGATATGGGCGTTTAAGTGACACAACGAATTTAAATTTTTATAATGATTGTCTATAACAAAAACACTGAACTACCTATAACATGTTCAACTGTATGTTTAATAGAAACAAAATGTAGATATAGTGGTACTATGAAAGGCAATTAATTATACCAAAGATCATTTTGCCGTTCCGAAAGATACACACTTGGGCGAGTTACTAGTTGTACAGGAAAATCCTCATCAATCAACTCTTGAAAATGCATCAGAATATATACTTAGTATGTCTTCAGACCTGTTTGAAATCCCTGAAAAGAATAAATTGTACCATACAATGTACAATTACTTCAATATTGACGATGATTCCGACCACGAAATAGAAATAAAAACTCAGAATAGAGATAGCGATAGAGGGATGTTATGATAATCTTTAATACCAGAATCAGGTCAATTTTTCTGACGATGCCACTTTTTGTTTAAATGGTTCAGTGGGTATGTAAAATTGTAGGTACTTGGCCCCTGAAACCCATCATTAAATGATAGAGCAATTCCAGAGAAAATGCAATTTCCAGAGAAAATCAATAAGTTGGTAGGAATTCTGGAAAAACAATAATTATATTAC
This sequence comes from Rosalia funebris, assembly GCA_037954035.1. Taxonomy (NCBI): domain Eukaryota; kingdom Metazoa; phylum Arthropoda; class Insecta; order Coleoptera; family Cerambycidae; genus Rosalia; species Rosalia funebris. Next base: position 22,726,844 of record JAZFAV010000007.1, on the reverse strand, counting down.
CATTTCAATTTCTTCACGGTGTATCAACTGCTGAAGACTATTTGGAGTTATTACAGTAACATATGGTTCTCTCACTTGTACTGCATCCAAATAATGAAAATCCCAAAATTATAGACCAGTCGATATGGTATCAAACGTAAATTCGATATAAGATATTGGAAAAAGTTGAATTGGAATTCTCAAAACAAGTAACGCCAAATTACGTAAAAATAATAACAAAATTTAGAAATTGCAAAAACTGGATAAATATATTATCAATAGAATAGATAGAGTTCTTACAACAATTAATAAAACCATTGTTGAAAACAGTGGAAAGAATATAAATACAAAATTAAATTAAAACATTTCTCGAAGCAATTATTAAGTAACCTACCACAAAATTTTATACACCATACGTAAAAAATTATTTCAATATATTTATTATTATTACTTAGATGGACTCTATTTAAGTTTTTTTATATTTAAATATTTATTTTTATGTAAAAAGTGTAATATGTATATGTAGAATCTGACATTTTATTAATTGATTTTACGTAAAAACCTGGATTAATATATAATAAATACATCTATAATAATTACAAAGATATCTGAAAGACTCAGTGTATTATTAAATCGTATCATTATTTTATTCTATTAGAAATATCATACATATACATAAATGAAGATTTAACAAATACACAAAAATTATAAAACTACTGAATTTTAAATTACACGTAGAACCCAAAAAATATCTAATCCTACATGTGAAACAAAAATAATACACTGGTATTCCAAATAACACCCCAACGCTTAATCGAAATTTGGCGTTTAATAATCAAAACATCTGTGAAGATAAAACTAAACTCCAAACTAATTTATCACTCCCTGCCTACATTTGAATCTACAACTACGTAGTATATAAACTACACATTATTTATTTTATATATAATTAAACGAACCAATATACTCTGTAATTACTTGTGAAAGAATTTCAACTATTTAAAATTTTCTTCTGTTTTATTTTTAAAAATAATACCTGACTTAAACGTATAATTTTGTGCTTTAGAATATTTGTAAAGAATTTTTCTCAATTCTCAAGAAGTTTGTCAATCTTCCGTTGCTGTAATCTTGTATATTTAAAGTCATCTAAAGGGTGCCATAATTTATTCTCGGTGATGTAGATTGATGTTTTAAGCTTTTGAAAGTATCGGGTCCTCTTATAAATTATTGCCAATAGCTAATTGATATAAACTTTGAACATTAAATGGTGTTTGAATAAATCTTAATTATGAAGTAACTTGGAATATCTATATTGTATAGATCGATATATGCCTGAAAACATATATCAAATAATTATTTTACAATGCTTACAATTTATAAAATTATGTTTATCTTAAACTTCACTGCCTATGAGTAAAGTATTTGATTATCTATTAATTTATTTAACACCTAAATTTCATTAGTTTTCTAGTTTTCAATATTAGTTTTCCTTGATAGAGTTTGTGCAATGGAAATTTCACAAGGTTCTGTTTATGCCACTTTTGTTTAAAAATATGTTTGCAGATATTTCAAAAATTCCTTTCAAATTACAAACCACATATTTCAATTGATAATGTATTACTATATTATGTATTACATTATACCCGTACAAGTATCTTAGTGATACTTCTGGGGATCATCTTATTTATTTATTTGCATCCAATTCTTATATATATTTAGAAATAGTAGTATTACTCGAAATTTTCATAACATATATATATAATCATGTAATTGTGAGATTGATGTTAAATTAAATAAATAAATTATTATTATTATTATTATTATATGTACTGTATTGCTTTATATCTTCTAATTCGTACGACTCTCGCCGTAATCACCATATCACCTTCAGAGTGCCGCAGAATCAAATATTAAAATTAGTCATGAAATACTCGTTTCAACTAGCGTTACTAAACTTGGGATCTCTTTTATTTTAGATTTGTACATAGAAAATTTCCAGTCCTATCAGTAATACATGTAAGAAAGTATAATACCTATATTTCAGAAAAGAAAACCCGTCACTCCACGGGTAGGATTCAAGATCTGTCTCGGATGGGAGCCGAACGACAGACAGCTGTTACAAACTTATTAGTTCTCATCAGTGCCGTACACGGTATGCCGGTCCAGGACAAATGCTGAATAAAATCCATGGAGTATTCATCTAAATCGATACGATTTATGTCAGTAACTTATAAGTCGGGAATCGAGAAAGGAACCACCAAACCGCAAAGTGGTTATCAAGTAGTTCCCGAATAGGAAGGCTATTACATAATCGCTATAGGAAACAACTACTCCTTGGGCTAAAGGCCCGCCAGGCATTGAATTATGCCTAATAGCGATCCTCGACCCCTTTCTCGTGTTTCTGTACGATCAGCAAGGTTTCAGAAAAGAAAACCCTCTGTCTGTCATTCGGTTCTCATCCGGGACAGATGTTGAATACTACCGGTGGCGGGTTTTCTTTTCTACTGATAATGCCACAGTATTACAATTACACACCTAAGTATTACAATTTTACTTAGTGAAACTATGGTTGGTTTACATTTTTATAATGCAGATGTGTGTCTGTGAATACTCTGTTCGAACTTTCAAACCCTGTCTGATACAGGAGGATAAAAATTGTTTATCAAAAATTCACAATACCTGTGTGAAATATGTTTCAATTGTACCACAATTTGATTACATTTATGTCCCTACACATATATACATTTTATTTATTTAACATGCCTGAAAGAATTTACACGTTATTGAAATAACGCATCGTATAAAGCAGCGTCTGTTGTTAATAACCTTTTCATTCAATATAATAATGTGTAAGATCTCAAAAGTAAATTAAAAACGGATATGCTTTCAAAAACTGCTTTTCTTATTTTTCAGTTCGTTTATTTTAGATTTTTTTGTACTTATATTTATAGTCAATTGAATATATTAATGCATATCTAAATGTGGCAAATCTTGTAAATCAATTTTGTTGATACACTTTCCTTTTGAAAAAAATATGTACTTGCCCATTTTGTTTTTCAAGAAACATATTATGTGTATTGTAATGTATTCAACAAATCTATTAACATAGCAACATATACTTAAGTTAATATACATATATTGGGTCCATATCATTCACTTTCTTTAATTTTCCTAAAACAGAATTTCATTTATAGCCATACAGAGAACTGTATGGGTATTTCAGGCAGCACATGCGTCACCCTGTAGAACGGCGCAATTAAAGAGATGTTGTCGTCCACATAACTTATAATATGCCTGTGTCGCGAAAAAAATAAGCGCAAGTGACAGTTACTAGAAATCTTTATAAAGACGGAAGCGCGGGTTCAGAAGCGAATGTGGGAAAGAGAACGAACTGAACGAAAAAGAGCGAATGCTGTAGTCGCCGAGACGCGTTGTATCTATGAGACGCTCACTCATGCTGTTAAACATTTGAACTCGATGTGATTAGTATAAGACGAAAATAAACAAACATTTAGATATACAATTTTAATTCTCCGGCTAGTTCTATAGTGATGTGAAGTGATATATTAAACTATTTAATACGGATAATTAAAAGTTTCCAGGTATTCTAATTAATCCAAAGTGAAAATGGCAAGTGACAACACTTCTGTGATATCTTCATCGAGCAAGCCCAAAACCCCCACTGAAGGGGGTAAAAGGGTGGGTTTTGCTAGACCAACTTTAATAATTCCACAACCCCAGGCCCGCATGTCTTCCTCCCCCTACAGTGCAAGTGTGACGTACACTGCCGCAATAGGGCCTACCCCGGAGATGTATGGGAGGAAGGCCTCGATGTTTATGTTTGATCAATTCAACGGTATTAAGGACTTTACCATGAACACGGCAAAATCGGGGATGGGAATTGGAGAGAAATGCTCCTACTGGATGTACAATAAAATAAAATCATGGAGTAGGAAATGGTTCACGCATTGTTTTTTAACTATAATATTATTATTTTATACAATTGGAGGTGCTCTAGTGTTTGTTACCATAGAAGGTAATTTGAATTCTAAAAATTAATTATAGGTTTCTTTATATATTAAATCCTTACACCCGTCTAATCGTCTAATCAAAAATTTATACACTTAAAAAAATAAATTTAACTTAAATTCTTGAAACATTAAATATCTACGAAAGTCAAAGAATATCATACATCACAAGATCTAAGATAGAACAGAATATATAACACAAAATAAATAGAAATAATTACGAAAGTAAAAACTCATAAAATGTAATTCTTATTAATAGATATTTGGGCCTATTACTATCATTTTTGAACACATTTATTACTTTTATCGTAAACTTAACATAAATAATAACAAAATATATACGAATTATCTTCAAGTTATAAAAAAAATATAAACATAGGTACTTAAAAATCTTTCTGAAATTGTGTAAAATATGACTTTTTGTACACTAAATATTATAAGGGTTAATTTTAATATGTCATTTAATCATAGAGATAATTACTTATATTTATCGTCCTATTATATACGTAAATATTAAGAACAATTTTGAAATAAACAAAACAACGTAATACATTGTCGAGAAGACTTTCTAATAATTTAGTTTAAAAAATTCATGTTGTATCTTGGAACATTTTTTAGAATCTTTGAAAATATATTAAAATAGATATAAGCAAATAGTGATTTAATGTAACTCATACAAGTATAATGAGCATGGTATCAGTATCCTACGTCAGTGTGCCTATTTAAATCAGCAGATTTTAAAGTATTAAATCGGCGTCTTTTTGACGACATAAACTATGGATACTAACTATTTTTTATTACCTTTAAAGTATATCTTGCCAAACATTAATTTTAAGATGTCAATCATTCATTTATCAACACGTTATCAGTTTTTGTCGCCAAGCAGGGCCTTAAATCTAAACTTACAAGAGACCATCGCTTGCTACCGTCTGAAATATTTGCAAAAAATTATCGAAAACTATTTCTTCGCTCGTTTGTAATTGAAAACATTGCTTGAAAAGCATTTATTTCTTCTCAAATATATTCATAATATGTTTAATATAATATAACACATTTTTGTGATGGAAGTTGTAAAATTTCGTATTTAATTGATGATACCCAGATGTGGTACCCACCAGAATGACCTGCTCGTTGTGCTAACTTAATGTTTTTTTTTTTTTTTGTAATGGAATGTTTCATATATTTCATTATTCCAAAATATATATTTGGTTTCATATATTTGGTAAGGTAAACCATAGTAAGATTTACCTTACGCACATTTCTGAAACTGCACAGAAGTAAACAGATTGTATTGTTTCAATGAAATAAATTTTTAAGGAGCATTATATATGTTTACCTTTTTGTTTAAACGATTATCTTATATTCACTCAATATTTAATCGAGAACATAATAGACATAAAGTGATGTGAGAAGTTATTTAAGCCTACTTTTGATTTGCAATATGATACTTCTATCATAGTTTGAGTGATAAAAAAATAGTCAATTAACTCAAAGAGCATTTCACGAGTCGGAGCGTGGAATGTCAGAAGCATGAGACAGGCAGGGAAGCTAGAAAATCTGAAGATAGAAATGGATAGGTTAGGATTAGATATAGTAGGTATAAGTGAGATGCGCTGGCCGGAAGTAGGAGATTTTTGGAGCGGTGACTATAGGGTAATACACACAGGATCGGTAAATGGAAACGCGGGAGTAAGGATCGTTATGCGGAAGAACGCAGGACAGTGTGTAGATAGCTACCTACAATACAGCGAGAGAGTAATGATGGTTAGGTTAGATTCGAAGCCAGTGGAAACAGTAATAGTGCAAGTATACATGCCTACTTCTAGCCACAGCGAGGAAGAGTTAGAAGCCGTTTATTCGGACATAGAGCAGGTAATAGGATTGGTGAAGGGTCATGAAAATTTAATAATAGTAGGAGATTTTAACGCAGTCGTAGGTGAGGGGAAAGAAGGAGAATTTGTAGGGCCTTATGGATTAGGAAGCAGAAACGAGAGAGGTAGCAGACTGATAGAATTCTGTGAGAAGCACAAGATGGTAGTCGCGAACACATTGTTCAAGAATCACGTTAGGAGGCGGTACACATGGAAAATGCCAGGAGGGATAGACAGGTATCAGATAGACTACATTCTGGTTAGGAAGAGATTTAGAAATCAAGTAAAAGACTGTAAGAGTTATCCAGGAGCAGATGTAGACAGCGATCACAACTTGGTAGTCATGAAAGCTAGATTAAAGTTCAAAAATTTGAAAACCCGGAAGGATAAGAAACGTATAAATGTAGACATATTGAGGGATCAGAATATGAAAGATAAGTTCCAGGAGAAAACAGATCAATTAATAAATAAAACGAGTAAGGACGAAATCAAGAACGCAGAAACTGAGTGGGAGGGTATCAAGAATAGTCTAGCTTCCGCGGCTACGGACGTTTTAGGACACGATAAAAGGGAAGCTAGGAAGCCCTGGATAACGGACGAAATCTTAAACTTAATGCAAAAGAGACGAAGCTACAAAAACAGACGAGACGAAGAAGGATTGAAAACGTATAAGGCAATAAAGTGGGAAATCATTAGAAAATGTAGAAAAGCGAAAGAACAATGGATAAAGGAGAAATGCAAAGAAGTAGAAGATAAGTTGCAAGTAGGTAAGACCGATGAGGCTTACAAAATAATTAAGAGGAACTTCAGGGATATAGGAACAATAAGTAGAAATGTTAGGAGTCAATCGGGGGACATACTGATAGGAAGAGAGGAGAAAGCGGATAGATGGAAGCAGGAAATTTATACGAGGGTCAGGAATTAGGAGAGATATTAGAGGAAGAATCTAGCATCGATAGGGAAGATGTAGGAAAACCTATATTGAGAGAGGAATTTGAAATAGCACTAAGGGGGCTAAAGAATAATAGAGCGCCGGGTGTAGATAAAATACAGGCGCAAATTTTGAAATGTGCGGGACAGAAAGTAGTAAATAGGATGTTTGAACTGGTAAAATACATATACGAAACGGGCGAGATGCCGGAGGATTATAAGAGGAACATTATCGTTACTATACCGAAAAAGAGAGGAGCCGACAAATGCGAGAACTTTAGAACGATTAGCCTAACTTCCCATGCGTCAAAAATCTTAACTAGAATAGTGCAGAAGAGGATAGAAAATAGAGCGGAGGAAATACTAGGAGAAGACCAATTCGGGTTTAGGCGAAATAGGGGACCTCGCGAAGCTATTCTGGCGCTAAGAGTAATGTTAGAGAAAACAATAGAAAAAGGAAAGAACGCTTATATAGGATTTGTAGATTTAGAAAAAGCTTTTGATAACGTAAGATTGGAAAAAATGTTCGAGATACTAAAGAGCGCGGGAATGAAGTATAGAGATAGGAGAGTAGTACGCAATCTATACATAGAGCAAACTGCTGTTATAGAAGTAGAAGGGGAGGAAAGGGAAGTAGGTATTAGGAAAGGAGTAAGACAAGGATGTACTATCACCACTAATTTTTAATCTGTACATCGAAGAGGCGATTAATTAAAGATAGAGTGGATTTCGGGATTAAAGTACAGGGACAGAAACTAAAAATGCTGAGATTCGCGTATGATATAGCAGTATTAGCATCTAGTAAGGAGGAACTAGAATCAGCATTGAACGAAATGGAGGCAGTGTTGACAGAGGAATACGGAATGAGGGTGAATAAAAACAAAACTAAAGTGTTAGTGTGCAGAGGGCGCGAGAGCAGAGCAAAAACGAAAGTACAAATTAATAATAAAAGATTGGAGGAAGTTAAAGACTTCACTTATTTAGGAAGTAAAATAAATTGGGATGGAAGAAGCGATAAATACATAAAACAAAGAATAGCGCAGGGTCGAGTAGCTTTTAACAAAAAGAAAGCACTTTTATGCTCGGGGGTAATAAACTTAGAAACAAGGAAGAGATTTTTGAAAACATATGTATGGAGCACGGCACTTTACGGCTGCGAAACCTGGACGGTAGGGGAAGCCAGTAGGAAGAAATTAGAAGCTTTTGAGATGTGGTGTTACCGAAGAATGATGAAAATACCATGGACTGATAGGGTTAGAAACGAAGAAGTATTGGAGAAAGTCGGCGAGAAAAGGAGTATGTGGAAAAATTTAAAGAAGAGAAGAGATAGAATGGTAGGCCACTTGCTGAGACATGGGGGAATAGTCCGCGATATTTTGGAGGCAGAAATAGGAGTGAAGAAAGGCAGAGGTAGGCCTAGATTAGACTACTGCTCGCAAATAGTAAGGGATGTAGGTTGTAGCACAATTAGAGAAATGCGTAGGTTAGCACAAGATAGGAGAAGCTGGAGGTTAGCGTCCAACCAGTCTTAGGACTGATGACCTAATGATGATGAACTCAAAGAATCTAGTTTATAAGTCAAAAAGTGTTCATTTACATCAAGAACTTCATAAGTATGGTAATACTTTGTTGTGAAATAAATTACTATAAGGAAGTATACTTACAGAAAAACATTTATTATATAGAATCAATAGATATCAATCAGAAATATACTCGTATAAAATCAAATTGTATATATTGTCGACCAGACGATATGCTAGTGCTTGGATTGATGTTGATAGCTCACATTATACCTATATACATTATTTGAATAAAACAAAAATGTCAGTTTATAAAACTGTATATTTGCCGACGCTACTGTACGGATGCGAAACATGGGTGTTGACAGAGAGGCAACTTAAAAAGATACAGGTATTAGAAATGAAGTATCTCAGAAAAGTAGCAAATGTTACGATAATGGATAAAATAAGAAATGAATTAATAAGGAAAAGATTGGATAGCGAAAGTATCGAGAAGGTCATAGAGAGGGCTCAGCTGAGGTGGTGGGGGCACATGAAAAGATTGAGCGAAGAAAGACAAGTAAGGAAAATATGGGAAGCAAAAGCCATTGGAAAGAGAAAGAAAGGCAGACCAAGGATGACGTGGGACGGAGAAGTGGCGAAGATAATGAAGACAAGAGGAATCACATGGAAGCAGGCTGAAATTACAACAAGGGACAGGGTTAGATGGAGATTAACGATAAAATAGTGAAGAAAACCGTGAAAGTGTGGAAGCAAATGTGAGTGAAGAGAAGTCAGGTGTTCATAATACTTGATAGGTTTGGGATGAGAAAGAGGAGAAAAGAGGAGCGCATAAGGGAAGTGGTAGTGAAGTGACAAATGATACCACAAACGGAGTGGAGTTTAGATATAGGGATAGAGCAAGATAGGGTGGAATGAAATTGTTAGAAGTTCTTTTAAGTTGTTTAACACGAAATGGGATATTTAGTTAAGTAACTGTGATTGTAGTATTTAGATTATTTGTTTAAAGAAATGTATATTTAGCCTCTACACCTAACGGTAGGAGAGGTATAGATTATATTATATTATTATACATTATTTTGATATAAGGTTTGAAAGAAATACTGTGTCGTTTAAAAACATTACTAGTACAATAAGAGATCTATTACGATATAGAATATTGTCCAGGATAGGATATACTCAAAATTGATATAAAATTTTCAAGATATGGCGGTTACTAAATTTTGTTAAAGTGAACAGTGAAACTTGATAACGTATAAAATAAATTGACATCATGATATCAATAACATTTTTTATTGAAAATTGGCTAAACAATTGAAAATGTTTCAAAAAATAGAGAAGATTTAGGAATTTATTGATAATTAGCGAAAATGATCCATGATGTCTCAACTGTCAAGGACCAATTTATTTCATAAATTTGCTACATATGCAATTTAGCTATAATAGGATTGCAGAGTATTAATTTTTACATTGCATTTACATTACATTTTTACATACAATATCATTCTATTATTTTATTAAATTTAACGTTTACCACCGAGAGGACTGTGTTTACCGTTCGCTATTCAATTATCCCACTGGTGACATTTAAATAATGTGCATACTACTTTCTGTAAAACTATACATGCTTGTTACAAAATATAAAGAATTAGTATTACAGATTCTAGTTAGTAATAAAGTATTATAATGAATAATAAACATTTATACTGATTATGGATTTCTAATGGTAACACAGTTTAGTTGTCCACATTTTTTGTTAATAAATTAGGGAGAGTATAAAAATTAAATCAGGCGGTAAGTACAGAACACAATAGCCGATGTGGTGAAAATAAATAATGAGGTAATACTTACTTTTATACATGACTTAGAATTATTACCTTTAATTTTGCGTTTAATTTTGAGTTTATTCGTTAGCATGAAAACAATCCATATCCATCATTTTATTCTGTCTTCATTTTGATAATAATATATTATTACAATAAAATAATAAACTTGTGTGAAGCAAAAAGAAAGTTATTATCAACATAACTATAATAAATATAAATCAATAATGAAAGTTAACAAACCTAGATGAATTTTTATTTTCAGGCACCCACCAATATTAATTTAAAATATATGTGTATTTTTATATATGTGATATACTCTATCATATATATATATATATATATATATATATATATATATATATATATATATATATATATATATATACTTATATACTTTATCAATACTATATAATTGACGAATACAGTAGAAGCTCGATAACGTAAAATCCTCTATAACTTAATAAATTTTGTGTTCCTCTCAGATCCCAAAACCTCTTTTACTTAAAATACTAGCCCTCTATAACTTAAACAAATAATTTGGTCATCATACCTAAGTAATATTTTGGCGACCTCAATAACTTAAAGCATCTATCACTGACTCATTTTAAATGAATGTGCAAACAAAAGGTTCCGTGTAGTCTGGTAATATGTTGTTATTGCTTACACGTATTTACCAGATGGCTATAAGTTTGAACTGTACGCTTACCGTGTCCATTTAAATTCTTTGAAGCTCCTCTACCTGATGCCTAAGTACAGAAACTTACTTTGATTATTAGCTTTTAGCCTTTTCCCAGGAAGGATCGCTCTGCATATTGTGACAAAATAATAATTACCTTCGAAAAATGAATTCAAAACGAAATTTGAAGACATTAACATACGCTGATAAGTTAAAAGCGATCGAAGCAGTGAAATGTGGTTTGAAGAGGAAATACGTTGCAACCCAGTTTGGAATACACGAGAGTACACTGTCAGTCATATTGAAACAAGGAGCTGAACTGTTGAAGAAATAAGAATCGGGGATAAGAAGACTTTACTTCTATGTAAAAGACGAAGAATTGTTAAATTCCCTAACTTAGAACAGTGTTTATTTACATGGTTTAAACAGTGTCGCAATAAAAACATTAGTGTTAGCGGACCGATACTGAAGGAAAAAGCCGAAGAGTTCGCTAACTCACTGGAAATCTATAATTTTAAAGCTAATAATGGCTGGTTGGAAAATTTCAAGAAACGATATGAACTGGTCTTCAAAAAAATTTGCGATGAAAGTAAAAGCGTAAGCAAAGAAGTTTGCGAAGTATGGAAATGTGAATTGCAGAGTTTAGTGAATGGATATGACCCCAATGATGTTTTTAACGCTGACGAAACTGGACTCTTTTTCAAATATCTTTCCGACAAAGCATTAATCTATAAAAATTAAAAATGTCATGGAGGGAAACACAGCAAAGAACGACTAACGATTTTGCTTTGTGCAAATTCTACAGGTAGAGAAATATTAAAGCCGTTAATGATTGGTAAATCAAAGAAACCTCGTTGCTTTGCGGGCTGTAGATCACTGCCTCTGGATTATGAAGCTAATAAAAAGGCATGGATGACTGCAGAACTTTTTAAAAAATGGCTAATTAAAACAGACAAACAGATGGTTACTGCAAATAGAAAAATTCTTCTCTTCATAGACAACTGCACAGCACATGGTGACATACCTCCATTGAAGACAATTAAAGTTCAATTTTTTCCACCAAATACAACATCACAACTTCAACTGCTGGATCAAGGGATAATAAAAAAATTCAAAACCTTATATCGAAAAAAATTGTTAAAAAAATGATAACAGATATGGAGCAAAATATCGTTTCTTCTATCAATATCTTATAACCAACGAAGACAAAGCTTGGCGAAATGTCACATCCCGTACGGTGAAAGCTTCAAAACCTGTGATTTTCCTTCACAGTTTCAGGAAAATTTTGAAGAAGAGATCGATAAACCCCTGACGAATGGAATAAGTATATGTCTCAATTATAAATCACGTTCGAAGAGTTTGTTACGTGCGATGATGAAGTAGCCACAGCAGAAACGTTAACAGAAGAAGAAATAATGGAAACAGTTATTTACGTTATTGAAAGTGATGATATGGATGAGGAGCCACAAGATCCACCTACGAGTATATCGATCAGCGAAGCTGTAACTTTAAATACTTTACGGTCTTTTATAGAGCAATGCAGTAAGACAGAAGACGATATTTCCTCTTCATTATTTAATATTGAAAATAAAATTGATTTAGAAAGTATGATTTGCTTAAAACAAAAAGACAACCACCGACTTTTTCGTATAGATTAAATAATCTTTAATAATATAACTGCACATTTAATCCTAAAATAAAGTGTGTATGTAATATTTATAAGTAACACTGTATAATCTCTTAACAAAGCACATAAACGAACCTCACTAAGTAAAAATATGAACCATGAAGAACTCTTTAATTTAAACCCTTACTAAGTTAAAAACTCGATAACTCAAACTATGTACCGTTTCTCTTGGTCTTTATCTTATCGAGGTTCTACTGTAACATCTTTTGTTAATTTATATACTCTAGAAACAACAAAAAATTATAAAGGGGCCAATTGACTACTGATAAAACTAAAAAAAGTTTGTGAATCTTTAACATAAAGTTATAATTCTCCTTATAAATTTAGCTAAAATAGGATAATGTAAAAAGTAATGTGCATTCGAATACTCCTCATTAAATTATAGTATACTTAAATAATACCTTCCACAATAAATTAATACAAACTAGTGCATAATATAGTTGAATGAATTTAAATTGTATTAAATTTAAACCTTTAGCACTACAAATTTATAATATAGTCTATATTACGAGTAGTATATTTATTAATACAAATGTTACTACAACTTAAATAATTTCAGTTTCATACATACTGTCAACAATAATTATTTAAAATATATAACCCATTAAAATAAATCTTGTCTGTGTATTTTTTTTGTTTGTAATATATTTCCTAATCACTAGGTACTATTACTTTAAATATATATTGTATTATACATTATATTATAGACTATTACTTTATGTTATACATTATGCATCTTAATCACTATACCACATTGTTGCGTATCACTATATTGAGTTCTAAATATTTATATATTATTTTGATGACAGCATTCTCAATGGCATTTGTAGATTTAATATAACTTTTATTTATTAACAAAAAGAAAATAAGATCTGTAATTCATTCATGTACATCTGCACGTGCATGTATAATGCATACAAGTAAGTTGCCCAACGAGGAGCTAATAAAAGTACAGCAATTTGGTTGTCGTTCACAACATGGATGGATAGCCCATCGTGTTTTTGTACAGACGTACCTTCAGTAATGTCATTCATACCGGGGTTCAGGTTAACATACTAAGCTCATTATATGCATAAATGAATTACTACGTTTCCAACAGATCCACATTAAATAACCATGTGCAAGTATAATTATTGTTTGCTCATGTAGGAAATATATTATGTTATCTAGTTGTTTTTAACAACCGGGTTAAAGTAGCCATTAGAAAATATATTGGTCAAAAGTACATAATAAATTCTGGAGATGTTTATATATTAACAAAATTGTGTGAAAAACTATAGATGAAAACAATATATCTCATTAATAATAGGAAATGGATAGGATTCTAGAAGACGGTATATACATACATTTAACATATGTAGTTTATTTCTGTAAAATGTCCAGTTATAACCAATTTTTTGATAGAATTTATGGTTTGTTGAAATTATGAAATAATGTGTGTCACGGTGATCCACAGGAAAACAGTGTTATCTTTTAGAAATAGCTACTCCTATTTCTTGCTGAATTTTAAAAGAAACACAATTTTTATTTTATTATAGCGAATAATTTATTAAAATGCAAAAAAAACATAAAATAATTTCAATAAAAATTTAGGACACCACTATTATTAGTTTAAGTTATTAATGATTGAATGTATCTCTAATATTATTTCATCAATGTTCCTTTAGTATAAAACTTATTACTGAAGAAACTTCATAAGCAAAATTTCAATGGCGTAAGGTATGAACCTAAAATCGAAGAGAAATGAAAATAAAAATACCACTATCCTCATTTATATAAATATATGCACTGAAATCGATTCTGTATTTCCAATTCGTAAACACATAGTATGAGAGTACCCCCTTGAGAGTACCGACAATTTACACCATTATTCTAACTAGCGTCGAGCTTGCTACATTAAATTTATTATATTGGATATTCATTCACATAGTATTTATTTATTGTAATAAATTACCAGTACTATTGCTTTCAAATGCAATATATATATATATATATATATATATATATATATATATATATATATATATATATATATATATATATATATATATATATATATATATATATATATATATATATATATATATATATATATACACTGGTTATATTTTAAATTAAAGTATATTGAATCAAAAGGAAATATATGATTATACACTTTATTATCACACAGCCACTGAGATCTTTCCCATTTTTTTGCAAAGTAAATTGTTTCCAATCTTATTCAAAATATCCAAGTATAAAGTGAGAGGTGTTTTGAATTCTTTTAATTATATTCCATCTTCAACCATAGTGTATCACCATTTTTTTAAATATATTCTTAATAAATATATTACTCTATATTTGCCCTTGGTTACATAATTAGTTATAATTAAGTAAGAAGTTATTATAGTGATGTATTAATTTTTATTACACTTCTATAATTCTTCCAATCACTACACTAATTTCTTCACTTCATTGTACCAAAATATAAGAAGCGAACTACATGATAATTTTCACAAATATCTGAACCCAGCTAATTTTAAACATTAGTTATTTTAGTTCAGCAAAGGCATACCTACTATTAAAAAATTAAATTGTGATACAATTTTATGTAACCGAGGTAGGTGAGGCGATGGTCATCCTTTCACTCATTGTAAATTCCCCACTGCAATACATGAATATGCCATGACGTAAAATATACTTTTATATATACATGGCATATACTTTTATATATGCCATGACGTAAAATAAACATTTTATTCTATCTACTCGTAAAATACTACTACTATTGCTATAAAGATAACTTGAAAGGCTCCAAGAAAAATGGATGATTCTCTTCAATAATCGAAAGACCATAGATCGTATACACCAACCTACGAATTCATATAATATTGCATATGAATTTATGTATCCCCTTTAAAAAAATTAAAAAGAAATAAGTCGTTAAATAACGTATACCATTTGTATCAGTAATCAAACGTAAATTTATTACTGTTTCCGAGTTCATTTGATTCAATAACGTTAGGTGCTATAGAGATGGAAATACGTCAATAAAATTTTGTAATATAAACAGGGAACAGTATGAATTTCTAAAGTAAATAAACCAATATGAAAAAAGGTATAAACAAGCAAAAGTAAAAATAACTTGAATTTAAATTTACATCTGCGATTGTAAATACAACGCTCGTTTACATTCTGCATAATGTCAGTTTCCACATTTTCAATACACAGTCAGTAACTGTAAGAGGTCGCAACTTTTAGATGTTTTGTTAATATTTCCAATATAAATTTATATTTCGAATATGAGAATAATGAGAACAGAATGGGCACGCAGATATGTTGCGGAACTCGGACCTATAAAAGTGCAGTACTTTGCTCCGTGGACACTACATGAGCCTCGGGTCACAACAGTATCTCGTATTCTAGTGGTATAGTTTGGGAGGTTGATAACTCGTCTTGAGTGTGGGTGCGTTTTTTCTCCTGTATACGTATAATTTTCTCATCCCCAGCCTAAGATTCCATGTGAAGGGGGACAGTGTCCAAATATCTATGAAATGCCATTTGAATTTAGTATAATTTCCACTTCAGCTGAAGCGATATTTACCGAGCTTTATATTCAATCAAATTTTTAGTATATTTTGGAAAACTTTTAGAAAGAAATGGAAATATATTCGGTAACAACTGCTATATGGATGTTATTTCATAACTCTAAAGTAAAATGTTATCACCTTACTTGAAGCGTTGGAAAATATATTTTTTTTAGGTATAGAAACAGCATTCAATTGATTTTGGACATTCTATATATTCAAGAGTCATAATAAACATAAGTGGAGCCCAAAACGATTTGTAGTACAAATATGAAATATTAGTTTCTTATGATAAGTTAATTTTGCGTCCTTGGTTTAAACATAATATATAGTGTTGAAATGTCTCAGAAAAATATGTGAAGAATGTAGCATAAATAAAATGAAGGATATGAATCTATCAACGTTTACTAAAGTGATATGTTACTTATTGTTAAATTAATGTTAAACATCAAACTACCTACGTTACATAACTATATATATTAAGTTACAGACTGTGTATGTAAAACAGGGCTTATATAATTATATAAAATTATAGGGCTTATATAAAAGGACTTATATAATATATCCATTTACATATAGTTCATATGTAAATGGATTGAAGATATTACTCCATATGTGTAAGAAAGTTGTTCTTCAATAAACGGACTAGTCGGTTTGCAAAAGTACTAGTTGATTTATATATGGTCCATCTACAACTGGACCATATATCAATGTGAGATTTTTGTTCGAATAACATTTAGTCTTACAATAACATTCTTTAAAACGTTACCCATGTCCTGTAGATTGAGTCATAGCCACCGAACTAAGAAGAACTTCCTTACCACTTAGCGCTTATTTTGTTACAAATTACTTACTTATTTTGCCACGTTTAACTTACAGCAAAACGTGAAAAAAATGGAAACATCACCCAAGATACTACGATTTAATATACAGTCTGAATCGCAATAGTCTTTATGTTAACGGTCAAGTCCGTATATGGAATACAATATCATTTACATATAGCCTCCGTCATTTAGACCGTATAGATATGACCTAGACCATATACATACGGTCTGATTTCATATACGGTCGGTAACATACAGGTATATAACGGGGTCCCAAACTAAATAAAAATAAACCGAACTGACATTGTGGCGGCCGAGTTTTTTGTAGTACTGCGCTCTGCCGCTAGGAGTGTATAAATCTACCATTCCCGAGTCACTAAGCCAAGCGTAGTCGCTAAAGAAGGTTCCGTTCGGCTTGTGTGAAGTCTTTAATGAGAGTTTTTTTGTGTGCTCAGCGTTTTTTGATTCTTCTGAACAGCGTGCAGCCGTAAAGTTTTGTTCTTGCTCGAAAAAACTGGCACAGAAACACTGGAAATATTTAAAACGGCCTACAAGTATAATGCTATTGGGAAAACTCAAATGTTTGAGTGGTTTTCCCAATATTTTCAAAACTTCCATGTAGACAACCCAGTTAACTGCCTGGCCCTGTGGAAGAAACTCTGAATGGGCAAATCCTCTCACATCGAAAAAACCATAAGACGACGAGCACACAAAACAACGCTCATGAAAACATTCACAAAAGCCGAATGGAAGCTTCTTTACCGGAGATGCTTGACTTACTGACTCAGGAATAGTAGTCATACGCTCCTAGCGGGAAAACGTGGTATAACAAAAACTTCGCCCACCATATCAGTTCTGTTTCTTTTGAATACATATGTACCCCTCGTACATATTTCGCTACAATTATGCTTAGGAAAAACTCCATTACTAAAACTAAAATAAAGTAAATAATAGCGGAAAATTGTATATAAAATTTATATAATAATATTAAAAATTATTTAAAATCATGTTGATGTTTGGTTTATTGTATACTAGTTGTTTATAATTCAGTAAATACAGCAGCGTGGCGTTTGTTGCCATAAAATGTACTTTAGTTGTATACGGAAGCAGTAACGTCGCTTATGAAAAAAAAAAAAAAAAAAAAATATATATATATATATATATATATATATATATATATATATATATATATATATATATATATATATATATAGTACAATGTTTATAATTACCTGTTATTAAATAATTAGAAATTAAAAAGGAATAATAAAAAAAGTAATAATAAAATCTTGAAATTGAGGTTTAAATTCTGTAACAAATTGTATTTGTTACAGAATATGTAACAAATTTTGTACGCTTTTACTGAGAGCATCAGTGTATTTCCGCTAAGGCCTGTTCCAACCTGAAAATCCAATTCGAGAGGAAATAGGGAAATATATGATTTATTTACTCTTTCCTGATTATTTATGAAAGGTTGAAGTGTTCAATTAATTACAAAAAAGGTACAATTACAAGAAAAGTACATTTAATTATTATCCTAGAAAACTCCCAAGGAAATACATTTGTCTCACATACATACTCAGTAATTAACTTTATTTATTACTGGTTTCAAATTAATTTAATTCAATAAGGTTAGGTAGTATAGAAATGGAAATACGTCCGTAAGTTTTGTACTATAAACAAAGAACAATATTAATCTTTTAAAATTTATATATGTGATAGTAAATATACCACTGGTAACATTCTCTACAATTTCAGTTTTATGTCTACTTTTTTAATACACAGTAAATGACGTAAGGTTTAAAGTATTGGTAAATTAAATAAGGTAATCTAGGGAGGGAAACATTTTTGCTTATTATACGATTAAGATCTAATACTTCACGTAACTTACATTAGCTATAAATTTTAAAGATGTATTTTTCATTACCAGGCATTCTTTAATTCAAATTCCACATTAAAAATCTATATTAGTTATCCAAAAAAATAAAGAAAACCCTCAAAGAACACAGTTATACTAGAAGCGTTGATGAAAACAACGATTTTCAATACACTATTATTTGACTCGCCAAGAAAATTGTTTAAATGTTGGATAAATGTCTGATATATATTACCCCTATCTTGGATAAATTAGTTAATTAATAATTAACTAGAGTATTTAAAAGGAATTCAGTAGTGAAATTCTAATTTCAAATATTTATATTTTGCTCTTTCTAAGAAAATATTTTTTAAAGAATTGGCGGAGGCTAATGTCAATTTAATGTCTTCTATCTATATAATCTAATAGTCGATATACATACCTTTACCTATCACTAGCTAATAGAATATATAATGTATGTGTCATTCAGTATAATTATGAAACTCAACAGTGAACGCAGTTCATCAGCTGTACCAGTTGCCTGCTTTATTTTATTAAGAGTATTTTTCGTACTAGGATATGATGTATATACTAGTATAATAGTCTACTTTCGTTCGGGTGGTGCTAAAATTATTTAAAATCATGTTGATGTTCGGTTTATTGTATACTAGTTGTTTTTAATTAAATAAATACGGCAGCGTGGCGTTTGTTAGAACAGGACGTAGCAAATAGTAAACAGAAGTTAACAATGAACTGATAGCTCTGATAATATAAAATCTAAAACGCTGGAAAAAAATTATTACAGAACATTATGTTACATATTTACAAACAATTTGTGAAAAGTGAAACAAAGTACAGAGTAAGAAAAGTAACGTTCTAGAAAACAATTTAACAACGTACTTGTAGTTCTAAAACTGGTACTTAAAAGTAGTATATAATTTTCATAGTGAAAACCAAATACCTGTTATTGACGGTACTTTTTGAAAATACTAAAAAAATATTTATCGTATGAATCAAAATTATCCTTAAGGCATCTAATTTCAAACTTTGGTTTTCGATTTGCAAGATTGAATAGACATTAGTACTTTGTGTAATCTCCTCGATTGGTAAAAAATATCATATCAATGGGTTTTTTAGATGAAACGTAGTAATATACCCGCGATATTATAATAGAGAGTGATGCATAGAACAATAAGATTGACAACAAACACGCCAAATAAACCAATAGTTTTAATTTACAGATTCCGAACTCGGAAATTAGGTTCGTGAAAAGTACATTTAAAATATTCTCAAATTCAAAGCAGGCTATCATCAAGACAAGAACTCAAAGTAGGTTTTAAAACATTTCAATAATATATCTATATAATATCGCACATATCTGTGTATATAATATCGCACAGTTATGCGTCATACTACTCCCGCCAAGTTTTAATCTTTTTAGTACCCTTGAAAACCGACATTTTCTCCTTCTTAAATGATGCTAGCGTATACATTCACATTGAAATTTCAAGAGACCTCAAAAAATGTATGACATAGATAAACTATTGAACGTAGAAGGCCAAGCTAAATAATCACTGTATTACATCTACCACCGTACTGCAAGTTTTTGCGCCGTAATGCAAGTTTGGTCCAATTCCAAATAATATTGATTCAAATAAAGCATATTGTAAGAAGAAATATAATAGACAACAAAAACTAATCCTAGATTAACCCTTAACTACACACACCGTTAGGAGTTACGTTAGTACATGCTAGTGAAAAAATCCCTACACTTTCATTTTTCATTTCATTTTTATTACTATTTCGCCTCAATTTTACTTTGATGAGGTATAACTTTGGTTGTAAGAGTGTTACACATAATAGGCTTCAACATAACAATACATTTTTATTCAAAAACTGGTAACCAAAATATACACGTAAAAAATCACAAACGAACTGAATTATGTGGAAGTTAATATAATATATTATATTTCTTATAGAATTAAACATTAGGTATTAAAGTAGGTATTAAAGCTTGTAGGTAACTAAAGTTAACTAACTTACAAAATTTTAGGTTTCAAGAAGCAGCCTTTCAGTTTCAATAAACGTTGCGGTTTCACTTTAACGGTTGATCTAAACTGACCAATATTTATTAGCAGGCGTAATGGCCTCGATGGGTTTTGTCGGCAAGTCGAATGAAATTATCGCTCTTTACTCGCCCATCGTGTAGACCGAGAGCATCGTACGAAGGTAGGCCGAGCTTTGCTTTCGCTTTCGCGGGTCTCTACGCGAGAGGCAATTACCGCCCGCAAACAAAATCCGCGCGACTGGCAGCTCCAGATTCGCTCCCCTCGACCTCCTTTTGTCCTGATACCTTTATTTTCCGCTAGCAGGGACTTCTTATCGGCTTTTTCTTAATCTTTGGTCGCCTTGTTTTGCCGCATCGCTCCGCCAGAGTCAGCCCCCCGGGGGGTGTCTTGACGTGGGCGTCGCGACCAGCATGACGCCTGAGAATTGGGTCATATCAGGTGATCTTCCACGACAATGCGGACGAACCGCGTCGCTTGAATCGCCGTCAGGAAAGTGAGTCTTGTTATTCAGGAGGGGTCCTTCCCTATTAGAAAAGGATCCCAGAATTTGAAGTCAGGTGTGTGTGAGAAAGAAGTCGTGTATCTTTCCTGTAAGAGAAAACGGTCATGGGGCCCTCTGACATAAAAAATAGTTAGTGGAGCAATAGGGCTCATCTCTAATGAAAAGTTATGTTTGACCTTCAAAGGGGGTCTATGAGGTTATACTACCTGAATCTTGGGTCTCTTGTGTCTTCCTGGTCTTTCTGGTCTTCCTGAGTCGTAGTCCGAAGCTGATCGGATGAGGGGGTTGTCATGGCCACCTGCTTGATCGTAGAGCTTCCGAGCCCTGGATCGGATTTTCTCATTCACAGTGGTGAAGTCTAGGTCTCATGGGATGTCGATGTTCCTCATGTACCACGGGGCGTCCACGGCACGGTGGAGAGCGACATTTTCGACTACCTGAATCCTCTTCGCGTGTGTCTGAGCAGCATAGCCCCAAGCTGTCGATGCGTATATCAGTTGGGACTGAAGGACTTGCCCTATGAGGAGCAACTTGTTCCTGAGGTTCAGCTGGCTGTTGTATCCAGAGTCTGGCCGCGGTAGCTTTGGCGCTTCCCGTCACTTGGTGGATGTGGTCTCTCCATGTCAACGACTTGTCCATGACAACTTCAAGGTACTTGGTTTTGTCCCGCTATTGGATGTCCTCGCCGTTGAAGCTCACAAGTCCGGGATTTCTTGCGTCTTCTTGAAAAACACCGCCGTGCTTTTCTCTGCGTTGATGACTACCTTCCACTTGTTGCACCAGTCGGTTAGTTCGTCCGCAACATGCTGCTGATACGTCATTGCCATGCGCGCTCTCCTCGACTTCGCGACGATCGCCGTGTTGTCAGCGTACAGCGCAGTGGCCGTGCGCTCTGTCCTTGGCAAGCCTGACGTGAAGATGTTGAAGAGATGAGGCGACAACACCGCACCCTGCGGTTCTCCATCCTCTGTGGTCCTGTAGTCCAACACAGGGGTCCTTACTCTGGCCCGAAATCTCCTTCTTGTTAAGTAGGA
This sequence comes from Rosalia funebris, assembly GCA_037954035.1. Classification (NCBI taxonomy): domain Eukaryota; kingdom Metazoa; phylum Arthropoda; class Insecta; order Coleoptera; family Cerambycidae; genus Rosalia; species Rosalia funebris. The sequence continues at coordinate 22,704,477 of JAZFAV010000007.1, read as the reverse complement.
CTTGATCAGTTTCACCAGGACCATCGGGTATCCCAAGTCTAACATCTTGATTAGAAGCCCGTCGTGCCAGACTCTATCGAAGGTCTTAGAGACACCTAGGAACATTTCTGCAGTGACGTTCTTCCGGTTGAAACTCTCCATAATATATTCTACCAGTCGTAGCACTTGCAGCTCTGTCGAGTGTTGAGGTCATCTAAACTGATAATTCACCGAACAAAAGGTGGTGGGAGCACCTTCGTACTCGAAAAAGGGCAGAAGAAAGTGAACTGTAATCCTAGTTTGTCGGCATTGAATGGTTTCACCATTATTTAATTTTTTCTGAGAGTGCGGTAAAATCTCCGCTTAGCGTGTAACTAATGGTTAAATAATACAACAGTGGATCTCGTTTGAGAAAATGAAAGTGTTGTGGACAGATGTTGGCCTAATTGTGTAAACGTCATTTGGTCGACATTGTTTGAGTTTAATTTGAAAATTATAACAATATATTATGGTACAAAAAAATACCACTATTAAAGTTCCATTAAATTCAATTCCGAATTTATATTTTGAAGATATTCGGAAAAGCTGTGAAAGCTGTAAAAGACGCGGGAATATATTCAGTAACAATTGCTATGTGTGTGCTCTTTGGTAACTGTAACGTAAAATGTTTTCAACTAGCTGGAATCGTTGGAAAATATGTTTTTCCATATATTCTTAAATATTTACTTTTATTCTTAAATTAATTTTGGACATTCTATATATTCAAAAGCTATATTAAACTCAAATAAGGACCTAAATGAATAGTTGTATTAATACAAATTATTGATTTTCTTTGCTAAGAATATTTTCGTCCTTGGTTTAAACATAATATATTTTTGAAATGTCATCGGGAAATATGTGTGGAATGTAGAGTAAACAAAATGAAGCAATTAAGTCTGGCAACATTTACTAAAGTAGTTTGTTATTTATTGTTAAATTAAGTGACGATATTTAACACAATTAGTTTAATTTATATATATATATATATATATATATATATATATATATATATTACTGCATTTGTTAAAATTAAAAATATTAATAATATACAAATATAAAATATACAATAATCAATAATAAAAGGATATTATGTATAGTTTATGTAATAAAATAATTTATGTAATATAATTTAAGTTAGTTTATGTACCTAATATGTAATAATAAAATAAAATGTACTTTATTTTTATATCCAAATAGTAAAAAAAATTACAATTTAAATAAATCGCTTATGAAATAAATATAATAAAAAACGTCTTTGTTTTGTATGTAACATCGTCTTAATACCAAAATCGGTTGTTTTCCTTGAAATAATTTAAACTTAACTTTATCAAATCTATTGCGCGTAATCACAAGTCTGAGGCTTTCAATTTTGTACATAAAAATATCACTGTTGGCTTATATAATCCAGCACTGGAGATCAACATCGTGAACTAGTGAATTTATTAATTCACTATTAATGCTTTATAGCATATATTAAATCATTTAAAATAAATCTTTCAATTTGCATAGATTTTTCCTTGTAAGTACCGCTTTAGTTTAATTATCGCTTTGAAATTAATTTTCTAAACCTTTAGGTTTAGAAAAATTAATGGTTTTAGACTGATAAATTGAAGCCAGGTAACTGATTAATTTAACTGTAAACTAAAAACATTAATTACATTTATATATTTCCAATTTTATTACAGTTACATCTATATTGTCTTCTAAGGAATAATCGATTAACTATTTGATTATTAAATTATTATTCGCTGTGGTCTATTTTTATATTTTGTATAATCAAAACCACAAAGTTTGAGAATAGTGTACTATGATCCATTTTATTATTCAATTAGTAATAATAAACGACGCTTCAGTGAATCTTATTTCCATACACAAACGAATATAATTTGGAGGGGATAACTTCAACACTCCATTCTTCTTTAGTCAGTTCTTTAGTGCCAATCTTTAGTCAACTTAATAAATACTGATTTAATTCTAGTTACTAGTCTGGGAGAATACGATAGGTCACCCATCCCTGTTGTACATGTGGAGTAAAGTGCTGCGCTTTTGCTAGCTCAAATTTCTATTTAACATAAATAAGTTGAGGTCTACTTCTGGATAATCAAGAATGGTATAGGGTTTTCAATATTTCAGATTAATAGAATATACTCGGCTTGATCATAATCTTAAATGTTCACAATTTCAAAGAGGCTTGAATATACAAAACTTTTAACGAATAGGTTACGTGAATGACCCTGTATCCGTGTGAGTGTACGATTAAATTTTCTTTTAATAACCTGTTGTTACAATTTTACACAATTTTATTTATTTTACGAGTAATTAACCACTTCTTTAGCGCTTATAGTCAAAACCATCTGCATGCTCATAAACACATATTTGGCAGAACCTAATAAAAATCCGCTAAATTATTTTGATACTACGATAGTTTTTGTTAATTATGCTAAAGTACAGTACGCAGCAGAGCGGATGTTAATCAGTTTCTATTATTAGTAATAGTATATTATTGCTCAATGAAATCTGAGAATGATGCTTTTTCAAACCCTATTTATGAATTTTAAGATTATTTTGGTTAAACAACCAAACAAATACTATTCTAGTACTTGTAATCAATTAAACTACTGTGCTAGTAAGGTAGATTTAAACAAATCATGATGAAAGTTATACATATTATTTTCGAATTATTATACTATTGCCGTATAACGTACACATTGCTATACACAAAAATTATGACAATCCACTACTAAATTAAATTTAAATATCATAAAATATATACATTTTATTTGCGCCATAGTTGCTTACCCTGATTTTAAAAATACGTAAAATTAGCCAAAGTACATATTTTACAATAAGTATGTATGTTACTTTTCCGCACTCAAAAAATTTTTTTCTAGAGTTTAGTTTTTGTTTTCCTTCTTCTTCCTTTTTCTAAAGTAGGTCTATGACCTGTTCCTCTTCGATGAATATGTTCGGTACTATGAACTGTATCTGTTTTACAGATGGTAGGCTGCTAACCTGGCCCTCTATAACCCACCTCTTTCTTCCGGGCTTGGGACCGGCAACAGTACTACTGGGCTACTCAATCCACCTAACAGCACTGCCGGCTGAAACGACAACGGCACGCGTGTTTTCAAGCGGTAACCCATCCAAGTGCTAACTGCGGCCGAGGTTGCTTGACTTCGGTGATCGGACAAGGATCGATGTTCAACATGGGATGGCCGTTTTTCGACATAAAGAAAAATGGTTTTTAAACTATTTTGTGTATGGCTTGTTAGCACGATAACTCAAGTAAATCGTGTCGGATCGATCGGGTTCTGACTGATTCTGATTGGGGATGTCTCCCAGACGACACCTATTGATTTTGCGGTGGATAGAACACACTCCACCATGTGCGTGGGTCATGAGAATGTACAATGATGGACTATTTGAGAATTTTTTTTGTTAGCACGATCACTCAATTAAATCGTGTCGTATCGATCGGGTTTCGACTGATTCTGATTAGAGACGTCTATCAGACGACATCTATTAATTTTGAGGTGCATAGGACACACCCCACCCCGTCCATGGGTCATGAGAAAGCACAATGGTGGACTATTTGAAAAAAGTAAAACTCGCATAAAACACATATTCTGCATTCATGTGTTGGTTTATATTTTCTGGGCCACTCAATGTCGAGATAGAGATGTTCTACGTGCAGAAAAATCCGTTTTAAGCTTTTAAAACTGTTTTTTTTTTTTGTTTTTAGGCCGAAAAACGAAAAATAAACGCTAGAAAAAAAATCTTTTTTTCCATTGTTCTTTACACGATTACATTACTTTTTCGCTCTGGTATAGTTGACTGCGGAAAAGTAAAATTAATGTCCAGTGTATGGTAGGCAGCATGGTTATCATGCCTACTATAGATAGGCAATAAATGTAGCAATCGTATTTAAAATAAACAGTTTTAAACCTTAAAACGGACTTTTCCGCACATAAAACATCTCTATCTCGAAATTGGGGGGTCGAGAAAAAATAAACCAAATGCAGAATATCTATTTTATGCAACAGTTTTACTTTTTTCAAATAGTCCACCCTTGTGCTTTCTCATAACCCATGAACAGGGTGGGGTGTGTCTTATCCACCTCAAAATCAATAGATGTCGTCTGGTAGATGTCCCTAATCAGAATAAGTCGACACCCGATGGAGCCGACACGATCTAATTGAGAGATCGTGCCAACAAAAAAATTCTCAAAATCAATAGATGTTGTCTGCGAGACGTCCTCGATCAGAATCAGTCAAAACCCGATCGATTCGACATGATTTAGTTGAGTTATCGCGATAAAAAAAATTCTCAAATCGTCCACCGTCGTGCGTTCTCATGACCCATGGACAGGATGGAGTGTGTCCTATCCACCTCAAAATCAAAAGGTGTCATCTGGGAGACTTCCCCGAACAGAATCAGTCAAAACCTGATCGATCCGACACGATTTAGTTGAGTTATCGTGCTAACAAGAAATTTTAATACCGACGACAAGAACGACAACGACACACACACAAAATTTTTTAAAACCATTTTTTGTTTGTTTTTAGGCCGAAAAGTGAAAAATAAACGAAAAAAAAATTTGTTTTCCATTTTTCTTTACACGATTACATTACTTCAGTTGTAGTTGTAGTTGTTTACGCTATTATAGTTGGGTGCAGAAAAGTAAAATGCTTGAATAGTAAATATAAATACTGAAAGAATACAATAAAATCCTTAGGAAAAGCAAATTTATTTAAGAATCTTATTTGTTTTTTCACTGCGTTATCAAATTTTACCTAGCTATTTTCGTTTTTAAATGATTGCAAAGAATTGAATGATGCATTTTTAGCAATGTATCATATCTCTTTAATTGGAGATGTGGCGACATTTTAGCAAGTATATTCCCTCCTTGTTGAAATTAAGTTTAGAGCCCCAAATCCTATAATCACGTGATACATTACTAAAATTGGAATAAGATATACTGTGGTACATATTGTGTACAAATAACATAAAAACCAAAAATACTAAAATATCGCCTCTTCTCCAATTAAAGAGATATAAGTCATTATTGAAAATGCATAATCCTGTTTATTTGTAATTATTTAAAAAACGGAAATAGTTAGGTAAAATCTGATGATGCAGTGAGATAAATCTAATAATGTAACGCAAATTAAATTATTTATAACTTTCCCCCTTTAACCGTCTCCCTATCTCTGATTATATCCGAGATAACAATTCGCACAGCAACAGAGTGGACCACACTGTATATTTAAACTAGTTAAATAGGGTGATTATTTTAGGAATTATTTAGGATTATTTAGGAAAAAAAATAAAAGGTTATTATTTCTAGCTGAGTGCATATACAATAATATAATGTATTACCCAGCAAAGTAATTCAGTTACATGACAATTTTACATCAATTCAATACATCGAAATAATTGCGATAGTGTTATTCATACATATACATATATTTAAATAGATACATATTTCAAGTGTGAATGTGGAGAATGCTTTTAAATAATTAACAATTGTTCGATAACAGAAAATAATATTGATAACATTTTAATTCGTCATCAGTAAAATGATTCAATATTTTGTCTTCCTTTGAGAAAATGTCACACCGGTCCCCAATTGAAATATACCATTCCATAAAAGGTGACTTTATCAGAGCATTGGTTCATATTGGAGAACAATAAAAAAGGATAATTTGACGAGATCTTAAACAAAGGAAGTCTTAAATTTATTTGAGGCAGTAGTTGTACACGGTATATGAAATTATTAATTAGTTTATACCAAAAATTTTAACCTGATGATAATTTTTCTGTCCTGCAAATGATTTAAATGAAACCATAGCAAGAGTAATTGATTAAAATAAATAGTTTTAAAACCTTAAAATGAACTTTTCCGCACGTAGAACATCTCTATCTCGAAATTGAGTGGCCGAGAAAAAATAAATCGACACATAAATGCAGAATATGTGTTTTATGCGACAGTTTTACTTTTTTCAATTTTTCTCAAATAGTCCACCATCCTGCTTTCTCATGACCCATGGACAGAGAGGGGTGTGTCCTCTCCACCTCAAAATCAACAAATGTTGTCTGGTAGACGTCCCTAATCAAAATCATTCGAAACCCGATCGATCCAACACGATTAAATTAGTGAAATTTCTGAAATAGTCCACCATTGTACTTTCTCATGACCCATCAACATGGTAGAGTGTGTCCTATCCACCTCAAAATCAATAGGTGTCGTCTAGGAGACGTCCCCGATCAAAATCAGTCAAAACGCGATCGATCCAACACGATTTAGTTGAGTTATCGAGTTATCGTGCTAACAAGATTTTAAATGCCAACGACGACACACACACAGCAATTTTTTTTTGTTTTTAGGCCGAAAAATGAAAAATAAACCAAAAAAAAATGTTTTTTTCAATTTTTCTTTACATGATTACATTACTTTTCCGGTGTGGAAAAGGTAAACATCTTCTTGGCTAATATTTTACTCTGAAAATGCTACTTATTTAATGCATTTTCGTCGAATGTATTCAAGTAATTCTATGTATATTTTAAATAAGATTCCATATAATAACGCCGATAATATTACTGAATTTTTATTTTATCCTTAAATGATGTTCATAATGCCTTTTTTGCTTTTCTTCTAGTGCTTTTTATGTTCTGGATATTAATATTACTACAACAACTTATTCCTATTCACCATTTCCGGTTTACCATTTTTCTAGCCTTTCGAAAGTGGATCATAACTTCATAGGCATACAATATTTTAAAGAATGTACAATATCTATTATGATATAATTCTCATTTTCATTTTAATCGGTACTTTACATATTTATTTTTGGAAGCTACTCTGGATAAGTTCCAGAAAACAATTAAGGTGTTATTAGTACGTGACACGTGTAGTTATTAGTACGTGAAAGTTTTTAAATTAAGTAATGCAATTTAAAGTTTAGTACAATAGAATTGTATATGATGTAATAATAAGAATATGCAATTCAGAACAGTTCTACAGTTCTGAATAAAAAGGAAGAAGGAAGAAGAGGACATCGCATTAAAACTTGCCTATGTATAAAGGTGAGCTACTCCTTAAGTACGCATCAGTTTAGCTAGGTCGGTATGGGTAGTAGCGTAAATATTCCGCATTATAGTAGACTATGTATTATTTTGGTATCAAGAAACATGAAACGAACCGAGTTGCAAAATTCAGTTAATGATCATTATCAAGGCAGTTTTTTGCAAAAATTTGTGTACTCATTGGTAAGATTGCATCCATTATTCGTCAAGAGTAGATATTATTTACCAAGATGTTATTTACTATTTACCAACATTAGCCAGTTAAGCGTCAGTAACATTCCCAACAGATCAATGATGTATATTCATTCATACAAATTTTAATCAGGAATTTTCGAGATGGGTAAGATTCGTATTCGTATTGTACATTCAGCGAGAATATATGCTGATATGAGAATATAGATGCTGAAAAGTCACTGATGTCTGGAGTTCGGAATTGTATATGGAATTATTTAATGAAAGAAAACTTGAAACTGATTTGACAAGTAACAGATGTGGTGTAAGTTAGTGAAAATGTTAGGCAAATCCATGTATATCTTGAGAGCATTGCAGGGTTTAGTGGAAAAATTTCGTGAGGGCAAGACCGATACTAGTGAGTGTCGAGGCAGTCCACAAAATGTGGCGGTAGAATATAATTAATGCAATGCCACAGTGAAAATGTTTGTACATTTAAGTAGTATATTTACGTACATTTATATATTGTAGTATTGTAGTAAACAGTTGTTAATTTGGTTAGATCATCACACCTACTGTCATCGTCATCATTGTTATTATTATCTTAATACGTCATTTTTTTTATTAAATCAGCATTATCTAATACATAATATTATAAATGGTTAGAATATTGTTGTTATTACTACAATAACTATAAATTTTCGCAATTTAGTTTGGACAAGGATCCTCGTATGGACCCTTAAACTCGTAAATATATATAACGTCGAACACTATATTCAATTAAATATTACAACTGATTTAATTTTGGCAGACAGTTATAAGTGGGTTTAAGATTGGGAAGTATTTTTAATACTGCTGGTAACTTTTTTATTTCCTGAAAATCGAATCTGACTCTATCAAACGCATATTTCGTCAAATGCAAACGCAAACATCATAGGTTAATGATATGTTTTATATCATTAATCTATGATGTACATATATAGAAATAGATTTTACTAATGTGTATTGAAAATGAATTTTAAAATATATTTTCCTGTCTGTTGAGTTCGTGATATAATTAGATATTATATCTGAACATACTGACACAATTTGTTGTAACTGATTTAGCAATTAGCTGCTTAGATGTTAGCAATAAACTTTAATTTTTTTTAAACAACGACATCGTATTCTATACATAAATATAATGCATTGCAATTTTAATCGAAATTCAGTTCCTTTTTGAATAGGTAATTATAATTATAAATGACTATCTACCAACGTCGCATTAGACATAAATATGTTTTAAATATAGATATTCACTTAATTTGTGAGGCACTAATTCAATCTGACAGTTATATAAAAAACGTTTGTATAGCCAACGTCAGAAAAATTATTCTTTCTTCCCACTTACAAAATATGAGTAAATGTTCTAGACGTTCTTAGCATTTGCTAATATATTTTTCTTAAAAAAATATGAATTTCTAGGAAATGAATCAGCGAAACAATCAAGCTTTTCTAAAATATTTATTATTAGTCTTTCATCGATTCCTTTAAAAATGTATTGTGACAAATTACTCTCCTTTAAATCTGTTTGCTCCTCTATAAATTATCATTCGTTTAAAGTTAACAAAATCCAATAAAACTGAGTGTTCACGTATATCTTTAACTGTAAACAGTTGTCCGAATAAAAAATAAAGTACGCGTTTAGCATATTTTAATTGATTATAAAAAATATGGTATATTTTTGTCTTGCAGTGCCCTCATTATGTCGTTTCATTTAGTTGTCGAGTTTACCGGAATAAAAGGAGTTCATGTTTAAATAAATATACATGTCTCCAGATTTAAGAATAAAAATAGAGCTTATATATGTTAAGTTATCAGCTTTTTTTTACGAACACATGTCTAGGAGAATTAAACTACTGTTTTCCTTTAATTAAATAATTAGTTTATAATACTTAAAACTTACTTAACACCTGATATCAATTATATATATATATATATATATATATATATATATATATATATATATATATATATATATATATATATATATATATATATATATATATATATCGGCTCCCATTTGGGAGCTATTTTCAAGAATTAGAGGATTGAGAAAGTGTTCTTATCGGGGCCTTAATCGGCCTACTCCTCGGTTCGAACTTGGGAAGGAATTTGGTTAAGAAGTGTATGCAACTTGCCGCCACACTGGAACAATTAGTGAATTAACAAAATCCCTACGAATCGCATTTAAAGAGAAAAATGCTCACCTGTCTCACTAGAGCATCAGTTGTATCCAATAAGATAAACCTATTTGAAGCTTGGTATCCAGCTTTTGAGATCCGTAGCAAGATCAAACATTGAAATACTTATACTTGAAAGATTTCAATCAAATGTCCTTCGGGTAAACACCAACGTCCTCTGGTACGTGTGAAACTGCAGTATAGCTCACAATCTCTAAATTACAACCAGCAACTAAAAGATAACAATATTCGTCAAAAATTACGAAAATAGACTAAGAGCATTTCCCAACAGTCTAACAAAGAATCTAATGAGTCAACCAACTAGGCAAATATTACACAGATACGTTTTATACGACCTGCTAAGCAGATTTTAACTGTAGCCGTTTCCCTAAACAACCGACTCCTTGATGGCTTCCGAACTTATAGGAGAATGTCATTGGACCTTTATCCTGTATGTGAGCTATCGTATTGTAATATACTATTTACTTATTACAGTTCTAGTTACGGATTTTAAATATATTTGGGAAGATAAAAAATACGTATACGAAGTTCAAATATTTACAGGGTTTTTATTATGCTTTCGTACCATCTTAATTGACATGCGAAAAATATGGATGGGCAGGAGTTACTCATAATTACCTACATAATCTAAATATTATTCAGAAATAGATAATATATTATCTTTAATAGAACCCCAACCCCAGAAACAGAGTTAATGATATAAGTACAACGTTATTTTGTCTAAATACTTCATTACATTTATGCAAGAAAAAATATTACTAAAACCAGTAACTACATATATGTAATACTATACCTAAATCCCAAGAAATAGAGATAACTATAAGTGGGCTTTAAGACCAAAGATGCATGCCACGTGCAACTTGCTACCTGGAAGCAGGAAGCACGTCGCATCACGCGTCTTCCTATGGTACTTTCACACCAAAGTCGCACAGCATGCAGCTACACGAAAATCCTAGCAATCGTTTGGGCTCAGTTGAAGCTGTATTCTTAAAATGTCGTCGTAAGAAGATGATATTGTGTTAATTGCTGCGGCTATTGCAAGGAGGAGAAAGAAAATAAGAAGGAGGTTATGGGTTCATCCATACTTACGAGATAATGCTGATACATACAGTGCGTTTGTTATCTCCCGGCAGCTATAAATTCATCCTCAGAAATTCCAGAACTTCTATAGGATGGAAAGAGAAACATTCAACAGGCGTGTTGAATTAACGGAACCTTCAACGCAGTTACAAGATACAAATTATCGTACAGCTGTTACTGTGAAGGAAAGGTTGCTAATAGTTTAGTAGCGTAGAGGTATGTAAGTAAATGCATAAAAATAAAAAATAAAATAAAGGAAGGTAGTCAAATCGAGGTCAAATACTTATTTATTTAGGTGCTTAAAAAACAAATCGTTTAATTTTTGTAAATAGGCATATAATTAGGCTAAAAATGAGTTATAAGTACTGTCACTGGTGAACATTCCAGTGGATGGATCTAGCATAAAGCCGCCTCTATGGTTATTATATGCATGCTCTGTGGTTGATGCTGCAGTATCAGTAGAATGGGTCGAAAAACTACTGGCTGGTCTGTCATTGAACACACAAGAAGGACCCACTGATGTATTGATTTCTTGCATCATAATTTCTAGCGTCTACAGTACCACTCCTTTAAATCACCGCTTCTGTGAAGCATCAACCACTTAAAGCACTAACGTCAGGTCCGGGTTTTCAGGTGTTCGCGCATTCCGTTGAGAAAGATAACTAACGACAGCATCATTTCATCGACTGGAGGTTTTGCCTCTCTCTTCGTTGACGATCTACTCTATAAAGACGGCGTACGTGAAGAATTAATATGATCTAAATCTGCCTGAGGCGGATGGTCAGGTGTGTGCCTCCCAGAATCAGCAGGTCTGGAGTCTTCTTCATCCTCATCCACACTGGAGTAATCGTTTTCAACCATTTCATCTTCGGTGCTAGGCAAATTTCTTGACTTCGTAAATGGGAGCACGAACTGCATTACATCCCACAAGTAATATTGTTTTTTTGATTTAGCCGAGCATCCACTTTTCCCATTGCGCTGTTTCAAATATCTTGTTAGGCTGCCTTCAATTATTTGCGCCAGAACAATGTGCACGGCACCAACACGCGTGGAAAAGTAGCAAAATATACGACATGCTCTATCAGTCGAGTAGCAAGTCGCGCGATGCCACGTCGCGTCGCCTCCATGCCACGTCACTTTGGTATGAAAGTATTCGTTTGTTACTATACGTTTTAAAATAAGTAGCACGCTTCCTGCTTTCAGGTAGCAAGTCGCACGTGGTATGGCATATTTGGCCTGAAAGCCCACTAAAACTTCGTTCTCTACAAAAATGTCGAACAACGGTTATCCCACAATTAATTCGCGGAAGCAGTAATACTTTAAAAATTATATAATTTTTGTGTATAATATTTCTATATGGTATTTATTCTAAAACAGTCTGCAATATTACAATGAAGAATATCGCGTCACTTACTCGTATAAGCAGTACTCGTATATGTTAACTGTTTCCGTGACTTACTATAGTTTATTTACTGCAGTTATTGTTAGACTACTGTGGTATATTCTAGTCCCATTTTGGTCAATTATATTTTTATAGATTTATATTATAACTTATTACTATTGTAAATTGTAAATAAACTTATAATTATTACTAAATTTTATATTTTAAATACTTATATAACAATTTAAAGTAGAAATTAAATGTAACGTTTTTATGCGTGTAAGACATAAAAATGTTTTTTATGTGCAACATTTTTATACATTCCAGAACAAGAAAATCTGACATATTCAAGTCAAATATTCGTACAGCAATAAAATAAACATATACCTATATAAACAATATTACTTGAAGATAGTCAATTTTATGATATCTTTTTATTATAGGTCAAAATGAACAGAAAGTCATCAGCGTCATCAATAGAGACATGAATCAGTTACTCGAAGAGCTGAGGATAGATTCGCTAACGATACCTAAAAAGGAATCTCAAAAAATGTGGGAAGGAAAGGCGGCGTTTAAAATTGGCGAATTCACAAATAAAATTATAGACGCTTATGACAGACATTCGCTTGTAGTGATGAATACTGGGGATAAAGTATGGACTATGTGGAATGCCATTGTATACTGTGCAACAATTTATACTACTATAGGTAAGATTAGGCATGAATAAGTTTTTTATTTCTCATGCATCTAGGAAGATTATTGCATAATTGTTCTAGTGTAACATTCTTAAAATCCAAAAATAAGATATCAAGTACTTTGTGCATACAGTACGCGTCCATTTTTACCGGAAGTACCATAATCAATTTCGATTCTTTAACTAGAACACTATGTATACTGTATATATAACATTCCGATTTTGCATGGACTTGGCAATAATTATAAATTGTAGACATTTCCTTCAAATCTAGGGCATTTGTTTCAAATTTTTTTATAAAAATCAAAGTTAATAATGGAAGATATTTATGCAACCATTTATTATTATGCAACCATAATTCTGTTGCATACCAAATTTCCTGATCATATTGTCTCGCGGAATGCTGACATCAATTATTGACTTGCAATATCCTGTAATTTAATCCTTAACTGGAGATGCGTCGTCTGTGAGACGAACCCGAAGACATAAAGAGATGTTTACGACCTTAAGAGGTGGCCTTGGATCCATTTAATCCTTTCTCTTGTTATACTTATTAGGTAGACCATTTTGCACGCGTGGGTCAGTATTTGTCGAAACATTATTGCGATTGGTACGTACAACGTCGTCTGTCAGACGACGCGTCCCCGTTTGTGTTTGGAAATTAACTGCGGCTTGTGAACATATTAATGGCCGGTTCGTCAAAACGCATACGCTTAGGTAATCCGGACTATGAAGAGATTTTACAAAAATGGTATGAGGAAGATTTTAATGACGATAGTGATATAGACAAAATTTCCGAAGCCTGTCAGATATAACCTGAACATGATACCAAGTTCGGAGCAAACTGTTCTCAGGTTAGCTGCCAAGTATATTTCACACTAACTCCAAATCTTGCTTATGTCTTATGTTGCCAAATCTTGCAACCCATTTGGGCTGACACAGAAACTTGAATATTCGCAACTGTCCACCTAAATGGATAGACAAGAAGGACTTTTTTATTTTTAAATTGTACAGCCATCTCTTAGTCAATAGTGAAAATTATGATCTAAGGTAATAAAACAGACGTATACTTTGTTTGTCTACCAAACTGTGTGCACAGAAACCTTGAATAGAAGCTCAACTGCACATCGATAATACAGGTTCTTTTTCAACTGTTTGTCCACCTAATTGGATATACAGTGACAGTTCCAGTGCCATGTGTATGTTATATATCAAGACACATTGTTTGGTTAGGTATTGTAAGTATAAATTTAATGAATGTAACTAATTTAGATATCGTATTGTCTTTAGAAATATTTTAATTTTTTAAGAAATGGAAACTACTGAGTGTAAGGTGAAGTATATAAAGACATTAAAACAATGCCTAGCCGGGAAACTAGAAAACGTAAGGTATCTATTGTGAATTGTAAAGACCTCGGTGAAAACCCTAAAAGAGCATTGATTCAGAAAAAATTAAAAGAATTAGCCAGAAACTGGGGTCTTTCAAGCAGCGAAGACGATCCTGCGCCATTTGAAGATTCAGGCAGTGAATATGTAGTTAGCACTGAATCAGAAGAACATAGATCTACAGACATTGAAGATAATTACGATGTCTTGGACGAAGATGCTGATTTAGATAATGAAGTTGATACTGATGAGTTGGATGATAATAATAGCAATGAGGTATGTGTTTGGAACGAATGCTCTTATCAAAATCAACCTCAATTTTCATTCACCAGTGAAGAAAAAATCAATATATCACTTGAAGTAGCTAGTTCAAAACCAATAAATTACTATAACCTTTTTATATCTGACAACTTGATGGAGTTGATGGTCAGAGAAACTAACAAAAATTCTCAAACCTACTTATCAAATAATCGAGTAAAAAGTAGTAGTAGGTACAAAAGCTGGAAGGGCGTAGATGTTAAAGAGATGAAAATATTTTTAGATCTCAGAATGTGGATGGAACTGATGCATATGCCATCTTTTGAATCATACTGGTCAGATAAGAAATTATTCAAAAACGAAATATCCTCTTTTATAACTAGAAATCGTTTTCAGTTTTTGTTAAGGTTTTCACATTTTGATGAAGATGAAGGGGACAGATTATGCAAAGTGAGACCTCTGCTAGATTTAATTCAAAGTAACTACCAAAACGTAAAATCTCCAGGTCAAAATCTAATTATTAATGAGTCAATGGCGTCTTTCACAGGCAGGCTTAACTTTAAATAATATATTCCTGGAAAAGCCCATAAATATGGTATAAAGTTGTTCAAACTTTGTGACCAGGGTGGTTATACATATAAAATTATCCCATATTGTGGCAAAAAAAAAGAAAACGACCCAGGTTATAGAAGTCTACAAATGTTGTTATAACATTAATGAATTTATACTTAGGTCAAGGGCGCATTTTATGCACTGATAACTTTTACACCATTGTGCCATTAATTCACAAGCTGATTGATAATAAAACATATTTCGTAGGTACATATCACAAAAATCGAAAACATCCCTAAAGATGTTACTACTACCAAACTAAAGCGCGGTGAATGTAAAGCCCTCAAAAGTTCTACCGGTATAGTCGCTTTGAAATGGAAAGACAAAAGAGAAGTTTACTGTGTATCTTCAAAATTTACTGCAATTTAGTTCCCACTGTTAAGAAAAATCGGAATAATGAAGCAATTATTTATTAAACCTGATATGATTATACAGTACAATAATATGAAGAGTGGTATCGATATATCTGATCAATTGGCATCGTATCATTCTGCTATAAGGAAATCTATTCGGTGGTACCATAAGGTAGCAGACGATATAGTATTTGGTACATTAGTCGTAAATGCTTACCTTATTTGCGTTTCTGCTCAAAGTCAATAAAAGAAAATAGGATTACTTCAATTTAGAATGAAAATAGTTTGTTCACTGTTAGACATCCCAGAAGAAGAAGAAATGTGCAGAACGCCAAGGTTGACAAAAGCCACAAATCATTATCTACAGAAAGTTGAAATTGTAGATTCTGGTAAAACAAAACGGTAAGTTAAACAATAAACCCAGCTGAAGACGTTTTAATAATTGTGCAATTTTTTCAGAGCACCAAGAAGAAATTTCAAATCGTGCTATGAAAAAATTTCATCTACATCAGGACGAATTGAATCAAAGAGCAAGGCAAAGAAGGTTTCCACATTCCGCAAATCATGTCTTGACAAGTCATTTTTTTTTGTTTAGAATGCTTTGAATCTATTCACAATATCAATAAATGAGTTCCAACTTCATTTTATTTGTATTTTTCCTCTCTACCCACTTGGGTGTACGATGCCATCAAATGCACCTAGTAAAACGATGTTGTCCATCCAATTGGGTAGACATATTTTACTGCACTAAAATTTTCCTTTTCATGCAAGGAACATATATGTATATGGAAAATTGTTCTGTGATTCTTCGCACGAAAATTACAACCCTGGCAAATATGGACAAATCACATTATATCACTCTAGCATTATAGTCAAGTACAGTACACAGTCAAGTACACTCACTTGGGTGGACGTGGCAGCCAACCTGATATATATATAGTGCTCCTCAGAAGTTCGTCCATCATCAAAAACCCGAAAGCATAATATTATCATGAAAATGACAACTGTTTTCATATTTTCACACTGATCGATGAGTAGACAAATAGTAACATACATATTAGATTAAACATATGAAACTCTTCTATTGACTAACGCGGTAGATAATGTTCGATTGATATGATGCTTGTTTGACATCTGACTCTAACCTTGTTTCGTTTTCTGCAAATTCTGTTTTTCCACATAAATTCTGCAAGTATTTTTCACGTTTGAGCCCATGGATTATAAGGTTTATCGCCGTGATAACTTATTTGAAATACATTTTCTAGTTTCCATTGGTGCCAGTAATACAGTTGACTGTAAAGGAGGCAAATTTAAATTACATAAACAGTCACTCACTTGGCTTTGATTTTCATCTAAGTTTATACGAATATCGCTTGTGACGTAGTGGTAAAGTTACAATGGTTTTAGTGTATATCGTTTTCCTAAAAATTTATATATGAAATAATTTTTACTCAAAATGGATCACTCTTTTATTAAATGTATGTTTAAAAATATACACTTTAAATATTTAATTATATATAAGTATATATAAATTATACTCACGCAATTGTGAGCTTGAATTAGTGATGCATATGTATTCGAGTATATTTGACCAATTAATATCTATTCGATTTACTAATTATTTAACCTAAAAATAGAGTTTACAGTATTTAAACTTTCATGTTCAGCGAAGCAATCAGTACTATTTTAAACAAGTCATTAACTACATATTTAATTAGTACCTACATCTAAATTTATGTACTAAGACATATTATCATAACAACTACGCCGAACTAACGACATTGTTTATTTCACAAAACTCATTGAATTTATTCGAGTTCATCACTTGTTGATCTTTGATCGTCAGTTCATTTATTGTTTCTGGAATAAAAGCTTTCTATATGTTTATAAATGACATATTTTCAGTTATAATGATAAACTGAAGTTCACAAGTTTTTCTTTTGAAAAATAGATGACGACTGTCATCTATAAACCATACGACGTCAACATGTCTGAGTGTTTCATTTGGAACTATAGGATGTAATTTGTGAATAAAACTAATAGTATTTGACAAACTGAGATTTTTTATTTCTGATTCGATTTTTGCTAGCTGGGTGACGTATACGTCTCCCTTGACATAACTCTGAAGAAAAAATTCCAGTGTTATTAACCCTTAACCGGAGACGTGTCATTTTTGTTACATATGTAGATGGAGAGGTGTCGTCTGTGAGACGACGATTTTCAATAGGACAAAAATAAACAAAACACTGAAAACATTCTGGATTTTTTATTGCAAATGAATAAATGGAACTCTTTGGGAATAATATGAATATAAATATTTAAAATTGTGTACCAATACACGTCAAGAAACAGATAAGGAATAACATTTGAACAAAAATTATAGATGCATATTTCTGAAACCTATAACATTTAAAACAGAAGAATCGGGGAGCTTCCCATTAAAATTAGTTAATACAAATCTACCTAAATCCTACAATATCAAAACATTCCAAAGATAATGTCTTTTACTAACTCTAGCAATCCTCAAAGTTCTCAATCTTTTTTCAACGCGCTTGTTACAAATGGGCTTAGTGCACTGCAGACATACTGGTTGGCGACACATCAGACATAAATATTTGGTCATTCTGTGTTTATTTGATGGACACAAATGATATATTCTGCGATTTTCAAGAAAAATGGTATCGGGAGGAGGGGCTGCTGCCTCTAACCTGATACCAAGAATATAGCTTATGGCTTAACGTATATCTCGTGGTATACGACAGTTTATCATTCGTCTTTTCATGTGCGTTTGTACTATTTGTTTAGATAACTCTTTGGCAAAAGTACTTTTTTCTTTTATTTGTGGATTTTCTTTACAACATTGGTGTAGAATATAAGAATTAACAACGGAATACGGAATACGAAAAAAAGATTGCCATTGGCCACCTACGAGTTGGCCGGCCTGAAGAACTTTTAGAGTACTTCTGATCGAGACCGTCCACTCCTCCCTTATTACCATTATAGTACGATACTATCTCGAGCTTGTTTATTGTATTGTTAGTAGCTACTCTATCGTGCATTGAGGATACCAATATCGTGGCCTTACTTGTTTTACCAACATAAGATATCAGAGCTTTTTCTTCCCTAAACCCATAAAGAGTAGATCCCTCTTCTCTTTTCATATCAGGTTGGAAACTGGGTGGAATTTCGGGTTTCTTTTTTTTTTAACATATTAATTTAAGTATATTAATTGTCGGCCATAATATTTTCATTGCTATTGAAAAGTGATTGTGCGAGACGTAATATTGCTTGAGTGGGTTTCATAAGTTTTTTTTTCGTCCTTACTTAGTCCAGTTGCCTCCCACAATAAATATAGGCGATATACAGATAGCTGCTTCTAGCATCTGTCAGGCATTGAATTTTTGTGCCATACTTCGTCGGATTATTTAGTATATACATTTTGAAGCGGAATCTTCCCCTGAAGCTGATGAGCATTTCGTCAATTGTAACAGCTTGACCAAGATCATAAGAAGTTTGGCAATTGTGTATGAATGCATCGAATGCAAAAGAAATTGCCGTTGCTGGATCATGTCGCCGTTTCTCTTCCCGATCTTCAGGATTATCAAACCGTAGGGCACATAACAAAATTGAAAATCATTTTATGCTCATCACGCATCTAAATATTTCTCTACCGGTACCGTCAGTGGCGAATAGGGTTTTTATGTTCTCGTCGTTGGAATCGAATACCACTGTATAAATCAATAGACCTAAGAATGCCCTCAGTTCAATTATATCAAAGTCTCTGAGATCGCTTTTATTTTGCACTTTATAACGCATCCGCATTGCACTAAGCCAGGAGTCGGCAACCTGCGGCTCGCGAGTCGCATGCGGCTCTTTCGATGTCAAGATGCGGCTCTCCAGTTCCATGCGCAAATATTAATAATTATATTGTTTTATTTTCAAAACTCGTAAAAAATATTATTCTGTACAAAAAAATATATACTGCAAAGAGGATAAAACCAGATTTGCCATTACAAATAAATTGCTAAAGCAATACAAGATAGAACTGCTAAAATGTCTTCAAATGTAACACATATAATACATTCAACTGGCTTCTGCATTATCACTTGCTATGGATGAGTCTTGCGACATAAAAGACACGACACAAGTTACCCTTTTTGTCAGGTATATGTCGTCCCAAGGTCCAAAAGAAGAACTACTAGGATTGCTGCCGCTCTCAGGGCAAACTCGTGGAGAAGATATAGCAAATGCTGTGCAAAAATGCCTGGAATACTATGAAATCGATACAAATAAAATCGTTTCCATATCAACTGATGGAGCCAGAAGTATGACAGGAATACATAAAGGGGTGACAACGATTCTTCGGCAAAAAATAAACCACGAAATATTAACGTTTCACTGCATAATTCATCAAGAGGCGCTTTGTGCCCAAACATTTCCGGCTGAAATAGTTGAGGTCATGAATTTGGTAATTAAGATCATTAACAGGATTTTGGCAAAAGCACTCTACCATCGCCAGTTTAAGGAATTTCTTGAAGAAACAGAAAGCCAGTATTCTGACCTACTTCTACACAATAAAGTGCGATGGCTTTTCAGGGGTAACGTATTGAAACGTTTTGCTTCTTGCTTGAGTGAAATACAAATATTCTTCAATGAAAAAGGCATTGTCCATCCCGAATTGAAAGAAGACAAATGGCTGCAAAAATTGAACTTCATGGTGGATATCACAAAGAAACTAAATGAGCTAAATGTAAAACTGCAAGGAAAGGGAAACCCAGCCTATGCTTTGCTTGAAGAAGTGGTTTGTTTCGAAAATAAGTTACTTCTTTTTGTCGAAGACATGGAGAGCGGTAAATTACTTCATTTCGAAAATTTTAAACAATATCGCGATGAAACCAATACAACTATTGACACGAATTACTTCTGCATGGCTATAAACAAAATGAAGGATGGATTCGCAGAGAGATTTGAGCAATTCAACACAAACGCAAGTACTCTGGCGTTCATAGTAAATCCTCTCAACACAAATACAAAGGAGATCAACATTGAGCCATTTGGAATCGATGCTGGTTCGCTTCAAATGCAATTGCTGGATTTAAAAACCAAACACTTGTGGAGTGGCAAGTTCACAGAACTCAAGAGCAAGTTAGAAGAGTTGTAGGTCCAGATAAGCATGCACGTCACGCTGCACAAGTGGACAGAATAAAAGAAATTCCGCGAGTTGAGGCACTCATATTTGACGCATGGAATAGTTCTCCAGAATGCTACAGTGAGGTGAAGAAGTTGGCATTTGGAGTTCTGACGATCTTCGGGTCAACATATTCATGCGAGCAAACATTCTCTTCCATGGATATAATAATAAGTAAAGTAAGAAGCCAATTAACAAATAAAAGTCTAGAGGCGTGCTTGAAACTGAAAACAACAAGTTATGAGCCAGATTTAACCAAACTTTCAAAAGGCATGCAAGGCCAATGCTCCCATTGATGTAACTATTGTAACTATCTATTATTCAATAATTATAGTTATATTATTTGATTACTAATTTTATTATTCTAAAATATTTTAATATGGTTTGTGCGAAACTTTTATATAAATAAATATTATTTCATATTTAAATCTATTTATTTTAAATCGAAAATCAAATTTATATACCTAATCTTAATCAAATACCATAATATTGAAACAAGAATGTTAGTGGCTCTTTATAAACTAGGAAATTTTGTAAATTGTAACTTTTGGCTCTTCCGTCTCAAAAGGTTGCCGGCCCCTGCACTAAGCTTGCTGTTAGTACACTTCATAATATGATGTAAAATATTTTCACTCAATAATAAACTCCAAACGGAAAGAGTATCCGCTGTGTCACCCAGGTTTCGCGCTTTGGCAGACAATGAGGTAATTTTCATGATAATATTATGCTTTCGGGTTTTTGATGATGTACGAACTTCTGAGGAGCACTATATATATATATATATATATATATATATATATATATATATATATATATATATATATATATATATATATATATATATGTATATATATATATATATATATATATATATATATATATATATATATATATATATATATATATATATATCGAAAGTTGACATCAACTTCCTTATTTTAGATTGCATGCATTATATTTATGTCACATTCGAATACTATTCATTATTTTAAAATTACTTTCAATATCATTCCGTATCTCTAAAACTAATTGTTTCTAGGATATTATACTTTATGTAAAGTATGATTCATAAATTAATATTAATAACTTTCGCTGAGTTTTTGTGCTGTTTTAGCAGTGTGTTATGAAGAACATATTTTGAACAATTAGAAATTTCATTAATGTGCTTATTATCGCTTTCTCTTGTTATGATTCCCACCAGGGTTCTGGCTTTGTGCCTGTTCAATTTAATGAATTCTTGGGCCCATTTCTCAATCTCTGAGTATTCGATGAAGAGTTTGGTTATTCGACAACCCGTTACTCCTCTTCATCTTTTATTGTGCTGGTCTCTTGCCCAACCATTGATGCGGTCTCTGATCAGATTCCGACTTATTACCACTGCAGGTTCTGGTCCATAGAGGCTTTCCCTGGTCCCTAGTCTGGCAAGGTCATCTGCAATTAGATTTCCCTTAATGACATTATGCCCAGGTATCCATAAGAGTTCCACCGGTCCCTTCCCTGCCAAGTGGTTCAATGCTTCATAGCAATTATAGACCAGCTTCAACTTTGTCGTTGCTGAATTCAGGGCTGCCAATGCCGCCCGGCTATCCGAGCAGATACATACCTGCTCCTAGGTCCGATTTTGGTCGGCCCCCAGAACACCGTATTTAATTCCAACTAGCTCGGCCTGGAGTGCGGTAGTGTATTTACCCAAGGGAAATGTTTTACCTATCACGTCGCGTCGCCTATACACCCCCGCACCCGCTCTGTTCCCATTCTTGGCTCCATCCGTGTACCAGATATCTCCATTGAGCGGCAATCCAACTCGACCCTCCACCCAGTCGATCTTACTGGTGAGGGTGATCTTATATTTCTTGTCAAACAGTAAGTGGACACCCGTACTGTCAGAGGGCATCCATAGGAGTCCCTCCTCAGCTAGCTCCCTTGAGAGTCTATTCAGGTCCCTTACCTTCCTATTCATGTTTCCCACCCTGTGCATTGCCTTTGCGGCTTCCGCTTTCAGGATGACATCAAGAGGTGGTATCCCCGTCAGTATCCCCATCACCTCGATCGGTGTGGATCTTGGGGCTCCGGTTATACTTCTAAGAATCAATCCTCTTAACTTGTTAAGTCGGTTGGCTTCCGACTTTAAACAGGCTCTCTCCCACCAGACCAGTACTGCATACGTCAGTCTGGGTTTGAGAATTGCCTCATACATCCATTTCATGGTTTCCGGTTTCAAGCCCCAGCTATTACCAATAGCTCTTCTCAGTTGCCAAAGTGTTCTCAAGTGCCACCATAGTAGCCTGAATGCATATAAGCTGAGGCTGAGTGACAGCCCTGCCTGAAGATACTGTAAAGAAGACGAGGAAACCTCGATTCATCTTCTTTACACCTGTCCCGCACTGGAGGAGAAGAGGAATCTTATATTAGGGACCCCTGTTATCCTAGAGGAGGCGAGGCTTAAGGCGGGAGACGTGCCTAAATTGCTCCATTTATGGGATAGCAATTTTGGATAATGACCCGGATAAGAGGGGATCGCCAAGAGACTACCCAAGCGATCAGTGGCTGATGAGGCCCAAACCTATATAATATAATATATCGCTTTCTCTTCTATTTCTTCTTATTATAAATAGAAGTAGTATTAATTTATTTCAAATAAAATTATAATAACATTATTTTTTGTTATTTTTATTAAGGTTCCAAATGGGAAAAAAATCCAAGACAACAGGGATATCCACTTACTTTTCATGTTTATGTACATTTACTTTCTCTACTTGGTTTTAAACAATATTGAATTTCAAAATTCAGTTTAATATACGAGATTTACTTTACTAGCATTCGATAACAAACATTGTTCTCTATGACATGCGAGTCTCGATATTGATGTTAATTTAAGCATTTTTCTTTGTTAACTTTAAATAACTCAACGACCGTATTACTACCGGCTCTAGGGAACACAAGGGTAAATCAAACAAGAAGACCAATAGAATAATGAAATACAGCATGTTCCATTTGAAATAAGCTATTTAATTGTAATTAAATTTGTCGAGTACGATCCCCTTTTCTGATCACCTTGTACATTGTGAAATATTTACAGATTTTACATATAAAGGGTGGTCCAACCAAAACGCACGATGTTAATTGTAAATAAAACAAAAAGTTTTCAGAGAATTATCTTAATATTTTTTATTATGATAGAAGGATCTATGACAATTATGTGTGTAACAAAATATCGGCCAAATGCTCGCCACGGCTTCGGTGGCATACCTCTATCCGATGGTCCATATTTTCAATGACTCTGAGACATAATTGAGGTTCAATGTCGTTAATGTGCCGAATTATCTCATCCTTTAGCTCTTGAATTGTTCTTGGCTTATTGACGTACACGTTTTCTTTTGAATATCCCCAAAGAAAGAAGTCCAACGGTGTCAAATCGCATGATCGTGGCGGCCAATTAACATCGCCTCGACGTGAGATAACGCGGCCATTGAATTTTTCGCGCAAAAGTGCCATTGTTTCGTTGGCTGTGTGGCAAGTGGCACCATCCTGTTGGAACCACATATCGTCCAGGTCCATATCCTCAATTTCTGGCCACAGTTGTTAGGCACGACGACGAGTCGAGGTTGACGACTCTTCTGCTACACTATCGCGAACAACAGCAATGTTTTCCGCAGAACGAACTGGGTGAGCATGCACAGGTGTTTTTACATTTCCTACAGACCCGGTTTGCTGAAATTGGCGCACAATTCTCCCGATTGTGGAGACATTTAGTCGATTATGCTGACCAAAAAAGTCACGAAGTACACGAAATGCATTTTGATTCGAACGCCTATTTTCGTAAAAGGCTTCAACAATCTTAACGCGCTGCTCAATTGTGTACCTCTCCACGGTCAAACACTGAAACAAAGAAATGTCAAATTAAGTTGGGCAAAAAACTTGACGTTAAGGTGTGACTCACAATTAACATTGTGCATTATGGTTGGACCACCCTTTATAAGCTTCATATATCATAAAAATTTGGGATAAAAATTGTTGTTGGTCCTTATTATAACTAATATTTATCATGGGTAAGTTCTCTATGAGATTATATTAAAATCTAAATATTTTAGAAACTGAGTAGTCGCAGATATAAGAATTGATATTAAAAGTTACCTTAACAGTGGACAAAGCTCGAATCTAGCATAAAAATATGGTGAGTTATTTAGGATAAGATACTTAATGCCAAATTTCGGTACAGCTGAGTACAAGTGTCACATTCCTGGCATTATATCCATGAAATAAAGCACTTAATAACATTAACAAACAAGTTCTCTGATTCATTTTATTTTTATTTTCATAAAGACGTGAATAGGCTACTTAAAATAATGTACTATGTATAAATTGATACTTCGACAGCACTGTGGGTATATAAGAGTTAAGCAGCTCAAGGTCTATTATTTGAATGACATGTAAAATTGCCCACCGTAAGTGACAGTGATATTACACCCAAGTAACTTCATTGCAGTCGAAATACTGTCATCTAAATTTTAGATATTTGATTCACTGTAGGAATAAACAATTTAGTTTATCTTTACCGATGTATTGGACCACCTCTGGCGTTGTTTGTTGTAAATATTTCGTGGTGAATGAACTGAAAATGAACTAACGTATGTTATAATAATTTATATAATATATAACTTGCAGTACTTCGTAGTATAGCTTACGTAAATTTATTACAATATACAACGTATTTGCTTACATACGGCACCCAAGTAGGCAACTCCAATAATATATCACCAGGATATACATATAAGCCACTGTGGAATTTTTATTTATAAAATACTTTTTCATTTATCATGCTTCATACTTTACAATAAAATTCACTGGAGTAATTGATTATATTATTTTTAAATATGAGATTGAATTGAAATATTATACCCGCAATCCAACAAAAAATAACAGTTATATGTTTAGCCTGAGAAAAATAATAAAACCTCAATATTATCGTTTAAAATGCCCCTAAAAGTAGATCATATATTACTATTAACTGTAAGACAATATGGAAGTGGAACAAAAATATCAATTGGCGCCACGTAAATGTTTATCTTTTTAAGCGCTCTAGATACTCTGAATGCATGAAAACAGAATTTCGTTATTTACATGTTCATATGAAAACATTTTTTATGGAAAAAATAAGATTCTCTGTATAAGAATATGAGACACCTTTATTAATAAATTTCGGAGATACGACTGCTGTATTAGTAATTTATTTCTGAAAACAGATGATCCCAGTGACGACTTCGGCCTTGTGTCTGTTTGGAACTGATTATTTAATTATACGTTCTATATTTAACTAGATCTCTATAGACGTATCGCAAGTTATACCTGCCAGTTATAAAATTTAAAAATAATTCACCACCTTCACGACGTATTAGTAATAAAAGTAATAAAGTTAAACCAATAAATTCAACTGCAACCGCTGATGTCAGCGACTAGATACATACATACTAATGATATAACACCAATATGTGCTTATAGAAATAAAGTTTCTAGATTATAAAAGAAGTATAAGTTCAAAAGATATCTATAGTTAGCAGACGAAACTGACAATGAGTTATATTAAAAAATAGACAGAATACAGCTTTATTCAGATAAAACTACACTTTGTCTTTCCTGTTTGTGTCAACAAATCCAATACAAAATATTTTCAAACTGTCAATATCTGACTAACCTTGCAACATTATTAATTCAAATTAGAAACGTACTACATACCTATCACAGAAATTGACGATGGATATTTTGTGTAAGTATGAGCATCTGTGGACTCACTCAATAACATCCACTTTTTACAATTTCCGTATACTAATCATAATTCTTTCTAGGTAAAATCTTATTTTACTAGATTTAACTTAAAACTATCCTATACTTCCTTAAAGATTGCATATCTAGGGGATTCTGGTAATTGTAATCTAAGTTATATCAGTAAGTTTACTAAAAAAATATACACTTCGGTTATATACTTAACTCCTTACATAATTATTTAAAAAAATAAAAACTAAATACTAGAAACAGTTTATTTATTTCGATTTTGGTTATTTAATAAAAAAAAACATTTTTTTTATATTTATTAATTACTACACATTATATTAGTTAGTTAATTCCCTCAGAAATTGTATAAATAATTTGTGTAAATAAATTATTTATGAATAATGTAAATTCTATAAATAATTCTATAAACATTCCATATACCTATATGCCACTGGTTTTACAATATTTCAAAATTTGTAACTGCATAACATGTCTAGTTACTTTCTACACATACATTATTTTTTTCTAGCCTCTGTGTATAACGTTCCTTAAACCAGTAAGGATTTATACAACTGCAGTATCTATAATAGTGGTGATAAACCGTTGCGATTAAATAGAATGTCGTTTCATCAGAAAGCATTATGTTGTTCAAGTAAATGTCGTTGGTTATATAGCTTTTCCATAATGATACCATAATAGTCATTCTTAGATAATTCGTGAAGTTTTATTTTAAAAGGCGAATTTCATTTGTTTTTCAAAACCCGTAACAGTTTACCATGGATATGTAATTTCTTATAACTTAAATATGGGTAATAATTTGTAATGACTTAAGTGAGTGAGTAAGTAAGTAAGTAAGTGAGTTCTTCTACAGTTGAACGCACATCAAGTTGTTTATATTACTTGCAACTCAATGCTCCCACTTTTGTAAAATAGGATATCTCTGCATATTTTCCATTAAATATATTACATGTATTCTGTAGAGTTATTTTCATGCCTTTGTATGTTAATATAATTATATAAGAATTTCTATTCTTTCGCTTTCCGATATATTTTTTTTCATTGTTACAATGATCAGTCAGTAAAAACAGAAATAAAATAAATGTCAATCGTACAAAAGTGACAGTTATTTAATTTGTTGATTGTTAAGTAGTTATCAATCAAGTAGGTGTGAAACCTACTTGATTGATTATTAAATATTCGTTGTAATATACATTCACAAATTTAAAAAAAATTGTAAAAATTCCAAAAACTTTTAAATTAAATTCCCTTTAAAATTCCAAACTTCAAAACTTATGAAAAAAATATATAATCTTGACAACACCATCGAGATCACTTTATAATTCATATTGCTACATCCACATTAAGTCTACCAATGTTTTAATCCTGCAAGCCGTTACTGAGCCACTTCATACTTTCATGCATTTGAGCCGCTCTGTTTATTGTTTTTTTTTTATATTTTTAAACCTTCCCTAATGAATGCATAAGAAATATAGAATATATTATTGGAACTTGGATTTTCTTTTACTGTAACAGTTCCAAGAAAGCAAAATATCTGTTTTCATGAAAATTACGCTTCAAATACAAAGCACCGTATATATGTACGTACCAGTCATATTCGTTTGATAATTCTGCACGTATTGTAGCATTTGGCGTAAATATTAAGCTAGTTATTTTTCTCTTAATATTTACGAGTTTAGCGTATAGAATTTACAAAAGACCAGAAGCCTATTAATATTTACCACAAATGTCTTTTCTACCGATGAAAGTCATCCAATTATCTGAAAATATTCAGAAGTCATGAAATCATAAAATTATGCGGTTCGACTTATATGAGTTTCTTTATAAATATAATAATTTAATTAAATTACTAATTTAATGTAAAAATTAGATACACATAAATGAAAATAATGTAAATACAATTTTTCAAAACAAAAAGAACGAGAAAAAGAAATAAGAATGTAGTAATGATTATTATGTGTGCATTTTAAATAACATTAATAGAGAATTAAAAAGTAAAACGTTCAGTAATGATAAATTAAGCAATAAACGTTAGAAATATTGTGAAAATTATGACGGTACATAATATTTTAGCACTATACGCATGAACACACATGAAAGTTTTACACAAAGCAATGAGATATATTCACACAACCACATTAAAGCATGGAGTAGGCCCACCATTTACATATTATATTAAAATGCCTTTGCTAATAAACTTCAAAGAAAAATTGCTCTAATGTTACACATAACCCATGTAAATATTTCAAATTTAATATTTATGTTCCTACGTGCTGTGAATATGAAAAGAAATCACTTCAAGAAATGAAATATATACCTCATTACTTTTTACTAATATTTGGCATTATAGCAATAATATTCAGTCATTTTATCTATCGCAATTTGTGTTTTACAAGTATTTTACAGGTAGTTCTAGTTGTTACATTCATACATCATCGATTTTATTTTAATTTTCAATTTTCAGACTATGAAAATTCCATTAAATAGTAACATTCTTATTAAAGACAACAAATGAACAATAAGACAAACTTCCTCCCGTAAGCATATTTCCGTTTTCTGTACTGATTGGGCTACCCATTGCCATACACGTATAGGAAATGAAAATCTATTTCATGCAGTACGTTCTCTAAACGTTTCTAGCTAGGTGTTAATGTTGGATGTATAAAACTCTTATTATCGATTTATTTTGTGTTAGTATTCTGATATTATGCAGCAAAGGCCTTATATGCATCTTGTACTGATATACTCTATAACTTCTATGCCAATAAGATATCGTAAATATTTCATTAATGACTGCGCAGATATACTATTTCTACTTTACACAATTTTACCTGTTCTTATAAAGAATATAGTTTCGATTTTTTAACATAGAATTATTTTTTTAACATAATATATATATATATATATATATATATATATATATATATATATATATATATATATATATATATATATATATATATATATATATATATATATATATACATACAGTGCTATTCAAAAGTCCCCTCCCCCCCTCTTATTTTTTTAACGATTATACATAAACTAGTGAAATTTGGTAACTGAATATTAAGGGTTGTAATCTTCCCTATTAGTGACGATATATGACGTATGCGTCAAAGATGACGTCACAAGGTCATTGTGACCAATAATTTTAAATGGAACCCTATGGCAAGCGACACCTCTTTTAAAAGGTATCGAAAAAACGTATTCAATGATACTAATATTGTTTGTATTTATGGTAGTTTTGATGGATTAAATCAGTAATCAGTAAACTTGGATAATAACTTTAATTACAGATTCAAGAATCAGTACCTACTTATAGTAATTGTTCGAAGTGAGCTCCATCTACTTCCTGACAGTAAAACATCCTATTGCGAAACTCTTCTCGTACTTTTTCAAATGTGTCTGCGGAAATAGCCCTACATTCTATAACAATACGTTGTTTTAAAACATCAATATTGTCAGGCTGAGTGGCGTAAACCTTCGATTTAAGATACCCCCACAGAAAAAAATCTAAAGGTGTGAGGTCCGGTGATCGAAGCGGCCATTCCATTGAACCTCGTCGTCCAATCCATCTACCAGGATATTCTTCATCCAAATACCGTCTTACTGCACCGTAATAGTGTGGAGGAGCACCATCCTGTTGGAATGTTATTTCCAAAATGTCGAATTCATCTTGATTATCTTCCAAAATTTCAAGGATTAACGGTTCTATTGCATTTTGCAACATCTGCAGATACGCCTCACCGGTTAAGTTGGTATTTAAAAAAAAACAGGCCCAACGATGTGGTTTCCCAGTATACCTGCCCAAACATTGACCTTCTCGGGATACTGAGTATGTGTTTCACGAAACATGTGAGGATTTGCGTCACTCCAATATCTCACGTTTTGTGTATTTACATTTCCATTTAGATAGTAAGTACTAAACTTGTCACTAATACAAATTGTTTTGACATAGTCTGGCTGTTGGTTAATTTTAGTCTCCATATTTTCACAAAATTACAGTCTTCAGTCTGGATCGTCGTCTGAGAGTTGATGAACCATTTTTAATTTGTATGGGTGAAATTTGTTTTTTTTTTTCAACACCCTGTGCACTGTACTTTGACTGACTTCACAGGTTGATGCAACTTGAGTTGTTGAAGAAGTAGGATTTACTATTACTTCTGCCAGTATATCAATTTTTTTCTCATCAGAAATTTGTGGTCTGCCAGATCGTTTTGCATCATTAATACTACCCGTTGTTTTAAACTTACGAAGAAGCTCTCTCAAATAAGTCCTCGAAACTGGGCGATCGGGAAACCTTTCATTAAAAATGCGTTCTGCTGCATGAATATTTTCTCCAGTTTCACCAAGTATTAGGATCACTGCTACTTTATTACCTAAAACACGTACCATTTCTCTTCTTGAAACACTTAAACGTTCAGCTCACAACAGTTTAACGAATTATTGAATGTACAAATATTTTAAAATTACCACAAGATACTAAAACAGTTAAACGTTCGATCAACAATACACAAATTATTAAATGTATAAAAACTTTGACAGCTAAAAAACATGAAATTGGGGAGACTTGCAAAAACGTCAGATTATTTACTATCCAACTATCCAGTGGCGGAGCTTGAATTTTAAATTTTATTATTAACTGATTTAATTCATCACAGCTTTGCGGTTCTTGAAAGCCAGTTGTCAAAACTGCCGTAAACAGACACAATATTAGTATTATTGAATAGGTTTTTTCGATACCTTTTAAAAGAGGTGTCTCTTGCCATAGGGTTCCATTTAAAATTATTGGTCACAATGACCTTGTGACGTCATCTTTGACGCATACGTCATCTATCATCACTAGTAGGGAAGTTTACAATACTTAATATTCAGTTACCAAATTTCACTAGTTTATGTATAATCGTTCCGAAGATAAGAGGGGGGGAGGGGACTTTTGAATAGCAATGTATGTATATATATATATATATATATATATATATATATATATATATATATATATATATATTAACATTTTATATAACAAAACAGGGTGGCTGACTCTCGTAAGTCGCTTATAAGAAAAATTTCAGACCTGAAGTGTGTTCTTTTAATAGTTATATCCGCCCAAATTTACAAAATGTACTTTTTTCATAAAGACTATTTTTTGTTCATATATAACTAAAGTAAATTTTATCGATTTATTAAAATGTGTATTTTTAGTAGGACATTTTTTTAATTTGGTTATAAATATAGGGTTATAATACAGTGTTAAAATACATTACTTTCAAAATCGCATAATTTTTTAGATAAATAAAACAACAGTGAATAAAATAGCCTTTATTAGATTTGCATTAATCTTTAATGAAATTCATATCTGTGAAAAAATTATGGCTCTTAAAAAAATTGATTCAAATAATGCATGAGACTATTCAATTTTTTTCTTCAAAATGTCCGTTATTCTACGCAAAAACTATTCTTGCTCTTCTCAGATAATTTTCAACTATTCTGTTCAACATCTATGAAGCTATAGTTACAAACGTTCGTAACATTATGTATCTAACTCTGACTGTGGTAACGTAAATGATCCCCATGGGGAATCTCCCATTGGGGAATGTAACCCCAAAGGAGTTAAGGAGTTAAGGCCAGTTACCTTAACCCAGAGGAGTTAAGGCCAGTGATCTTTCTGAACATCTAACTAAATCCTGCATGGATATAACATTCTCTCCATTAGTTTCATGCATATACTGGGAATCTTCTTCGTGTTGGGAGAGGGAGTACCAACGTGCCAGAAATAAATATTTTGGTATATCTGGAGGGGTAATTCATCCAATTAGTTTTAAGTTTGATGTATTGACTATTCTGAATAACGCATTCCAGTGAGCGTGTTTTGAAATAAAGCGGACCCGAAAAGTTGAGTTTCTAAAACGCCTACTTAAATATTTACTCCAAATCGTTGATGAAAGCACCCTATAATTCCTTTATTATTTTATTACGAATTAAGTACATTTGGTCGGTTGAACCTGTTACAGAAATGAGATTCGTCAGAAAATTAAATGTTCTTATTGAAATTATTGTTGTCTTTACGGTATTTATTTACTGACCATGTCCAATATTTCAATCTTCCCCATCATGCAAATGTTCATGCAAATTTTATAAGAACAGTAATTATATTTTTTCAAAATATTTCTTACCGATATCCACTTCAAAAGCAATTTCTCTAAGTAAGGCTTAGTGTTGCCAGGTCTAGGAATTTGTCCAGAATCTAGGGATTTTATATGTGGGGAAAACATAATTTTTTACAAATCTAGGGAAAAGTCGACGAGGAGGCTTTTCCCAGTAAATAAAAAAAATCCATATATTTTCTATGGTGTTGAGAAAAAAGAAAAATAAAGATTAGAATATACATTTTATAATCTAATCACAAATTTTATTTGTTGCTCACGGCCACCTATTAGCGAGTGGCGCAGATTATAATTTCAAATTTGAAGTGCGATTACTTTTCAAATTGTCATGTGTATTTTTAGAATTTACATACTTATGGGAGCGTAACTGTGTTAATTCCCAATTATCAATACATTATTACATTTTCGTGAAACCTTTGTGTTATTTTGGTATAACAATACTATCTGCTTGATCGATATAACTTACATAACAGTTACGGACGTTATAATAACAGCCTTGGACGTTTTTTAGTAATTATTTTAATCAAATGTATTCCAAATTTTTAAGCAAAGTACAAATCCCTAGAACACTATTTTGTAAAAATGAAAAATGAAAAAAAAGTTTCAATTTCTGGAAGCAACAATTGTGTGTTTAATTGTTACATTTATTTTCAATCATTTGCTTGTACCGTCTTCGAAAGAAATTTCTGAAGTTAAGTTCTAGTTCAATATCAGCAATCTACTCGATCAACACTATGGCTATTCTGAGTAATAGAAGACTTATTAAATATCTCGTTCACAAGTATTTTCTGAAGTATTATCTTTTGGTTTATAACATCCGGAGTTGCGTTTCAGGAACATAAAAAGTTTTCCAGTGCTGTAACAAACGTAAAGTTATACTCTTAATATCGGCTTAATACCGTTATATACTATGTATAACAGAATTATGCTGTTACATTTAAATTATGATCTTTTTTGTTGTTTTATTAATGGAAATTATTATTGAATTCTTGTTGTTTGAATACAAATTAACTATATATTATTACTCTATGTAAAGCAGGTGACCCTGAATCTGGCGCATATACTATGGTATGTACTCATACGATACACACTTTCAGACTAGCTAGGGATTTATAGTTCGTTGCTAGGAATTTCTGTAATAAAATCTTAGGTGGTTATAATTATACCTAACAACGCTGCTGGAACTAAGAACATATTCAATTACATCCATTTCCGTATTTTCATTAATGACGATGCAGTTCTCTTATTACAAAATGTACTTCATTAGCCGTACAATGAAGTGCACAGCCTGAGTAATGTATAATTCACGGACGTCATGATTATTCTTTCTATATTGTGTATATATTTAAAGCATATACATTTTTTCGTTATAAGTATTCGAGTTATTATTATTCATGATCACTGATATTTTTATTAAAGCTAGTATATCGATTATGACTGGCGATGGAATTGGAGAAATAAGCTGGATTGAATGTGTTAAAATACTGAATGATAGTGATACCAACATAATATTGTAACGACAGATTACCTACTGCTGTTTAATATTACGGAAGCTGGGACCCAAGTCAAATCCAAGTCAATTCCAAGCCAAAAACTCACCAAATAATATAGATTACGAATCATTGAACTGACGATATTTTAACTTAATGCTCATTACATTGAGTTCTGGTTACATCCACTCCCAATAACAAGATAGATTAATTAAAGTTTGGCCACATTAACATCAACTTTCTTTTTTTAAATTCTTAAGTATTGGAGGAAAACATAAAGACAAAGACAAACCCCCATACTCAGGGAGAGGTGCAAAATCCCCCATTGAAACTCGAACCCAAACACACTATGACGCTCTAAAACTGGGCCAAGCCGCCACCCGAATCACAGTATGAATGAAATTGTCGCAACCTCCTCTATAGGAGAATACGATAGATTTCCCACCCACGTAATAACCGCCAAGCAACGTGCTGTATTATTGTAGCCCCGGGTGGGATAACTGTCATGAGCGTCCATCGTATTCTCAAATACAGTGACATCATAATATATGATATAACAAGTTCAGGAACCAATTGAGCTTTTTGACTGTATAATATTTGAACGTTAAACCATAGATTTAAACGTGTTTAAATTTCTGTTTCTACCGTCTGCTATTTCCATTAAATTGATTTGATAATGAGAATGTGTTGACATTTAATAGTGTAACATTCAACATTCATGGTTTTATTATGATAGAATTTGATCATAATGGTACTCGCACTATTCAATTATCGTACAAAGCTGTATATCCTGGTTACTAGGAATACAAGGGATAAATTAAATAAGTTAATAGGATTATACAAGGAATGGGTGGTACTCAATTATCCATCAACTTTAAGAGATCCATCCTGGATATTTACAATGGAATCGGTAAATTATCAGTAATCTATAGAATGATAACTTATTCACAAATAGATTCTACATACATGTTATCCCTATTAACTACCTGCATACAATTTCACAGTTACACAATTGGTTGCTAAAATCTATATTTGAAGGTTATGGTTGTCTTAAACATCTCCTGGCTTCATCTGCATTGTCAATAATTTTGTCGAGTCCACGGTTAAGGCAGTCTGAGAGGAACGACTAATAACTTACTTAATCCTAAATTTTCACATTACAAGACATGGACTGACGGGTCCAGTCGACAAGTATGCCAATTATTTTATGGAGAAAACATGTGTTGAATCGACCGCCGGCGCCGCGGCAAATGAAGCTGCGCCGAAAGCAAAATGTCTTGATCAATTTGAATAAATAGTATAATACATTGAGTTGATGATGATTCGCCCACTGACTGAATGTCTCACCTTTCATATGAAGTAAAACATTACCTGACTGTATAATAGATTTTCTTCAATACTGCATAATAATCTTTTAAATTTTTTGATCTTTTCTATTGTATAATAATATAAAAAATTGCAGTTTGTTATAAGAAGTATGACTTACAGTTTACATAAAAATTATTATATAATATACGGAATACAAATTAAATAAATTTGTAAGTAATATAATGCTTTTCAAATACTAAGAGAAACTAACTTGGGATGTTAAAAAAACCGTATTTACCTTAATTATAAATATATAACCTATAAATTCCGAGTCAATATAGGAGAAAAATTAAGTCATACATTAATTATAATTCCTTGAAGTTTTAAAATATTGAATGTTTTAATGAACATTCCTGTATATTACAATAGAGATTCTAGGCAGTAGAGATAAATTGTAGATGGATTAATTTCATAAAATGAGCCACTAACTGTGAATGTAAATTGAAATTTATTTCCTATATTTTTCCACGTGTTAACTGTGTCAATAAAACAAATTGTTGTTTAAATAGGTTAGTCCAATTATATCTTCCATCGCAATTCTCAAGAGAAAGTTGCTTTCTAGAATAAATGTACGAATGCTTTAAATATATTGTAGGGTATTTTAATTCTACCAGTTTATAGTCTTTATTTATGAGTAGCAGTCGTTTTAGATAACAATAGCATTTAAAAACTTAATTTAACCTTTTCAATAACGTTCGTATATTTTATACCCCACATAGAAACGCAATTCATTATTGTACTAATGGCCAAGGACCCAAATAAAGGGTATTACAATAAAAGCACAAGATTTGAATTGTGCGCTATTTTGGCTGTCATGATTCGATCGGTGAATAATTATGACAGTTCAATACGAGACAGACAGACGTTAGTAAACATGGAGCGCTACACAACAGGACGTTATACAACAAGGCGTCGTTATTGTTAAACATTACTATCAAAATGGTGAAAGTTTGATTGCTACGTAATTGCTACGTATTGATTCGTAACGTGCGTCCAATTGTCGGTAGAACTAATGTTCCAAGTTTATCAACTATGAAAAGAATAAGTAATGGTTCAGTTATTGATGTGAAACACACGGCATGAGCTCGTAATGGTCGTTCAGAGCAAAGCATCATGGCAATTCGCAAGAGTGTGACCAAGAGTCCAGGAGCCATGAATCGTCATCGTGCACAACAATTGGATTCTCTTCACCGTATTCTCAATAAATATATGCATCTCCATGCTGACAATGTCTAATTGATTCTACAACTTCTACCAATAGATCGAAGAGAGTTCAATAATGCACAGCGAAGAGGGTTCACTAATATTGGATCATTGAACAAGAATAAGTGAATGCCGAATTTGCGAACAAAATTATCTTCAGCGAGGAGGCCCATTTTCACATTGATGGCTTCGTTAATAGGCAAAATTTCGGGTTCAAAAAATCCGTGAATGATTCATGAGAAACAAATGTAGCCCCAATGTATCATTGTTTGATGTGCATTGGGATCTGGAGGAATGACTGGACCATTTTTTTTATTTATTTCTTCTTTTTGGGGGAACGAGGCATGTAATGCATTAACGGTAAATGGCGAATGTTATCGTGACATGATAACCCAGTTTTTTGTACCTCAATTGGAAGATATTGTTCTTAAAGACCTGTGGTTTCAGTAGAACGGTGCAGCTTACTATACCACCTTGGAAATATTGAGGGTCTTGCACGAGCCTTTTACTGGTCGTATCATCTCCCGTTTTGGTCACCAGAATTGGCTGCCAAGATCTTGCGATTTAACACCTATTGACTTTTTCTGTGAGGTTTCCTGAAGTTTCGCGTTTATGCCAACAAGCCCATGACCACGCAAGCATTAATGGCCGACGTTGAACGTTGTGTCAACGAAATACCGCCACATTTATGCAAAACCGTTATTGAAAATTTCGTCAGAAGAGTACTCGTATGCCATCAAAGCCATGGCGGTTATTTACCGGGTGCTGTTTCAAACATTTATTGTTTTATAATATAGATATTTGGAAATTATGTTTGGATGTTTTTGGAAATTATGTTATTTCAACACGTTGCTACAGAATAGCCATCCTTTATTAAAATTCACATATTTCGCTCTTATTTAGTTTTATTCGAGATTGCCATATATCTAACTTGGCTTTAGTCATAACAAGGAGTAAATGCATATGGCATATTTTCTATTTTCACGCGAAACAGACTATTTCACTATAAAACGATGATGATGTAAATATGACTCTTAAATAAATATATTTGTTAACTATTCATAATAGACATTTACTAAAGTATAATTTTACTTTTTGTGATTTGTGTAGTCTATTGTAAAATAGCGTTATATTTTCTTCAGTAGTGTATGAAATTCATGATCGTTTTGTTTCTTTCTTGTCAGTTCTGAGCGGATCACAAGCGGATCATGAACTAAGACTATAGTACTACACTTTAGCAATATTACTAGTTCCTACCAATATCTGGCAGACGCGATATCTATTGAGGTGTCTGCCTCAACTTAAGCTATATTATAGAACCTGCAAACTTATTGATTATTATTATAATATCACAGTAATAATGAATGCAATATGTGGGTATTTAGCTATAAACGAATTATTATATTATTAGATATTTAAATAATTAAAATATGTATGTACCACCTAATTCAAATTAGGTACATCTGTAACATCAATTGTTTCAATTCCTAATCGAAAGGGCAATTATTAACCCCTTGAATATAACATGAAAGCATAAAATAATTTTTTAAAAGTGTCTTTAACATTAAAGCTTAAAAGACTATTGATATCTTTCAAACATTATATTACAAAACAATTTCGCTCTCACATATAAACACCGTCATCAATTTGGCTATATTATTGTTTATCCTCTAAATAAAGTTTTGTAGTATATAATATCTGAGGATATATACCCGCCCTATATTCGAAATAGTAAACTAATTGGAAGTGTAATGTTGCCAAATATTTTATGGGGGCAAAGTCACTGGTGACGTTTCAAGCGCCAGATTAAAATTATACTTCGGTGACATCATTTATTTTAAAGAATAAAAAGCAGCTATATAGGTAGGAGTGTTACGCATAAAAATGACAATATTGTAGCTCTTTGAAGTTTGTTTGTCTGGTCAAGTGGGGCTAAACGCCGTATATTTTTAGATGTCACGTTATTGGCATAGTTTACTGTAATTGAGTCAAAATAATGTATCGGAAAAACGATAGCGTCACGTATTCATGAAAATGGGTTCTTAGAATTATTCATAATATTTTTTCATGATTATTCTTAAAAATAGATTTTTTTAAGGTTTATACGATCAACGAACTTTGCATGTATTTCCTTACAAACTTCATCAGCATGTACAAATTTAAAATTATCTTTATGTAGGAAACCTGTGACAATTTTAAAATGTTTTTTTATAAAGTCATGGTTAATCAAAGTATTATAACTTATTATAACTTATTATGTTATAAAAATATCTATTATATACTGTGCGTTTAAAGGCCCCTTCCACTTCCCTCCTTTAACTTTGGAACCTCGAGACTTAACGTGAAGGACCTAGGTGAGAGATCTAAAAGAACGAATATTTTCTATAGAAACGATCTAAAAATAATGTTTTAGTTAATAAATAGTGGTATAATTAAATATCTATTCAAATGGTGTTTTTGTTATGACGTCTGTCTTTTGGTTTTTGAAAAAAGTATTAAACCCAATGGGCAGTCCCTCCCTGTACAAACCAAGTGTCACTTTTTTATAAGAATCACGCACAAAGTCACTTGGACGTTTTTTCACATTCGAATTTTATTTTGTGTTTTCATTTAGAAATTTACTTTAGTATACTTTTAAATGTTTTTAATACCATGGCACGTACATTGGAAAACAAAAAGAATGCGAATCTAATTACTAGGGAGACTAGAAAAAATGTTTGTGCAGATGGAAGCATTTTAAAAAATCATGATTGCCCTATTTCTAAAGCATTCTTACAACAGATACTGCATAAGAGTCAGAGAGCATATGGTACTCAGGAAAAAAAAATAACTGGACGCCCAGGCTTTTCAAAAAATAAATATTGGCGCTGAAACAATAATAAATTCCACACAATCAATATCTCTGCAACTGTTTATGGAGTATAAAAATTTTTTTAAATAAACAATTTACCCCTGTAAATTACAAATAGTGCAAGTATACATGCCTACTTCTAGCCATAGTGAGGAAGAGTTAGAAGCCGTTTATTCGGACATAGAGCAGGTAATAGGATTTGTGAAGGGTCATGAAAATTTAATAATAGTAGGAGATTTTAACGCAGTCGTAGGTGAGGGGAAAGAAGGAGAATTTGTAGGTCCTTATGGATTAGGAAACAGAAACGAGAGAGGTAGCAGACTGATAGAATTCTGTGAGAAGCACAAGATGGTAGTCGCGAACACATTGTTCAAGAATCACGTTAGGAGGCGGTACACATGGAAAATGCCAGGAGGGATAGACAGGTATCAGATAGACTACATTCTGGTTAGGAAGAGATTTAGAAATCAAGTAAAAGACTGTAAGAGTTATCCAGGAGCAGATGTAGACAGCGACCACAACTTGGTAGTCATGAAAGCTAGATTAAAGTTCAAAAATCTGAAAACCCGGAAGGATAAGAAACGTATAAATGTAGACATATTGAGGGATCAGAATATGAAAGATAAGTTCCAGGAGAAAACAGATCAATTAATAAATAAAACGAGTAAGGACGAAATCAAGAACGCAGAAACTGAGTGGGAGGGTATCAAGAATAGTCTAGCTTCCGCGGCTACGGACGTTTTAGGACACGATAAAAGGGAAGCTAGGAAGCCCTGGATAACGGACGAAATCTTAAACTTAATGCAAAAGAGACGAGGCTACAAAAACAGACGAGACGAAGAAGGACTGAAAACTTATAAGTCAATAAAGTGGGAAATCATTAGAAAATGTAGAAAAGCGAAAGAACAATGGATAGAGGATAAATGCAAAGAAGTAGAAGATAAGTTGCAAGTAGGTAAGACCGATGAGGCTTACAAAATAATTAAGAGGAACTTCAGGGATATAGGAACAATAAGTAGAAACGTTAGGAGTCAATCGGGGGACATACTGATCGGAAGAGAGGAGAAAGCGGATAGATGGAAGCAGTACTTAGGAAATTTATACGAGGGTCAGGAATTAGGAGAGATATTAGAGGAAGAATCTAGCATTGATAGGGAAGATGTAGGAAAACCTATATTGAGAGAGGAATTTGAAATAGCACTAAGGGGGCTAAAGAATAATAGAGCGCCGGGTGTAGATAAAATACAGGCGGAAATTTTGAAATGTGCGGGACAGAAAGTAGTAAATAGGATGTTTGAACTGGTAAAATACATATATGAAACGGGCGAGATGCCGGAGGATTATAAGAGGAACATTATCGTTACTATACCGAAAAAGAGAGGAGCCGACAAATGCGAGAACTTTAGAACGATTAGCCTAACTTCCCATGCGTCAAAAATCTTAACTAGAATAGTGCAGAAGAGGATGGAAAATAGAGCGGAGGAAATACTAGGAGAAGACCAATTCGGCTTTAGGCGAAATAGGGGAACTCGCGAAGCTATTCTGGTGCTAAGAGTAATGTTAGAGAAAACAATAGAAAAAGGAAAGAACGCTTACATAGGATTTGTAGATTTAGAAAAAGCTTTTGATAACGTAAGATGGGAAAAAATGTTCGAGATACTAAAGAGCGCGGGAATGAAGTATAGAGATAGGAGAGTAGTACACAATCTATACATAGAGCAAACTGCTGTTATAGAAGTAGAAGGGGAAGAAAGGGAAGTAGGTATTAGGAAAGGAGTAAGACAAGGATGTACGCTATCACCACTAATTTTTAATCTGTACATCGAAGAGGCGATTAATGTGGTAAAAGATAGAGTGGATTTCGGGATTAAAGTACAGGGACAGAAACTAAAAATGCTGAGATTCGCGGATGATATAGCAGTATTAGCATCTAGTAAGGAGGAATTAGAATCAGCATTGAACGAAATGGAGGCAGTGTTGACAGAGGAATACGGAATGAGGGTGAATAAAAACAAAACTAAAGTGTTAGTGTGCAGAGGGCGCGAGAGCAGAGCAAAAACGAAAGTACAAATTAATAATGAAAGGTTGGAGGAAGTTAAAGACTTCACTTATTTAGGAAGTAAAATAAATTGGGATGGAAGAAGCGATAAAGACATAAAACAAAGAATAGCGCAGGGTCGAGTAGCTTTTAACAAAAAGAAAGCACTTTTATGCTCGGGGGTAATAAACTTAGAAACAAGGAAGAGATTTTTGAAAACATATGTATGGAGCACGGCACTATACGGCTGCGAAACCTGGACGGTAGGGGAAGCAAGTAGGAAGAAATTAGAAGCTTTTGAGATGTGGTGTTACCGAAGAATGATGAAAATACCATGGACTGATAGGGTTATAAACGAAGAAGTATTGGAGAAAGTCGGCGAGAAAAGAAGTATGTGGAAAAACTTAAAGAAGAGAAGAGATAGAATGGTAGGCCACTTGCTGAGACATGGGGGAATAGTCCGCGATATTTTGGAGGCAGAAATAGGAGTGAAGAAAG
The DNA here is from genome assembly GCA_037954035.1 of Rosalia funebris. Classification (NCBI taxonomy): domain Eukaryota; kingdom Metazoa; phylum Arthropoda; class Insecta; order Coleoptera; family Cerambycidae; genus Rosalia; species Rosalia funebris. The sequence continues at coordinate 22,662,605 of JAZFAV010000007.1, read as the reverse complement.
GCAGAGGTAGGCCGAAATTAGACTACTGCTCGCAAATAGTAAGGGATGTAGGTTGTAGCACAATTAGCGAAATGCGTAGGTTAGCACAAGATAGGAGAAGCTGGAGGTTAGCGTCCAACCAGTCTTAGGACTGATGACCTAATGATGATGATGAAATTACAAATGTTTCACCAGCTCACAGAAAATAATCCCGATCATGGACTTCAACTTTATAAAAGGATATCAGAAAAAATAGACCGCGAACTTAAACATTCAAAAATAATTTGTTTGACTGATGAATTTACCTTTTTCCCAAATGGTAATGTGAATACTTATAATGTAAGGTACTGGAGTGATACCAGATCTTATATATTTGCTGAAAGCCATACACAATATTTAAGAAAAGCTAACGTATCGCAGGGATCTGTAATAGTTGGACGATATTTGAAGTTTCCAAATAATGTGTAATGTTCCAGAGTAATGTGTTGCTCATACACTATAACGATATAAAAACAATTTTTAATTCAAAATAACGCCATCTTTGATGATTATATCACCACGTATTAACTAAAGAATTATTTTCACATTTTGATGTATGTATACCAATTTTCGTTCTATTAAATCGCACAGTTTCAAAGTTAAAAGACCGAAGGGACTTCAAACGCGCACTGTATGTATGGAAGGACAATAAATATATTTTTCTAAAAACGTGTCTTGTATGAATTAATATGAATTAATTATTTATTGAAAAGCCAATGTAAATTTAATAACCCTGTTTAATAGTTATATTTAGTATACAATCTGTCTATCACATTTGTACATAGATAGATATTCCACTAATAATTTTTATATTAACCAGAAATGTCTTTGAAATTAATGAATGATAGTAATTTTGCAATTTCTCTTTCTCTCTCTCTTTATCTCTCTTTATCTATTTCACTATCTATTTCTCTCTCTTCCTCCCTCCCCCCCCCTCTCTCTCTCTCTCTCTCGTACTGTGGATTCTAACACCTAAAATCATTTAAATCTCATAAGGTCTCAGTCAAGAAAGTATCAACAAATAAATACACTTACCTTTTGAATAATTCAAGATTATATTATAATAAACAAAGACTATGTAACTAATCAAAATATAATTATTATATATAACTAGTCAATAACAATATACAGGTTTTAGACATACAGATTGACTTAGCTCCCCTAAAGGAACATCTATATTTCTTTGTGGGAAAGGACACACCTATATTCAGGGAGAGACGCCAAACTCGAACTCGAGCATACAATGGAACTCACAGTACTGAGGATTTTATCGTGTTTCGAATGCTTTATTATGCTCGTATACGGTATATGGATTGATGATACTTTTTAGAATGTCTCATTCTTGAGATCACATCCTCATCCTCTATACCAGTATGGATATATTATTATCGGTATATCTCATAACTTGGAGATGTCTATTTAGCCTACAATGTATCATTGATGTTCCTATTAAGACTTGTAAATTGTTACAAGACATATTAAAGATGTCTCTTCGTTCAACATAAGATGACACTATTTACCCTAGTACATTCAATAACTCTTGGTATGAAAGGATCAGAGCAGAATTAGTCCTGCAATTACTGTCTGTGAATATTCAAATAGTTTTTCTACTACCTAATCTCCTGATTAGTAAATTATTTGATCGCCTGTAGTACTCCCGTAACCCCAGCTTGGGTGTATGTAATAACATATGTGCCCAGTGACTTACTAATTCGAAGATTTAGATCTTCAGGAAATATTCTATATCCAAACCTTCATAATATACCTACCTGAACCATTAGTACACACCGAGTACCCGGTTTCAAAGAGTCATCGAAATTCAGTGTAACCTGATACTTTTTATTAGATAGACAAATTAAGGAGATATGATACAACATATATCTTTTTACAACAGAAAATTGTGTATTTACCTTCTTCAGAATACGCATCTATCTTGCATACAACCCGTATGCAGCCGATACGCAGAAGTACGTAGTAGCAGACCTTCGATACGTAGGCTCTAAGCTACGTTTAAGGTGCCTTCTTCTATATACAAATCAGGTCCAACGCAATTTCTAAGACGAGAGTGTGTTCTTCTTCGTATTAATAATGGTTATATAAACCAATCTCTCTATTTTGGGACTCGGGATCACCAATAAATTGCTCCATATGTTAGCATCAGCCGTTTATATAACCATATACAGTCATTTAACATCGAAAGTTAGTCCTGGAGCTTAATTTTGATGATCTTGGTACTGTTGCAATACAGCAGAGGTTTTATTTATTTTATCTTCTGCGTACGCTTGCCAATTCAAGTTACGGTCGAAAGAACTACCCAGATATTTTATATTTGACTCCTCATAGCTGTGGCATCTTCATATTGTCCAATTTATTTCTTCTGATAAATAGAACAAGCTCCGTCTTATTTGAATTTGCAGAATGTACACCAGATTCCAATAATGGTTAGGGCAATACGCACTAATTCGCATAATATGCCTTCAAATCTCCAACTAAATGATCCGAGTACAAGTAGATCGGTTAATACTCAGCTTTGGTGAGGAGTTCCAAAAGACTATTTACTATTATGTACCATTATAGAGGTGATAATACCCTTATCCCTGAGGATAATTTCTTATTACCATGCGCTATATTTCCAACTCTATATTACCTATATTTATTTTAACTGTCCTCCATTCAAGTATACGTTGAACCCACTTAATGAGTTCCGAATTGATTGGGCCATTACTTGTTGAAAATCCATATTTATAAAACATTACAACCTTTGCTGGTTAGATTTTCACTTTTTATTTGTTAAACACAACAATTGTTTCGCCAACACAATAGTTTCTTCAGATGTTGAGTACATAGACTCTGATCTCTATGTGTGAGTGAGCGTGAGTGATGGACATGTCCAACAAATAAATAGTGAAAATCTAACCAGCAGAACCAGAAAAAGGTGAAAATCTAAAATATTTAATGCTGTACACTCAATAAGTTTTGATAGAACATCGCGTTGACGGACGACGCCTTCTATAAACCTAAAAGTTGTTTATAGTACCTCCGATACTAATGAGTGTTCCCATTGCCCAATTAATGAATGGTGGATATTTGTATTCAGTGATTTTTCGATTCGATTGCGTATCTCACGAAAAGCCTACTCTGCATATCTACCCCATTTATAAACATCTTGTTTTAAATTCAGTAAATGGTATGTACTATGTTTTGTAATATTATGAATTCAAATATCGTATCGACAGTTTTCTTTGAGAGTAACACTCTTAACCCTTTTACATAATGATTTCTTACATTTTCATGATTACAGTTCAGTTTTGTCTTCCATTATATGCTTATCAGTCTTTACCGAGGAATGAAATAGCACTCTTTACTTAGGAATGTCACTCTTTATTGGGGAATAGAAACTTGCATAAATAGGGGTGTAAATACGTTCAAATTTACTTTTAATAATCTCGAAACAGTATTGGCTTCATGAAGAAATTTCAGGTCATTCATTATATTTGGGAATAAAATTCAGATATTTTTAAATACTCAATTTTAGTAATAGTGTCTTTTCAACACGACATTTATTACACAAAATCAGTAAAAGGTAACTTTATTGGAACTTCTGTATTTTAATTCCAAATGTAATATATGTTTATATTTATCTAACTAATATGTTTATCTAACTACATATATTTATCTAGCCACATCTCAGTATTAGGTATGATCCATACTATGTGTGCCACAGATAAAGAAACAATTAATATATCATAAATTAATTACACTATTTAATAAACGATTACTGTGTGTAGTTAATATTATGTTACTAGTTGAAAAATTCTGTCTTCTGTCATCTATTATAAATGCAGACAAAGCATGATGAAAAGATCACATGACAAAATATTTCAATTGTGTAATCCTTGACTAGTTACAAATTTTGTTTTACTGAAAAATTTCAAGTTCCATAACATGCTCTGCAACTTCTACATCAATTATTTTATTTCTGTCTAGGTTATGGACATTTATATCCAACTACTACCACAGGAAGAGCTCTAACTATTGTCTACGCAATTATAGGAATTCCGTTGTTCCTTATAGCTCTTACAGACTTTGGAAAACTGTTTACGAGAGGAATCAAGTTCTTTTGGTCATTTGTAAGAAGACTATATTATACTGGTAGCTGTAGAAAAGCCAGGAAGAGAGCTCACGTACAGGTAAATGCATAAATACATTATTTTCTTAAACACACATAATGTTTTTTTAACTAGCATAATTGTAACATGAAATTCTATAGCATAACTAAGTCTAAGAAAAAATATTTATTATTTATAAGATCCCTACTGACAGATATTTATTAAGTATTTGTATATAAATGTTGTTTTGATACATATCCACATATTTCTAAGTTACGCAGAACATATTTAGAATAAAAAAAATCTTAAAAAATTTATCAACGTTATCAAGAGAAAAATGCTCATAGATTATAGTACACTCGCAAATATATTATACAGAATGAACTATTTGAAACATTGAATCCTTTTCATATTCTACATATTTGTGAAATATCCAAAAAAAAAAGAGGGGCTAAAATAAGTCAATTTTGTTTTCAATGTAAATGCTTGATTGTAATGAATTTAATTGTAATTTTTTTTAGTAAAACTTTACCATTTTAATAAAAAATAGAACACAGCATCAAAACATATATCATTTTAAAGGCATTTCTTAATCATGCGCTGATTTTTAAATTTGAGTGAATAGTCTTCGTAAATATTTCACCTCTAAATGGTATAATCGAGTAAATTAAACATCAACCAAAATAAAAATATTTATGCAGCTAAAAATCAATTACAATGACTTTTAGTTCTACTAAAATAAACCATTTAGATTTTTCAATATTTCATAAAATGACCTATTTTAATATCAGTTATACAATATTTCGCAACTGAATATTTTTTTGCAGTTTATCTTTTTTCTATATCACACCAATTAATAATATTGTTGGGTGTTGTTTTAAACATTAACATTTTTCTAAAGAAATGGTTCATGCTGCAGAAAGAATAAAACTTGAATATTGCTTTCAAATTTAATTACAGAAATTAGACAAATATTCAGATTATTTCGGATATTTATGAAAACTTTGTGTAAACTGGAACCACTCCTACTTAATATGTATCTAGAATACTTTAACCTGAGCTGTCATAACATTTTCCGACTGTCTGTGCATCTGCCAGACGTACAATTTGGAATTTTAAGGTCTTTATTAAAACAAATTATACATCAGTTAACTTTATTTCTTTTTGTTGTTGAATACAAGAAATTAGGATCTTTTGAAATAGAAAAAATAATTTTTATTAGTTCAGAAAATTCTATCATTATTTGATTTTTTCTTGTTATTATAAACAATAAATTAGTGTCTTTTGGATCGAAACGGGTGGTTTATATTAGTTCAGAAAGTTTTTGAAGATAATGAAAAACTTAAACTACTACTTAAAATCTATCCAAAATATAGTAAGCAGTAAGAATAATAAAGAAACATTATTATAGGAAATTAACAAAATAAAAGTATAGAAATATTATATAACCATGAACAATGCAATGCATAAAATTCATCAATTTTGATGAATTTTATTCGAAATATTAGGGACACTAAATAGAATAGGACCTTCATTGGCAAAGCTAAACTACCAGTGAATAAGAAATATCCATATTGAAACGAGATAGAATAACAGTCACAGTACATAATTATAAGAGTTTCCTTTTGACGATTTTCGTGTTTCCTAGTGTTAGTTGATTTGTTACATAAAAATTTCTAAGTTGTGCTAGTTATGCTGAATGTTCGGGAAATAATTCTTTTTTTTTTTTTTCTTCAGGAAATATTTAAAGGAGCACAAATGATGTACGACATAGCAACATTTAGAAGGCCTTCGATAATAGCTGATCCTGAGAATCCAGATGCATCGATTCCTGTACAAAGTCCTCAAACCCCAGTAGCGCCCATTGCCTCATCAGAAGAAACGCCCACTACCCCGGCCTTATCGAATTTTGAAATAAATGATGAATTTAACCTGCCAATTTCTTTAGCCTTGTTCATTCTTGTCTCGTATATTATTGTTGGTGCAGTAGTTTATTGGATGTGGGAAGGATGGGATTTCTTCTCATCCTTCTATTTTGTATTCATATCGATGTCTACTATAGGATTTGGAGAATACGTACCACAACAACAGCTTTGCATGATGGTGTCGATCATTTATTTGGTTTTTGGCCTGGCACTCATGTCTATGTGTATTAACGTCGTACAAGAGAAACTAAGTGATACTTTTAAATCAGCATCTGCAAGAATTAGGGCTACCATTGGTATTCGCGAAGATGACAGCAGTATTGTTATTGCACCTACAGAAAATGATTTACCTGCAGTACATGATCCAACTATTATTTTTGAAGGAGAAAAGGAAAATGTAGAAGCAAATAATAAAATAAATGATAATATTTTGACTGAAAATGAAAATAAAAGCTAATGCTACTGTGATAATGCCACCGTTGCCTTTGATTTTCGTAAATTAATAAGTATTACATTATCTAACGCATCTTCTTTATAATTATTAAATTTGTAGATATAAATTCTGTAGAACAATTTTTGTATAGTAATCGAAGTTGCAGTTACTTATTGATGGAAATATAGTTACCTGAAAGAAATAATGTTGTGGCACACAGTGAGAGTAGCCATTTGCGAAATCTAGTGAGATACATACACATATGTACTGTTGGGTCAATTTTAATTCTTGGAAGAAATAAATATAATCTATGCTGCTGTTATTTTTAATTGTTGCATGTTGAAATGTAATTTGTTATAAATTAATACCTATGTTAGAATATGTGTACCTGTAATGACGTGATATTTTTGAGGTGATAAGTACTTATGTACAGATACCTATAGATGTGAAATGCCACCTTTATTAAAGCTAATATCTAAACAAAAAAACAAAGGAATATATCATAATCCATTACATATTCTATTCGTCAATTTTGCTCAGCTTTTATATTTCCAAATCATTATTTTTATACATTATAATTAAAAATATTTTGCTATGATGTATTAAAGCAAAAAGTGATATGTGTGTGCCTGAGTATGCAATATTGAAGTTGTTATTGTTCGTAATATTTGAATATTATTATTAGTAACGATATAAGATGTAAGTTATTATTGAAAATTAACTATACAAAGAACGTCACATATTTTCGTGAATAATTATGGATAAAGTAGTTATAATGTTTAATAGATAAGAGACTATATTTTGAATTATCCCAATTATTAATATTTAATTTTCCATTACATTCGTCTAAAACTGGACTTTTTGAAATTTAAGAACTAGTTAAGTATATTGTTTTTCAAGTTTTCAAATAATTATCTTCTCTTATTGACCTCTGAATACCTTTCAAAGATGTCAAACATCAAATAAATATCAAAGATATACAGAGAGTGTATAAATTGTTATTATATCAAATAAGCATAAATACTTTTCGAAATATTAACCATAAATGATTATTTAAGAAATAAATATAGTTGTGGATTAAAATTAAAGTGCTTTAAGCATCATGCAAGAATATGTTTTGCAATGCTATAGCACTAGATTGAAATAAACATACATAGGGATGACCAAACATATATTGCAAGATAATTATCTCAATGATACAAAATTAATAATATTATCAGGCAGTTTCAGTGGTATCCTGAGACTTTCTTTATACATCCTGGATAATATTATTAATTTTGTGTTCACTAGTTTTCATAACATTTTATTTTTTTATGCAAATAGCATATGTTCTTTACCTATAGTTATTCCTATGTGAATAAGTATAGGTATATTTTATCTATTACTGATAATGATATTAAATTTATTTTAACCGCTAAATAAAAATATTTATGGTTAAATCTGATAGAATTTTATTTCCTTATTGTGTAATGCTCCCTTTCGTATATATGCAATTTTTGTTTTCGGAATCATGGACTATATTTAGAAGTACCATGTACCAAGTATCCAGGAAGAAGTAAATATTCAGAAATACTGAAAGTGAAATATTTAGTGAATAAATCTAGGTAAGAGCATGAGATCACTCAACTCTACGAGTATCATGTTTCAAAATAATTAGTATGAACTGTAATATATCATTACAGGTTTAAATTTAAGTTTTGTTAATCCACAGGGAAAGTAAATAATTTGTGGTTACATTGAAAGTAATGTCTAGACCATAAAGTCATCTAGTTAGATTTGAGTCATATGCGTCGAGTAATAGGAGTAATAGGGAGATAACATTTTTCGAGACTCGTGAAGAGGAACACCGAACACTAGCAGCTAATTTATTTACATCTGTGTTGCAAAATTTAAAAAACGTGAGAAGCCGTAAAATAATTTAATTTACTTAGAAAATGTTAAGTTAATAATAGTGCCCCACTAATTGATAGTCACTTATCGGATATGGAAGATTTTGTCCATTTGGATTTAGTTCATCTGTCTACGAAATGCTCATTGACGACGAAAAAATATATTTTCATGTTTTCAGGTCAGGCACAAGCCTTTGATTTTAATGACTCCTTGACAATACCTAGAGGTATATGTAATATTTGAATGATTCAATTAATATTAGTGGTAAATATTTAATCCATGTATTTTTTGGCATCTTATTAATTTATTAGGACTGTCTTTGTAGTCCGAGTATTATTATTATTATGTTTTGTGGGTTTGGGCCTCATCAGCCACTTATCGCATGGGTAGTCCCTTGGTGATCCCCTCGTGTCCGGGTCATTTTCCAAAAATGCTATCCCATAAAAGGAGCAATTTGGGCACGTCCCTCGCCTTAAGCCTCGCCTCTTCTAGGATGACAGGGGTCCCTAATATAAGGCACCTCCTCTCCTCCAGTGCCGGGCAGGTGTAAAGAAGATGAATCGAGGTTTCCTCGTCTTCTCTGCAGTATCTGCATGCCGGGCTGTCAGTCAGTCCCAGCTAATGCTTATATGCATTCAGGCTACTATGGTGGCCCGTTATGATTCCTACCAGGATTCTGGCTTTTTGCCTGTTCAATTTAATGAATTCTTGGGCCCATTTCTCAATCTCTTAGTATTCGATGAAGAGTTTGGTTATTCGACAACCCGTTACTCTTTTCCATCTTTCTCTATGCTGGTCTCTTTCCCAGTCATTGATGCGGTCTTTAATCAGATTCCAACTTATTCCCACTGCAGGTTCTGGTCCATAGAAGTTTTCCCTGGTCCCTAGTTTGGCAAGGTCATCTGCAATTAAATTTCCCTTAATGCCATTATGCTCAGGTATCCATAAGAGTTCCACTGGTCCCTTCCCTGCCAAGTGGTTCAATGCTTCATAGCAATTATAGACCAGCTTCGACTTTGTCGTTGCTGAATTCAGGGCTATCAACGCCGCCCTGCTGTCCGAGCAGATACATACCCTCCCCTGGGTCCGATTTTGGTCAGCCCCCAGAACACCGTATGTAATTATAACTAGCTCGGCCTGGAGTGCGGTAGTGTATTTACCCAGGGGGAAGGTTTTACCTGTCCCATCACGTCGCCTCTACACCCCCACACCCGCGCTGTTCTCACTCTTGGCTCCATCCGTGTACCAGATGTCTCCATTAAGCGGTAATCCAGCTCGACCATCTATCCAGTCGGTCTTACTGGTGAGGGGGATCTTATATTTCTTGTCAAATAGGAAGTGGACATCCGTACTGTCAGAGGGCATCCATAGTAGCCCCTCCTCAGCTAGCTCTATTGAGAGTCTATTCAGGTTCCCTATCTTCCTGTTCAAGTTCTCCACCCTGTGCATTGCCTATGCAGCTTCCGCTTTCAGGGTGACATCAAGAGGTGGTATTCCCGTCAGTATCCCCATCGCCTCGATCGGTGTCGATCTTGAGGCTCCGGTTATACTTCTTAGAATAAATTCTCTTAGCTTGTTAAGTCGTTTGACTTCCGACTTTAGACAGGCTCTCTCCCACCAGACCAGTGCTCCATAAGTCAGCCTGGGTTTGAGAATTGCCTCATACATCCATTTCATGGTCTCCGGTTTCAAGCCCCAGCTATTACCAATGGCCCTTCTCAGTTGCCAAAGTGTTGCTGTGATCTTGGAACATATGTGACTTAGATGTTTTTCCCATGACAGTTTCCCGTCCAGGATTACTCCTAAGTATTTCACTTCGCTATTATAGCTTAGTTCTTGACCACCAAGTTTTAACGGACATGTTCTGTTCCATTTATATTTCTTGGTGAATACCATCACCTCAGTCTTAGAGGGATTGACCGAGAGTCCCTTATCCCTGCACCAATTCCTAACTTTGTTTAATGCTCCCTGCATTATATCAAGAATCGGCTCCAGGAAAGGGCCCTTCGTTATTATTACTAAGTCATCAGCATAGCCAATTACTTGGTAATCTTTAACCTTTCAAGCAGCTCATCCACTACCAGACACCATAGAAGGGGGGACAATACCCCTTCTTGAGGACAGCCCGAGTCGACCCGGCCCTTGATGGTTGTCTTGCCTCTGTTGGCAATAAGCTGTCTGTTTCCCAACATATGGTCTATCCATTCAGCGATTATTCTGGGGGTATAGCATCTACCTAGTGCTCCGCTAATCACCCCCCTGGATGTGAAGTTGAAGGCTTCTTCAATATCAAGGAAGGTGCCGACAATGTATCCTCCGGAGTCCAGTTGTGCTCGTATCGATGACACAACTTTATCCAGAGCTGTTTCCGTTGACTTACCAGCTTGATAAGCGTGCTGGCTCCCTTGAAGCGGTCTCTCTATTAGGACAGTATCCCGAAGGTACCTGTCAACTAATCGTTCAGCCGTCTTCAGTAAAAATGAAGTGAGGCTAATCGGTCGAAAGTTCTTAGAGGACGTGTAACCGATTTTGCCCGGTTTAGGTATAAAAACAACCCTTATGCCTAGCCACACTTCTGGGACCCTCTTCAGTGCCAAGCTGGCCCTGATGATCCTTATAAGTGGACCAAGGATTATATCTTCTGCTTTCTGCAGAAGTACCGGGTAAATACCGTCCGGTCCCGGTGATTTATATAGATCAAAGGACCTCAAGGCCCACCTCATTTTAGCCGGTGTGACTATCTCCTTCACAAGTTCCCTGTTGTCGCCCTCTCGGTTTACCGCCCAGGTCCCATGTGCCCCTATTACTAGTGGGTCGGAAATGTCTCCCGTCCCCGGTCTATGAAAGCCCGGAAAATGTGCTTTGATGAGATGGTCTAAGGTTTCCTCATCCGATTCCGAGAAATTACCGTTAGGTAGCTTGAGCGATCCTAAAATCGCTTCCGGGCTACGAGCAAGGATCTTGTTCAGCCGTGCTGCTTCAGTCCCTTTATTTATCTCATTACAGAAAGAAGCCCAACTACTTCTTTGGGCTTCCGTAACCTCAGCCCTATACGGATCCCTGGCAGTTTTATAGTCCTCCCAGGTTGTACGGCTGTTACGTTTTCTGGCTCCCTTGAGAAGGTTTCTTACCTTGCATTTAAGGTTTTCCAGCTTATTGTTCCACCATCTTACCTAGCCTTTCGGCCTAGCTCGTTTAGGCGTACAGTTCCCGTCATAGGCTTCTATCAATCCTCTACTCAGTCGGGAAGCTGCCTCCTCCAGTACTTACCTCTCACTAATTCTGGAGGGGATCCCCCGAACTGCTACTAGAAGATCCAACTTGTACTGTTCCCAATTTGTGAATCTGGGGTTGCGGACCCACTTCGTCTCTTCATGCTCCCCCACTCCCAGATCAAACTTAATAACAGACTGATCAGAGAGTGTAGGTTCATCCGAGACTCTCCAGTTCCGCACGTATCCCGCCAGGTGTTTGGAGCCCAGGGTAATGTCAATTACTTCCTCCCTTATAGCATTATGAAAAGTGGGTGTGTTCCCCACATTTAAAATATCTAGCTCTGTACTTACCAGATATTCTATGAGCTCCCTACCTCTACTGTTGGTGTTCGTACTACCCCAGACCATATGGTGTGAGTTCGCATCACATCCCATCAGCAAAGGCAGGTCGGCTTTTTGACAGAAGTCCACAAGTTCCTTCACCTCCGTTGTTGGATTGTCCCTGCTGTCATATGGTAGGTAGACTGACGCTATGACCACCTTACCTACATTATCAAGCATCATAGTTACTGCCATTAGATCTCCTGTTGACCATTTCCACAGGGGTGTGGCACTGATGTTCTTCACTACGATGCCGGCTCTGGGTCTGTTGGTACTACTGCTCCTGTAACAGAGAAAATTACCCAGCCCCGTTATAGATCCCGAGTAAATATATAACATAGATATATTCCGGACTATAGATAGTCCGAGTAAATTAACAATTAATTCTACGCCACTACTCGAGACCGCTCGGGAGAACTACTGCGTAAGTAACTCACCTATTACACAGATTTTATCCCACCATTATTTAAAAAGCAATTAATCTAAGTGTGCAGAATAATTCCTGTCTAGAAAGGACAATTTCTTAACAGGGCGTAACCTAATACACCACCCGTAAATAATTTTCTTATTTTGTATTCATTCATAGATATTATATAGCTGATACTTATAGATATTAATGACTGGTTTTTTTTTAGTATATCAACATTTTAAATAATATAACCCTCTGCGTCTATAAAAAAAATGTTTATTATTCAGCATAAAAATCTGTTCCATGCCGTCTTGTCTACCAATCCATACCTATAAAATATCGATAATTCAGTAAGTATTTTATTAATTATATTGAACAACAAATGGAAATTAATATCTATATTATTATCATATGATCAGTTCAGTTATTATATAATATAATATTCTAGAAATTATGCATCAAATGTTCTGAAAATGTATGGAAACGTATTCTGTGTTGCCTAAAGATATGTAATATGAGGTTAGCTTTATGTTTAATAATCCAATTACCTGATTTTTAGGGCAAAATATGTCTTTAATAAATTACTAGTGGAAAATATTCTACATTTAATACTTTTTCTCAAAAAAGTAAATAATTTTTCATAAACTTTAAAATCATGAATGAAATTTTCGACCAAAATTGTAAAATTTAAGATGATTCTACAGATAATTTACAATATCAGTTTACAAATATTTGTGTGTGTTTATATATATATATATATATATATATATATATATATATATATATATATATATATATATATATATATATATATATATATATATATATATATATATATATATATATATAGCTGAATCACCCTGTATATATATATATATATATATATATATATATTGATACTTATAGATATCATATATATCATATATACAGGGTGATTCAGCTAACACGTTCAATAAAAGTTTATGAACTTTCCATTGGAATTCATTTTTTAAAATTTGGAATCAGGGGTTAGCGAGGACGATCTATTCAACTAAAGTATTTTTGCTTTTCTGATACTTCCGATTATACCGGAAGTAGCTATCAACTTCCTTATTTTAGATAGAACACCCAGTATATTATTACATTTTTGAATTACCCTGCTGATTTTAAGTGATCTTTCTTAATAATTCCCTATACCTATCTTCAGCAGTTTTTGAGATATTTTAGTTTTTTTGAAAAAATTAGGTTTTGTAGTATCCCATTGGAATGCTCGTCACTTATTCAAAAAAAGAGTTATAGTAGCAAATTTTGGGCTATAATTAGCTGTAATTGATATTTTATTATTTACAGGGTGTCCAAAAAATTTAGTTCGTTCTGACAAACTTCAACTGCTCAAAAGTCAATTTTCTTAAATGAAACACCCTGTATTTTATTGCTTTCTGTGATGGAGAATTAAGTTATATTTCAATCTGTATTAGGATTCCCTATACCTATCTGCTACCGTTTTCTTGCTATGGAGGTTTTTTTTATTCGATACCATAGTTTTCCATTTTATTAATTTACTTCTGACCAGCGGGCCATGAAAATTAAAACAAGAATAGTACTCTAGTTGGGTAGACTCTACCCAACAGACTGATCATACATAATTATATCATGTAAAGAAAGTACATCATGTATTCTCATAATTATTATACGTTATTAGGTTGTTCACAAATTAGTCTTCAAAATTCCCAGAAAAGATAGTAAAGAATGAAAGAAAATAAGAACAGTTACAAACGCTCTGGCTATGGTCTCACGTTTTCTAGGTAGTCTGTCAATGAGTTTTAATCTTCTCCTGATTATGCGAATATTGCTGATGAAACGCCTGTTTGGTAACGTGTAATTTTTCAGTTTTCGTGAAAAACTGATCTCTTACCCTGATTTCTGCATGGAAGATATCACTCCCTTCTGAAAAACAGATTATTATTAAAACATATGTGTTACAACTTAGATACAAGCAAAGTTTTAGATACACAGATATTGACCTTCTTCATTTAAAATCTCAGGCTGCAAAGACAACGGTGTAGAAGAAAGATATCTTGAAAAACTACCTCATTTATTTTAAGCATATAAATGAGGACAAACACACGCATGTGATTAATGAAGAGGTAGATATTCAGTGTAATATCTTCAAATGGTGATTTTATAAACTACTAACATGAGCAGGTTCTTAATTCTCCACACCATCCACAAGTGCCTCATATAATAAGGACTAAAATAAATTAAGCCAAAACAGCTATTCTTCCGGCTACGTGCCGACGACGGGCGCTATTGCCGACGAGCGCTATATGACAAAATTTGCCGTATTTTGTCTAACTATATTGTTAGCACGGAAATATTGTGATTCGGATTGCTCGAAAACCACACGAGGAAGATGCAAAGCGTCCTTTATCTCAGGATACTGCTAACTGCAGATCGGTTTTGACCTTACTTGGATCTCGTCAGCGCAGTGTTGACAAACGAGGCTCGTATCTCTTAGACGCTGTTACGTTCTACCGTAGTAGAGGTAAAAAGCAGCAATGGAGTCAGTTAGGTAGGTGCCCGAACTTTATTCCATCAGACAATTACACTGAGATAACATAGAAGATTAAGCAAGAGAGAGTAAGACTCTATTTTATCCATTGCTATTTACTCGATAAATGAATTTAAAAGTATACTCATTTTATTTTAACCAAAATTTATCCAAATATTAGAGAAGATAAACAAATGCCTTATGCCACCATCACATATTATGATACATTGTCAACAGGAATACCAAATATTCTCAAAAAACATAATATCAAAGTAGCATTGAAACCCCAACCAAGGTTATTAAATTTAATTTATAACGCCAAAGATAGAAAACTAATAAATATGAAAAATCGGGAGTTTATAGGTTAAATTGATCGGAGTGCAATATCACATATATAGGACAAACAGGACGTACATTTAGAACTAGATACCTTGATCATACCATCATCCTTTAGATTACAGAAAACAGATTCTACTTTTGCTAATCATATCTTGAAAAGTGGACATAATTTCCCATATATTAATAATATGAAAATCCTACACCATGCCAGCAAAGGTTTAAAACTCAATTGGTTAGAAGCAATAGAAATCTATAAATACAACCATAGTGATAATTTTAGCTTGTTAAATGATCAAGTAGATATACTATATTCTCCTCTTTTTACTGTTACCCAAATTAATAAACTCCCTGTATAATAGTTCTTTAATAATATTCATGAAAATTCCCACAATTTGATGGTCGGGATTCCACCATTTGGAAAACACGTTTCTTATAAACCTTAACTACCTGCCTATTGTCATAACACTTAGTCTGTATTTGGATAGTATATATTATAGGAACAGAATGTTTGTATTTTATTCTTAGTTGAATCATCGTTTGAAAATGACATAATCGTCGAAACTGCAGTCACGTTTCTGTGAAAACATAGTGGTATAAAAACGTAGTAGTTGTTTTACTCATTTCTGTTGTGAATTATGAACTACCACAGAGTAACGGCTTCCTCGATTAATTTCTACAAACATAAATTGTAATAATTTGGATATGTTTAAAAACATATCTAAGTTGTAATCTCTAGTTGCAGTATATGCCATAATGAATGCACCTTATAAGTGTGGTATAATATAATCTAGTACTCGTATAATAGCATTAAGATATGATATTCAGCATAAGGCATAATTATATATTTGAAGTGCAAAATGCAAAATTCCTTTTATTTAAATTTAATCATTATTCCGGTTATAAGACCTTATGTTTTAAAACAATTTTATTCACATATTTATATATTTCCTTGTTTACTATATTTATTAGTAATGTTTAAGAACACGTAATTAAGACCTCAGTATACTACAAGATTTAAATATAGAAAATTGGGAAATTTATATTTCTACATAATTTCTACATAAGTTTCAAAAATCAAAGAAAATGACTTTTTCCAAGTAAGCAAGCAGTGTATATTGAAAGTTATATTTGAATTTTTGTTTGCATTTGCTGTAGTTATATTTACGTTTCAGAGAATTTTAAATTTGAAAACAGTGTTAAAATGTGAGTAGATAAAACTGATTTTTATAGTTTCTTTTATGAAAACCACTTCATAGTTTTTCTTTGGTAATTATCGCAAACTGCCGAAAAATACGAGTTTAATCTTATATTTATAGATTCAAAGAGCAGATTTAATTTTCAGCTTCTAAATATTTTGTTTGTGTTTGAGAAACGAATTTAAGGAAGTAAATTAATTGCTTTAAATTTAGGTTTTTAATTCCTAAATATACACTTTACATATTTGTATTATAATATGTAGATAGCACAAAGCTTATTGTATCCCAAGTCCCTTCCTTACACCCATAAGGACTTGGACTTGGGGAAGTCTTAAAAATCTGAAATGAAATGTAAATTTATGAATAATGTTACATATCTTAACAAATGTATTTTGTAATTGATAATGAATCTACTGAACATTCTCTATTGTGCTAAGAGTTTATAAAGAAATGTATTCATTACACGATGAAAATAATTTGTTTTGATTTATCATAGAAATATGCTAATTTGACATCGGACTTAATGATAGTATTACTATCATTAAGTCCGACCTTAGGATGATGATGAAATTACTTCAGAAATATTTAAATTTGGAATATGATAGAATAATAAATACATAAGCTCAAAAAGATATTGGAATAAAGAAATGTCAAAAGAACAGACTACATTGTATTTAATACACAAAAAAGGCGATAAAACGAGGTATCAAAATTAAAGATGTAGATTACAATTAAATCACCTATGAAAAATTCTTTATGTTAGTTTCATTTGTCCAACGTTCGAGGGTTCCACGAAAATATGTAGATTCTGTTCACAATATTTGCAGAAGGATGTTTTTATATTTTTTGTGATAAAACCTAATAGTTTCAAGGTCTATGGTCTGATAATGAGCTTTAGTTTGGTAGGTAATATATAACCAAACTCCCAAATAACTTTGCTCATAAGCTAACCTTATGAGCAAGTTGTTTAACAGTAACTCTGGTTTGATCAGGAAGTTTTGTACTGGACATTATTATCATATCAGCTCGTCAGGTGTTTCTATGATAAAACAAAACAATAAAAAATAAACAATAAAAAAAAAAATTTAAGTAAATCATCAGGATTTATAAAATAAGGAGATATGAGTTATTAAATTAAAAGGCCAAACTAACAAGAGTAT